>OY728153.1:1436544411-1437794411 GCA_963277665.1 Viscum album | reverse complement strand
TGCCCAAGATGACGTCATAAGGCCTCAACGCCGCTACAAGAAGATCCCAGCCGAAGATCTTGCCTCCTAGAGTAAGCTCACACTGCCGGAACCAGTGAGTAATTGTCGAGTCTGCTCTCGTAGGAGTCTCTAGTCGTAAGGATCAAGCCAACGGCTCTGTCGGAATCTCCGAGCTCCGAACAAGGGCAGCGGCTATGAAAGAGTGACTCGCTCGTGTGTCTATAAGTACTGCAGCAAGGGTGGAATAGACATAGATAGTACCTCGAATAATCTCGGGCGCACTGTGGTCGTAGGCCTCCGCTTCCTGGAGTTGTGCCTGTCTCTACCCGCCATCTCCCTATGGTCGGGGTGGACCTCCTGGTGGTGGTGGTGGTAATGTCTCAAAGCGTCGCCCACCACCTTTTGCTCGGCCAGCTCCTCTACCTTGTCCGCCTGCTCCCTGTGAACCGCCACGGTCGACCCTCTGCCTCTGCCTCGGTGGTGCCTCAACCGTATTCTGCTCCTCTGCACGGCGGGTCAGGCAGTCACGAGCCATGTGGCCCTGCCCGCCACACGAGTATCATTGTCTGCCTCTTGAAAGACTGGCTCTGCGCTGTGTGCCTCAAAATGATGAGCCAGTGTCCTGAGGTCATCTGCATAAGGGTCTGGTCTGCCTGGACCCAAGAGTCATCCATCGACTGCCTGCTACAAAAGACTCTGCTACGTGTCGTCCTGCAATGTGTCTTGGCGCTGGTGTAGACTCAGCAAGAAATCTCTCGATAAAAAGGGGCTGCTCTAGTACTCCTGTCTGAGTCAGAATGCGGAAGGAGATTAGTGATGCCTTGATCTCGTGTCTCAATCCCTTCTCAAAGGTCCGGTCCCGGAAGAATGAGTCTCGTACTATGTCGGTCGAGTAGCGCGAGAGATCGGTAAATCTCGCTGAGTACTGGGCGACCGTCATGCGGCCCTGCCGCAGCTGAAGAATCTCCTGAATGCACACCGCACGGAGGGTAGCTGGGACAAACTCTTAGCGGAAGAGGCTCTCAATGTCTGTCCAGAGTAGATATGTCTCATCGTGCACCTAGAGCATCAATCTCCACCATCGGCCTGCTGCCGCGTGCAGTAGGCTCGCTGCGAGGATCACCATGAGGTCTGCTGGTGTCCTCACTAACCAAAAAACTCATACCACTGCCTCCAGCCAGTCCTCAACTGCCTGGGGGGTTCGTATCCCCGTGGATCCTAGGCGGTTGCTGGCGCTGGAACACATGAAGTGCATTGAGGTGACGTGCATCATCAGTGGCTGGTGCTGGAAGCATCGGTGGCTCGACGGGTAGAGATACCGTCGGTGCCACTGCTGACAAAGGGCCCTGCATTGAGGCCTCGTCGCTCTGTGGGCTGTCGTCACGCTCGACTCTCGGAACCCTAGCTGGCTGCCATTGTGGGGCCATCCTGAAAAGGAAACAGGTGCACCACAGTCAGAACAGTATATCTGGTGAGCTCATACAAAGTAATCAAAAAGAAAACTTGAAACACACACAAAATCAATGTTTTTGTGCATTAAGACGGAAATAAGAAGTTAGGGTCCTGGTGTACGGATACGTCGGCCGCCTCACCAAAACTGGACTCCCTGGACTGATAACCACACCCAATATGCTAAACACTATTGCATCAAATAGAAAAGATCAGAGTCCCATGTATTTCGGTAGAACCAAACTCCTCTCATACCAATTTGTCACGACCCGACCTCGGGGCCCGTGCCGTGACTACCCCAAACCCGCATTCCATCAGCCAAGGGCTACCGACTAGCACCAGGGCGTAAAATCCCGGTAAAAGGGAAGGCATTGCCTTTATAAAGTAAACAAACACCACAGAGTAAGAAACAGAAGAAGTAAACTCTAAGTAAAAGCTTGTATAACAGTAAGTGCGGAAAAAGTAAATGGGCCAGTATACAAACCCAAACTGAAAGTAAAGTACAACTTGAAAGGGAAAACAACAACTATAAAGTAAAGATGCAACGCCTAGCTGTCCACTAGAAATCCCACCTGAAGGGTGGGTACAGATAGCTACACTGCTCCTCGGGTCCCGTTGTCCGCTCCGAGTATGTCCCTCCCAGTGGTCCACCTCCGGGTACCGTCCTGCTCTGCAAGCCTCAACCACGATCAACAAAGTCCGTCGTCTGCAACCAACATAACGTAGTGTGGGCATAGCCCTTGTAGAGGTGACTATAAGCTACTCAGAAGGGACCCCGAGACCCCCGAAGGACTCCCAATATCCACAAAGGATAAACCAAGAAGGAAAGATACAATCACGAAGTAACAACCAACACTGCTTAGGTATATGCCCATATGTATACCTAAGTCATCAATTCCAACACGCTCCAACCTCCAAGCCCATGTACATCCCATTCCACATAGGAAAGTATACGTATTCCACACAGGGAAGCAAAACGTAATCCACACAGGATAGCACAACACAATCCTCACAGGAAAGCAAACATGTTTCTGCTCACACAGGTATACTTCTTCGAAGAAAATAGAGATGATCACTAATACATCTAAGTCATCGGACCCACAAAGGATCGATGGGTACTAACCTCCGCAAAGACCCACACAGGATCGGTAGGAAACTAACCCCCACAAAGACCCACACAGGATCGCACCCACACAGGATCTGTAGGTGCTCGCTCACACAGAACCGCTGAGCACAGACCCGCACAAGATCGGTAGCACTGATACACATTGGATCGCTGAGTGCTGTAGTCGTCATTGTCGAATCCACTGAGGATCTCTGCACAGTCGTCGTCACAGTCACAGTAGTAGTCGCAGCCAGCACTAGGGTTCCCGCACACAGCAAGCTCGTTCGGGAGGGTCCACTCCACGAGCCGAGAGGCTGATACATCAGCTGACACATAGTCCAGATTTGATGTATCCAAATTTTCCATATCGTCAACAGGAACTCAACATCATAGAAGGCGAGTCAATTGGATGCCCGGTCTGAGAGTTACTGGCTTTTTGTCCCAGGGGCCTGGTTGGTTTTTATGGAAAAACCAACCCGACCGTACTCCACCTGCGTCCAAACCACGGGCTGAGTAACCCAAAAGATCTATCTCACTAAGAGGAAATAAAAAAATCCTACGACATGTCAATCAGACGTCCGATCCTCAAGATATGAGCATTTCTACTCCGAGGGCCCGGTTGGATTCGTGTACGAACCTACCCGGCCGAACTCAAAGTATTCTGAACACTTGAGTGCGATATACCGAAACGACTGTCTCGTTCTAAGGATCGTGTTACTGCTACAGAGCATCGATCGGAGGTCCGCAGCACGAGTAATGGGAAATTGAACCCAAATAGTCCGAAAACGGGGGTTTCGGGCCCCGACTGACCCGGCCCGATACCCCCCCGGTCGGCCCAAACCGGGTCGACCTGCCCCCGGTCCGGGTCGGCCCGGCGTGGCCCGGCTGGGCACAGCGTGCCCAGCGCGCTGCCAGCTCAGCCAATGGCCGAGCCGTTGGCAGGGGGGGCTGCCCCCCTGTGTAACCGTGGCCCCCCATTTATGGGGGCCATTTATAGGCCAGATGGGGGAATTAAATCCCCCGGTTTCACGCATGTCCGGTCGGCCCACCCTGGCCGGCTAGTTCCTACCTCCACGGGACCGACGATAGTCGGTCCCCTTCTTCGCCGACACCGGCGGCTCGGAACCAGCCACCGGTCATCCTGCTCCACCGCGGCCCGGAACTGGCCACGGCTTGGTTCGTCCGACGCGGTGAGATGACACTGCGTCCTTCCGCCATGGCCCCACTCTGGCCGCGGTGTCATCAGTTTTCTTCGACGCGACGCGACGACGTCGCATCCTTGTTCTTCTTTTCACCGTGTGGCGCTACGACGCCACACATTTCCTTGTCGCATGATTCTGCATGGTGTGACAGCACCACGCCTTCCCGTACCAAAACATAAAAGAACCAACATGAAATAAGGATGAGGGTCGGCCGTGTTTGTGTGGTCTGGCCCCCTCGTGTTATTCGATAACTATTTGTTTTAATCCACGAATATCATCATGTTGGTATTCACGAACAAAATAAATAAATAAAACCCCTCCCTTGGTTTCAAGAGCGAAGCTTGTTCGGAGGTTTGTCGAAGAGAAAATGTCGTGGTACAACCGTCGCGGAAAGAGGCGACTTGGAAGGAGGAAGTCGCGTCGTGGAAACAGTGTCGCAGAAGAACTGTTGCGGAAAGAGACGTCGCGTCGCGGGTCGATGTCGCGGGGTCGGTCTTCGAGGACTCGATGTTCTTCGACGGAGACCGATGTTCTTCGAGTTCTTCGTCAATGACGAAGATGTTCTTTCCAAAAATATCTCAACGACAAAACTCTAGAAACAAATAAATGAAGCTCCTTCCTTATTTTATTAACACAATAAGCCTTATGAAAATTCAAGGGTTTGAATTTCAAAAACATACATTTAACTCACCACATTAATTCCATAAGTTAACTAATCTTATGTTATCAACATTTAATGGGAGTTGAGAGGGGTTAGAGGATTTGAAGGGGTGGGGTTCGTGTGGGCCCCACCACCCTCATAACCTCCCAAGGGAGGTTGGGTCGTTACCCAACTTCCATCAAGAACTAAACACTTAGAACAAAAATAATAAAAATTGTAGAATATTTATAAAATATACTTCCACAATTTTTATCATCAACTCTCGTGAAAAAGAAACTCTGGAACAGGTGTTCCTAAGAAATTACCGGCGCTGCGGTTCCATCGGTGCCCTAAGAATTCGATTCCGGGCACCGGTTCAAAAGTAAGAAATTCATGCTCGTTCGTTCACTGAATGTACCTGAGCTAAACTTCGGATAGAAATTTCGGGCACACCGGGCCTCGGAATCAGGTGCCGTCTGAAACTGCGTTCTTGTAAAATTCCAAATAAAATTAAGAAAAAAATTACCGTGAAATTTACGGGTCTTTACAGTCATAAACACTATTATAAGGCTCCAAATTGTTAACAATTCTACATTTTTATTCTTATGGATTATATGTACATGACCAAAAAGTTTTGGTCAGGTGTTTGGGCCTTTCATGTGTATTATTAGTTTAATAAAAATTATATTATAGAGTTTTCACTAAATAAATGATTTCTGTATCATTAATGTATTAGACATTAAGGTAATTTTATATTTGTTAAAAATTACAAATAGATTAACATGATAAATAAAAACATTTTAGATTTCAAATTCAAATTTAAAACCTAATTTATATTCTGTATAACCTTATATTAAAAATAATTTAATTATAAAAGTTTGAGTGTGACATATTTCAATTTCATTTAAATAAAATAAATAAAATGTCTTAATCACATACAAGTGGGTTTTAATAAATACAATTTCAACCCAAGTATATTTTAGGATGAAATATAACCATTAAATTATATTAAGACACATGTTAGGGTAATTTTATAATATTATTTTTACCCTTAAATATCTAATTTACCTTTAAGTGTGGTAAATAAAATTTACTGTAGTTACTATTCATAATGACGAATAATTAAAAGTATCCTATTAACATAATTTGGACCTACTGATTCCAAATATGGAATCCATTTTTTCAAATTCAAAACACAAAAGTTACATTAATTAATTTAAAATTAATCCCATTGTAGAGAAAAATGCGTTTTTTGATTAAAACATCGCAAAAGATTGAATTTATTTTACCTACGAATTCAATGTTAAAATTAATTCTAATTAGAAAAATTATATTAAATTATAAAAATATTTTCTATATATACATTAAAAAAATTTACTCTTATAATTTAACCATATAAATATTCATGATGAAAATAGTTGTTAATAAGTAAAATTTAGCGTGTTTTTACTATTGCTCAAAATAAGAATGTTGTCAGAAATATATCAAAACATTATCCAATATATTGTTTACTACATGAGTGGAAACCCACATTGTAAAAAGGAATACTAAAAAATCATTTTAAAAATTAATGTTAGAAACATAACGGAAACCCAAAGTAACTCATCACTAGGTTTCCACATAGGAGAATCTCGCTAAACATATGGATATGGAAGAGAAATCTAACCATCATGTTCTGATGAAGAGTTCTAGAGAACATGGTTATGAAATAGCCAAAAATCAAAATGCCATAAATTTGTGATGATCTAAGGTACCATTTTATTCAACATATAATAGAGTACTAGGACAACATTTTGGGATTTCAAGATCATTTCCCTAAAGTTCATGAGTTATTTGCATAAGGAGAAATAATTACTTGATTTTAGTGGAATATCATCCTTGGTCATTCCATTAACATTTTTCACATCATCTTGTATTAAAAAAATGAGGTTGAATTTTTTATTCATGAAGTGTTAGAAGATCATGCGATAAAATGATAGGTTATTATATCTCTCTCTATAACAATATATTAAATAAACATATGTCCATCTATGGCGAGGTTAATCGTATATAGTTCAAAAAATGGACATATACTTCATCTATCATACCATGAAACTAATTTCTACAAATCAGAGACTTCATGTAATCCAGTGGTAGGAGATAAATGCTTGTCACACATCGGTTTTGGGTTCAATCCCCGCAACCCTGTCTGATGCGACGACTAATCCTTTCTCTAAAACTATACTATTATACCATTTCAGAAATAATAAAAAATTTCTAGCCTTAAAAAATATATCTGATGTCTAACTTAATCCATTCCAATTTTTAGTCTTATCCAAAATTCTTTTGTCCAATTAAATAGTATAATGAAAAATATTACTATAGAGGTCACCCACCAAGTATGTAAATTCCATCATTTATCCTCCACACATCATAAGATATATCTTGTTGGTCACATTCCAAACACATGAATACCTTAATAATGTATTCTATTGAAACATTAATAATAATATAAACATAGTGAAACATGAATGCTGTCAAAAGATAACACTTTCCATATACCAAAATCCCAAAAATTTTATATACTCAACCTGTGATGTCCTTTTGTCCATATATCAGTCATGAGATCATTAACACTATCAATCATATTATTTTCTCCTTATCCCTTCATTTTGCGCATATCATCTACTTTCCAAAAATATTTCAATCACATTTCATGGTTACCAGTACCATACAACATATACTTTCAAATACTAATGGACAATGAATAGTGTAACAATCCTTATAATTTTCTTTATTCCATAGTACCATACATTATTCCAGATAAACATGCAATCATTCAACAACCTTATTAAACTATTTATTGATCTTCAACAATTCTTTCAGCTCATATATCATTTTTAGTCTCATCATCATCATCCACATAAATACTACCCATACGACCATTTTGATTCTCTTCATGAGATTTTCTTCGAGGGAATGTTATTTTATAATTCCCGTAAATTCCACATTTAAAACATTTTACCATTGTTGATTTTTTATCAATACTATAATCCTTTTCCATTGTGTTAACTGAACCTTTTCCTTTTCAATTACTGGCATTGTGTCCTTCTATTCCACACCCAAAGCATCTTCCAGTTACTTTGAAACATTATACATGATGCCTCATACTACATTATTTACATGAGGGATGTTGAACTTTCTTTCCTTGATGATCATCATGAAACTCCTTTTTTGTCTTATTAGATGAGTGAGGAAACATACCAAAGTTTAGATTATTGATCATGTTATCTGTAACACCCCAGGTAAAAAAAGAATTTTACTTTTCCATATTTATAAATATTTGTGAATAAAATATTAATATTACTTTAAATGGAATGTTATGCTAAATGGCATACCCAATACACAACAACGAGTTTCTTTGAAATCATACGTTGCAATCTAATAATAAAATAATATCATTTTAAATGGTACTTAGCGCATAACCATTGTAATGGCAGGAATGAATAGAACTAACTAAAAAATGATTATATATGTTTGTCAAATATTTTTACTTTTTTACAATAAATGTTAGAGGATTAAAATGCGAATGAATCATATTTTAAGCGTAAATATTCAAATATTCTTTAAAAGGTCGATTAACCACCTTTTGATGGTGAAACCTTTTAAAATCCACTTTTTGAAAATTTTATATATTATATTGGACCAAATAAAATCCATCTTTAGAATTTGGTCATAAAGATTTACATTGTGTATGTTTTTGTTATTTTTTTCGATAAACATCATTTTTAATGAATAAGTGAAAAATGTGGTATTTTAATTCAAACCCTCCATTTAATATAATTAAGTTATATGATTAGATCATCATTTGAATTGGTATGAAAGTGAAATTTGAATATATTTTTACCATTTAATCCAATGGTGTTCATTGGAATTAATTTCACATTGAAATTAGACTTAAACTAGTGTCAATCTTTAGATATATTTTGTTTCTTAAAAAAACACTATTTGTTTTGACAACATGAATTAATTATTATATTGATTAATGCAACATATATTTTTTGAATTTTTTAAAATAGACATAATTTTTGAATACGGAATATCAAATATTGATTAGGGTGAATTTTTGGTATTTTTATGAAAAAATCATTTTTTGATGAATAGTGAAACCACTAAGTGGTAGTTAAAAAACTAATTTGTCTTTTAAATGAAATTTTACTACCTCTGTAATTTGAATTTCAAAAATCTTACATACATGGTTTTCATTAAGAAGTAAAATTTGGTTCAATGGGATGAAAAATTTTTTTTGGTGAATTGTAACATTTAATTTTTATTAATCACGATTAAAGGTAATTATTGTAATTTAAGGTAAATTACTGTTATAAAAATATAAATTACATTGAAACATGTCCTAACCTTATTGGATGATTCATGGATGACCAAGACAATCCCTGGGTCAACCTAGGGACCCCATGGAGCCACTTGGGTAAGAATGTGACATTAATAACTTTTTATTTAAAGTTAAAATAATAATGTCACAGACAAGTATTATTTTAGTAAAACAGTTTTTACATGGGGTTATACAAGTCATATTTTTTACTATAAATATCCATTGGAAAGATAAAAGTATTTAATACATCATAGTAGTTTTTTGTATAATATTTAGACATTAAATAAATTAATTTATTTATGACACCATTATGATGTAGTGATTACCTCATTAATGATTGATTTAAATAAAATGAAAAGATAATGTAAATTCTTGGTAAAACACAGGTCAAAAACCTATTGTATGGTGGATTTATAACCCTTATCACCTAATAATTGAGATATATAATTTTGGGACCTTTTATATTGGAAAAAAATTTATAATAAAGTAACTTTTCAAGACTTTCCAAGAGTGCCCCTCATCCCTCTTATAAAAGGCCCCCACCTCTACCTCCTTACCCACACCTCTCAAGCCCTTTTAACATCCAAACTCTGCTCATATTTTCTCTCCACATCCCTCTCTTACTCCTAGAATCCTCACATTGTGAAGAAGTCATTCCAATGAATCCTTTGAGCTCAAATCAAAAAGAGTTATTTGACTTGAAGGTAATTTATTCTCTTATGTTCTTTTGTTTTATTTTGATTCTCCAAACATATAAATTCTTTTTATTCCTTTATTTTGTAACAAAAACAGTATCTTAAATATACTATGATTCAGTTTTGAGGAATATTCTAGCTACAGTCATACACACCTTCATCTAATGGTTAAAGAACTTACTGTTTCTGTGGGTGCTGAATTACTGCCTTACGAAACGAAGATTGTTCAATCTTTTTTTAACACCTCTCATGGTGGCCATTAAGATGTCACTTTATTTATATATGATATATAAATTATTTTTATGTATTCCTTATTCTTCTTTATTTTACATTTATTCCACACCTTTATGGTTTCCATAATGGGTAAATGCGATAATTTCATTTTAGGAAGGGTGGACTACCGCCCCCTCAATGTGATTTGAATCGTTAATACCATATGTGGGATGTATAAAGGATGGATTTAATGATGTTATATATTATATAATACTGTAATTAAAAAACAACTATGTATGATTATTTTTTTCTATCCATTAATGTATGAAATAGAAATGAAAGTAGCGTTCATGCGTACTGACGACTTACCGTCTCCATGAACGGTACATTTCATTTCTTATCTCCAAATGTTATGTACTATTATAAGTAAATATATATAATGGAGATATATGTCATATATTACATCTAAATTATGGTTATCATTATGTAATTATAATATATATATCTCTCATTTATTTTTAATACCATTAATATGACAAAGAAATGAAAGTAGTGTTCATGCGTACGTACGACCTACCGTCTCCATGAATGGTGCATTTAATTTTTTATTTCCGAATGTTATGGAATAGTATAAAATTAATATATACTGGAAATATATGATATTAAAATAATTAATACTATTTTGGAGATGATTTACCTATAACTACATGGAAATGTTTTTTCCAACAAGTTCAATTTTGACTCATGTACCGAACATCGACAAAAACGTCTGAAATGAACTTACATTATTAACCAATTATTATAACATTATAATATTTGATATGAACTGAATAATAATATTTAAAGGGGGTTCTTAAGCAATTATAAATAGACCAATGTTTATTATTCAGGAATATAATGAAACGAACAAGCCAAGTCGAACTTGAGGTAAGGGATCATACCTCTCTCTTTCTTTCTAAGTACTCTCTTTTATGTTGTCTCTTTTAAGCTCATATTTCATATGTTGGGGGATGTTATTTTATACTTCTCTTAATGTAAATTTTATTTTCATATTATGAGATAGCCTATTTTATCTAGTCAATTCATTTTTGTTTGTTTTATGTTGCGTCGTTAGGCTGCCGAGTTTTCGTAAGGGATTTTTCATCTCACTGTTATTCTTATGAGATTCATGCTACATTTTAAACTATTTACATTTTTTGGTTTTGTACTACCCATTATTGTATTATTTTTTAATATTAATTAATTTATGGGTATTCACATCTTCATTGTTTGACCCTTCTTTCATGGGGTGTACGTTTCGGATGTTACACAAATCGGTAAGGGAACCTTTCACCCTCCTCCTTTTAAAAGACCTATTTTTGTTAGGTCTTTTAATTTAAATCTTCTTATGTTGGGATATGTACTTATATATCCTTATTGATGTCAATTTTATATACATGTGATGAGATACCATTTTTATATCTCATCATCTCATTTTCCAAATTTTAATGTTATGTCGTTAGGCTGTCGAATTTTTGTAGGGGAACTTCTTAACCCAATTTCAATTCTATGGTTTAAACTTATACTTCATGATTATGTAATAATATGAATATGTGTGTATGAAATCTGACAGTTTTACACTTAATATTTTCTTATATTGTGTGTATTTATATTTGTCACAAATAATTATGTAATTGATTTATCCTTAATCTAAGGAAAACAACTTTGTAAGAGAATTTGCCTCAATCTCCTTTCATTGAGGAATATTTTTTTTATACACAACATTCTTTTATACGGTGTATAAAACCATTTGAATTATACTTTTATTCAAAAGGAATATTTTCTATAAGAAGCATTTTACTAAATGTCAAAAAGTATGTTTCTTTTTAACTTACGCGGTGACAATGACCTTTCTTCCACCATGAGTATTATTTGATCTTTGGCATCCTCAACAAGCTGTAATGTTTTTAAAAGTAAATAAATACCACATACTCTTTTAGGTATTTTGGTATTCAAAATGGTTTTGGCCAATTATTTGTTATGTCAATATATTTAAGTGATATGTTGTGATTGAAATGTGCAAATATTTTCATTCCATTATAATTGTTTTATGTGTTATGTTTTTATAATGGTACTTGGACATTTTATGGGTGGTTACGTGATAAAAAAATGATGGGTGGTTCCATGAATACCAGGATGGGTGGTTACGTTATAACCTCCAATGAATTGGGTATGGAAGTCGACCGTATGGCTATTCCATGTAGTGATATGTGTAGAAGTCGACCATATGGTTATTCCATTTAAGTATGTTTATGTCCCAAGTTACATTTATATGTTATGTGTTATTTATATGGGTTTATGGTAATCTTTTGGTTACAATGGATAAGTGGTGATCATTTATTTAGTTAAGAGTATTTACTACTTCGTAAAGGTGAAAAGACTTACTTTGATAAAGTATTCCTGGTTAACATGTTGTTTTGAAAAACTAATAGTTTTCCATCTTTGTGTATCCTTTACTGGATTTTTTATGTTCATCCCATGTTTTTGAAATGTTTTCCACAGGACATAAAGATGAATAGGGTCAAGGATGGGATCATGGAAATACATTCTATCTAAAACATGGAACTAGACATGATTCTTTTTAAGAGTTTTTATTTTATGGAAACTTAGTAGAAGTGTCAACTTTGTAATCTTTTGAGATGTAATAGTTATGTCCTAATTCTATAAAACTCTAAACCTGAAAAGATCCTTTGTGGGAATTGTTCATTTAAATAATGATTATGTAAATTTTCAAGGTTGGGTCCTTATCGTTGGTATCGAAGGTCCATTTAGATAACATTAGAGGTTAGGGTATTCTCTAAGCATAAGTGAAATTACCATAATGGTTAGGATTTTAGAAAGAGTCATAGTTTTAGATAAAGTGAATGAGTATGTATATCTTAGTGTTTATCTTCCTCTTTAGTACATGATAATTTTTTTGATATACTCACTATGAAATTTTTCGTCTTAGTAAATCGATGGATCTAGAAAGCACCAAAGTGTCAATGGGTTTGAAGGAAAGTGTGGTGGTTCTATGATTAAGATAATGGATGAAATGGGGGATTCAATGAGGAATCTCATGGTTTTTCTAAACCAACTATCAAGGATTCAGGATTAACCACTTGAACCATGGTTAGTTCTCTGATGCATCTTGTACGAGAGAACCAACTCAATGTGGATGTTCTGGTAATAATTATATTGGTAACCATTAGGGTTTATATGATCCTTACTTTTGATGTAATTATTGGTTAATATATGATGGAAGATTAGAGGCATGAGGTAAAATTGAGGTTAAATTATGTTATGGTTATTTTTGAAGATTTTATCTCTATTTGGGGAATGTTTTATGAATTATATAGTTTTGGAAAAAGGACAACACGCAGACCATGTGACAACCCGTCGTGTTAGACAAAGTTATGGGAATCAAACACACAACCAAAGTGTGACTGGTATTTATCGCCTACCACTGGACTACGTGAATTCCCTGGTTAGTATGACAAATTATTTTTAGTTATATAATTTTATTAATCAAGAATAAGATGATTTTGGGTTATATAGAAAAATATTGACCTATGATGGAGGATATATGATTAGTTTAATTACTTTTCAATATGAGACTTCAAGAGAAACTGGTGTTATTTGGAGATAAATGATAATTTTTACCTTGGAAAACTATGTGATTAAATATTTAAAATATTTGGGTTTCAATCATATTTTGGTTTACATTGAAGAATTTTATAGACAAATTATTTTATCGAATGGTCTTTATCGAACTTTGGGTTTTGTTGGAAAAATTTTGGAGATTTAGAATAGATTCTATTTTTATAAAGGATTGTCCTTTAGTGGATTATCTGGTCTTGTTCTAACAATATTGGTTTTGATAAAGGTATAATGACATGGGAAATATATAGTTCTCTTTTGTGGATTAGGTGATTCTCTAGATGTTTATTATAGCTCCCTTAATGTGAACAAGTCATCCTAAATACATGTCTTTTAGAGAAAATATTAGTTTTTGTATGAAATCTAGTAAGAGATGAAAGTCTACATGACAAGTAAGTATGTTTCCTTAAGATTTAGTTAAGCTCATAAATAAATTCCTTAATGAAATGTAACTTAAAACAATAATGTTGTCTTCTATATTTTCCTACATTGGAATCAAATACTCTTTAACCAATCACAAGTTTGTGATTTTCTGGTGGTTAACTTTCTCCAAAACATGTTTTATATCACTCTCCATCTGAGCATGATCGTTTGTTTTTTCTTACATATCCATGTTTTCCAACATGGAATCCTAGTATGGGTTAAATCAGGTGACCATTGTACTTTACATTCTTTCTTCTAAAGTGATAGTTTAATTAACCCCTTTTCTGATGTGGGGCATTCAATAAAGTTTCCCAGCCCAATTTAAAAATTGTGAGGACACAATTCCCAAAAGGGGGAAGGATGTAACACCCCAGGTAAATAAAGTATTTTATTTTTTTCATATTTATTAATATTTGTGAATAAAATATTAATATTACTTTAAAGGGAATGATATTCTCGATGGCGTACCCAATACGCAACAACAAGTTTCTTTGAAATCTTACATTGCGCTCTAATAATAAAATAATATCATTTTAAATGGTAGTAAATGCCGAGCCGTTTTAATGGAGGGAATGAACAAAACTAACTACAAAATGATTATATATGTTTGTAAAATATTTTTACTTTTTTACAATAAATGTTAGAAGATTAAAATGCGAATGAATCCAATTTTAAGTGTAAATATTATCATATTCTTTAAAAGGTCAATTAACCGCCTTTTGATGGGGAACTCTTTTTAAATCCACTTTTTGACAATTTTATATGTTATATTGGACAAACTAAAATCCTTCTATAGAATTAGGACATCAAAATTTACTTTGTGTATGTTTTTGTTATTTTTTTCGATAAAGTTCAATTTTAATGAAGAAGTGAAAAATGTAGTATTTTAATTCAAAACCTCTTTTTAATCAAATTTATTTATATTATTAGATTGTATTTTGAATTGTATTTAAAGTTCAATTATAATATATTTTTCCAATTTAATCCAATTTGGGTCACTAAAATAAATTTCACTTTGAAATTGGACATAAACTAGTGTCAATCTTTTTATATATTTTGTTTCTTAAAAACACGTTTTTGTTTTGACAACGAGAATTAATTATTAAATTTATTAATGGAACTTATATGTTTTTAATTTTGTAAAATATAACTCATTTTTGAATTTGGAATATCAAATATATCATAGGGTTATTTTTTGGTATTTTTCTGAAAAACATCAATTTTTGATGAATAGTGAAACCACTAATTTTTAGTTAAAAACTTATTTTCTGTTAAAATTAAATTTTACAACCTCTGCGATTTGAATTTAAAAAATATGAAATACATGGTTTTCAATAGGATGTAAAATATGGTTCAATTGGATGAAAATATATTTTTGATGAATAGTAACATTTAAGTTTTATTAATCGCGATTAAAGGTAATTATTGTAATTTAAGGTAAATATAAGGTTATAGTAATATTAAACGACCTTGACACATTCCCTACCCTTATTTTATTAGTCATTCCAGACCATCAAAATCCATGGGTCATCTTGGGGACCCCATGGAGCCACTTGGGTAAGAAAATGACATTAATAACTTTTTATTTAAGGTTCAAATATAAATGTCACAACCATGTATTGTTTTACAAAAACACTTTTTACATGGGAATATACAAGTCATGTTTTTTACTATAAATTTCCATTTGAAGGATAAGGATATTTCCTACATCATAGTATTTTTTTATAATTTTTATACATTAAATAAATTTATTTATTTATGACACCATGATGATACAACGATTAATTCATTAACGAATGATTTAAATAAAATTAAAATCTAATATAAAATCTAATACATACACTTGTAAAAAACATATTGGATGGGTGAATTAGAAACCCTTATCACCCTATCCTTGAAAAATACAAATGGGGGACCTTTTACATCCAATGATAATTTTATAATAAAGTAACTTTTCATGACTTTCCAAGAGTGCCCCTCCCCCCCCTTATAAAAGGCACCCACCTATACCTCCTTACCCACACCTCTCAAGCCCTTGGCTCATCCAAAATCTGCTCATATGGTCTCTACACATCCATATATTACTCCTATAATCCTCATATTGGGCATAAGTCTTTCCAAGGATTCCTTTGAGCTCAAATCAAAAAGAGTTATCCGATTTGATGGTTATGTATTCTCTTATGTTCTTCTGTTTTATTTGGCTTCTCAAACCCCCTAAACTCATTTTATTCCTTTCTTTTGTAAAGAAATATTATCTTAATTATACTAGGATTCTGTTATGTGGAGGATTCGAGCTACACTCATACACAACTCCATCTAATGGTTAATGAAAATACTGTTTCTGTGGGTGGCTAATTAGTGTCTCACGAAATGATGATTGTTAAATCTTTTTTTAACACCTCTCATGGTGGACATTAAGATGTAACTGTATTTATATATGATATATAAATTATTATTATGTATTCCTTGTGCTTCATTATTTTTCATTTCTTCCATACCATTATGGTTTCCATAATGGGTAAACGTGATAATTTCATTTTAGGAAGTGCAGACTACAGCCCCCTCAAAGTTATTTAAATATTTAATACCATAAGTGGGATGTATTAATGACGGATTTAAGGATATTATATATTAAATTATAATTTAATTATAATATACCTATGTATCATTATTTTTTTAATTCCATTAAATAATGAAATAAAAATGAAACTAGCATTCATGCTTACATATGGCTTACCGTCTCCATGAATGGTACATTTAATTTCTTATCTTCAAATGTTATGTACAATTATAAGTACATATATATAATGGATATATATGTCATATATTACATTTAAATGATGGATATCATTCTGGAATTATAATATATATATCTCTCTCATTTAGTTTTAATTCCATTAAAATGACAATGAAATGAAAGTAGCGTTAATGCGTACATACGACCTACCGTCTCCATGAATAGTGCATTTCATTTTTTATCTATGAATGTTATGGAATAGTATAAAATTTATATATACTGGATATATATGATATTTAAATCATTAATACTATTCTGGAGATGAGGTACCTATAACTACATGTAAAATTGTTTTCCAACAATTTATATTTTGACTCATGTACCGAACATCGACAAAAACGTCTCATATGAACTCACATTATTAACCTATTATTATAACATTATAATATGTGATATGAACTAAATAATAATGTTTAAATGAGTTCCTTAAGGAATTATAAATTTACCAAAGTCTATTATTCAGGAATATAAAGAAACAAACAAGCTTATTCGGACTAGAGGTAAGGGATCATACCTCTCTCTTTCTTCTTAAGTACTCTACTTTATGTCATTTCATTTAAGCTCATCTTTCTTATGTTGGGGACGTTATTTTATATTACTCTTACTATAAATTTTATGTTCATATGATGAGAGACCCTATTTGATCTCATCAACTCATTTTTGGATTTTTTAAGTTGCGCCATTAGGCTGCTGGGTTTTCGTAAGAGATTTTTCATCTCACTGTTATTCACATGAGATTAATGCAACATTTTCCACTATTTACTTTTTGTGTTGTTTTACTTCCCATGACTGTATTCGTTTCATAATATAATTTTATTTATGGGTATTCAAATCTTCATTGTATGACCATTCTTTCATGGGGTGTACGTTTGAGAAGTTACACAAATCGGTAAGGGAACCGTTCACCCTCCTCCTTTTAAAAGACTTATTTTTGTTAGTATTTTAATTTACATCTTTTAATATTGGTATATGTCCTTAAATATCCTTATTGCTATAAATGTTATGTAAAAGTGATGAGTTACCCTTCTTATATCTCATCATCTCATTTTCAGAAATTTAATGTGACACCGTTAGGCTGTCAAATTTCTGTAGGGGATCTTCTTAACCCAATTTCAATTCATTGGGTTAAACCTATACTTCTTGATTACGTCATACTATGAATATGTGTGGATGACCACTGATTGTTTAAAACTTAATATCCTCTTATATTGTGTGTATTTATATATGTCACAAATAACTATGTAATTTATTTATCCTTAATCTATGGTTAACGACTTTGTAAGGGACTTCGTCTCAATCTCTTTCATTGAGGTATATTTTTTAACACAAATTTCTATTATATGGTCTATAAAACCCTTTGACTTCTACTTTTATTCAAAAGGAATATTTTCTATAAGAATCGTTTTACTAAATGACAAAATGTATGTTTTTTTAACGTACGCGGTTGCAACGACCTTTCCGCCAGCCCGAGTATTATTTGATCTTTGGCTTCCTCAATAAGCCGTAATGTTTTTAAATGTAAATAAATACCATATAATATTTTCTGTATTTTGTTATTGAAAATTGTTTTGGTAAAGGATTTCTTATGGCAATATATTTAAGTGATATATTGTGATTGAAATGTGGAAATGTTTTCTCTCCTTTATTATTTTTTCATGTGTTATGATTTTATAATGGTACATGGACATTTGACGCGTGGTTACGTGATAAAACAAATGAGGGGTGGTGATGTGTATACCAGGATGGGTGGTTATGTTATAAACTCCAATGCATTGGGTATGGAAGTTTTCCATATGGGTATACCATGTAGTGATATGTGTGGAAGTCGACTGTATGGTTATTCCATTTAAGTATGTTTATGTCCAAATTTACCATTATATGTTATGTGTTCTTTATATGGGTTTATGCTATTACTTTTGTAAAAAAATATAAGCAGTTATCTTTTATTCAATGAAGAGTATTTACTAATTTGTAAAGGTGAAAATTGTTACTTTGATAAAGTATTCATTGTTTACTTGTTGTTTTGAAAAACCTACAGTTTTCCTTCTTTATGTATCCTTTACTGGGATTTTTATGCTCATCCCAAGTTTTTAAAATGTTTTCCACAGGACATAAATATGAATAGGGTCAAGGATGGTATTAAGGAAATATATGATATCTAAAACATAGAACTAGACATGTTTATTTTATCGTAACTTAGTAGAAGTGTCTACATTGAAATATTTTGAGATGTAATAGTTAAGTCCTAATTATCTAAAACTATAAACCTGAAACTTTCATCTATGTGAACTATTCATTTAATTCATGATTACGTAAGGTTTTAAGGTCGGGTCCTTATATTATGATATTGATGAGTATGCATAATAACGATGATTTTTTTTCCAAATCATTTTCCATTTGGATTGTCATGAATAATATCATTCCATTTTCCATCATATTCTCCATTAACATGAATCTTAATGTTTCTATCCGTTTTTTAAAACCCAAAAATGAGTAGTGTGAGAGGAAAAAATCATATCCGGAAAACAACATAATAAATGGGGAGTACCTTCAATTTCTATCATCTTAGGTTTTATCCTAGGTTAT
This sequence comes from Viscum album, assembly GCA_963277665.1. Lineage (NCBI taxonomy): Eukaryota > Viridiplantae > Streptophyta > Magnoliopsida > Santalales > Viscaceae > Viscum > Viscum album. The sequence continues at coordinate 1,437,775,254 of OY728153.1, read as the reverse complement.
TCATGATCATTATCTTAATTCTATTATTTTAACCTATACTTATAATTTACCTTAGGGAAATACCTAGACATACCTTAGAAATATCTCTTGGGATTTCACTAACGTTTTCACATTCTAGTTTCTAATGGTTAAATAAACATTTGAACTGATACCAACTATAGATACCCAAATCAGGACGTACATGGACATTACATTTTATTTTCAGAAAACATAATACATTACAAAAACAGACTCCCAATGACCATGTTAGTTTAGTGTCTTTGGAATCTCAAAACATAATCTTCTAATCATGTTGAAATATTTTCAAAATCTCCCATAAAGTTCATCCCCTTTTTTCTTACCTAAAAACATTATTTATATCCTGGGTAAAAGAAATCATAAATAGGGTGAACTTAAATTATTAGTAAGGGTAAACATGGAAAACAAAAAACAATCCATAAACATTTGAATGTAAAAACTTGAGCATAAAATCTAAACATCAAAATCTTGAGCAATGACATAAAACATGGCAGTTCATAAGGAATAGATCATATAGGAACATTAATCATGACAAAATATAATGGGAATAAAACATGTAATTGTGGAAAACCATTAATCACATTTTATGATTTCCATAGTAGCCAAGGCATTACTGCCAAGACCATCATAGTGGACAATGTCCATTACTGAACCGGGTTTACTTGTCATTCCAGCCCTATATAACTGAACCTGATTTTACATGCCTATCCATCCATGTTTATCTCATGAGATATAAATCTTTACCCAATTCAATTTATAGAGATATAGGTCCCTGTCATCTCATAACGAAATCATTCTTACGTGTTCCAAAAATTAAATATAAATCATTCTTCATAACCCAAAGACTAAAATGGGTTTCAAAAACATCGTCCAATCATAACATAATCCCAATAAAAAAATGGATATCATTTCATAATAATAAAAATCAAACCATGTATATAATAGAGACATTATACTTGAAATATTATCATACTATATAATTTTATCTTATATAAGAAATATTTTTGATAAAACACTTGAAATGAATTCTTGAGGAAAATATCTTTTGTTCTTCAAAATCATTTTCATTTCTCAAAATTCCATGCAAATTTAAAATAAAAGGATTTTTTTGAAAATAATCATGAATTAATATATAGTAATATTCATGAAAATAAGGCGTTATTAAACCTTAAAAATCCCTTCATGATGTATAATTTTAAAAAAACATTCTCCTAGTACCTGTAATGGAAAAGTCAAAAAATACCACCTATGGTAAACAAAAGAAGGATTTCTTCCATAAAACAATGTAAAAGTCAAAGAGGGGTAAAAATGACTTTAAAAATAACTTGAAGAATATTAAAAACTTTTTGAAAAACATTTTTATGGACATAGATGAAAAATGTAACCCCAGTAAATAATTACGTATAAGCAATCTCGGATAAAAATGATATTGCAAAATTATCCCTTACCTTAGGTACAATTTCTTCCGTACATATCCGACACTCATTTATAGTGGGATTAAACATATTATTAACATGTTACAGAACCATAATAATATTTATTATATCATATATGATTCACTTATGACTTTATATTACCCGTTCTTTTGTCAATTCCTTGTTAAAGTAGCGTTTTTGGTAAAATCGTTTCATTTATCGTACGTGTTTGGAATTGTTGTTTATGATATTACTACTTTTATCATGATTTAATTAATTAATAAATGTTAAACATGATTTATATATTATATATATTCAGTATATAAATATATATATGACAGATTGATAAATGGAATGAAATACACTGTTCATGGAGACGGTAGGTCGTACATACGCATGAACGCTGTTTTCGTTTCCTTATTCAGTTGAATAGAATTAAGTAAATGAAACATATATGTTAATAAATATGGTATCATTAGTATTTCATTCCTTTAATGATTATTTATTATATATTGTTTATTATCATTCTTTAATTGTTAACATGGAAAATGAATCTCATCGCGTCGCGGAGATGGTAATTCGTATGTACGCACGAGCGATGATATCATTCTCATACTTATTGAATGGAATTTGAGTGGATGATATAATATCTCAGAATCTTAATGATGTTATAATGATCATATATAGTAATTTTTTACACCATTATACCCATCCATGTATGGTGGTGATGGAAAATAGATTACACCACGACATGGAGACGGCATTCTGTACGTACGCGCGCGCGGTGATTTCATTTTCCATAGGATGGATAGAAGGTGAAATGGGGTTGTTTTATATTTATAATAAAATATCAGTATATGAGTGATACTTTTGTTATTTCTTTATAATGATACAAATAAATAATAGGAAGTATAAGAAAAATAAATTTGAATGAATCAGAAAAGGATATTACCTCATCCTCGACGTGGCTCTTCTTAACCTCCACTTAGGGCACTAAAGTAGGTATTATAAGAATATAAAGACCTCTAGTAGGTTTCTAGGGAAGTGTAGAAGATAAATTTACAGGTTTTGGCCAATCTTTAAGGCTCAAAAATGGTGTGAAGTGGAGAGGGAGGAGGTTCCCTTTTATAAGGGAGGAGAGGGGCACCTTGGGAAACCTCTAAAATATTAATTTATAATAAACCCAAACCCCACTTAACAAATACCAAAATGACTCAAATACTACGATGAAATGATCATGGTTTGTAATATCATCATTCAATAACATTTATAAATGTTTTACATTTATTTTAAATCTTTTCATTTTGATTTAGCCTTATTTAATCTACTTAATTTTATTTGTGTTAATAATATTCTAAATTTTAAATTGTTATAAATACATACTTATATGTCTTAAATTTACCATAATTTGATACTTAATATCCTATTAGACAATATAATATTCAATTTGTTATTTTAAATATTTTTGTGATTTTTAAATAATTTAGTAATATGTTTTGTTTATAAAATACCAATAGTGTAAATATTGGCACTATTCGTTTATTTGAATTTAAATAAAATACACACATAGAACATATTCGAACCAAAATATTTAATAGGTTCATAACATGTCATATTTTTCTATAAAATTAAAGGAGAATGTTAATTAGTTCATATAATATTTATTTTTATATTTTTAAACCGTTTATTTGATATTTCTCTGAATAAATTAATTACTACAACATTTTTGTATAATTATTTAATTTAATTATTTTATGAATAAAAAATAAGAATAAAATAATATTATGAATATAAATCTATTATATTTAATAATAATACTTTTAGTCTAATTTATCTTCTAAAACACCCAACTTTTAAAATGATATGTTTATTAAATTATGAAGGTGACAACTTTGATATCATTTAAAATTAAATAATATAACTGTCATAATAGCTTTTATAAGGTCCAAAATGGTAAACAATTTGACACTTCGATGCTTATGGTTTATATGTACAGGAAAAATAAATTTTGGTCATGTTTTTGAGCCTCTGATAGGTATTATTAGTTTAATAAAAACTATATTATTGAGTTTTCACTGAATAAATAATTTCAGCATCATTAATGTAAAAGCTATTAAAGTAATTATATATTTCTTAAAAATTAAAAATAAATTTCCCTGTCAAATAGAAAAATTTTATATTTCAAATGAGTATTTAAACCTGAATTTATATTCTTTATAACCATATATTAAAAATAATTTAATTATTAAAGTTTGAGTGAGACATATTTCACTTTCATTTAAATAAAATAAATAAAATGTCTTAATCACATACAAGTGGGTTCGAATAAATAAACTTTTGACCCAAGTATATTTTAGGACGAAATATAATCATCCCATTATATTATGAAAGGTGTTAAGATAATTTTATAATATTATATTTACCCTTAATAACCTAATTTACCTTTAATTGTTGTAAATAATATTTACCGTAGTTACTATTCATAATGCCAAAAAATAATAAGTATCCTATTAAAATAATTTGGAACTACGAATTCCAAATATTTAATCTAATTTTCAAAATTCTAAACACAAAAGTTACAGTAATTAATTTAAAATTAATATCGTTGTTGAAAAAAACTTTTTTTTTGTTTAAAACGTTGAAAAAGATTGAATTTATTTTACCTACAAATTTAATGTAAAATTAATGATATTGACATATATTATATAATATTGTAAAAATATTTTCTATTTATACTTTAAAACAGTGTAATATTTTAATATAAACATATAAATATTCTTGTTGAAAATAATTGTTTTTAAGTAAAATTTAGCGTGTTTTTACTATTCATCAAAATAAGAACTTTGTCAAAAAATATCAAAAAATTATAAAATATAAATTTTTATATCCTGATTAAAAATAATAAGTATATTTTGTAAAATTTAACTTATAAACTTGTCAAAAATTAGATTTAAAATGTGTGCGCCATCATAATATGGAAAAACTGCATTTTTTAAAAAATACTTCTTTTATCTGAAAAATTTATTTTGTTCTCAAACCTCATTATAGAAAATGTGTAAGATGGATTATAATGTTCCAAAATTCAAAATGTGTTTCATACTATTCATAACGGCTAGTTCCTAAGAATATTATAACAATATGTCGTTGTTTAATGAAACTCGATATTGCATACAACTCACGCTATTGAGGATAGTCACTCTTGCATTCAACACAAGCCAATAATAGTGTTGGGTATACTACTAGCTAATATGGTGTTGTGTATAGAACATGCTAATCTTGGTTTAGTGTACAACACAAGACATCAAATAAATTTAAAGGAATATTTCTCATAAAATCTTCGGGTGTTAAAATTAAGTAGTTATAAATAATCATTGATAATTAGAGATTACTATTAATATAAAAATGGTTAATGGATTTTAGTTGATTACCTCATTTAAATTATAATAACAGTAAAATGAAGTTTCCTAGAAACATCTGTGTTGCGTGTAACATACTCCAGTTCAGTGTTTCGTGTTTCATAACCCATGTCTGTTTCATGAGAAAATAATGATTTACTTTGTGGTTTAATATATATATATATAATTATATATTTACATTTTCATATGTAATATAAAATATAAAAATGATAAACTATTTCTAAATAATAACAATTCACCAAATATGGGGGTGTTTCTTTCTACCCCCTTAAAATTAATTTCACCCTAATAATTCGTCTACTTCTAAGACATATAATATTTGATTGTTTCATTCATATAAACCATCATCATAAAGATATATACAAAAACAACTCTCAAAAAGAGAATTATGAAACCATTACAGTTACCTAAACTGTCATATAACTATGTTTCCCCATAAAAGAACATGTGTTGTGAGTGAAGATTGGAAATTGAGGAAAAGCATAAATATATATTGGGATAGATTGGGTACATCAGTCAAATACAATAAAATGATTAAATAAAATTTTTGGGCCTTATATTTTTTAATCATTTAAGATTTAAAATAAAATCAGTTCAACAAAATTAATATATTAGGAAAACACATTATATTTTGATAATTATTCTAACATTGAGTAATTGTTTTATTGGACAAAAATATAAAGAAATATTTTGACATGTCATATTTTTATAAAAAAATTCATTCTATAGTTATGAATTTATAAAATTCTAATTTATCATTTAATTCATTAAATGGAAATCTTGAAATTAACTTTTATGCATTATGTGGTAAAATACACTTTTAGCATATCTTAAGGCTCATAAAACAATGAAATGTATATCTATTTATCAATAACTATTCATAACAGTGAATATGGTTAATACATTCGTCTATAAACAAAAAAATTTACACTACATTTTAATCATAAATAATTATTCATCAAATATAATTATACAGTATCCAAGAGATTGTGTAGGCAGTGGTAGGTGTGAAACCCTTATAATTCTTCTATCATCGGTTAAACACATATGGACTTTTGGGACATGATTGGATGTCACCAGATATACATGATGTACATTTATAAAACCATACTAATATAATTTTCGAAATATCATGGTCATACAAGAAATAAGGTTAGTCACTAAATTGCCTTTAGACCAATGTTTTGAAATCAATCTCAAAACATAAATACTTTCTCTAAAATTTAACAAAAACTCTTTATTAATTGAAAATATCATAAAACTTATGAAATATGATAATTCAAACCATAGAAGTTAATCCAAAAAAACCAGATTTACACTGATCCCACTTATATCACAAATTATCTCTTGGTTGTCACATTCTAACCATGTGAATACCTTCATGGAATATTCTATTGTAACATGCTAATGACAAGGATTTCCATAATTTACTTTTGAAAAAATTTCATGCTTCCTCATTCCATATATTACTAGATATATTCTATAAATCCAATAAGTATTAATCATAACCCCTTATAGCATAATCTACTTTTCAACATGTCCTAATTTAGATCCAATGTATATAATACCTTCCAATTTACTTAATAATATCCAACATATCATATTCCAAACAATATTATCATAACATAAGGAACATATTAAGTTTTATAATTTCCGTAATCATGTGTTTTCCTGGGAAATCATCTTTCCATTATATCACTTTTCTATTCAATTTAAATAATTCAACATGACTTTTTAAATCTGTATTGAAAAAACATAAACTGAACAATCCTTATATATTTCACCATTAATATAACATAAAATTTTTAATCCAAATAAATGAAACATTTATTTACACACATCATCCTTATTCCACTAACAAGAATACCTCATCTTAATATATAATACTTATTTCCATTCACATTTCATTTTTAGTCACATCATCACCTATAATGTAAGAATTTCTTGCATCAGATTACTTTCTCCCTTTAGGTGATATCATATTAGGACACTATGTTATGTAATGGTCATTTATTATATAATTAAAAATTTATCCTTCAATTATTATATAGGTAGGACAATATTATGATTTGATTCATTAATAAAACTCTTCATTTTTTCATTTTAGACACTTTCATTGTATCCTTCATTACTAAAATCTAAAATTATTCTTGTTCATATAAAACATTGTTATATGTGATTAATTATTTTTCATGACGTGGAAGAAAAATGAATCTTATATCATCTATAGTCTCCATTTCCATAACTCTCAGCAAACTCCTTCCTCCTCTTCCTTATTCAGTACGAGATTTTTTGAATGTATAAGCTTTTAATCATGTTCCGTGCAAAACGATTTTTCAAGATCACAATATATCTCTCTATTTTGATCATCCCACTGTAATTATCATCAACAAATCATCCATCACATTAAAAATTATTCCAATTCGTTTTGGTTTCTACCATTGAATAAAACTATTAGTATATAGTGATAATTTCTTTTCGTAACATAAAACCACATAAAAAATATAATTTATAACACCTTCCATAACCTATGACACCATAGGATCAAACTAGGTAATTCATAGAAAACTTATATTAACATAAATTACAATAGTTTATGAACAGTTTGTGTATTCCCAAAACATATCCCCCAAGAGTATCAAACATTTTGAATACTAAGGCCGGCTTTTGAGTACCAGATTACGCCGAGTCAGTCATGAACAACATTTCAGAGATGCTACCCATAGGTACATCTGTTCTAGAGCCACATACACATCCAGTATCCAAATAATGATGTATTTATACAAAACCAATCACTCTATACATTACAAAAAATGATGCATTTTTTTTAAATCATTGTGTCATCCTTATACTTATCCTAAGATACATCCCTAGATAAATCATTAGAAATATACCAAAGGATGTCACTAATTTTTTATCATCCTAGTTTAAAAATGATGAATAAACATTTCCATTGAAACCAACTATAGTGACCCAGTCTTAACATACATGCATATTATAAAAATTTTAATGAATATTTTTTACATTACATAAATAAAAACCAGAGGACAGTAATATTTTAGTGTATTTGGAAACATGAAAACAAAATACAATATCTTGGTGAAGGAATTTCAACATCTCCCATGAAGATCTCCTACTTTAGTACTTGTACTTAAATCAGTTCTTCCTAAAATTGGGAATGGAAACATAAGAAAGGGGTGAGATGAAATACCCAGTAATAGTAAATGAAAGAGATATGTAATCAAAATTATGAGTATGAGAATATTAAAACATGATCATAAATATATAATATCTTTTGTAACATATCAAATATAATATACTTGATTCATGGCATTATCCATAGAAGTTCGTAAGACATGAATCATATATCAATAAAGAAAATAATTCATGAAATCATAACATAGGAATACAACATTGAATTTTAGTAGACACATAATCATAAATTATGACTTCATTGGTAGCCAATTCATCATTTAGAAGACCATCATAGATGTATGGATTCACTCCCCATACCATATTTGTAGCCATGTATCACTCACTTGTCCATATCTATAACATTAGTTTACTACCCATACCATCATGGTAGTCAAGGTTCATTAGCATGGCCATCTTATTAGTATTAGTTCACTCATCATACCTTTTTGGTAGTCATGTTTCACTACCATGGTCACCTAAGTAGTATTGCTTTACTCCTATGAAAATTATAGTTTGTCTAATGAGATATAAATCATTACCCAATTCATCTGATAGAGATTTAGATCTCACCCATCTCATAGTTAAATCATACATACACGTTCTAAAAAATCATAAAAAATAAAATCATAAAGAATCAAATAATATGGATATCATAAACATGTAATCATAATCTAAACTATGTAAAAATATAAAGGGTTTATAATCAATTCATCATAAGCATAACACTTTAAAAGTAGCAGTTTTAAAATGAATAAAATTCACAAAAGAGAAACATGTGACCTAAGAATCATTCCATCAAAATAGAAAACATTCAAGAATGAATATCAAAGGAAAATTTGAATTATATCCTATAAAGGAATGAGAAACAAAAACATATGTCATTTTAGATTGAGAATAACTTGGAATGATATTTTCAAAACATTTCATGAGGAAAATATCATTTATTCGTTGAAAATTTTTCATTAAAACATAATATCATTTGAAAATTACAAGATTTTTATATAAATATAAATTATAATAATAATTATTGAAAACATTTAAGAAACATTTTTCCATGAAAACATATTAAATAATCATGGAAAAAAACTTTAAATCATTTTTTATATCATTTTCCTTTAAAACCTATAAAAGGATCTTGAAAATATTTTTAAAAGGTTTTTCCTTAAAAAAATATAAAATAAGAATGAAAAAATTTGAAAAATAATTTGAAGCCTATAAATAGATCTTAATATAATATTAAACACCAGATATTTTTAAATATATTTAAAACATAAAAATGAGTCTTGAAATATTTATCAAAATTTCATTGAATAATTATAAAATAATCATTAAAAAATTATGAAATCTTTTTTCATTATAAACATAAAAAAATATTGAATGCATTTTGAAAACCATTTCATTGATTATATATTTTCAATAAATTATCATTAAAATTATCTATTAAACATTAAAATATTGTTTCATTGTATTGATGTTGGATAAATACTTACATGTCGTATGAGGTAAAAAGAACATTCATTTTTAATTGTAAACAGGTTAAGAAAAATGCCTCATTCTGAAAGTGAATATAAGATTTCATTGAAAACCTTGGTAATCGAAAATAATGTTATAAATTAATATATGTTATCATAGTAAAATAGTAGATATTTTTTGTAAATGATTTTTTAAAAAAAATAAAATTTTAATTGTACATATATTTTTGATTGAAGAAAGGGTGATGTCAGGATTTCATAAAAAAAATTATTAAAAATCATATTTACCAAAAGTGGAATTAATGGTACCATTATATAAATAAATCCATAATAACCAATGTATAAAAAAATACATTAATTTCCCTCATATATGTATTATAATTTTTCATCAAATGAATCAAAATCATTAACAATCTCTAAAAGAGATAAGATTGTCCCAACAAAATCATATATCATGATAACATGGGATCATACTCTCAATGTAAGAAATGATAATTTAATTAAGAAATAAATTTCACAAATTAAATTAAATTCATAATATAACATGTAAAATGGAATTATATACACCTTGGAAGATAATGTAGGTTCATAACAAAACGTTAGTCACAAAGAAGAAAAATTGAGACAAAACTATTTTACCAATTTGGTAAATTTTGAAATGTAAACCCCATGAAAGAAAGATCCTAAAATATATATGTGAATACACATAATTATTTTTATATGATAATTATAATAAAATCATCATTAGTACACACACACAAAAATTAAATAGTGGAGAACAGATCATGTATCTCACCGAAATAAAATGTGAGATGAAATCCCATTACCTAATGTCTTGAAACTAATAATTTTCATTAAAACCACCTATATAATTAATATTAATGTTTATAAATAACTTATAGAACCATATTATTATATCTAATATCATGTATATATTAATTATGACTATATAATATGAGCTTTTTAACCGTCATATGGTAAGGTTTCATTTCGGGTAATATTCTCTTTGTATTCATATGTGTCTTAGTTTGTTTTATAGTTGATAAATATAGTAATATCATAATTATAATGAAAAAATGATATAAATACCATTTATATAAGTTATATATGTATTTAAATAATCTATATAATGTAGGAGTGTCGAATAGATTACATCATTCATGGAATTGGTTTATGGTATGTACGCATGAATGTTATTCACATTTGATTGTCATACTGAGAGAGTGATTATAAAAGAATTGTATGAATGTATATATATTATTATCTATATAATATCATATATTTAATATATATTTACTTAATCAATGCTTAATACACACCATTTGTAATGTGAACGAATCATGTCACGTTGAGGGGGCGGTAGTCCACACTTCCTCAAACGAAATAATCATATTAACACCAAATATAATGTTAAAAATATGTGTTGTAAAAGGAATAAGTAATATTAACGAAATATATTATATAAAATATAATATATATTGAAATTGTTTCTATCAAATGTATCTTCCTGATAGGTGGTAGGGAAATTTAAATAATCATCATTTAGTGAGGTAGTAGTTCTTCTTATACAAAAACAGTATGTTCGTTATCAATCAGATGGATGTGTGTATAAGGGTATGTTTAAAAAATAACATTAAAAAATCCTAGTATATTTAAGATGATGTTTTCTATACATTCAATTAAAATATAGTTGAAGTGGTAGAAAAATAAAATAAAAGAAAGGACATGAGAGAAGACCCTACATCATAATCAATGTACTTCTTCTGGTCTGTTCAACAAGGCTTCCATAGAATTCATTTTCCCAAAGTAAGTATTCTTAGAAGATGTGAGGATTTATGGGAACATTATTGGGTAGATATTGTTCTATATTAAGATGTTTTTGAGGTTTGAGGATGTGGGAGAGGTTGTGCCCTTTTATAGGTAAGGAAAAGGGGCTTTCATGTAATTCATGAAAACAAGTTTGGTGTACATATTTTCATACGAGAAAAGTAATACCAAACCAACATTAATCAATAATGGATGGTTTATGGAATATATATGGCCATAAAATGTGTTTTCATAAAGTATCTATGTCATTTAGACCCTTAATAGCATGGATTGGTCTTTGATTAAGCAACTTTTGACCTTAAGCAATGTGATTAGTTTTATTCACTTTTACAAATCATTTTTTTAAACATCACCATGATATAATTAGAATATATATTATAATAATTAAAATTCATTATATATGATTTTGAAAAGAACAAATGATAGAATTTGTATAATTCAGATTAATTTTAATCACGTAGATGGGACAAAATTATATATTTTTAATGAATAAATAAGATAAAAAATTTATTAGTTTCTTATATTATATTTAAAAGTGAAATTAATTTTAACAACTAAAATTGTATAATTATTATGTATAATATATCTTCTTTGACCGCAAATCCGGTTTATAAAATAATTTATCCATATTAATTATTTAAACGAAAATGCAGTTTTTAACTTAAAAGTAGTATTTTACAGTATTCATAAAAAATGATGTTTCTCTGAAAATTCCCAAAAATTCACCATATGATATCTTTGAAATTATAAATTAATTTTAATTTTTTTATCAAATTAAATTTCAAAATGGGTCTACATTTTTTTTATTAAAATATATTCATTTGAGAAAATGATATTTTTTTTACATAAAATGACATTACCAAAAATCATATCATTATTTACAGATATGTTTTATCTATATAAAACAATTATAAATAATATTTTAAATTTATTTATTAATATTCATATAAATATTGTTAATTTCTTGGTTAGAATTATCACATTTAAATAATTATAACTGTAATATCCCATGTAATTAATAAAGAAGGAATTTTGATGTCAATTAAAATTTTTGACTGAAATATTAATTTTAGTTTAAATGAGACATGATGTATGATAGAATACCTATAATGACCTGCCAATTCTACTTGGATTGAGAGTACAACGAGTCTTTACTTGGCCTTAAGTGACATCCCCAAGACGTCAATGGCTGGCAATAAATGTCTAAGGGTTTGAAATACAATTTGGGGGACGATTTACCCTTTATGATATAACCCATAAACCAAACAATAATAACCAAACATTCACTATATGATGCTTGAACAAATGAAAGACCAATAAAAAACTTCATTTATATCAAACCACATCAATGTACACAACAAAAAAGACCAAACTATGCATCAAAGTACACAATAGATGTCCAACTGAAGACTCTCAAAAGACACTAAAAATCTATGCCCCACAAGCTCCAAGCTCCACAACATCTCCCAAGCATCACCACCATCCACTAGCAATAAGATTATTTACCTTTACCTATTTCCTAGAATACAAAATCTAAAAAATAATTGATGTTCCAAAGTAGGGGTGAGGATAAAACTCAGTAGGTTATCCCCAATGACATCCCTACTCACGCCACTGGGATAGAAAATTTAGCAACATTTATATAAATAAATTTTCTCAAAAGTAATTTATAACTAAATATAAACAAGTTTCCAAAACCATTCATAACCAAGTCATCCAAGAGAAATTGAAACCAATTCTATAGCAAATTATTTTTCTAGAAAAATAACCAAACAAACATAAAACCCATTTCACAAACATTCCTTTTTGGCAAACCCAACCATTCCACAAACCCATGTAACCAACCATGCATGCTACCTGGAAGAGGGGAGAATCCCTAACCCTTATCCATCCCAACATTCATGGGGGAGACTTCATATCCTTATCCAACCCAAAGGCACATTAATTCATGACGGGGGAGAGACCTGACCCTTATCCATCCCAACACTGATGGGGGGTACCCCAAACCCTTATCTGTCCCGAATTCAATATGAATGTTTGACGAGGGAGAGCCCTAACCCTTATCCATCCCAGAATAATGGTGGAGACTCCTAACCCTTTTCCATCCCAAGTGCAGTAACAATGTTCACAACCATATATTCTCGAAAATCATGCCAAAACAACCCTTTACATAAAAACACCTTTTTATTAAAAACTATTTTCTATCAAAACCACTTAAATACCACACCATTTCAATTCCAAACCATTTAAATAAAACACACTTTTTATTGAAAACCAATTCCATCAAAGTCATTTCTATACCAAACCATTTCAATAAAACACCCTTTTTATTGAAAACCCATTTTTCATCAAACCAATTACAATTCAATCCAATCAATAATTTAAAATCATCATTTTAAAATCAAGAATCCAAGTCACTTTGCACAACAATTCACCATTATTTCAAAAGTTCACTACAACCATAAATCATCACTACTGAAGATTTATTCGATTATTTTCACAATGAAATCCAATCAAACAAAATAATTTTAAACTAATCCAATCAATTCTAACAATAGGATTCGAGAGTGAAGCCACCTACCTCAATGGTATTGACAAAAAAAACTACGGTCATAGAACGATCCAAACACCCGGGTTGATTCTCCAAAAACCAGGATTAGATCTCTTTTCCTAGAAAGATCATGATCAAATATCATAATATTTGGAATTAAAACAAATAGACATATCCATAACGGATGTAGATCTATGAAGCCGAGAGAAGAGTAGAAGTAGATCTCTGTAGATCTATGAAACCGATCAAGAACGAAGAAGAACGATCACAAACCTCAAGAATCATGCTTCGATTCGCCTAGAGAATCCTTTGAATCGCCTCTGGAATAATGGGAGAACCTTATCTTACCTTAAGAGAAGAAGAATAACGATTTCGGGATACTTAGGATAAAAAAAAGAGCAACATAGAGGCAAAATTGAGTTAGATCCACAATTTAAGGATTTCATTTAGGTGCCCGCATGGTTAGTTCACACAGTTTTACAAACTTCACGTTAAAAGTGCGTTAGATACTGCCTTATCCCCCCCTCTAACATGGTCTCATCACATTGTATCTCCTAACCATGATCCAACCCTGTGGAAGCTACTGCCATCAATGTCTAATATGCACGGTTTGGCTGCCCGGTTAAACAAGTCGTGAGCCGAACGTGCGACTTCCCCATTTTCCTCAAAACTTCATTCCATGCTCTATGGACTCTCTCATTTATCAACCTTAACATAAAAACCATTAAATTCATCAAGTAGGGGTTACATACCAGAAACCGGGGGTACTAAATTCTACCCACCATTGGACTTTCCGTCCTCAGAATGTAGAAAACTTTCATCCAACTGAAAGAGTTCTGGCCACTGGTCATTCATTTCCATTTTATGTTCTCATGTCTCTTCCGGAATCTGACCATGCTTCCATAAAACCCTCACTAGACCAATACTTTTTCCACATAATACATTCTCTACCCTATCAAAAATCCTTACTGGGATATGTATCAACTAAGAATCTGGCTCTAGGTCAACGTGATCCCATCTGATCACATGGTCAGGATCAGGATGATACTTTTTCAACTGAGATACATGGAACACATTATGCCCCAAAATGAACTGTGGTGGTAATGCCAATCTATATGCCACATCTCCAACCTAATCCAGTATCTCAAAATGGCCAATTTATGAAGGATTTAATATGCCCTTCTTCCCAAAACAATGATTTCCAAGCCTTGTAGATATCCTCAAGAAGATGTGATCACCCACAACGAATGATAATGGTCTTCCATGGTGATCTGCATAAGATTTCTAAAGATTCGGAGCCGTATCCATCCTCTTTCGAATCAACTAGATCATCCCTATTATTTCTTGGACAAGGCTTCATCTGACTAGTGAAGTTTCAAAAGTTTCCAACAAGCAAAGTGGAGAACGACAAGGATGCCCATACAATGCTTCAAACGGAGGGGGGTGTGTATCGAGGTTTGATAGCTGTTATTGTATGAGAACACCAGTAACGGTATATGCTCCTCCCATGAGCCACCAAAATCCATTACACAAGCCTACAACATATCTTCCAATGTTGGTATCATACCCTCGAATTCCCCATCCTTTTTAAGATGATATGTAGTGCTCATAGTCAATTGAGTTCCATAGGCTTGCTGTAATGATTTCTAGAAATGAGATATGAACCTCGGATCACTATCTTAGAGAATAGACATTGGTACACCATGGCTATTAAACACCTCTAGGATATTGATGTTTCAATGATCATCCATGGTATGAGTTTAACGAATAGGGTTTAAATGAGCTGACTTAGTTAGATGGTCCACTATCACCCAAATGGAATAGTGTTTCTAACCAATTCTTGGAATATCTATAACAAAATCCATGGCAGTTTGATCCCATTTCAAAACTAGGATGGACAAAGATTGTAACATACCATCTGGTCTCTGATTCTCTTCTTCAACCTTCTAACAAGTTAAGCACTGTGAGAAAAACTTGGCCACCTTCCTTTTCATGCCGCTCCACAAAAAATGTGGCTTCAATGCCTTATACATCTTCTATGTATCAGAATGTAAAACCCATATTGAATGGTGGTAATCATGATGAAGTTGTTCCTGACAAGACATAAGCACAACCATCCTATCTTTGAAACACAAAACTAAACCCCATCTGGTGTCTAGCTCTCAATGGTATCCCCACTATTGAGTTTTGAAATTATATCCAGACATTCTATATCAAATTTTTGTGCCACTTTGATCATTTTTACTAAATCAGGAACAAGCGTAGCTGAAAAGAATACTAAAACATCACCTCGGTCTCTATATTCCACATGCATGTCGGCTAAGACTGACATCATCTACAATTCATATGATGCTTCTTTCACAAACAAAGCATATGAATTTATACTCAATGCATCCACCACCAAATTCCCTTTTCCTAGTGTTTACATCATGTCAAATACAAAATTCTGGAGATACTCCATCCATCCCCTTTTCCTCATGTTCGAATATCGCTATGAGAACTTGTGTTTCAAGATTTTGTGATCCATAAACACAATAAATTTCTCACCAAAGAGATAATGTCTCCATATTTTCAAAGCAAAGATGACTGTAGCTAACTCTAAATCATGTGTTGGGTAATTTTTCTCATGCACCATCAACTTCCATGAACTATAAGCAACCACATAATCTCTTTGCATGAGAAGACAACAAAACCATGATCCTGAATCATCACAATACATGTCTTTATTATGTAAAGATCAAGATAGGTGTCGATGTAAGCCAAAATTTAAGTTCTTGGAAATACTTCTAACATTCCTATATGTATTCGAATAGATCATTCTTCTTTGTCATATCTGTCATTGGTAAATCTAGTCATGAGAAATCATGCACAAAGCATCAGTAGTAACCAACTAGAATAAGAAAATTGTGTATCTTGAACACTATCTTCGGTGGTTTCCAAGAGATAATGGCTTCTACATTTTCATGATCAACAGAAATAAATTTATCATAAATGACATGGCCAAGGAAACATACCTCATGTATCCAAAAATCACACTTTATAATTTGGAATACAAATGATGATCTCTCAAGATTTGTAACACTATTTTCAGGTGCACCTCATGATCAGCCCTTATCTTTTAATATACCAAGATACCATCAAAAAACAACACAAAAAATGAATCTAGATATCATTTAAATATATGATTAACCAAATCCATGAAGACCATCGGTGCATTTTGAGCCCGAAAGTCATGAATACATATTCGTAGTGGCCATATCTGCTTCTAAAAGCTGTCTTTGGAATATCCTCTTTCTGAACTCGCAATTGGTGATATCCTGATTTGCAAGTGAATCTTGTTGAACCACTGATCTCCCCTTAATTGATCTAATAGATCATCAATGAGTGTATGTGGATATCTATTCTTTATTGTAACTTAGTTAATATTACGATAATCAACACACAATCGAAGATTTCTATATTCCTTCTTCACAAACAACACTGGTGCTTCCCATGGAGAAGTACTTGGTCAAATGAAACTGTTGCTTTCCATATCCTCTAATTGTAATTTCAATTACATAACTCTGTTACTGTAATCCTATAAGACGAAAGGGAAATAGGACTGTTCCCCAGAAAGAGATCAATCTTAAACTCCACTTCCCTTAGAAGTGGAAACCCTTAGAAGTTCTTGGGAATGAAATATGGAAATTGATCCACAATAGCTAGTAAACTCTATTCCTCAATCTCTTCCATTAATGCCAATGTCAATGCTGCCAATTGGTAAGAGATCATTCCTTCCATTGGTGCCAACAAGCTCTTTGCACCTTTATTTACCATCCTCTCTCCTCTGATGAGATAGTCGATCACATCCTTAGTCTTGAAACTAATTTTTCTCTTATAATACATGATGTGAGACTTAAACATTATCAACCAATCCATACCCATGATTACATCATAATCATTCATATACAATACAGATAAGTCCCATTTCAACTCAGCTCCATCAACAGTTATAGCACATGCTATACAAAATATGGCTTGACATTATCTTTCCCTAAGAGGAGTTTACAGTTTCAAAACCGAAGATCCCACTATTCCACATGGGTACTACCATGATTATTCTGCATGAAGCTTCCAACAGATCCCACTAAGCCACCGATGCTTGATTCAAAATCTGTATGTGATCACCAATATGTAGGACTGCAATTTTGGGGTGGGTCTCTTGCCTTAACCCCGCATCAAAGATCATTTCCATCAAGGATGTGCTACCCACCACCTCTGGAGAAAAACACACTATGCTCATTAGCATAGATGCATACTCCGTCACAGACATATTATATTGCTTTAGACTAATGAAATCAATTTTGTTCTGAACTCTGAACGTGTGTGGGTACAATTGTTTTTTGAAAAATTCCTCAAACACTTCCCACATCATACACTAGTCCATTCTTGCTTGGACTACCAACTCCCACCATTGAAAATAAAGATCCCCTTGCTTATACGTTTCTAGATTTACATTCAACTCTACCAGTGTCCCCAATAATTCATAAATATTTTTCATTCTGGACAGTAACACCTCTACCCATTTTGGGTCCGAATCACCCCTAAAGACGGGTCAAGCCTACTTTTAAAATTGATCTACACAAGCAATATGATTTGTCTCTTCCACTCTATTCACACTTCCCACAGCTTGGAAAGCTTGCACTATGCTTTGCACTAACTGCTGGTTTACATGGGGCTCAGGTGAAACCACGTTCTCCGCCGCTTCTTCGGGTTGGTTCCAATGACGCCTACCAGGTGACATTTTCTAAACCAACAATGGCCTCCGTCAGTCTCACTGTCTAGAAACTGATGGTTTGGAATTTTAAATTCAATCATATCAACTATCATAGAATTATTTTCCAAAACATCGTTTTTCCCGTGCTCAACCATTTTCGAAAACATTTTGCATGCTTTTTAAAAATCAACCCATTTCTAAAATACACCAAATATCGCCATTTCAAAATAATACATTTGAAAATAATTTCTGCATTTTTTAAAAAAATTCACATTGCACAAAATAGAAAATAATTCCTCACAATGAGATATGAAATCATAGTGCGAATTCATTCCTCTATAATGCATGTCATGCTAATCTCAATGGATAATCCCATGACAATGAGATTTCCCAACATTCTAGAAGTGTATCCAAAACATTTATGTACCAAACACCCTAGTAACTTGAAGTTTAGGATAAATGGTATAGCTACGTCCATCTATGCTTTACCTTTAAAGTTCCAACAATCCTACTCCTTTCTATGATTCTATCCTAAAGAATAAACAAATGAATTTCAACTCCAAGTCCCAGAACATCGATGACCACTTGTTATTCAAGGACTGAACATGCTGATACCATTTGTAATGACCCGCCAATTCTCCTTGGCTATAGTGTACAACGAGTCATTACTTGTCCTTAAACGATATCCCCAAGATGCCCAAGGCAGGAAATAAATGCCTAAGGGTTTCAAATACAAGTTGGGGGATGATTTACCCTTTATTAAATAACCCATAAACCAACCATGAATAACCACACAGTCACTATATGATTCATGAACAAATGAAAGACCAATAAAAAACTTCATTTATATCAAACCACATCAAATTACACAATAGCGGAAGACCAAACTAAGCATCAATGTGTACAACTGATGAACATGTCAAGAATCTCAAAAGACACAACAACTCCATGCTCCACAAGCACCAAGCTCCACAACATCTCCCATGCATCACCACAAGAAACTAGCAATAAGGTGCTTTACCTTTACCTATGTCCTGGATATAAAAAATATGCAAATGTACCAATGTGCCAAATATGGGGTGATTATAAAACTCAGTAGTTTTTCCCCAATGACTTCCTTACTCACACCACTAGGATAGAAAGGTTAAAAACATTTATATAAAAATATTTTATAGAATTGTTTTTCTCAAAAGAAGATTATATTCAAATATAAAAATGTTTCCAAAACCATTCATAAAAAAGGCTTTAGAATATTAATTGAAAACAATTTTCCAGCAAGATATTTTTCCAAAAAAATAACCAAACAAGCTTAAAAACCATTTCACAAACATTCCTTTTTGGCATACCCAACCATTCCACAAACCCATAAAACCAATCAGGCATGCAATCTGGAACAGGGGAGAAGCCCTAACCTTTATCAATCCCAACCATCATGGGGGAGACTTTTTACCCTTATCCAACCCAAATGCACATGAATGATTCACGAGGGAGATCCCTCACCCTTATCCATCCCAATAGTGATGTGGGAGACCCCTAACTGTTATCTGTCACAAATGAAATATGATTGTTTGACAGGGGAGATCCCTAACCCTTATCCATCCCAAAATTAGGGGGGGGGGACTCCTAAGACATATACGTCCTAGGTGAAATAATAACTTTCACAACTATATATTCCCAAAAATCATGCCAAAACCACCCTTTCAAGAAAAACACCTTCTTATTGAAAACCATTTTATGTCAAAACCATTTAAACTTCACACCATTTCAATTCCAAACCATTTCAATAAAACACCCTTTTTATTGAAAACCAATTCAATCAATGTCATTTCAATACCAAACTATTTCAATAAAATAATGTTTTTATTGAAAACACATTTTTCATCAAACCAATTACTATTCCATCCAATCAATAATTTAAAATCATCATTTTAAATTCATGGTTCCAAATCACTTTTCACATCAATTCACCAAAATTTCACAATTTCACTAAAACCATAAATTATCACAAAAGAAGATTTAATCCATGATTTTCACAATCAAATCCATTAAAAAAACTAATTTGAAACTAATACATTCAATTCTAACAAGTAGAGTCGATAGTGAAGCCACATACCTCAACGATTTTCACAAAAATGATAACATTTAAAGAACGCTCAAGAAACCCGAGTCGATTCTCCAAAAACCCGCCTTAGATCACTTCCCCTCGAAAGATAAGGACCAAATCTCATCATATTTGGAATCTACACACATAGATATACCCATAAAGGGTGTAGATATATAAAACAGAGAGAAGATGAGAACTATATCTTTGTTGATCTAAGAAACCGATCAAGAATGAAGAAGAATGATCACAAACCTCAAAACTCCGGCTTCGATTCGCCAAGAAAACCCTTCAGATCACCTCCCGAATGATGAGAGAACCTTATATGTCCTTAAGAGAAGAATAATATATGTTTAGGGACTCTTAGGAGGAAAAACAAGAATCATAGAGGGAAAAAAGAGTGATATCCATAATTTAAGGATCACATTTAAGTGCCTGCATAGTTAGTTCGCACGGTTTGACAAAATCGTGCGCTAATCGTTCGTTAGATAATGCCTTGGACACCCCTCTCTTGTATCCTCATGACATGGTCTCTCCAAACTGTGTGCTAACTATGAGGAAGATACTGCCTTAAATGTCTACTTCGCACAGTTTGGCTACATGTTTATATAAGTCGTGCGCCACCCGTGTGACTTCCCCATTTTCCTCAAAACATCATTCTATGATCTCCCGACTCTCCCATTCATCACCCTTATCATAAAAACCTTTAAAAGAATCAAGTAAGAGTTATATTCGAGAAATCGGGGGTACTAAATTCTCCACACCATTGGTCTTTACATCCTCATAATGTAGAAAAACTCAATCCAATTGAAAGAGTTCCGGCCACTTCTCTTTCATTTCATTTTCACATTCCCATGTGTCTTCCGGAATATGACCATACTTCCCTAAAACCTGCTCTAGACCGAAACATTTTCCATGTAAGACTTTCTCTGACCTATCCTAAATCTATATCAGGATATATATCAATGAATCATCCGACTCTAGGTCAAGGTGATCCCATCGGATCACATGATCAGGATCTGGCTGATACTTTTTCAAATAAGATACATGGAACACATTATGCACCAAACTGAACTATGGTGGTAATTCCAATCGGTATTCCACCTATATAACACATTATAGTATCTCAAAAGGACCAATATATCTAGGAGATATCATACCCTGCTTCAAGAAACGATGATGTCCATGCCTTGTAGTGATCCTCAATAAGACATGATCACCCACAACAAACAACAACAGTCGTCAATGGTGATATGCATAATCTTTCTGATGACTCTGAGCCTTCTATATCCTCTTTCTAATCAACAAATATTCTCTATTTTTTCTTGGATAATCCTTGTTCCAACTAGTAATGTTTCAACAGTTTCCATCCAGTACAGTGGAGAACGACAAGGACGCCCATACAATGCTTCAATCGGAGCCATTCATATCAAGGCTTGATAGCTGTTATTGTATGAGAACTAAAATAAGGGTATATGCTTCTCCCATGAGCCACCAAAATCCATTACAGAAGGCTACAACATATCTTATAATTTTTTTATCATCCGCTCAGATTTCCCATCCGTCTCAGGATGATACATCGTGCTCATAGTCAATTGAGTTACATGGTCTAGCTGTTATGATTTCCAGAAATGAGATATGAACCTCAAATCTCTATCTGAAACTATAGAACATGATTCAACATGCCTCTTCACCACCTCTCATATATAGATTTTTGAATGATCTTCCACTATATGAGTTTCACAGATAGGGATGAAATGAGCCGACATGGATAGACGATCCACTATCACCCAAATGGAATCAGGTTTCAGAACCGTTCACAGATGACCTGTAACAAGATACATGTCTATTTGATCCTATTTCCACACTAGGATGGACAATGATTGTAACAAACCAGCTAGTATCTGATTCTCTTCTTTCACCTGCTGACAAGTTATGCACCGTGAGACGATCTTGGCCAATTTCCATTTCATGCCGCTCCATCAAAGATGCACCTTCAACGCCTTATACATCTTATATGTATATGGATTTATTTCCCATCTTGAATAGTGGTAATCATGAATAATTTGTTCTTAAAAACCCATAGGTACAACCATACGATCTCTGAAACACAAAACTGAACCCCCATCTAGTTTGCTTCTCTCAATGGTCTCCCCAGCATTAAGTTTTGAACTTATATCCACACATTCTACATTAGATTCTTGTGCCTCTTTGACCATTTTTACTAAATTTGGAACAAGCTTAGATGAAAATAATACTAAAACATCTCCTCGGTCTTCACATTCCACATGCATATCGACTAAGACTGACATCAACTACCATTCGTCTAATGCTTATTTCTCTAACTTAGCATATGACTTTCTACTCAATGAATCTTCCACCGAATTCATTTTTCCTGGTTTTTAAATCAAGTCAAAGTCAAATATCTGGAGATACTCCATCCATATCCTTTTCCTCAGATTAGAATCTTGATGTGACATAATGTGTTTCAAGATTTTTTGATCCATAAACATAGTAAATTTCTCCCCAAAGAGATAATGTATCTATGTTTTCAAAGCAAGGAAGACTACAGCTGACTCTAAATCACGTGTTGGGTAATTTTTTCCATGATCCCAAAACTGCCTCAACCATAAGCATCCACATGATCTCTTTGCATGAGAACACAACCCATCCTTAATCCTAAAGAATCATTATACACCATGTACCCCTGTCTTGATTCTAGTAAGATCAAGATATGTGCTGATATAATCTGATATTTCAGTTCTTGGAAAGTCTTCTGACATTATTCTATCCATTGGAATTGATCATTATTATTAGTCATATCTATCATTGGTGATGCTAGTCATGAGAAATCATGCACAGTGCATCGATAGTAACCATCTAGACCAAGAAAACTGTGTATCTCAAACACTTTATTCTGTGGTTCCCAAGAGATAACAGCTTATATATTTTCATGATCAATAGAAACACATTTCTCAGAAATGACATAGCCATGGAAACAAACTTCCTATATCCAAAAATCAAACTTTTATAATTAGGAATACAAACAATGATCTCTCAAGATTTGTATCACTGTTTCCAGGTGCACCTCATGATCAGTCCTTGTCTTTGAATATACCAAGATATCTTTCACATAAACCACCAAAAAAGAATCCAGATATCGTTGATATATCCAATTCATCAAAGCCATGAAAACCACCTGTTCATTCATTAGACCGAAAGGCATGGATAAATATTCATAGTGGACATATCTTTTTTTGAAAGCTTCCTTTGTAATATCCTCCTTCTGAACTCACAATTGGTGATATCCGGATCTCAATTCAATCATGGAGAACCACTGATCTCCCCTTAATTGATCTAATATATAATCAATGCATGGAAGTGTAAATATATTATATATCGTAACTTGGTAATGCTTACGATAATCAACACACAGAAGACGAGTTCCATCTACCTTCTTCACAAACAAATCCAGTGCTGCCCATGGAGAAGTACATGGTAAAATGGAACCCTTTCTTTCTAGCTCCACTAACTGCACGTTCAATTCATGTAACTCTATTAGTTCCATCCTATAAGACGAAAGGGAAATATGACCGGTCCCTAGAAGGAGATCAATCGTAAACTCCACTTCCCTTAGAGGTGGTAACCTTGAGAAGTTCTTGTGATTGAAACCTAGAAATTGATCCACAATAGCTGGAAAACTATTTTCCTCAATCCCACCCATTGATGAAAAATTCAATGCTGCGAATTGGTAAGAGATCATTCCCACCATTGGTGCCAACAAGATTTTTGCACCTTTCTTTACCATCCTCTCCCATCTAAAGATATGGTTGATGTCATCCTCAGTCTTGAACATAACTGATCTCTTATAACAGTCAATGTGAGCCTTAAAAATTGTCAACCAATCCATACCTAGGATTACATCATAAAAAACCATATCCAACATGGAGAAGTCCCATTTCAACTCAACTACATCAACAGTTATAGTATATTCTCTACACACTATGGATTGTCATTCTCATTCACTAAGGGGAGTTTTCATTTTCATAACTGATGCTCCCATTATTCACCATGGTTACCACCATGCTTCTTCTACCCGAATCTCTAAAAAGATCAAGCTGAGCCACCGATTCTTGATTCACCATCTCTTCGTGATCACCGATACAAAACACTTCTATTTTATAGTGGATCTTTTCCCCTAAACCCGCATCAAATATCCTTTCCTTTAACAACGTGCTACCCGCCACCTCAGGTGAAACCCGCACTAAGTTCATAAACATAGTTGCATACTTTGTCAAAGACTTATTCTCTTGCTTCAGACTGAAGAAATCAGTTGTGTTCCGAATTCTAAACATATGTGGGTTGAATTTTTTATTAATCAATTCCTCAAAGCCTTCCGATGTCATACCATGTTCCTTTCCTGCATGGACTACCAGCTCCCACAATTTAATAGAAAGATCCTCTAGCTTAAAAATTTCTATATTTACATTCAACTCTACCTACGTCCCCAAGAATTCGTAAATTTTGTTCATTGTGGATAGTAACACCTATGACCTTTCCGGGTCTGAATCACCCCTAAATATTTGTCAATCCTACTTTTAAAACTGAGCTGCATAAGACACATCCATTGGCTCTTCTACTCTATTCACACATACCAAAAATTGGAATGCTTTCACTATGCTCTGGACTAACTGCTTGTTCACCTGGGCCTCAGGTGCAACCAAATTTTCCACAGCTTCATTTGGTTGGTTTAGATGACGCCTTATGGGTGCCATTTTCTGAACCAACAAAAAACTCCATCAATCTAACTCTCTAGAAACTAATGGATTAGCATTTCAAATTCCATCACATCATCTATCACAACATTGAATCCCCAAACATCCTTTTTCCCTGGTTCAAATTTTTTTTAAAACATACTAGATTCTTTTTGAAAATCAAACCATTTTTAAAATACACGAAATATTGTCTTTTCAAAATCGTTAATTTGAAAATAATTTTTTCATTTCTTAAAAAATCACACATTGCACAAAATCACAAATCATTTCTCAAAATGAGATATGTAATACCTATAGGAATTCATTTATCTATAATTCTTATTATGCTCATCTCATTGGCTAAACCCATGACAATAAAATTTACCAACATTCTAGAAGTGTATACAAAAATATTATGTACCCAACAACCTAGAAAATTTATGTTCATCAAAAACGGGTTAGTTACGTCCTTTTATTCTATACATTTCATGTTCGGAAAATACTACTCTTGTCTAAAAATCCATCCCAAGGAATAGACGAATGAATTTCAACTCCAAGACCAAAAACATCGATGACCACTTGTTTTGAAAGGACTAAATAAGCCGATACCATTTGTAATGACCCACCAATCCTCCTTGGCTTGAGAGTACAAGAAGTCATTACATGGACTTAAGAGACATCCCCAAGATGCCAAAGGCTGGCAATAAATGCCGAAGGGATTCAACTACAAGGTGGGAGAAGATTTACCCTTTACGAAATATCACATAAACCAACCATGCAAAACCAAAAAATCACTATATGATGCATGAACAAATGAAAGACATGTAAAAAACGTCATTTATATCAAGTCACATCAAAGTACCCAATAGTAAAAGACCAAAATAAGAATCAAATTATACAACAGATGAACAACTCAACACTCTCAAAAGATATTACAACTTCATGATCCACAAGCTCCAAGATCCACAACATCTCCCAAGCATCTCCACAAGCCACTAGGAATAATATGCATTATCTTTACCTGTGTCCTGGAAAACGACATCTTCAAAATCACCAATGTGAGAAGAAGGGGTGAGTATAAAACTCAGTAGGTTTTCCCCCAATGACTTCCCTACTCACGCCACTCAGATAGATAAGTTATCAACATTTATATAAAATTAATTTATAAAATTAATTTTCTCAAAATCAGTTTATAACTAAATATAATAAAGTTTCAAAAACCATTCATAACCGAAGGCATTCCAAGAGTAATTGAAACCAATTTTCGAGCAAGTTAATTTTACAGAAAAATAACCAAACAAGATTAAAATCCATTTCACAAACATTCATTTTTGGCATACCCAACAATTCCATAATCCCAGGCAACCAACCCTGCATACAACCTGGAAGAGGGGAGAATCATTAACCCTTAACAATTACAACCATGATGTGGATACTTATTACCCTTATCCAACCCAAATGCACATGAATGATTGATGAGGGAGATCCCTGACACTTATCCATCCCAAAACTAATTGGGGAGACCCCTAACCATTCTCCATCTTGAATGCAATATGAAGGTTTGACGGGGGAGAGCCCTAACCCTTATCCATCACAGAATGATGGGGGAGACTCTTAACCCTTATCCATCCAGAGTGCAATAAAAATGTTCACAACCATATATTCTAAAAAATCATGCAATAACAACCCTTTAAATAAAAACACATTTTAATTGAAAACCATTTTTCTTCAAAACCATTTAAATTACTCACCATTTCAATTCGAAACCATTATAATAAAACACCCTTTTTATTGAAAACCAATTCAATCAAAGTTATTTAAATACCAAACCATTTAAAAAAACACCATTTTTTTGAAAACCACTTTTTCACCATACCATTTAAAATTCCATCCAATCAAATATTTAAAATCATCATTTGAAATTCACGAATCCAAATCACAATGCACAACAATTCACCAAGATTTCAAAATTTCACTAAAACCATAAATCATCACTAAAGAAGATTTATTAAATGATTTTAACAATAAAATCCATTCTAACAAATCAATTTGGAACTAATCCAATAAACATTAACAAGGGGAGTTGAGAGTGAAGCCACCTACCTCAACTGTTTTGATGAAGACTACAACGGTCAAAGAACGCTCAAGAAACCTGGGTCGATTCTCAAAAACCCCGCCTTAGATCTCTTCTCATAGCAAGATCAAGACCAAATATCATCATATATGGAATCCACACACTTAGATCTACCCATAATGAATGTAGATCTATGAAACATAGAGAAGAGGAGATGAATATCTATGTAGATCTAAGAAACAGATCAAGAACGAAGAAGAATGATCAAAGACCTCAAGAATCTGGCTTCGATTCTTTAAGAAAAGGCTTTAGATCGCCTCCAGAATGATGGGAGAACAATATCTGACCTTAATAGATGAAAAATCCAGAGTTAGGTCCTCTTAGGAGGAAAAAAGAGAAACATAGAGGTAAAAACGAGTTAGATCAACAATTTAAAGATCTCATTTAAGTTCCTGCACAGTTAGTTCATACGGTTTGTCAAACCGTGCGCTAACCGTGTGTTAGCTACTACCTCAGCCACCCCTCTCGCACGGACACATCACACATGCTCTCTTATCCATGAGACAACTGTGTGGAAGGAACTTTCTTAAAGGTGTACTATGCACGGTTTGGTCGCACAGTTATAGATGTCGTTCACCGCTCGTGCAACTTCCCATTTTACCTCAAAACATCATTCCAAGCTCTCATGACTCTCCCATTCATCACCCATAACCTAAAAACAATTAAAATAATCATGTAAGAGTTACATACCCGAAACCAGGGGTACTAAAATACCCAATAAGTATAAATATGTTTTTTCTGGAATCATACATTGCACACAACATTGAGTTATACTAAAAAACATTACAACAACAAGATTTTTATTATAAATGGTTGTTAATGCCTAGTTTTTTTATTGGTGGGAATGAACCGAATTAAATATAGTATAATTTTCATATATTTTAAATGTTTTTACAATTATCCAATAAATATTTGGGGCATAAAATGAGAATAAATCCATTTTTGAGCATAAAATACTATAATATCATTAATATATAGTTTTACTTCCTATTTATTGAGACCATGTTTAAATATACTTTATTTAAACTTTATATGTTCTATATAAAATATAAAAATATACATTTGCATTGGCACATCAAAAAAAAATTTGTTTAAAATTTGTTATTTTTCTTATAAAAAATATTTTTAAATTAATACGAAAAAAACATCATTTTAATTCATAAATGCATTTTCATATTATTTATTTATATAGTTACATTATCCTTTTAATTTTTTAAACTATAATTGGATAATGATTTTATAATTTAATCAAATTATGGTTAGTGGATGTAATATCACATTAACAAGTTATATAAACACAGGTCAATCATTTGATGGTTTGTTCTTTTCAAAAACTAGTTTTCTGGTTTTAAAAAAGGGATTTAATTTTAAATTAATTATTAAAAATTTTAGGTTTTTAAATTGGAAAAAGGGATTCCATATTTGGAATCCTAATGTATGAATAGTGTAAATAGGTACTTTTTATTTTTTTGATATTATGAATTGTATCATTCGTAAATATTTTTATTTTCCACGGTTAATGGTTAAATAATGTAAATAAGGGTAAAAATAATATTATAATAATATAAAACTACCCTGAAATGGTCCTAATATTATTTGATGAGTCATGGGAGGATAAAAAAATCCATATCCCAGTCTTTGTTCATTTAAGAGTCACTTGGGTGTGATAATGAAATATTTTAATAATTAATATACTGTAAACTGAAATATAACATAAACAGATATCTTTTCACTAAATAATTTTTAAGGAGGGTTTATATAATTGAAATATTTTACTATAAATATTCATTATTAATCTAAAAAAATTTATATACCATTGTATTTTATTTATTATTTTTATTCATTATATAAAATAATTTATTTCTAACACAATGATGATGCAATGGTTACCATATTAATCAAATATTCAAATAAATGATAATATAAATATAATAATAAATGTAATTTGAATATTTTGACACCATCAAATAATTTTTTTGGATTATTAAATCATTTTGTCTTTGATTTAATGTATTTTTTTCAAATTAATTATGTTTTTATGACTTTAAAAAAATTACTAAATAGTTTCAAAGTTGGTATAAAAGATTTTTTAAAACAAATACTAATTTTTTAAATGATTTAATATTCATAAAATTAATAGATATAGAATAGTCAATTAGATAATTTTAAAATTTTCATTAATGATTCACTTGTGTTTCTTTTGGTATATTATAGTAACTATATTAACTTTATAATGCCAAAATACAAGAAGACATATTAAGAGTTAATTTATTTAACTAATAGTTAAAGCCAAACGATAAGGTTAAATTTGTGAACTAAACACCACAAAAACAAATTGTTTGTGAGAACTATACCAATCCTAATCTTTTATGTGGAATCTATCACTTTGTAGATATTATAATTTTAAAATGAATTTATAATAAGGGAATATTTCCAGACATTCATTAAGTGAATCTCTTACCTCTTAAAAAAGAAATCACCTCTACTCACATTATCACACCTATACAGCCCTTTTGATCAACCAATTTATGCTCAAATAAGCCCCCAACATACCTCCCATAGTCTTAAAATATTAATGATGGACATAATTTAGTTTAATAAATCATTTTGACTCAAATCAAAAGGAGTTAACCAATTTAGAGGTAACCTCTCATCTTTGGATCCATTCATTTATTTTCCATCAACAATCTCGTAAAAAAAATGTATTCCCTTACTTTATAACAAATATATAATCCTAAATATACTAGGATGTTATTTTTATATGTTTTTGAACTGCACTTATATACAACTTCATCTAATGGATATAGAACATAATGTTTCTATTTAAGGTGAACTACTGCCTCACGAAATAATGATTGTTAAATTTTATCCTACCACCTCTCATGATATACTTATGATGGAAATGAATATATAAATTATATTTGTTATATTTATATAGATCTAATGCTTCTATAATTTATAGAATTTCATATCTTTATGATTTCCATAATTTGTATATACGATAATTTCATTTGAAAAAGGGTGGACTACCGCCCCCTAAAAGTGATATGAATCATTCATTCCAAACATGGAACACATAAATGGTTTGGTTAATAAACATATTTAACTTACATAAAATACATAATATACAGAAATTATAATATACATATGTATCATTTAGTTTAGATTCTTTCAATATTATAGAGAAATTAATGTAACAGTCATGAATACGTACGAGCAACCATTTCCATGAATGGAACATTTCCTTTATTATCTACAAATATTATGGACTATTATAAATACATATATAATAGATATATATGTTATTTATATCATTAATATAATTATGTAGATAATTTACTTATAAAAAATGGATAATTTTCATCAAACCAAGTTCATTTTTGACTCAAGTAATGAACATCAAAAAAATGTATGATGTGAACTCAAATAATTAACTAATTGCTATATCATGGTAATAAGTGATAAATAATGAATAATAAATAGTAAAATGATTTTTAAGAAAATATAAATTCTCCTATTTTTATTATTTATCGAATTAAAGAACGAAAACTTCAATATGAACTCAAAGTAGGGGAGTTTTTCTAAATATCTTTTCATAGATGCATATTTTTTGGTTATACACCACCCTATTTTATATGGTGAAAAATCAAAAAATATGACTTTAAATGACATTCAATGGTTTTTAAAATGACTATTTTTATACTATGTGTTTTAATAAATGATAAAATTGAATTTTATTAATGTATGTGGTGACCACAAGCTTTCAGCCTGTGCGTCCATTATTTGATATTTTGATTCCTCTTCAAGACATATTGTTTTTCAAAGAAAACTAAATACCATATTCACTATTAAGGTATTTTTCTATTGAAATGTTCAGTTAATGAATTTATTATATTTTCATATGATATGATATGATTTCAATGTGGATATCTTATTATTTCATAATGCTTTTTTTATGTTTTAATATTATGTTATGGTTCTTGGGAATTACATATATATACTGGTGATTCTGTGATAAACCAAGGGAGGGTGAGATCGTGAGATCTCTCCAATGAATTCTGTAACATAAAAGATGTAAAAATTAAGGTTTCTCATAGGATATTTAATGATTAAGCCATGATGGGTATTCCAAACATTACCATTAATGTTTCTCCTTATATAGCAGTGAAATATACCAAGTATGTATGATATGGATGCCAAAACATACAATTATGATTCTATGATTTCTTTGATGTATTTATGAATCTTATGAATTCATGGGTAGATAAATATCAATGGAATAATGTTTTATTTATTTATTTTATCCATTTTTATTTTTTATGATCATAAATATTTTTTTAAAATTTTCTCACTTGGTAGAAGGATGAGTAAGAGAAAGAAAAAGGTCATTAATATT
Organism: Viscum album; assembly: GCA_963277665.1. Lineage (NCBI taxonomy): Eukaryota > Viridiplantae > Streptophyta > Magnoliopsida > Santalales > Viscaceae > Viscum > Viscum album. Next base: position 1,437,743,219 of record OY728153.1, on the reverse strand, counting down.
TTTATTAGTAAAATAAATCATGTTTAAATTTTTTTAAAGGGTTTCCATTAGTGAGAAAAATGGATTCTATTTCGATGTTATACTATTGTATGAATGTGGTGTGATAAGTATTTATAATTGAAGAATTCTCTAAAACTCTAAAACTAAAAAGATCCATAATGTGAATTAAAGTGAAATTATTGACTTTACTCAAGATTATGTAATGTTTTGATGTTAGGGCTTCAAAGATTGTATTATAGGTCAATTTATATAACATTAGGTGTTAAACTTTTGTTAATAAAATAATATATATATATATATATATATATATATTATTTTTACTTTATATACAAACCCAAATGATATTGCACTTGAATATTACATTGTTCCTTCATCTCAGATATGATTTTGTAGAATGGTTTTCTGCAGAGGAAACATGCTAACTATGATGGGATAGAATCCTGAGGAAAACAACTTGCCAAATCAGCATCATAAGATGGTTGGAATCAGAACTAAATAGTTTGTTACATTAATGGAGAATATCAAATAATATATATATAGTGGTGTTATCAATACATGAGATCTTCCAGATCAACCACAGAAGAACTGTCGGTAGTGGATCATTTTTTGAGGAAACACCCCCCATCTTTCTGAGAATTGTCTTACAACATACTAGATAAAGGTTGTATTAATGAACTAGAAAGGTTTTTTAATGTCATGGGGAGTTAAAAACATAAAATGAATATTCATGATGCTTATAATTTTGAAGGCGATGTCAATCAGTGGTGGTGAATGGTTAAAATTATTAAGGATAGTGAGTAGATTGATGCTACTGATTGGGATGAATTCAAATGTGTGTTTCCAGAGATCTATTTTACTAATTTTCCTAACATAGTATGGAAAACAAATTCTTGGAATTGTGGTCATAGGATGACTCAATGGATTCTTATGAAACAAAATTCAACCTACAGGCATGGTATGCTCCAAATTTCATTTTATATCTTGTTCGAAAAATCAATAATTTTTTATTAGGATTAATGAAAAAGAATAGAAGGGAATTAGAATCTCGTGAGTTTGAAAGTTATAAATACATGTTAAATGTGTGGAGAATGTGGAAATATATTTTACTAATGATCATATGTTCTTTTATAAACATATGAATTAGAGGTTGTGGTGGTAGGGGAAACATAAGAATTCGTAAAAAATGTCCGAAGGTAAAAAAATTAAGTTTACAATTTGTGAAAATAGTGGAAAAAAGCACATTGGGTAATTATTATTGAATTTTGTTATGTGATTCTGATGTGGTAAAATGGGACATAAGGTTCATAATTACATTATAAAATATTCAAGTAGTGGTAAGAGAAAATATTATTTTCAATTAGTAAAATTATGTATGTATTATGAAATAGGCCATTATGAAAATTAGTGTCTGATGAAGAACATAATGGATGCGTACAAGTTGGAATACAGAAATAAATGGATGATGAAATCATTTTGAATTAATTAATGAAGTTTTGGTCCATTAAATTAAGTGGTATCAGGTACATTTTTTGTTTTCTCAGATTATGCCAATGCATTGATTGATTTTTGGGTCAATAAAATCCTACAAATATGAGAATGATTCTTGTAAATTGGGAATTACATCTCATCAAATGAATCAATAACATATGGTAAAACTACTAGGGGGAATATTGAGAAAATATTAATTCAAAGAACATTCATTCCCTTGTCTATTGAATAAATATTCTTGTAAAAATTATTGTTTTTACACTAGTAAGGTTTTATATTATTCTAAGTATGGATTGGATTTCTATTTACCATGATAATATTTATTGTTGAGATAAATATGTTTCTTTTCAAAAAGCCATTCATTTTGTGCACAAGAATGAACCCTTAATATTTATAACATCTTAAGAAGCTGATATACTAGTAGAATATGGAAATTATTATTACCAATCAAATTTTCATGAAAATATTGGAACAATACAAATTAGTGATGTGAAAGTGGAAAATGATTATCTTGATGTTTTTCATGGTAATTGTCTTTTTAGTATACCTATCAAGATTTTTAATTTACTATTAATATGGTTATTATTGTTAAAAAAATTTCAGAACCCCCTTATATAATGGGACAAATTGAATGTTTAGAGTTAAAGAAGAAATTTTAGGACTTTATTACATAATGGTTGCATTCAAATGAGAACAACACCATTTAGTAATCATGTCTTGTTTATTAAAAAGAAATATAGTTCAATGAAATTTTTCCTTGATTATAGATCCTTGAATAAAATCACTATTAAGAAGTTGTATCATTTTCCTCATATCTATGATTTTTTTATTAGTTCCAGGGATCTCAGTATTATTCAAAGATTGGCATGAGTTCAGGGTACAATTAGTTGACTGTAAACGATGGAGACATTCTGAAGACTTCATTTTGTACAGGATAGGCCATTATTAATTTCTAGTAATTCCTTTTGGGTTAACCAATGTACCTGATATTTTTCTAGATATAATGAATATAATTTCCTATAATTTCATCTATAAGTTTGTTTTTGTGTTTATTAGTGATATGTTGTTTTATTCAAAAAGTAAATAAGAGAATTAAAGTCATTTAATGGTTGTTTATTAAATCGTAAATGAAAATAAAATATATATGAAATTCAGTAGCTATGATTTTTGGTTACAGAAAATTTCATTCAATGGTAACATTGATTCTAAAGATGGAATAACTATTTATACTACTAATTTTTTTTGAATAATGGACAAGACCCACATATATAAATTATACTCATAGTTTTATTTGTTTAGATGGATATTACCAGAAGTTTTTTGAAAATTTTCTTGGTTATATATCCCAATGACTATGTTAATATAAAAAGGTGTTATTATTATATATAAAAACTAATGTGATGAATGTTTTTAATAATTTAATGGAATATTGGCGAGGGATCTCGTTTTGGCACTACCTTCCTAAAATATTGAATTCGTTATCCATAGTGATTCTTCTTTAAAAGGAATTTTCTGTTTCCTAATAATGAATGATTAGGTAACTGCTTATTCATTACATCATTTGAATCCTCTTGAGTTAAATTACCCTGCACATCATTTGGAAATATCTACTATTTTTTTGAATTAAAAATTTAGTGGCATTTATTGTATTTTGTAAAGGGTGAAATATATAATGATCACAAAATATTTCAAGTGAATATTCAACCCGAATGAATTGAACATGAAAAAAATATATGAGCTATAAGAAATCCAGGATTATGATTGAATGAATCATTACCATCCTGGAAATGAAAATAATGTGGTCTATTTATTATGTTGGAAAACATATGATATAATAACTATGTTTCATTTAGAATGTCACCTTTTTATTACTGATTCGATGAACATTGTCATAGATGTTTTTGGTGCATAAAATTAATCTATTCCTTTTCATGTTTTAGTGTGATCATATCTACTAGTTAGAATAAAGAATGTACCAATGAATGATTGTGAGTTGCAAAAAATTAATAATTCGTTTATAAGGGTATGTTGCCTGAATTTAACATCGACAAATATTTTGTTTTGAGGTTTGGGAAAATATTATGCATTCCTTTGATTCACATTTGATGAAAGAGTTGTTGTTTGAAGATCATATTTCACAATATTTAGTTTACCATAGTATTATTAAGATTTAAAAGGATTATTGAGAGTATTACTGGGGTGATTGAATGAAAATAGATATTGCTATCATTTCTGTGAAGTGTTTGACTTTTAGTTGGTGAAAGTAGAACAAAAGTTGAAAAATGGGATTATTTATCATTTTCTAGTACCAATGCGGAAATGAAAAAATATATCCATGGTATTCATTGTGTGATTAACCAGGACATGGTGAGTTAATAATGCAATTTGGGTTATTATTAATAGATTGTTTAAATACTCTCATTTTCTTAGTCTCTAAATCAACTATCCCATTTGTATCTTAATGAAATAGTCTTGTTAAATGGATTTCCCCTCTCATCTTTGTCTGATCATGATCCAAGGTTCACATATAACTTTTTGAAATTCCTTTAGAATTCATTGGGTATTCAATTAAATTTCAGTACTTCTTTTCATCCTCAATGAGATGGATAGTCATAATGAATAATTTAGACCCTAAAGGATATGATACATTATTGTTCAATGTATTACTATGTTATTTAGACCAACATGTTATGTTGTTTGGTTTTTCATATAGTAACAGTTTTCATTCTAGTGTATAGATTACACCATTGGATTCATTATATAGAAATCAGCGTCAAGCCAAGCTTTTTCAGATGAAGTATGTGAACAGAAGTTTATGGGAACAAAATTTGTACAAGAGATAGTAGATAAATTTTAGTCAATTCAGAAGCAGATATAAACAACTCAGAGAAGAATAAAAGTTATAAACATAACCAAATGAAGTATCTATCAATTAAGGTAGGTCATCATGCCTTTCTCAATGCCACCCCCTAGGAAAGTGTGATTCATTTTAGTAATAATGGTTTTCTGAGTCCATAATTTATTGGACCGTACAAAATTCTGGAGAAGGTTGGATATTTTTCCTACCAAGTGGATTTACATAGAATTTTATCCCAGGTACACAATTTTTTTCATGATTCAATATTGCAAAAGTATTTTCCAAATCCATCTCATGTTTTGATTTCAGAAGTAGTTTATGAGTAATAAAATATTTCTTATAAATAACAACAAGTCTAGATTCATGAACATAGAGAGAATGTATTGTGGAAAATGGGATTCATCATGTTATGGTTTCGTAGAAAGCCCATATGGTTAATGACTAAACATGGGAATCTAAAAAATCAATGAGGGATAAATACCCCCACTTATTTGATAAGTGAATAAACTATAGAGGGATCAATTTCAACAATAGGGTAAGGATGTGGCATCCCATGTAATTAAACAATAAGGTATTTTTATATCTATTAATTTTTGTTTGAATTAAATATTAATTTTAGTTTAAATGTGACACTATGTAAGATTGCATACCTAACACATGACAATAGTTCACCAAAATATTAGGTTACCCATAACCCTGAGTTATACCAAAATATAGTAAAACTATAATTTTATTTTTTTAAATGGTACATAACACCTGGGAATTTTATTGGTGGCAATGTGAAGAATTAACTATATTATAATTTTAAATATCTGTTAATTTTTTAACATTTATCCAAAAAAATAGTGTCATAAAATGAGTAGAAATCCAATTTAATGAATAAAATACTTTAATATTTTTAAATATATTTTCAACCACCTTTTGATGGTGACCCCTTTTTAAATATAGTTTTTGTTACATTTATGCATTCTATTTGAAAAAACAAACATATTATTTAGAATCAAGGCATCAAAAACTATTTTGTTGCAATTTTTTTGTGTTTTTTTTTGAAAAAAATCATATTTTAATTAATAGTGAAAAATAATTCATTTTAAATCATAAATTACATTCCATTTAATTGAATTATATAGTAAAATTTTCCTTTTAAATGTTTTTAAATTTTAATTAGATTAAAATTTTATCATTTAATCAAATGAGGGTCATTAGAAGTAATTTCACATTGAAATTTTATAAAAAAAATGTTAGTCTTTTGATGGTTCTATTTTTTTACAAAACATGTTTTCTTATTTTAACAACGAGATATTATTTTATATTATGTACATAAAATTAAATGTTTTGAATTTTAACAAATGTATTCAATATTTCAAATCAAAAGGTCTAAATTGAGTAGATAAGTATAATTTATTTATGGACATTATGAATAATAACTTTAGTAATTATTTATTTACCACTGTTAAAGGAAACATTTTGTGAATAAGTGTAAAAATTATATTATTATGATATAAAACTACCCTAAAATGTTTCCTAATATTATTTTAGGAGTCATTGGAGTCCAAAAAAAGCAATGGGCTGAGATTTTAGAATTAATGTGCCACTTGGGTGTAATAATGACTTGTTTTAATAATTAATTTAATGTAAAGTGAAATATGACATAAACATGAATCTTTTTCTCTAAAAAATAAACAGGGGTTATATAATTGATATCTCTAATTATTAATATTATATATATATATAATAATAATTCCTACATCATGTTATTTTATTTATAAATTTTAGACATTATATTAATAAATTTATTTATGACACAATGATTATGTAGTGATTACCTTATTAATGAAATATTACAATAAATGTTATTAAAAAAAATTCATTTGAAACATTCTATGCCACCAACAAATTTTCTGGATTATTTTGACGTTTTATCTTTGATTTAATGTATTTTTATGATTGAATCATGTTTTTATTAATGAATCTAAAATCAATTACTAAAAAATTTCATAATTGACATAATATGTTTTTAAAACAAATAATATTTGATTAAATTATATAATATTCATAAAAACCTAATATTGGCCCAACTGGATTAGATAATTTTACAAATTTCATTAATGATCCACTTTAGGTTCAATTTGTATTATATAGTAACTATATTTACTATATAGGGTAAAAATACAAGAGGACATGGTAATAGTTAATTTATATAACTAAGGGTCCAAGACAAAATATAAGGATTAATTTGAGGCCAAAACATGTCTAAAACATATTTTTGGAAAGTATTTAGAACCATACTTATCATATCATTGGAATTTATTACATGGAGCTATTAGAATTAAAATGAATATTTATAATAAAATAATATGTCAATACATTCCTAATGTGGCCCTCCTCCCTCTTATAAAAGGATACCACATCTTCCCACGTACACACACTTCTCAAGCCCATTGTATCATAACACATCTGCTCCAATATTCTCCCAACATCCCTCCCTTCCTCCTTTAATAATTACGTTTGGAAGAAGGAAATTCGAAAAATCATTTTGACTCAAATCAACATCAGTTACCTGATTGATAGGTAACATCTCTTTCCAATATCCTTTTATTTATTTTCCATCTCCAACCCCATTAACTATTTTAATTCCATTGTATTAAAAAATCACAATTGTTATCCACAAAATATTATTTTTTTATTATAATAGTTACACCTAGACTTACACACACCTCTATTTAATGTATATAGAATATATTGTTTTTATGTGCAGCGAACTACTACCTCACGAAACTATGATTATTAAATTATCTCCCACCACATATCATGGATGAAATTATGATGGAACTGTATTTATATATGAAATATATTATATTTATATTTTATCAATGCTAATGTAGATTTTATTATAACATAGTATTATGATTTGCATAATGTGTAAATATGATAATTTATTTTGAAGACTTGTGGACTACCATGCCCTCAAAATGATATGACACATTCATGATATACATGGAACATAAAAAGGATGTTTTTTATGAACTAATGTAATATATATAACATTGATAATATTATGAAATTATAATATTAATATGTATCATTTATTTTTCTTTCTTTTAATATGTCAAATAATTGAATGTAGCGTTCATTCATACGTATGACCTCCGAAATCCATGAACAGTGCATTTCATTTATTATATCTAAATATTATTGACTATTATAAATACTTATATACAAGATATTTATGATATTTAAATCATTAATACAATTTTGGTGATTATGGACTTATAAGAACACGTATAATTTTCTACAAAACAAGTTCATTTTTGTCTCAACTATAGAACATTAACAAAATGTATAATATGAACACAAATAATTAAATAATTGTTTCAAAACGTTAATAAGTGATATAAAATTAATAATAATAATTTTAAATTGTTCAAAATAAAGTAGAAATTAACCTAATTTTATTATTCGCTATATTAACGAACAAACAAGACAAGTCGGACTCAAGGTATTAGACTTTCTCTCAATCTCCTTTCAATGATAAAAATAATGATTTTATACACCACCTTCTTTTATAAACCCTATAATCATCCCCTTTTAATATTAATTTAATTTAATGGTTTTTTAAATGATTATTTTTTTATAAAAAGTGTTTTACTAAATGAAAAAATGGAATTTTTTTAATGCATGTGGTGAAAACTACCTTTCCACCGCAGTGTCCAGTATTTGATATTAATCTTCCAATGGAAAAGACGTAATGTTTTATAATGAAATTTAAATACCATGATCCATTTTATGAATTTTGGAATTGAAAATAATTTTTAGAAATAATATATTATATATTAAAATGATATCTTATGATATCTGTATAGAAATGTTACTATTCTTTTATGCATGTTTTTTGTGTTTTATTATTTTATGGTTCATGGGTATTGAATTTTTATGTTAGAGGTTTTCTCATAAACCAGGTGGAGTGTGTGCCTGTGATAGCTATCCAAAGGATTGGGTAATGTGACATTGGTAAATATTATGTTTTCTCCTACGAGATTTATGGAATAAAATGTGATGTGTATTTCAAATGTAACCATGAAGGTTACTCCCTATGTGGTTGTGAAATCTACAAAGCATGTATGATATGGATGCCACTAATTACCGTTATGATTTATAATTTCTATGACGTTTTCATGATTCTTTTTAATTCATGGGATTATAAATACTCATGTACTATCATTTAATTTCATTATTCTATCCCTTACTATGTTTTTTTACTCATCCATAGTTTTTAGAGTGTTCTCACTGTGTACAAGGATGATTAAGAGGAAATTATGAAGTCAAGAATATTTTTATCCAGAAACAAAATCATGTTTTAATATTTAAAGTGTTTTACATTGGGGGAAAATATGGATACTGTTTTGATAGTAGCCTCTTGTATGATTATGGGATGATATGCAATAATAATGGCCTCACACTTTAAAACTATTAACATAAAAGGATTTTTAATGTTATTTAATGTGAAATTATTGACTTATCTCATGATAATTTATTGTTTTAAGTTCAGGGTTGTATAATAACAAAAAATGATTTTTAATAGAAACATCTTTCTCTCGTGTAATGGTCGATAAGTCAGTTTTGGGTGTAGCACAAGTTAAGTGGGTTTCATGTGAAAGGAATGTTTGATTTAGTGTTTTAATATATATATATACATATAATAACTATTTCTAGTGTCATGTCAAACTGGAACATATCTAAGATATAAATTTATTCAAAACAAATATTTCTCAAAATCTAGGGGTGTTATAATACCTATGTTATTTACATGTGGAATTTTTTACACTATCTTTCACGTTCTAAATGATAGGAAAATGATATGTAAAGGATAAAATATCCATCCTTTATATTTATAGACACAAACACAAAAACAAACATGAAGGTATTAGTACATGGGTTCCTTGTGAACTCTTATCACCAATAAGGTGGTTCCCTAGGAACATGTTTTATTATGTATCGTAATACAAAATTGAAAAGATCTACAAACTATAATTTTAAATATGGATCAAGGAATATGAACATTCATTTCCTTGGTGGACATTTTAGTGTTGGGGAAGAAACCTATTTTTACATAATTTATTTTAATTCAGTTACATTTTTACGAATTATTTAAAATATATATATATATTTATATTATGCCATATATGTTATTCCCACTACACCATACGTTATAAATTATTGATTCTTTTTAGTCGATTCATTAAGATATTATTTCCAATAAATTATTCTATAACCGATTTGTTGGGGTAATTTGGTAATCACCTACAATCTATATTGTACTTAGACCAAAAATATATCCTTCTAGGATACATATAGACAATTTTTTATAAGGTCCAAGAAAATAAAAAACACCAAACCATGGGATTCTATATAGTTTGGATTTTATATTAAATAATATATTTGAATAATTTATGATTGGTGACCAAGTCAAAAGTGTCATTGGCTATCATTGGTTTATCCATATAAATTTTATTATCTGGGGACATTTGTTTATACTCATTAGCATATCATTTTTCACATAATAATCATTTATATAACATATGTGTCTAGTAGTTAATGTTATTTTTTATATATTGTTATTTTTTTAAAATATGATTTATATGATTCTAATTTCAGATATATATATATATATATATATATCTATATAACTGAAATCGATATGAATGATGTACAAGTCCCCTTTGTTAACTGGATTTACGCTACTATTTTTTAGAGTTCATTATATTCAAAATGTATGATAAATAATTTGAAAGAGTAAACTAAGTATAATTTTAATAAATAAGGGTATAACACTTCACAAATTTGTTTTCTATATAACAGAAACATTATTATAGGTTCTAGTTTCTATATAGAATAAATTATGTGTTGTGATTACGTGATTTAAGTTATCTTTTAGTTATGATGGATTTGATATAAAATAGTATCAAATCACAAATAGGGACACTCTGATTAATAAATTCCAATAGATTAAATAAAAGTTTTATTATAGATAAGATAAGAGAAGATCACCACATAAACCCCATAGGGAGGGATAATGTGATGTATTCCCAATGAATCCCCTTGGACTACACTATTGCAATCAATGTGAAGACAGTCTAAATTATCATAAATCAACAGCTCCTCATCTTGCCTACCCAACCTATCCAATATGTCTACCATGAAGATGGATTCCCTCTAACTGTAATGGACCACGCGACCGTTATTGGACTCTCTATGAAATGAATGAATAATATAAGTCATCTCTGAAGGGATCTCATGGAATCCCTACAAACCCCACATGTGGACTTTAGAGTCAGATTTGATCTCAGCCTCCCAAAAACCACATCTTCTTCAAACCATCATCCCGGATAGAAGGGCCCACATGTTCGCTCCCAATGAGTTTTCTAGACCGTAAGAAGCACTAAAACTAGGATGAACCAAAACATGGGAGTCTCATAGCACCCCACCACCCCTCATGAATGCATACATAAATGAGCCCTCCACATTTAGTTTCATCCCACATATAAGAGGGTTCCATCAAATCAATGTCCACTCCCCATGCTCGGATTATGGGTCAATCAGTAATGTTGTGAATAGATACAGATTCTAGTCCTCCATTCACCAACGAGTCTAGCTTAGTAATGAGACTTCTTAACTTCATCTGGATGAATAAAATAAAGTGTCTAGATCCAGTTGAACACTATTACGAGCCACCAAAAAGTTCCTGCATATTTCCACAAAAATGATCATCTGAGTGGAGCACTGCATGGAAATATTCTTGGTCCCATGGAACCATGAAGAATGAAATCGCTACCTTCAATTTGAGTCTCTATCCATATATGGGATGTGGTTGAACTCAGACCATATGTAAATAACCCTAGTGGTTTTGGAAGAACAGATGAAATGTCGACTCTGCCCTTGGGTTCACAGAGTAGTAGCAGTGGGAAGCGATGTAGACTCTCTTTTTTTAATGTTCTCTTCTGATCAAATTTCTTTATTTATGATCCAATATACTAGGAATTTATTTTTCATATGAATCCCTTTACACCAGAACATTGGTGTCCACACATTTGAAGCTGCCTCCTCAGAGAAGTTTCCCCTGTAGTCCCTTTTTTTGAACTGTCCCGTACCAGATATGGTGAAGCAGAAGATATCTGGTTCATCAATCATGAAAATATTTTCAAAGACAGTCATCTGTTGAGGATTTAATGCCACCTTAATGATGTCATACTATGTAGTTTCCTCATTCAATGAAATATCTCAAGTAGGAATGCTCGTGAATTCTTGTTTTTCACCAGCCCAGTCGGCTTCCCAGAAATTGATGTATCCCCTTCCAATCACCGACCGCATGAAATCACGCAGCACATCGATGTGCAAAGCCATGAATCAAACCAAACCAGACATGCTATATTTCCCACTCACTACCTGTTTGAGGGTCTTAGAGCCCCGTCATGAACCTTTCCCACAAAAAATCTCTATTAATAACATCCCAGTCCAACCGACCTTCCATTCCCGTGATGGATTCATTAATATTGTGATGAACAACACCCCCTTCAGTGATTGGCTTTGCCAAATGCTACAAAGAAGCATATTGACATTGCCCATCCAGTGTCTCATCCAATATAAAGGCATTCATCATTGATTCCTTTTTTTCAACCACACCTTTTAGAGGATTAATGATGGAGAAAATATGAATCATAATATTTGTGAGTACGCTGTTGATCAGCGTGAGCTGTCCTCCAAATGAAAGTATCCAATTCTTCCAACTGAAAATCCTTCACAACAAATAGACCATAATATCGTATATGTGTTTCTTTTTTATGCGGCCACACGAAATTAGAACACCAAGATACCATATTTTTAACTACCTTTGCTGATAACCAATGATATCTTCTATATCTCTATATCGTGTTGCTTAGCATTTTTTTGAGACGAACAAATTAAACTTTGAAGAGTTGATACCTTGACCACTTAGTTGACCATATTTATCAAGGATATCCATGATGTGTAGAAGATACATATGCCCTCCATTCATGAAAATCAACACATCATCAACAAACATGAGATGGGAAATAGTATACATACCTTGCCTACTACAAAAAGAACCATTCTACAATCCAACAAACTATAATTTAGATTATGTGATAGTAAGTCCTGTTCTAATATAAGAAGGGTAAGGGATAGCCGATTCTATTTAAAAACCCCCCCAATCCATTTTAAAATAGCTGAATAACTTCTCCATTAGGAAAACTGATAGCCAGGGGGAGGAATATAACATAATACAAAGGATACAGAACTCCTCCTGGAACCCTAACATCCTAATAACCAGAAGAATGAAGCAACATTCAACATTTTCATAGGCCTAATTTATTTTAACTTTAAAATGACCTTGTAACCCATTGACCATCGATAGAGGTTATTCACAAGCTCACTAGAAATGCCAACTACCCCTCAGATACTTCTACTCTAGATAAACCCATGTTGTTCCTTAGACATTAGCTTTAAATGATTCCCCTTAGCCTCCTTGATATAACTATGGAAAGAATCTTGTATGAAATGTTGCAAAGGAAAATCAGTCAATACTAGTTAATGAGAGTCGGGATCTTGATCTTCGGAAGGACAAAAAATCTCAAAGAAAAAATTCATCTATTAAGAGCCCCTCGGAAAATGAAATATTGCACTGCCTCAACCACATGGGGAACTAACAAATCTCATGAAGCCATATAAAAGGAGACCATAAAACTATTTGATCTGGGTGCACTATCTTATAGAATACTCATGATCACCTATTTAACTTCACTCTCTAATGGTAAATTGGTATGGAAGATGTTGTCCACCTCCCTCACAACTCGTGGAATCCTACCCAAGAAGGAATTCCCATCCATTTCATCACGTACAATGTTAGACATGGTATCCCCCGATAAGAGGCCTTCTAAGTGCTCCAAGGCCATTTTGCCAGTGATGCCCACATCTAACATGAAGATCACATTGCCAAGGTACAAATTGATATTCAAGATCCACATTTCCTCCATGCATTTGTGGAAGAAGGATGTATTGTGGAATGATTATCTATAAATATAGACCCATGAGCATTGCTTGTATATTATCTCAATTTAGAGACGTTTTTCAGGAAACACATCTCACCTATCAAAAAGGACCACAATGGTGATATCATCCCAAGTTTTTCAGATATAATCTAAAATCCTATTCACTTTATACGATATGTTGATTACCCCACCCTACTCATCTGATCTGTTCCCCAGCTAGCTTCAAATTTCATATTGAAGCTGTTATAGGCGATTAACTAAACCTCCCCATGACCTTCCACCATGCTCCTGCTACCATGATTCCTTCAGAAACATCCTGATGGATCCATCATGTTGTCACGTGTTGGAATAGAAAAAGGAAAGGTGGACCATTGAACTATTAATTATCCCCAAGAGAAGTGGTGCATGGTTCGAGAGCCAACATGTGAGAGGGGTAATAAGCGTATTTGAGAAAACATAAAACCCCTGATCATTCTCGACGAATCTATCCAGATGACACCAAATGTGACTCATTCACTTCAAATTGTTGGACCACATAAACCTAGAACCTAAGAAACCCACGTCCAGGATCCCTACCATCATCAGGATTCTCTGAAACACTTTTGTGATCGCTTGGCATGAAGCTGGATCCTCATTTCTTATCTGATAACTCTAAAATTGTGATGAAATAACAAAAAATGAACCATGGGATGGTACTTTATTATAGTTATTCAATATGACTCCATAATTCCATCCTCTATTGAGAATCTGTGCTTTCATAAACAATTGAGAAAAGGACCATTCACTGTTCGAATGAGATTATTGTACTGATTCATTCTGAAATGAGGCTAATGACCTCCACTACAACGCTCTTCTTCCAAAAATTCTATATCAATGAATAATCAGGGAAATTTAAAGAGAATTAGGAAAGCCAATTTTCTTAGACAACCAACCTGCCTTTCTATGATCCTTCTTAGGTTTGAGAATGACCTCGATAGGGGAGTTTCATGTCATAGATTCTCATGAAACAAAAGAATGTTTGACATAGGTCCTGAAGACCTATGCATTAAAGATTATAATAGAGAGAATCAAAAAAGGAAATTTTGAACCTTAGTGTTTGGAAAAAATGAGGGAGGGAGAGGGAAAAAACCTGTCTCATTAGACATGGAACATGTGATTAGACCAGACTCTCTTGGAACGCGGGGGCCCCGAACTGGTGTCTACACTCCCTTCTTGAAACTATCATTGAAAACTTCTAGGAGGGTACCTCTTATGAACAGATGGATACAGGGGGACCCTACTGCCATCTCACCTTGCACTAATGATATCATAAGAAGATGTTGAGGGGACTGGTGAGAGGAGTGAAACTTCTTCTCAACGCCTTTAGAGGGATTCCCAAGCCTCATAAATCCATCCACGGGCTACGTCAGGTTTCTGAATAGGGACCAATGGAGGAGTTCTGGTGAAAGATGAGATGAGATATAAAATGCTTGAGGGGGAGGAACCAGATATTTGGTAGGACTCAACATTGAACTGGACTAGCAGATGCATGGATCCTATCTGGGAGAAAAACATTCCACCAGAGAAGGCCTACCAACGAAAGCCCATCCTAAATAATTAGAAACTTGTGACCATGATATCACATCTAAAGGGGCCTAAATTGGATACTTCATGTCACTAGAGATGTTAGGGATTCCCCCTTAATTCTCTGACACTAGTTCCTGAAACATCAGAGAGAAATTTGAGAAAGAATAGTGGCACCAAACGGTAACCTCATCTGATATCTTCTCCACCGAATTGGGTGTGCCATGACCAAGGTCCCCATTCGAAACATAGTCAGATGGACCCACCTCCCCCTGCCTCCTCTAGAAGATTGACTTCAAATGACCATACTGACCATAAAAGTCACAATACATGGGAAGCCTAGAGAAGTTAATCGGTTTCCACCAACTGAAGCTATAAATTGACTAATTAAATAGGTTTTTTAGAACATTTATTTTAGTTTCTTTTGACCTCAATCTATCTTCTCCAGTCTCAACCCTCTTGAATATGTGTCTATAGTTTGGATCAATTATGATGGAATAAAAACATTATTCATTCTTGTTCAATTTTTTTTATTAGAATAAATTATAAGATTATATTACCTACTTTATAATAATATATAAATATTATTTTATTATTTACATATTATGAAAACTAGGTTAATATAACATTTTAATTGATTTAATTGACATCTAAAATAAACTTTAAAAACATTTATTTTTCTATTTAAAGAAAATATTTTTATTTTTAATTATATAATCTTTTAAACTGCATTTAAAATCATGAAAAAAACATATAAATTTATCTTATGAGAGGAGTAGATGATTGAATTAAATTTAGAGTGATTTGAGAAGTAATTTAGAATTTGTTTTAGGATGGGGAATCATAGGTGTATATCTAATTTAATATAAGTCATGTTATTGTGCAGACCCAAAAAAAATATTACAGACGGAGTATATTATCATGATGTTATTAGACTCGATAATGATCATCAAGCCTTAAAGGGTATACACATATACATTAGAATAAATGTTAGGAAATGCCTCATAATGAACCCTCAAGAACTGATGTCATGGGATATTTTTAGTTTAAATACCATAAATCATTTCGGGGTGTTGTTTCTATACATGAATTGGATGAGTGGTTTTTTCATATCCATTGAAAATTCCTGGTTGTTATGACACATGGATAAAATAGGGTCTATTTTATGACTATTATGCTTGATGCATCATTTCATTTGCAGGGAGATTTAATAATTTGGTGAAAATGAATTATGGTCTAACATGAAAAACATTTGGTGGTATTGTCAAATATATTATACTCTATGATTATTTATAATTGAGATTTGAAAATTTACTTAGACTGAGGTTGGGATAATTGAAGTTAGTGGAATATGATTCTTGGTTTATTGAACATTTTGGATATATGTAATCATAGAATATGAGGTGTTAAATATGATTAATGGAGCTTCTATTAACATGGATTGATGTTAATCCATTACATTTTCTTTTATTTTAAAAAAGGTCATATTATAGAGAAAATATATGATAAGACCATTTATAGTAATTTTTCATTTAATTGGAAGATGAATTGGTGAGGATCGAATTATGAGTGGAAGGAAGAAACTATGATAGTAAAGAAGTATGAGTTCAAATATTTTATAATTATAATGGTTTTATTGAACTATCCACTTCAATATTGGGAAGACCATTACATTAGTGGTACTATTATGGGTTTCCATGGTGTTTGAATCCCAATTATATATTCAAATAAAATCCTTGTCACTTATGGGCTGAGTATGGGTATATCCGAGGGTTTTTTGTAAGAGGTTGATCGAAGTGAATCTGAAAAAACATTACAATTTCTAGACATCCCATATTTTATTAATTACATTGTGTAAAAGTAGAGGTTAATGACCAATAGAAATATCTGGATAATGAGGAAGAAAATGTAGTAAGAGTTTTTAGTTATATATATTCTCATCTAGGTGGGATATAATTATTAAGGATAGTAATAGGTTCTAGTCAAGATAAATTTAACTGAATAATGCACAACTAATTGAAAAGTGGTATCCGTTATAGTAAGAGATTCTAATTGGTTTCTTTTAAACATTCTTGTTATTTGTTTGATATATGATAATCCCATTATTTTATATATATGAAACAAGTATCTATTATTGAATTAAAATTGTATGTGTCATTGGAGATAATAATTAATAACACCCAATTTGGAAAATGGTTCCAATGAATATGAAATACCTGAATTATTCTAATATGGTTTGTTTATAAATTTTTTAAGGATTTTTGTATCATTTTAATGATGTCATTTGATATTATTTTGGAAATTGACTAGTTGTTCTAGTTCTGAGAACATGTTTATTATTACAAGAGGCATGAATCATTATCCTCTTCTGTTGGTGACAAATAAATATTTATTAAAAGTAGAAATTAAAATTTTATAAGGACAAAATAATTGTTAGTTTGGTGTTATTACTACAGAAATATCTACAGTAAATATAAAAATGTTTAAAGATAAAATTTCAAAATTTCTAATGACTATGGTTGATATATTCATAAATTTTTTCCAGAAGCAATTTTATATATACCACTAAAATAATAATTACAATTATATATCCATATATTACCTAGAAAATTATTGATTACTATTTTTATATATCATAAAACACTAATAAACAGGGAGACATAAAAATACAACTAGAAGAGATCAATATGAATCATTTTAGTAGACTTAGTAATTAAACCATAAGAGATCAATTTATTATACAAAAAAATTCTAGTGAGAAGCATGATTATAAAAATTAATGAAAAATAGAAGAAACATTATAGGGGAGTCAGGTGGGGTAAAACATAGGAACATTACCTTATCTGTAAAGTAAAGAGTTATATATTATACAAGTACATGATATTTCCATAATCAAGATCATCAATAGTTTCCCATTAATATTTTGTATAACCCAATTCGAAGGTAGTAATTTTTTCATTATAGAACATACCTGAACATTTAGAAGAGAATCTGGTAGACAGAGTCAATGTTGTGTCATCGTAGTCTTTAAATGACCTTCTCTTTAATGGAGCAAGAGTGAAGCTGTCAATGTTAGTCACTATCCCATTTTATGTTAAGAGTGTATCCTTAATAGAGACATGAACACCCCTATTTTTTACCTTAAGGGGGGGTTACAACAATGCATACCTTTTATATCACAGATGGTACCCCACGACTCATATATTATAGAAGAATCATCTTTATTACCCCTATTGATTTCAGATATAACACCTTCTAAGGAACTATAATGGGTTAGAACATATTTAATGATATCACCAAATAGTTTAGTAACATATGCACCCATCTGCACATTTCTATCCAAGATAACATGTATACCCAAAATATAACCACATTCTAATACTTCCTCGTGACTAGAATTCATGTTAGTATTTGGAGGGTATGTAAAAATAGAAGACCCATAACAGGATTCATCATTGAGGAAGGGACCTTCCCCTTCAAATCATTATCCATATCCTCATAAATAAGCATTTTTCAAGATGCGTTTCAATTAACATTTTCATAATTATGCACTGACTCTTGCTTCAATTTTATTCTTCATTATGTATCACAATTACCTAATAAGAGAGTAAATTTAAACCGCCACATTTTTACGACATATGACATTTACCTTATTAATTGTATGATATTTTGAAAAAATGTGGAAGTCTTTCATACTCCACCTATAAAGGGATGTCATTATCCAATGCTGATAGAATTTTATTTTCAAATATAAAAATGCTTTATTAAACTTAAACTTGTATCCTAGAAATGTGCCAAAACTTTACTGAATCTACGGAACAATACAATTTATTTGGAATATGAAAATAATATTCTATACCAAAAAAGTATTTTAGGATTCCAAAGTATACAATTATTATATTTAATAATAGGAAAAAATAATATATATTTTTGTATAACCTGCTCAATCATATAAAATGTATCTATTATGAACTGTTACCCTTTACCTAGAACTGATGGTTTAGTTCATTGGTTGATTGGCTTACAGTGGATATACACGTTAGATAAAAGATATCACCATCATTAATTACGTCTATAGGAAGTTCTTAAAATATATTTTTAGGACCCTTGTTGATTTTGTCAATAATTTTTAATTCCATTTATGTTGAAAATTACACTATAGTGTTTACAATTATAATTTAATTGACATTCCATCCCTTTTTAGATAGAATTTTTGTTTTTTTGGTTCATTATAATAGACTCATGACTTTGGGATGAGCACTAAATAATTAATACGCATAGAAATAATATAGTAAAAATTAAAATTATTATCAATGATCTCCATAGATTTGTGAAGATAAAATTTTGTAAATATATTATATGATAAACAAATCATAGGGTAACCCAATAAGATAATGAATATTGTGTCTATAATGATTCCCAAATTTTTTATATATTATAAATCTCTATAGTAAATATGATATTACTGTTTTTCATCCAAAAATTTTCAAAGTCAGTTATTTTGGTGACCAATTGGATAAGGAATGTAGTCACATTTTTTATTATGAATTGTGTTACAAAATTCTCTAAACATTAATAATGAATTTGACTATAAATTATATATGTATATTCCCTCATCCCATTAGGGGGGTTTTATTTTTGTTATTATTCATATGGAATAGGACATCTCTATGTAAATATACAAGATATTATGGTTGTAACCTATGCCTCGCAATACCATTTAACACATTAAAAGTGATTCCAACACAAAACAATGAATTTTCTATAGTGGGGTACTCATAGAAATAAAGGATTAACTATGTCTCTGTTGAGAAATTCAATAAATAAACTAAGCATAAAAGCCTCAAATATATATTTTCTTGGTGATACAAAAACATGATACAATTTATATGAAATATATTGAAATTTCATGTACCTATATATCTATATAATGTATCACTATATCCTTATGTTTTTTTGTGGGAGATATTATGAAGTGGGAGATCATTAAGATCATTTTTATGTGATTCAACTTCTAGAATGTAAAAAACATAACAATAATGTCTTAATCGAATCCTATAATGACATCTTATACTGATATTAAAATGGGATTATATTTTTATAAATTTTGTAACTACATTACTTTGATCATTTAAGGGACATATAAAATATGTGTGATTAATGATTATATAAATAAGAATTTCCATCTTATTGAAATTTCCGAGTCATCTTCATTGAAATATATTGTAATGTTATCTATTTAAGAGATTTTGATGCACCATGAGATACAAGTGAGTATTTTTTACTTCTTATCAAACTAGAAATATATCTTTTTTTTCACATATTATATCGAGATCATGATAAACCATTGAAATTATATACATCTTACCATCCCAAGAATGATGGTTAGTATAAATGTACTATTCACACCATTGATGATAGGATCATATTCTTTATTAAAAATAATTTTGTGTGTGGATAATTTCTACTATTTGTAGAATTTTTCAAAAATTAATCTTATTAATAATATATGTCGATGGATACTTTAAAGACTCTTTATGCTATACAATTTCACGCTCCTTGGTTTTTATTATTAATAAATAATTTTTTTTCCAAATATAATTTTCAATATTATGTAATACGTTAATATAGTTTTAATATAGTAATTTACTTCATAGATATTACAAAAATCAGAGGATTGTTATAATATTAACCGTTTGATTTTAAAATTAGTGATAATTTTTTCCCTAAGTTTCTTTTCGATTAACATATAAATGGATAGAAAATTAATTGAAGTAAAATTTATGGTTTAATGCAGTATTCAATAATTTTTCGAGTATTAGGGTAATAGTTTATAGCCCTCCATTTCATTTATAATTTAGTGTTATTCATAATGATTTTCGTGTTTTTTTATTAAGTAGTTATTCTTCTGACAGCACATATTTAATAATAACTAATTTTATTGAATAGAATTATATTATTCTTATATGGAAAGAAACAAGTAGTATCATTTATTGAAGTGGGAAGATGTTGTTTGGGATGTTTATACAAATTATTCATCTACTCAGCAAACAATAGATGTCACAAGACGAAACCTAGGAACTAAAAACTGAAGAAATAATTTATAGCTGAATTTACTACCCTAAGATGCTTGTTAAATATTCTTGACGACATAAAGTATGATTTAGGGATTTATGTAGTATCATTATCATATCGGTTTGTAATTTATTTGAATTATAGAAATTGATTTTTTTAATCGATTGATTTTCATTTTTGGAGGAATTTAGTTATATAGTGGAGTAGAGTTAGATTATTATATAAGAGTAGAAGGGACATAGAGTGTGATGATGAAGGCCTATGAAACATTA
This sequence comes from Viscum album, assembly GCA_963277665.1. Taxonomy (NCBI): domain Eukaryota; kingdom Viridiplantae; phylum Streptophyta; class Magnoliopsida; order Santalales; family Viscaceae; genus Viscum; species Viscum album. Next base: position 1,437,721,899 of record OY728153.1, on the reverse strand, counting down.
TGGCCTTCCACTAAGAATCTGAAAACATATCTAATTCCATTTATAGTGTAGTGGTATCCCATAAAATTTTATATAGTATATCATTAATTTTATAAATATAGAAATATTCGTTTGTACATAATTTAATATGATATTTCCTTTTTTAACATAATTCATAGTCAATAATTTTATTCCATTCTATACAAATAATTATATATTGTTATCTCACCCTTCTCTTCATTTTTCAAAGTAAAATCATAACCTATATTTCATAAAGGATTTCAGAAACATTTTAATGGGGTCACTATTAGTATAATCTCAGAAATTTTTTTCATGGTTTGTAATCTTCTAATAACCTATGTTTTTTTAAATGAAATCTATATATAATGACCCATAACAATACGTTCAATTCCTTTTGATGAAATCTAGTGTTTGAGGTTTCTGAGTAGGTAAAGGTGACTTTTGCCCAAAACGTTTCTAAATTTTTTGTAATATGAATATTGTTTCCAAAACGGTGAGTCATTTTTTTTTGACAAATTTTTGGAATGGTGTCAGGGATAGTTTTTCCAGAATGGTGATTCATTGTCCTTTTCCAAATTTCTATAACATTGTTAGGAAAACAATTTTGAGAATGGTGAGTCATTTACCTTTTACATATTACTACATATATGTCCTTAATAGTGATTCTAGAACGGTGAGTCATTTTATTTGACAAAATTTCTGAAACTGTGTAATGAAAAGTGCTTCTAAAATGGATATGTAACCAAATTTCTATAAAAGTTTCATGAATATTGTTTCTATAATGGTGAGTCATTTTTATTTTCCAAATTCCATGAATGATGTCTTCAACAGTTCATCCACAACAGCAAGTCATTTCCTTTTCAAAATTTCAAGAATGGTGTCTGGAACAATTATTCCAAAATTGTGAGTCATTTTTGTTTACAAAATTTCAGGAATAGTTCCATGACATGTGTTTCTATAATAGTGATTCATTTTCCATTTCAAAATTTTCAAAACGGTTTCATGAATAGTTTTTTCAGAACTATGAGTCTTTTTCCATTATGAATTTTCTTATTTCTTAGGAGTTCCAAATTTTTCCCTTTTGACATCTTTCTATAACATAACATAAGATTAATTCCATATTTAAATGTTTTTTAGATGTTTCAAAGGAAATAAAACAGATAATTGTTTTTCAAAAAAACGGAAGGCTTTTAATTGGTCAAACAATGTGGTTTAATGTGATCCACTTTTAATGGAATATCGAAAACATATCTAAATAATTGCTCTATTTATATCATTCTAAGGCTGATAAAACCTTCTCCATGTTCATCCTTCATTGTTTTCTACTTTTGTGAGGTTTCATAATACATTATTCCCATAGGAGTGGTGTGATCGAGTTGTAACTGTTCGATAATTTCCCCTTAATGATTCTTCCAGGTAGATGTGCACCCTTATTTTGGTTTAAAAGATAAGTGTTAATACATAAAGGATATAAGGTATGTTCTACCTCTGTCTTCTACATTCCTATATATCTTTCTTCTCATGTCTCATTTCCATGGTATGGCATGTGATATCTATGTTTATAATGGATATTTCAGGGGTATTGGATGATCTTCTTCCTAGGTGTTCTTGGGTGGATGTAGTAATTCTGTGAGAGGTTATCTTGATTCATTGTGTTATCCCATTCTTGTTAGAAGAACATTGGAAACCATTTGAGGAAGGGGATTCACCACTTCTCTATTATATATTCATGATGTAGTAGAGTTTCCATGTTTTATCTCTAGGGATCATAATTAAATTGAATTATATAATTTTGAACCAGATTAAACATTTTGATTCAATCATGTGTTGTTGCCTCTTGATTTTCTATAAAGTGTGGTGTATATGATTGTCTGGTGTAGCATGTTTTTCTTGATGGAAATTAACAATCAAATTAAACCTGGGATTAAATTTATAATAATTGGATAAAGATAAATGAGAACATAAACTAATATGGTTGTTGTTTTAATTTGAATATAATTAAAAAGATCCCTTTGGCATCTTTATGTAATTTTTTATTGTTATGGAATCTTTCTGGTTAAGTTTCCTATAGGGGGAACCTACTAATAATGAATTTTTTGATTGAGAATGGATTAATGAACCAGATGTTGATAAAAAGATAATTCCTGTTGGGGTTATGAGCTACCCACATTCTTGTAAATTCTAATATCCATTGGCTTTGTAGCCATGACTGATCATTATGAGTGTAGGTTACACTCCTTGATTGGGGCCAAGAGCCCTGTTTCTTGTTTTTTAAATATTCTTGTGAGGTGATGTGAGCCAAGAACGATGTTTTGGTATGTGGCATAGGGTTTCCTAGTGGATGTGGTAGTACTTGACACCTAGAGTGTAATGATGGCTTAGTTTATTCATTTGTTTGTTTGGTAGGACACTTGAGAAGATGAAATGGATTGGATGTGAATATTGAAAGATTATTGAATCTTGTTTCTTTTTATCTTATTTATTATCCCCATATCATGAGGATGATTTTCTTGATTACCCTACTTTCAAAATAGGTGACGATATGTTGGGTATTCCACATGATTTATGTGTTTAGCTTCTCGATAATGGATTGGAATGCACTTCAGCTGTAGGTGGAAAGGACTCAATGAGAAGATTATCTACTCACCCTGTTTATCCCCTTACGTTTGTTATCTTATAATGATTTCTTAGAATACCTGGAATTATATAAAATTGTTATTTATGTTAATAAATGATTGAATAAATGATGTAACTCATGGGGTTGTATGTTATTGGGATAAACTGGTGAGGATCAAATTTAAATGAACTATTGGACATCATTTGGTTTTTCCTAGAGGGTATAGAACATTGGGTTTGATTCTAATAAAATTTAATTTGGAGTGATAATGGTTAATTAATGGTTAAATAATTAGTTAATGTACAATGATACTATTTAATAAAGATAATTTAATCTTATATAGTTCATTAAATGGTTGTGTGCTAATAGGAGATTCGGTCTTAGCAGTTGCATCTCAGAGTCGAAGAGACATTAGATTCAGTTGACTCTAAGACTACGTTATTCCCCTAGTGTGGTTGGGACATATATTATATCATGTCATTTTGGTGTTTCTCTATGCTACCCCACAATGTCATTTAGGGATACTAACACCCCAGGGATTCTTAGCCCTAGGGTGTGTTTTCCCCAACATCCCGGTGGGTGGGTGGATAGCTGACATCCCCATTTAGCTGTGTTCTATTCTCTTGGTAGTTTCATAGGATAGTATGCACAATAGTTAGTATCCATCATATATGTGTGTATAGGGTACTAGTATATTATTGTTATTTTACACACCTATATAGGAGATATAGTTTCATATGTGATGAAATAGGTATAACTTGTATAGGCAGGCATGGAGTGAGGATATTTACTCTGTTTATGGGTTGTAGTGGCTTGAGGTGTAATACACGATGTATGATACACATTATGTGTGATGTGGTGGATCTTGGAAACTACATGGTAACTTTTGTATGTGGGAATGGGGTGGTGCATCACCCACGTGTCTGCAGAAAATCCTTTTGTTGGACGAGGTGTAGGTAATGGTGCTCACCGATTTGTCTTCAGGCCAACCTCATTGGAGAGTGTTTCTTAGGATGTGAAACGTTTGGAAAAACAAAAAAAACTAGTGGGGAAGTAGTAAAATTACTCCATTTATATTCTGTATTAGATTATATAATCTTGTATGTGATTCATGGTGAATGTGTCCATGGTGATGGTGGGAACACATTATACCTATTTAGGTGATGAGAAAAATTCAGATGTTGATTATGTGTGCTTTAGCATGATTCCATTACATTTTCAAGGGATTGACATGGGTGGATCTTACTAATTGTACCACTTTAACCACCATATGTTATATAAAAAATTATTTTGGTCACTTGGAGTAGGATGGGTATTAGCCGTGTTATTGTTAGTTTGTGGTTTACATGAGCTGTTTGGGCTTTGTGGTGGCCACTCTTTTACTTTCGTTTTATACTTGCAGTTTGCCATTTCTGAATTATTAGTTATTGTATGAAATTAAATATGTGTACTTGGGTTTCTTTTTATATCATATTATGAGATGTAGTCATTTTCTGCTCTTATATATCTCTTCATCTTGTGTTCTATTAGTGGGTAATGCCGCCCATTTGTGTGTTAAATATACCCTCAATGCTAGTGGCTAACCCAGGGCCTATTGGAGGCCGGAATCCTATGTCACAATCTCCCTTATCACATTTTCAGCCCTAGAGGGGTACTATTTTTGGAGATGGGGTCATTATAGAGTGGTATCATAGGTCTGGTTGAGGGATAGGATGGATTTTAGTGTTAGGAAAAGGTGAGGTTGTATTGGTTAGTAGGAAAATAGTATCTACTATGTTTAAAAAGTTTTGTGAACAATAGTGACTAGCTAATACAAACGTATTTAGGGTCCCCTGTGATAGAAGGCATAAACATTTATGTCTAAAATGGATACTAAAAGTTATAATGTTAGATGTTGGTAAGATACCCAGAAAAGGATCATGCATCATTATTCTTTACACATGTGTTTGATTGGGTATACATTGGGAAAGTTTAACTTCAAGTAACAAAAATAAAACAATAAGTTAATGTTATATTTTTAGATATTCAGGGATTTAGATCCTAATTATTTGACCATTTGATTGTATGGCTCTAGGTAGACGCTCTAATCAGGTTCGCGTAGAGGATGTCCTGTAGGATACGCAAGCTGATCACCACAGAGTAGAGGTTGAAGACAAAGACACATGGAGGACAACACTTTGTGAGTTTCAATGCCAAAGTCTCCATAAATATAGGGGCTCAGTTTCAGAACTAGAAATAGAAGACTGGTTAGATGAGGTTGATAAAACGTTCAGTTAGATCCATGCTCAGAAGAAGCACTCGGAGTTATTAGTCGTGATGATGACGTGTAGGGTTGGGGGTAATGGTGATTCATGTTCCATAGAGATTGTAAGGAGTCAATGGTCTCGTGGGAGATGTTCAAGAGTATATTAGAGATGAATTTATTTCTTGAACCATGAAGGGGACCAGCCATCGGGGGATTCTTACACTTCAATAGGGATTCTTTAGTGTGAGAGAGTTAAAGATTCATTTCATGAACCATATACAATATGATTTGGACCTGTCTCTATAGGTGGAGCCTAGGTTGAGGCATTTCAAGGAGGATTTGCATCCAGAGATCCAGTTCCAGGTCACCACATTTATGCTTAAAAAATATCTTGAGGTGGTGGTAAGGGAAGGGGATATTGAGAGGAAATTATCCAAAACTAGAATATCATGAGAGTGTAGTCATCAGAATTCCTCATGATGTAGAGTTATGGTCTGGGGTTCCAAATTTTCTAGATAGAAGATTTTATGTTTAGCATTGTGTAGGTCCCACCACACTGCATCTCATTTCTCTGGGTGGAAGCGGTTCTTAGGACTATTCCATTGGATCATGTGATTTTTTTTCTTATGGTGGCTATTGTCATCAGAAACCAGAGTGTCTGTCCTTTCAATGATGTCATCATGTGTCATGTGTTTCACTCCAGGTTCTTTAATTGAGGTACATCTAGCCAATGTAGCAGCAGCAGATTGTACCAGTTATGGATCAGTAAAGAGAAGAGAGGGTATGAAGAAGACAGACTTGGTATTCTCCTCATCCATAGAGAGTGGAGCACAGTCATTGGGGTGGTCTTCGTCATAGTACAATAATCCATGGAGTAGTTCATGTTCATCTTCATGATTTATCATTGTCCTTACTAGGGGAGCTAGACATCGTTAGAGGTACCCTTTTTTCCTAATTGTGTGTATTAATTTGTTTGATTCTGGAGAAACACACTTCTTCATATAACCTACACTTTTCAATTCATTGGGACTTGAGGAAGAGAGGCTACCAGTACCCTTGGCGTGGACTACACATTTTGGAGGTCTATATGACTTATTTTATGTATGTAGATAATTTGATATAGTGTTGGGGTAGCACTAATCTTGAGGATATTTTATATGGTTATGTGTACAACATCATGATTTCAACCTAGTATTGTATGGGTAGTATTTAGTGTAGGCTATCATGGATTGATTCGGAGGAAGGTGGTGTTTTTTAATGCTGATAGGGGCACTGTAGTGTTTGGTGGCGAGCGAGACCCTCATATGGGTCAGTGGCATGTTCCTTCTTTATTATCCTTGATAGTTGAACTAATGTTGAGTTCATTGAAGTTTCATTAGTTGGAATTTCCACTTTTCTTTGTAGATTACTCTGATGAATTTCCAGAAGAAGTTTTAGTGTTACCCCCACAATGGGATATTGTGTTTGGGATCGAGCTACAACATGGCTTGTCTCCTACCGTGATGTCTCTGTATAATATGGGGACATATGAGTTGTTGGAGATATGTATACAACTCGATGTTCTTCTTTAGTGTGGTTTTGTTTCTCCGAGTGTGTCACCATATGTCATACTAGTTTTTTCAAGAAGAAGGATGGCAAAATATTGTTGTGGTGTCTAAATTATCATCACTTGAACAAAGTGACAGGGATGAAAAACTATCCTCTTCCACATATTGATGACTTTTTTGATCGACTGAAGAGTGAAGTTTCATAATCAATGAAAAATTTGAAGTCTGAATATCATCAAATGCATGTGAAAGATGAGTATAACTCGAAGATTGCATCTCGTTGTCATCATGGTAAATATGAGTTCATAGATATGTTTTTTCGGTGTGATGAATTCTTCATCTCTGTTCATGGGGTTAATAAACCCTGTGATTCATGAGTTCTTGTATATTTTCATGGTGTTTTTCATCGATGGCATTATTCTATACATCACGTATGAGGAGGATTATACAGATCATCTATCTTCCATTTTGAGAGTTCTTTATTGAAATAAGTTATTTGGGAACTTCTTAAAGTGTGTGTTTTGGGCTCGAGAAGTCTACTTATTGGGGAATATTGTATACAAAAAGGTAGTAGCTATGGATTTATTGAATATATAATCAGTTGTGTCATGGGAATCCCCAAGTCAATGGAAGAAGTCATACATTTCTCTATTCTTTTGGATTATTGTGTTAGATTCATTTCTTATGTCCCTCATGTTGTGACTTCTCTGATAACAATGAATAATAATGATCAGGCGTTCATGTGGACTGATTTGTGTCAGTCATATTTTGATTATCTTAAGGATATGTCGGTTAGTTCTCTAGTTCATTTTCTTCCAACAATGGGAGTTCAGTTTGATATTTTTTTATGCTTTTAATTTAGGGTTTGGGTGCATTCTGTTGCAGTGGACATCAATAATTTCATAGGGGTCTCATTAGTTTCATACCCCTGAACATATCTATGCCACCCCTACTATTGGGTTTGAGATAGTGTTGTTTGTTGAGTCAATAAGGTTTTCCTTATGACTTTTCCAGTCCTTGTTTTGAAAATCACAAAAACATTATACCTAAGCAAATCGATATTTTACTTCTATATGGAAATTTTCATTCCTTAAGGAAATTTACCCTAACCTAGATTTCCTTACACATATCAATATTTTTCATAAGTATAAAAATCGGAATCATACCTAAATACTCGGAATCATATAATACTTAGATATGAAGAATTCTAATTTAGGATTTGAATTTTGGATATGAACTGTAATGAAGTTCCACTCCGAATTCTGGATACGAACTCTAATGATGATCCATTCCAAATTCTGTTTACAAACTCTAATTAAGTTCCATTCTAAATTCTGGATACGAACCCTAATGAAGTTTTATTCTGAATTCTGGATAAGAACTCTCATATAGTTCGACTCCGAATTCTGGATACGAACTCTCATATAGTTCCACTCCGAATTCTAGACTCCGAACTCTTACTAGTTCGACTCCAAACATTTAGTAGTTCGACTCCGATCTTCTATGATTTCGACTCCAAACACTATAAGTTCAGGATCTGAATTCTAGTGAAACCAGACTCCAAATTTTCTTAGAGATTCAAACTCTGGATTTCTATAGAATTCAGGTTCCGAATTCCTAAAAACTGATTCCGAATATCTCTTTATTATACACTCTAAATTCTATTTTTGTTAGACTCCAAAACCTTAATTTGCTTACATTCCAATCCTCAGTTTTTCTTATAATTATACTTTTTTCATTATAAAATGATGTTGTGCCTTCAGTTACACATGTTTTTTTATAAAACGATGTCGTCCATTCTATTTCTAACCAACCGTTGGTTGAGTGACACGTGTACAGGTCCCACAAAAATTTAAGGAAAATATGACCATTGGAGGAGGGGGCCGACCATTGAAAATTTTACAATAAATAAGATCTCATATGAATGAGACAAAACACATCTTTGACATCTATGAATATATGAAGTTGAAGTGATTTCTAGATAGAGAGGCTCTTATCAACTCTCAATCTTCGTGCAGAAATTTTTAACAGCTTGTTCAAACTTTGCCTTGTGCATACTTTCTTCTTGCGACTCCGATTGTTGGTGATTACAATCGTGGGCTTCTGGGGATAGGAAGACAGAGGTTCCAACACCTTGAAGTTGAGGGCTTCCTTGCTATGGAAGAAAGAGGTGCCGACTACCTTATAGTTGAGGGATTGCAGGGATAGAAATTCATAGACTCTGATGTTCGTATCGAGGGATTCCCCTTGTGTGGGTAAGATAGAATTGCATGAATGTATAAATCAAGGTACCTTTATCCAAGGTTGTTGGATACCCTTCTCTTTGGGTTAAAAGATTTATATCTTGTTACTTGTTCTTTTTACAAGCTTTTCTGCCGCATTTTTTATTATAAGGAAAGAATAACCTTCTTATATTTCTTTACACTTATACTCTTAAAAAGTCAGATTCTATACTCTATAAAGTATAATCTCATATTATGAACTTTTGTTAAGTTTTATTTTCTGGATCCATATTTATGGAACCTATTTTTTGGAATCACTTTCCAGACATAATCATGTGTGTAGAACCATAAGTTTGTAACTTCTTACTTTTTCCCAATCATTCAATTGAAATTAGAGGTGTTGTGAATTTTCTTAGTTTAACATTTTTAGACATAGATCTTTCCTTGTTTAACTAAATTTTTAAAGTGTACAATTCACCCCCCTCATGTATATTGAGCATATACAACGTTATTTCGATCCTAAAATTGGTATCAGAGGATGTATCTGAAATACTCATACTCCCATATAAGTTTTTCTTGGTCAGTTTAACATTGTTCTATATTTTTAATTCTTAGTTCCTTGAATCCGAAATTATTTTATTAACATGTTTTTGTGTAGAATTATTTTTATTATGGAAGAAATCAATATTGGTTCCATCGACAACCTATATCCTACAAGACCACCAATTTTTGATGGAAATGATTATGAGTATTGGAGATATCAAATGAAGAATTTTGTTATCAAAATTTTAGTAGATAACTATTTTATTCTTACTGGAGGTTATCAAATTCCTGATAAGGAAGTAAGTGCTTTCACAAACCCAGAAAATCATGATTATCAATTAAATTATATGGTACGCAATACTCTACTATGTTCAATGACTAGGAATATATATATCCAAATTAATTTTTGTGAAATAGATAATTGTATATGGAAGAAGCATGATGTTACTCATTTTGGTACATCCAAAGTCCTAGAGACAAGAAGAGAAATGCTTAGAGCTGAGTATCATGGTTTTAACTTTCTTTATAGAGAACCCATTTGTAAGGTGGAACAAAGGTTTATGACTATCATGAATAGCTTACAATATATGGGAATGAAAGGTTTAGATGATGATGATCTTGTAGATAAGATTATAGATATTATGCCCAATGAGTGGGAATCGAAGAGAACAGCTTTTGATGAGAATAGGAAGGTTACTCAAATTTCCTTAGATGATCTATTAGGAACGCTTCTTCAACATGAAACAAGGATGAAGAGAGATGCTGACAACATCAAAAAGAACAATGGAAATGGTATCGTTGGTTTTACTACTGGATAAAATCACATTAAATCTAAGACTCCTGAGAGAGTAAATAGATCCAAGTCTAAGAAGGTTACTATCCAATCTGAATCCAGTAAGAGTGGAGTCTCAAAAAACAATTTAGCTAATCTTTCTCGAAAGATGAACAAGATATCTGGACAATGGAATTTCAAATCCAAGTATAAGAAGAAGGAAAGGAAAGATAAGAAAGATTCAGGGGTCACATTCTATGAATGTAAGAGAAGTGGACACATACGACCTGATTTCCCTATGCATAAAAAGAAAGAAAGGAAAAAGAGGCATTCTGAAAGGAACATGAATATGTTTTAAAAAGATAAATATAAGAAAAGTCTGAAATCTAATACTACATGGAGTGCTAGCTGTGGAGACTCTTCAGAAAGAGATTCTTCAGAATATGATTCATCAGCTCCGAAGAATATAGGATTCATTTCTAATACTTCTTTTTCACATACATGTCTTATGGACAAGGTACGCTCTGCTGAGGCTTTAACAAATTCATCTCTTGATAAGAATTACTATGATGAAAATAGTACTTCTAATGAAGATACTTCATCCTCATAAAATGAAAACCTTTATATGAAGATGTATCTAGATTTTCCAAGTTACTTGAAGCATAAAATTGTAAAATATCTATGAAATTAGACATGGACAATACTAGGGAAGTAATTATAACAAAAGAGATTTCAGAACATTCTTCCGATCTTGAAGATAAAGAAGAGAATTTAGAAAAACATTCTAAAGACCTTGAGAAAGAAAATTTAGATAAGGAAGAACTTTCTAAAGAACGTAAGAATCCTATTTTAAATATGAAAATTTTTGAGGAAAAGTCTAACTCTAAGGAAATTATTCCTGAGGATAGGAATTTAGTTATTAGACTATAAACTGAAATATTTTCTCTTAAGAAGCTTCTTGCAAATTTTACCTCTAGGAAGGAAAATTTTGACAATATGTATTATCAAATTAAACTTCATGGAAACAATACTAGAGTAGGTTATACTCACCAAAAACCAATTTTCAAAAACAACTATTTTATTCCTTCTGGAGAACCTTTTTGCACTAAGTGTCAAAGTGGTGGGCATTGCAAGAAAAACTGTTCTTTGAATAAAATCCAATCCCTTAGATTTCATAAATCCTATTTTTCTAAACAAATGTGGATACCCAAAATTTTTTTGACTAATAATTCTGGATCCAAACAAGTCTGGATTCTGAAAACCTAACTTGTTTCATATTTTCGGAAAAATAGGGAATGCACCAACAACAATACTCGGTACATGGATAGTGGATGTTCCTGGAATATGACTGGTAACAAAAACTATTTTGAAAAGATTATCAAGAATAATGAAGGAAAAGTAACTTTCGAAGAAAATTATTTGGGAGAAATTATTGTTATAGGTAACATTTTTCTTCTTCGAAAATTTTTTATTTAAAATGTTTTTTTTAAAAGAGATATCATTCATCAGTTTATCAGAATTCAAGATAAACTTGATGACATTTTCACAAAATGATTACCTTCCAATAGATTTGAATAAATTAAATAGAAAATAGGAATAATAACCATGAGGTAATCCTTCTTCAATAACTTCTTGTTGAACAATTCTCCTTACAGTAATAAACTCTTTTTCATAGGGGGATTACATTTTCTTATTAGAAAATAAAAATTTTTGTAGTCAGTTTTTTAAAAAGCTTTTGTAATCAAAATTTTCATAGTAAGTTTTTTTAAAAAGATTTTGTAATAAAATTTTTTGTAGTAAATGTTTTTAAAATGTTTTTGTAATCAAAATATTCATAGTCAGGTTTTCTTAAAAACTTTTTTAATGAAAATTTTCATAGTCAGTTTTTTAAACTTTTGAAACTAAAATTTTCGTAATGAATTTTTCAGAACTAAAATTTTCATAATATAAATTTTATGAACTAGAACATTTGAAATGATAATTTTCATAATCGTAATTTTCAAAATAAAGTTTTTCGTACTCAAAATTTTCATATTGGGATTTTCATACTCATACATTTCATACTAGAGTTTTGGTAATCAAATTCTTTCCATCTTTAATTTTTTCATAGTTAGTATTTTGTAGATAATTTTTTTTTTCAATAAGAGTATCACCTATTATGAATAAAAATCATGGAAAATATAAAAGGTATGATTTCCTTACTTACATGTTTGTAGTCATATTTTTCTTGCTGGTATTTTCTTATGAGTTTTAAAATTTTCAGATTCTAGTGTTCTTAAATCTGATTGTTTTTCTTAAAACCTCAAATAATCAGATTCAAGATTTCATTGCGGATGTGATTTCAACCGTTATATCAGATCAAATGGTTTTTCAACCGTTAGATTGTTTTTGGATGTTCAGAGGTCACAACCATCGCCTATATAAAGGGGATCCCTGAGGTATGTCCCACATCGATCGTCATGCTCTTGCGTATTTAGTTTCTACCTTTCTTCCTAAATCTCGTTCTGAATCTTCTAGAGCTCTTCCTTCCAAATGTCTGCTAAACTTACTTCTCAGGGTATGTCAACTACGAATCCAATCTCAAAATGGTTAGCTTATAGGGAGAGGTTACTGCATCCGAGTTTCTACAAGTATGATTCTATTATATCTACGTATATCAGATTGAATGGATGGGATGATGTTTGGTTATCAAATCTAGTGAAACAGGATCCAATTTATACAGATTTTCATGTTGAGTTTTACGAGTCTGTTTCCATCCTTAAGGAAGATGGCAGAGAAAAGACTTCTTTCAAGTCCTATGGGAAGACTTATATTATTTCATACAACAAGGCTGCAAGCTTGGTGGGTCTATCTTATGATGGTGAAGCTAAGTTTTGATTACATAAGCTTCCGGATGAGCAAGGAAGTCTCAACAAAGTGAAGGTATTGAAATACCTTGGACTTAAAGATGCCAAGACTTCTAAGATTTCTCATATCTTTTCGAATAATCATATTCTACTACTGTGGGTACAAGGCTTTTTAGTACTAAGAAGGGGTTATAAGGATAATCTCAAGAAGAGTGATATATACATCTTAGATTATTGGGTAAATTTATGGAAGTTTAATTTGATGAGGCATGTTTTGATTACAGTTAAGAATATTAAAGAAGGTAATCTGAAATCTCAAATCATAATGTATCCGGCCCTACTTTTTAAGCTTATTATCATATGCCTTGATTCGTTTAATGTTTTTTTTTCAATTCTAAGAAAAAAAATTGTAAGGTAATACTGGTTAGTGATGATATATTAACGAGGATTAATATGGGTTTTTCTGTTGAATCTGGAGAATTCTACCCTTTACTAGAGGAAGAGGCTGAGGCAGCTCCTAAAGATCAACAAACTCTGGAACCATCTAAAAAGTCAGGGAAGAAGAGAAAGATGAAAGGAGTGGTGGCTAAAGACAAGACCCAGAAAGTTACGGAAACTCAATCTGCACCACCCAAGCCAAAGAAACAAAAAGCCTACCCAAATTAAGTGGCTTCTAAGTGGAGGGAAGACAATGAGAAGTGAAAATATGGGGACCCTCAATTCGGATTAGATCCTTCTAAGGATAAGGTCTTAAAAGAGGAAGCTTCTGATGAGTTTGAAAGACAGGTGAAAGAAAATAAATTGAAGAAGATGATTTCAGAAGATAATATTGATCAATCTCTTTTGAAAGAAACATCATTGGCATCTGAGAAGATTCTGGTTCCAAAAATTTTCCTTACTGATCCTTTAACATAGACTCCTGGGAAAAATCACTTCACTCTAGAGACGTCCAAAGGGAATTTGGTTGTTCAAGAAGTAGCGAAAACAAATAATGAATAATTAAAGGAAGAGGTTATTGAAGAAGAAGAAGAAGTATAAGAAGGAAGTGCTGATCTAGATGACCTAATTAAAAAAGTAGAGGATTATCATGAAAAAGATGAATCCAAAAAATTTGTCACTCCGCTAAAGGGTGTTGAGAAAGAAGGTATACAAGATAATGATAAGGAATAAAAAGAGAGAGATAAGGAATTATCTGATGAGGACGTAAGCTATGAGAATCATTTTATTGAGGAAAGAGAATAAAAGGAGAAAATAGATGAAGAAAAGATTGTTCAACTATCATAGAGTGAGGAAGAATCTCTAGATGATCAACCGATTCCAAAAACTGATAAAGGTAACCAAGTGCTCATGGATACACCAAAAAAAGATGTTATAAGAAAGAATAAGGTTGATAGTTCTTCTAAAAGGAAGTTGGTGAAAATTGAAGAAGAACAATCCCCAAGAAAAGTTTTTGATTCGGAATCATCAGCATAGGTTAATGACATTCTTGTTGAGTCTCTGAAGAAATTGGTGGAAAACATTCTGATTTTTCCCACTATATACTCAAGGTGACAAATGCTTCAACATATTCTAAATCATAAATCGGAATCCTTATCCATGGTGATGGATATGTGTGTGAAAGTTGAAGTAGAGCATAGAAATTTTCTTATCAATTATGATGTTCATAGAAAATCTTTCAGAAAAATCACCCTTTGGTCAAAGAAGGTGGATGAAGACTTGGCTGAGTTTGATCGTTTTCAAAATGATGTTAAAAATTCTTTTGACACTGAGGATGCCAAAGTGAAGGATCTTCAGGAAAAGCTGAATCTTGAGCAAAATTATCTGAATCAATAAGTGAATGACTTTAATGATAATGTTAACTCTCTTTCTCAAAATTTTAAAATGGATAGAGATCTCCGGATTGAGCTCGAAGAAAAGCTTGTTAAGAAAGACGAGTTAGTAAAGATGAAGGAAGAGGCCATGAAGGATCAGAAAGAGGTGATAAAAGCTCAAGATGAATGTATAAAATTCTTGGAGAAGCATGTTGAGGAGGATCAAAAATATTTTAAGAAGATGAAAACTTTTTGAAGAAGTTAATTCCCAAGGAAAAGGAGGACAAATAGGGAAATCTAATTTTTTGTTGAATTTGATTTTCCTTATAGAAATTCATTCAAATCTAATTAAATCATTGGTTGGTTGTATTTTGTCATGTTATGTACTAATGTTTCAGGTACATTATTATTCTTCCATTCTTAAAATTCTTTTTGAAAGTCACAAAGGGGGAGAAGGAAAAAGAAATTCTCAAAAAGGGAAAAGGAAAAATTTAAAATGGAGAAGGAAAAATTTCTAAGTGAATATATCCATAAAGTATAAGAGAGTTTCTGATTAAGAAGTTTTTCATTTCCAATGATAATGAAAACACCATTCTGGAAATCCAAAATACATTCCTTATAGTTCCAATGCCTAAGGGGGGTTAGTTGTATTCACTATCATCCATGAACAAAGGGAGATAAGTTTTAATTTCAATGTCTAATGAAAATTTTCAAAATCTTTATATTCTTTTTTGTAAGATTGTTTTTTCTTTCCAAAAAGGGGGAGATTTTTGAGTCAATAAGGCTTTCCTTATGAATTTTCCATTCTTTCTTGTTTTGAAAATCACAAACACCATATACATAAGAAAATTGATATTTTACTTCTATAAGGAAAATTTCCATCCTTTAGGAAAATTACCCTAACCTAGATTTACTTACACATATAAATATTTTTCTTAATTATAAAAACTGGATACATACCTAAAACCTCGAAATCATATAATACTTAGATATGAAGCATTCTATTTTAGGATCCGAAATCTGGATAAGAACTGTAATGATGATCCACTCTGAATTCTGGATACAAACTCAAATGAACTTCCATTCCGAATTCTGGATACAAACTCTAATGAAGTTCCATTCCGAATTCTGGATATGAACTCTAATGAAGTTTCATTCTGAATTCTGGATTCGAACACTCATATAGTTAGTCTCAGAATTCTGGATATGAACTATCATATAGTTCCACTCTGAATTTTAAACTCTGAACTATTAATAGTTTGACTCTGAACTTTTACTAGTTTGACTCCGAACTTCTATGAGATCAACTCTGAACTCTGTATGTTCATGTTCTGAATTCTAGTGAATCTAGACTCTGAATTTCTTTAGAAATTCAGACTCCTGATTTCTACATAATTCATGTTCTGAATTCATACAAAACAGAATCTGAATATATCTTTATTATAGATTCTAAATTCCATTTTGGTTAGACTCCAAACATTTATTTGCTTACATTCTGACCTTTAGTTTTTCTTATACTTATAGTCATTTCATTATAAAAAGATTATGTTCCATCAGTTACACAAGTTATGTTATAAAATGATGTCTTCCATTCTGCTTCTTACTAACTGTTGGTTGAGTGACACATGTATAGGTCCCTCCGAAATTTAAGGAAAATATGATCATTGGAGGAGGGAGATGACCGTTGGATATTTTTTTATAAACAAGAGCTCATTTGAACAAGCCAAAACACATATTTGACATCTATGCATACATGGTTTTGCAGTGATTTCTCGAAAGAGAGGCTCTTATAAACAATCAAGCTTCGTGCAGAATGTTTGAACAGCTTGTTCAAACTTTGCCTCGTGTTGACTTTCATTGTGTGACTCCGATTGTTGTTGATTATAATCGAGGGCTTTCGGGGATAAGAAGACATAGGTTCCAACACCTTGAAGTTGAGAACTTCCTTGCTGAGGAAAATAGAGGTCGAAACTACCTTATAGTTGAGGGCTTTTAGGGATAGCAATATAGAGAATCTGATCTTCATATCAAGGGCTTACCCTGGTGTGGGAAAGACATACTTGCTTGAATGTATAAATCAAGGAACCTTTATCCAAGGTTGTTGGATACCCTTCTCATTGGCTTAAAATATTTATATCTTGTTACTTGTTCTTGTTACATGTTTTTCCACTGCATTTTGTATGGTATGGAATGTATATCCTTCTTATATTTCCTTACACTTATACTCTGAATTAGTTATATTCTATATGCTTTAAGGTAGAATATAATATTGTAAATTTTTTTTAAGATTCAGTTTTTGTATCCATATTTCCAGAACCTATTTTTCGGAATCACTTTCCATACATAAGCAAGTGTATAGAACCTGAATTTTGTAACTTCTTACTTTTTTCCAATCTTTCAATTGGTGTTAGAGGTGTTGTGAAATTTATTTGTTTAAATTTTTTAAAAATAGATCATTCCTTGTTTAAGAAAAAATTTTAATGTGTACAATTCACCCCCCTCTTTTATATTGAGCATCTACATCATTATTTTTGATCCTACACTGTTTGTTGTGAGGTTTAAGAGATATTACCTCATAGGTGAAAACATTTTTGGTTTCACCAATCATAAGAACCTGAGTTATGATTTCTTCCAACATGAAATGAACTTGTGATAGCATATGTGGATGGATTTCCTATAGGATTTCAAATTTGAAATCTCATGTACACCAGGTAAAGTGAATGTTATAGTTGATGTACAGAGAATGAAGTCATGTAGTGATGTAGTCCATGAATCAAGTTTTTCCCCAAGGGTGACGTAAGAACATTCAATATTGCATTTGGATATGAGGGAACAAAGGTAAAGATTCTGTCTCTTCAGATGACAATGAAATCATCTCTCATGTAGTATGTAGAAGATTCCAAGTTGGGAGACCTTAAGGTTGAGTGTTGGTGAGACTGAGTTTTTATTTGTGAGGCCCTTGAGGGTTGGTTTGTGGATGAAAAATACTAGGAGTTATTTTGGGGAATAATTTTCATTCCATTAAAGATGTGAGATATGGTTCTCATGGAGATACATTTTTCACTATTAGCAGAACATTCTGGCATGATGAATATGTATGGAGCATTGAGGATTATGTTTTGGGGTCCTATGTTTAATTATGTAGTTGTAGAGTTTCTGTCATGATTGTCAGTCTGCCATTAGGTAAAGGCTATACTCCGTGTTCCCGGTGGATTTCTCTAGCTGTTAGATGTTCCTCAATGGCTGTGAGAGGACTTTTCAATATATGTTGTTACAGGTTTCCCTTGAGCTCATAGAGGATATGATGCTATATGGGGAGGTTTTTTATTGTTTGATGAAATAATTTCACATCATAGAGATCAAGGAGTTGAGTACAGGGGAGGTTTTGTTGAGGCAGTATTTGGAGGAGGTTGTGAGACTCAATGGATAAAAAGAATGATCACTTCCGATAGAGATCCTCATTTTTCCTAATTTTTGGGGAGTGGTCTTCAGCATGGTTTTGTCTCTTAGTTATTCCTTAACAAAACATTTCCTATATACATCGATAGTAAGACATATTAGACCATCTAGACTATTGAAGACTTGTTGTGCTGTTTTTTCCTTGATTTTGGAGGTTTGTGGATGAGTTATTTACCCCTATTATAGATACCTTACCAAAATATTTTTCAGTCCACCATCGGTATAATATTATATGAATCCTTGTATGGCTGACCTTTCAAATTTTTATTGTGATGGACTAGGGTTGGAGAGTAAGCAATTCTTTATCTAGAAATGGTATAAAATACAACAGATATAATTTAGGTTATTCGTGGGAGGATGGAAGCAGCATAGGATCATCCAAACTCTTATGATAACAACCCTGATCAATATTACACACTTAAAAATAATTTATTACATTAAAACCATCACTTGATTCAACATATAAGATTTAGTGGTCTAGTGTATTTGGGTCTTAAGAACATTACATAACAGCATAGAACATAAAACACAATATCTTTATTGAAAACATCTTTTACGTGACTACTACATTACATCATACATAGCATTGTATGAGAAAACCTAAGGAGATTAATTTGAAAAGGGTGAGCTATAAAGCCCTGTAAGGGAGTAAACAAGACAATACATGAAGACTAAAATACATGTCAGGCAATAGTCATATCAATGGCTCATAAGAGAAACATGAATTAAACACATGATATAGCTTGATTATCATAACATGGAAATTAACCAGCTACAATTAACATGTTATTAGCATGTTCCAAGGCTAATTTCCCATAAACATAAGTAAACCCTAATGACACTTGAAATTTTAGTAGTAAACCCTCATTAAACTTCACATATGTTGATACTAATCTTTACCCAATGCATTGTAGCACTATCAGGGTACACCCTTCTTAATCATCTTATTTCATGCATAAATGTGTCGCAGAGATCATTCATCATTGATTAATTAAAAAAATCAGTTATTCCATGATTAATAATTATGTAATTAAAATATTAAACACCATAATCAATATATAAATGTGTATAAAGGTGAATACCCTTGATATATAAATGGCCATGGTATACACAACGCAATGAATTTGTCTTAGTAAATCAGGTTGCAATTCCAGTATCATAACGACGAGACAGTATAATTCATAAAAATGGATGATGAAAGAAAATGGGCTTCTCTGTTAGGGTTGGTGTCCTATGAACCAACTATTTTCTACTTTGACTACATGAATGTACACTTATTATACATTTTTCATTGTTCTGCATGACTATAATATAATGATTTCCTGGAATATTTGTTGCATTGATATTTTCATGGTAGATCCCTGCAATGATGAGAACCAAGAAATGATATAACAATATATCTAAATAAATTTATATAGTTCGATGACATAATGTGATAATACACATAGTATACAGACCTTCATGTGTGAGTACTCATAAGAGGATGATACTCTCTCTCATGGAGTCATCACTTGGTATTCTCTTTGATGGGAGATTAAGAGAAAAGACCTGCCAGTAGCAATTCCGCATGTCTTGGTGTCATCGGACATTTCTATCTACGATTGTTTGTAATGGTCCTTATACTAGAAGATTATCATTAACTCATGTCACGACTCATGCAAATAGATTTTCTGACAAAAACCATCATGACGATAGTTTGTAGGAAGTAGGGTACTTTGGGTGCGTCATGAATGGCATGTTGTTATTGGATAAGTCGATGCCGGATTTGTCCTATCCATATTTTTGGATGTAGATATCTCAGGCCCTTTAATAGAAATAGAACTTTCCCCGAAATTCCATGGCCAAGGTGTAACGATGAGTTTTTTTCTGGAAGTTAACAAATGAAAAATCAAGTACATAGGCTTATGACACTTCCATGAAACCTTCATAATGAGATATTGAGAAAAAGGGATTAAATTACTTGATAAGAATTCATATTAGGTGACACGTCAATTTTCCATCTACTTATATCTCTTGGGCACCTTAACCCATTTCTAGACGGTAATCATGGACTCTAGGAAAGCCCGCCTAATGCCAATGAGAAAGAGTCCTAGAGGGTCACACAGTATATGTATCCATGTATCTCAAAAAGAATAAAAATTATTCTCGTACATTTTTTAATAATTATTCAAGGAATCCTAAATTGCTTTAATGAAGGAGGAAGAATGAAATAAAAACAAGATATACAAGTCGTGTATTAATGATTACACGTCTGTAGCTTTAATTTTAGAAAGGCAATGACAAACTATTACATGTATTATATTAATAATTACACGCTATGTTGTTTTCTAAAAAACAAGTACACACCGGGTATTAATGATTACACATAGTGTAATTTTTCCTGTCGGGATTTTGAGGATATAATATTGTTTTATTAAATGATATTCATTATAATAAACATTGGTGCATGTCAAGGAATTAATTATTCGACATGGGGGTTTTCAATAATAGTTAATGAAATAAATAAAATGTCTAACTCATTTATTTATTGTCATAACTCTATATCCTCAAACCGGATTATAAATATCCTCACAACCTCAACACTTTTCCCCAATCGTTGTGAAAAAATATTATGTAGAATTCTCTCAAGACTGGAAGAACTCCTTCCTCCAAGAACACTCTCAAGACTAAGAGAGAGATTATCCTCCATCATATCAACACAAACTTAGGTGGACAACACAATAAAAGTTTTCTCCATGATAGCACCTGAAGACTCCGTTGGCAACGTCCAAAGATACGTGGTCACATGTGGATCACCACTAGATGAAGTCTACACTTTGATTCTATGACACAACGACAAATCACATTGGAGAGTGATTAGAAATATCAACGCACAATGAAAGCAACAAAAGGTATTTCTTATCAATTAATTAAATTAATTATAATCAACCTGTAAGGATCCTCTTTTTTAGTCCCGGGAATATTATTCTTCTTTGTATATTTTTTTTATTGGATCTGTGGAGTCTAGAATTTATCATCATATTGATCCTGTATTGATCTTTGATAATAAAATAATTCCATGTGGGAACATCCACCCATGAGCTTCCGCTGCACTCGTAACCTTCAATTGGTATAAAAGTGAGGTTACAACCTTGATTACAGTTAATTAATTTTCATTGATAATTTACACATTTATATTTGATTCATTTCAAGATAAATCTTTCTATAAACTTGAATAAATGAGATATGTTCTTCCTCCTATGTTTCTCGATTCACATCATAGACATGAACTTTTAATTTTAATTTCGATTAAAATAAAAATGAGGAACTCATTTGGATGAGCATCTATTTATATCTATAAAACACAAGAACACATGGACTGTAGTGAAAACTACATGCCACGTACTTAGTTTCAAAAAAACTGGTACTGGTCTGCCAAACCATGTAGTGTGAATTGAGTATACCTAAGTATTCAATAACCATGTTGACCAGAAATGAATGACACATGGAAACTGAAATAAATGACGTGTATGTTGAATCAAAAATTTGTGTAGTCCGATCTGGCCCAAGTGAAACTGTGTGCAAGGAGAAGCCTTGTACCACGTACACAGGATTTACAGATCAGTAACTGTGTAACAAGTAAATACATGTCGTGTTAGATTTATCTACATGCCGTGTAAACCAAAATTACCAAATTACATAGAACATGCCAAACCCCCTGATGTGTACTTTGGATAAAGGGTGAAAACAAATACATGATGTGTAATATAGCATACACACCATGTACTTTACGAATATGGAATTTCACCAGGTTTCCTCCAAAGTACAAAGACCTATACAAGGAATATGGATGAGACGAATCACAAGGAAATTTAGAAAGGAATTTACAATAAAGAATTGATTATTTATAATATCAAAATTAATTGAATTCAAGGGCGGCTTATCTTGGATAAAAGATCGACTAAATGAATTTAAATAATAAATATGCATAAATGTCATTTCATGCTATGGATGATCATGAGCAATACCAAAAATCCTTTGTGTGTGTATGGTTTCATTTAAATTAATTTAATTTAAATTCGTTGGCCTGCGAGCCTTATTCTAATAAAATGTAGGCCATGCATGCCAAAGGATTCATTAATGTAAACCCCATGTAATAGAGGATCTCCCAAGCCAGAGGAGACGGTTGCAAACCTGATGCTGAGGTGAAAACCAACCTAAAAAGAGACAAAGTTGGACAGGTGGGAGATGCAAAACACGAATCATCAGGTTCCAGGTGTTCTTCCCGTGGTCAGGGGTTACTTATCAAAATTGCTATATATGCTAACCGTTAGAAGCTCATCATCATTCCTTATTATTTTATTTCTATTGGATTGCATGGTTTATTTATTATGTATGTGTTCTCATGATCACATAATTAATGAAATAAAAAATCATGAAAAGATGGAATTAAATAAAAACCAGATTATGCATAAATATTATCAGAACATGGTTAATCACTTAAGAAACCATCACTTAATATTAACAACAATGTGATAAAGAAAAACTCCGCATAAAGTATAAAATCCATCAAATTCCATATTTAGTCAGACCAAGGCTTCCGATACATGATTGAGGGAAAGACTCAATAATACTATGTGTTTGACCAACCCTTGTTGGGACACATACTTTTATAAATGAATCTCTTATGAAATGTTTCGGATGCTTAATCGTTTTACATCTAGAGGAGTATCCCTTTATAGATTTGTTGTAAAATGGAGGTAAGTGTTGAGGAAATCCAATTCCGGATTTCAGGATTGGAGAGCCAACCCAACAGATCATGGAACTATAAGCTCACAGTTAGGAAAGACATGCCTACCTAAAGACCTTCTAATAGCTTGACCAACCCTTTTTGGGGTTATGTGAAGGGGAATATTGATCTATGCCACTAAAATGCAAAGAAACTAGACATTCCAAGTTCAATGGTGAGGACTATTGGGACTTGACAAAATAGTGGGAGACTTAATAAAATTTATTATTTCTCAAAAAAATTAATCATGAATGTACTGATAAATCTGCTCATCTAATTTGTAAAACCAACATGAGAAACTCGTCAACCACATTTTCTCTAGGATCATTTATGGATAAAGACAATATCCTCACAGGTAGTAACATTTAGGAATGGTTTAGGCACCTTCAGGTTATCCTAGGTCATAAATGAATTTTTTACGTGTTGGAGACCCCACTTTCTGATTCGCGTACCCAAGGGGTGAGTGATGATGATTTCCTAGTCTATGATCAACATTTGAACGATGCACTCAGCGTTCAATGTTTTTTGCTATCATCAATGTCACGTGAGATCATGAGGTCTCATGAAGACATGGATTCCAACAAAATTCTCAAGCACCTCTGTGGTCTATACTAGGAGAGAGAAAGACAAGAAAGTTTTGAGATCTCCAAGGATCTAATTCTGAGTACACTTGGAGAAGGTGCCCCAGCTGGGCCTCATGTAGTCACGCTCATTAGCTACATTGAGCACATGGTGGTTCTAGGTTATAAACACCTTGAATAACTAGGTACTAATATATTTCATACATCACTCACCCAGAGAATCTCTATATTTGTGGTAAATTTCAACATGAACAACATTGAGAAGTCTCTATCTGATATTCTTATCCTCATTCACCAAGTGGAAAATGATATGATGCTTAAAAAGCCTTCTATCCTTATGGTGAATAATGGAAAAGGAAAGGATAAGATATTTAAACCCAAATCTTCTTCATGGACTTCCATGAAAAGGAATATCAAAGGGGAGGCAAGAGAATAGGAGGCTATTTCTTTCGCATATGGCAAGAAGGGCCACTAGAAGAAAAACTCCACCCAGCCATTGAAGCAAGGGGAAGCTTCAGGTGCGCTTGTTATCGAATACAATCTATTTATTTCTAACAATTGGGTATTAGATACTGCTTGTGGTTATCACATCTGTATCCAAATACAATAACCAAGTAGATTGAACAAGGTTGATTGAGGGGAAGAAGATCTACGAGCAGCCAATAGATCCAGACATACTATTGTATCTATCAGTGACTACCATCTCACATTTCCAACTAGAGTGATATTGGTGTTAAAGGGTTGTTATTATGTTCCTTATGTTACTAAAAACATTATTTCAGTATCCAAATTAGGTACTGATGGATTCATCTTCATGTTTGGAAGTGAATGTTTCTACTTTTATAAATATTGCATTTTTTGGTAGGGAACATTTCTATAATGGATTTTATGTGTTAGTCTATAAAAAACAAGTAATGGAAATCGATGAAAAGATATTTCACATCACTCATACCGCAAAAAAAAATTCATCACCAGCTATGTCTGGTCATTGAGAAATGTTTGACAAAATTACATCAAGATGGGTACTTATATTCTTTAGAACTAAAACCACTTGGTGTATGTCATTCATGTCTACAAGGAAAAACTACCAAAGCCCCATTTAGTCGGAAAGGTGAAAGGGATAAAGAGAATCTATAATTTTTTCACCCAGATGTGTGTAGACCATTTCTAGTTGAATCAAGGTGTGGGTTTTTGTACTTCATAACTTTTACTGATGATTTTAGTAGATTTGTATATATTTAATGAATGAGGTATAAGTTAGATTCTTCTAATAGTTTCAAAGAATACAATAATGATGTTGAGAACCATATTTGTAAGAAGATTAAGAAACTTTAATCAGATAGAGGATGACAATATCTCAATTTGGAATTAATTGATTTCATACAAGAGTTTGGGATTCTATATCAACTCACTCCTCCTTACACGCTCAGTGGAATGGTGTGTGTGAAATGAGTAACTTCACCCTCTTGGACATACTGAGATCAATGATGAGCCATGTGAGTCTTCAATTATCCTTTTGGGAATATGCATTACAAACAGCAGCACACATACTAAACCAAGTACCAACTAAATATATAAATATTATTCTATATGAGTTATGGAGTGGATGCAAATCCATATTATAAAATTTACATGTGTGGGTTAGTGAAGAATTTTTTAAGGCCTCTTCAGGTAACATACTTGGACCCTGAGGCACAATGTGTATCACTATAGGATATCCTAAGGAAACAACGGGATATTACCTATACAACCCATCATATAAAATGTTTATAGTGGTAGGACATTCAATATTCCATGAGAGGCAGCACAACTCTAAAAGAGATAGTGGGAGTGAGATAGACTTCGATGAAGTCGAGGCTCAAGATATACAGGAGTTGGTAAATGAACATATTACACAAATCCCCATGGAAGAACAATATATTCGAGAGACATAATAACTGTGTAAGAGTAAGAGAGAGGTGAGAGAACCCAAACTATATTGTTTTCTTGTCACCGATGATGGAGACTAATTATTGGTTGAAAATGATGATCCTCATACCAAAAAAGAATTAGTTTAAGGCATAGATGCTGCCAAGTGGCAAGAATCCATGAATTTTGAAATGGATTCCATGTACCAAAACCAATTCAGGATTTTGGTAGATCCTCTAGTTGTTGTAAATATTTTTGGTAATAAATGGGTATTCAAGAACAAACTAGGCATGGAAGGGAACATCCGCACCTATAAGGCCTGAAAATTTGCAAAAGGTTTTAGACAGCGTCAATGAATTAGGTATGATAAAACCTTTTCATTGTTTTCTATGTTAATATCCATCAGAATCATATTGGCCATTTCCTGTTATCATGACGATGAAATTTTGAAAATGGATGTCAAAAAAGAAATTCTTAACAGGAACCTCCAGGAATATGTCTACATGACACAACCTGAAGTGTTTGTAACTCCAAAGGATGCCAACAAGGTATGCAAGTTGCAGAAATCCATTTGTGGATTATATCATGAATCATGGTCAGGGAACATTCTTTTTCACGAATCCATAATAGAATATGGAATTGTAAAGAATGAATGAGATCCTTGTGTATAAAAAATAATTAGTGGAAGTGCAATCATTTTCCTAATAGTATATGTTGAGGACATATTACTAATATGAAATGATGTACCTGTCATACGATCAGTTAAGGCATGGTTGGATAAATTAATCTCTATGAAATACTTGGGTGAGTAATTATATATTCTTGGGATCACGATCCGTTGTGATAGATCCAATAGAATGTTGGGTCTATATCAAAGTACATACATTGGAAAGATAGTGATGATATTCAGTATAGTACAGTCCAAGAAGGGATTGTTTCCAGTGCCACATGGAATTCATCTTTCCAAGAAAATGTTCCCTAAAAAACATGAGGATAGAATGAAAATGGAATGTATCCCTTACACATCCACAATTGGGTCAGACATTTATTCTATGCTATGTACAAGGATAGATGTTGCTTATGCATTAAGGGTGGTAAGCAACGATTAAGCAGATCCAGGTGACTACCATTGGATGGCAGTCAAGACTATCCTTAAGTATCTATAGTGTAATAAGGATATGTTCCAGGTTTATAGAGGAGAGGAGGAACTAGTCATCAAAGGACATGTAGATGATAGTTTATAGACTGATCAAGATGACATGAAGTCACAGACATGATACATCTTCAGTTTGAATGGAGGTGTAGTGAGGTGGAAGAGCTCAAGGAAAGGTGTGGTCACATATTCTACAATAGATTCTGAGTATATCATAGCATCTAAGGCTGTTATAGAAGTAGTATGTATGTGAATATTTTTCCATGATTTGTATGTAGTAACTAGCAGTAAAGATCCAATCACGCTCTATTGAGATAATACTGCAGCAGTGCCACTTGAAAAAGAGCCAAGGTCACATCAGTGGACAAAGAACATACTTTAGAAGTATCACCACTTGAGGGATTTTTCTAAGAGAGGAGATGTTGCAGTGAGCAGTATTTCGACAGAAGACAATGTGGCAGACCCCTTGACTAAAGCTTTGACTCATCAGAGACATGGTCATAATGTGACGTCTAGTGGACGAAAAGTTGTAGGGAGTTGGCTCTAGTCTAAAGTGGGAGTTGTTTGTGTTGGTGTCCTGAGAACCAACTATTTTGTACTTTGATTACATGAATATACACTTATTATATGTTGTTCATTTTTCTTAATGACTATAATATAATTATGTCCTCAAATATTTGTTGCATTGATAAGGTCATGGCATATCCATGCTCTGATGAGAACCTTGAAATGCTAAAACAATATTCTTAAATAAAGTTCTACGATTGGATTACATACTATGATAGGACACATAGTATACAGAATGCCATGTGCTATTACTCATAAGATGATGAGACTCTCCCTAATGGATTTCGAACTTGGTAATCTCCAAGATGGGAGATTAAGAGAATAGACCTGTCATTAGAAATTCTGCATGACTTGGTGTCATAAAAAATTTCTATCTATCAGGGATTGTAATGGTCCTTAGACATTAATGTTATCATTAAAACATTTCATGACTCAAACACTTATATTTGATGATGAAACCCGCCATGAAGATAGTTGGCGGGAAGTAGGGTACGTTGGGTGCATCACGAATCTCATGTTGTTAATGGATAGGTTGAGGAAGTAAATGTCCCTTCCATATTTGTGGAAGTAGATATCATGGGCCCATTGATTGAAATAGAACATTAACTCAAATTCTACGGCCATGGGGTAATGACAAGTTTCTTTCTAGAAGTAAAAGAATGACAGATCAAGAACATAGCTTTAGGACATTTCCATGAAACCTGATTGATTACATATTAAGACAAAGAGATTAAATTACATGATAAGATTTTTTATGAGGTAACATTTCAATGAGGTTTCAACTACTTTATTGTGGGATCCATGACCCATTGCTAGACAATAATCTTGGACTTTAGGCAAGGCTGCCTAATGACAATGAGAAAGAGGCCTAGAGGGTCCCACACTATGTGTATCCATGTATCTCCAGTAGAATAAATATTGTTCTTGTACAAGGATTAAAAATTATTCAAGGAAGACTAATTATATTTAAGGATGTAGGAAGAATAACACCATAAAAAAGATATAAACGTCATGTATTAATGATTACACGCATTGAAGTTTTCATTCTGGAAAGGAAATGAAAAAAAAGTACACCCCATGTATTAATAATTACACGCCGTGTTGATTTATGAAAAACAAGTACACACCATGTATTAATGATTACACTCTGTGTAGTTTTTAATGTCAGGATTTTGAGGATATAATATTGTATTATTAATTGATATTTATTATAATCAGTGTGGGTGATTGTCAATGAATTAATAAATCGACATAGGGGTTTTCAATAAAAGATAATGAAATAAATAAAATGCATAACACATTTAGTTATTTTCATAACTCTTTACCCTCAAACACAATTATAATTATCCTCACAACCCCAAAAAATTTCCACAATCGTTGTGCACATCAATTCTGGAGAATTATCTCAAGACCGAAAGAACTCCTTCCTCTAAGAATGCTCTCATGCCCGAGAGAGAGATCCTCCTCCATCGGATCAACGTGATCTAAGGAGTACAACAGAAGAAAAGTTTTATCCATGATATCACCTAGAGACTCCTTTTGTGACATTTATAGATACGTGGTGCATGTGTGGATCACCTCTAGAGGAAGACTACACTTGGCTTCTACGATACAACGATGATTCACATAAGAGAGTGATCAGAAATATGAACGAAGAATGAATGCCAAAAAAGGTATTTATTATCAATTAATTACATTAGTTATAATTAAAATGTGATGATCCTATTTTGGTGTTCTAGGTATATTCTTCTTCGTTGTCTATTTCTATGATTTGATCTGTGGAGTCTGGTGATTATCATCGTACTGATCTCGGATTGATCATTGCTAATGAAAAAAATCCATGTGGGCACATGTACCACGATATTTAGCTGCCCCCGGAACCTTCAGTCTCATCATATGTACAAAAAATGGATATTAAGGTGGATTATATATTCATTTCCTAACATATGTAATGGAATTTGGATTCACAATACAAAATAATTTCTTGAATGTAAATGAGGAGAGTGAAATTCCTTACGGAATTTATGCATGGTAACAGGTGTACATGGTAGGAATTAATGGATGGAAAAGGGGTATATCAACTTTAAAACATAAATTGGGAAGTATGGGGGATGTGTGAAATAATACCCCAACATTTATAATTTAAATTAAAAGTAATAAAAATTATAAAAATACATGGCTAAAATGACGAAGTAGGGAATCTCTTACATGGAAGTTTGATTTCAAAGGCTTGTGAGGGGCTTGAGAGAGGCTTCGTGGGAGCATGGGACACCTTGGGGTGATTCCAGAGAGTGGAGGTAAAGGGTTGGGTGATCTCCAATGGATTTTAGTGATGAGGATGTCGGTCCTTGGGTGAGTTTATATAGGAAAGCAGAGGGACTTCTTTATTATTTAGGTTTTGGACACCACAGATTCAACAAATCAAAACCACAAACCATCCATTGGTTTTTGCCCATGGTTTTTTCCAAAGGGGAGTAGAAAACATTATTTTATAAGGCCAATGGTCAAACATTTTAATATATTAGTCTTTGTTATGTGGAGGTGATTCACCTTATGAAGAAAATTATTTTAAAAAGAAAAAATCTTTTATAAGTCTTAGAGGGTCCACTAAGGCATTGTAAAATAAATAAAAAAACCTAAAATTACATTATATTAATGGTAAAACATATCTTGGAATAACCATTCATTTATAGTATGTTATTAAATCACTATTGGGTCATTATGATGTCATAAAACACATTATACAGTTAATCGGTATTTTATTTTACCCACAAAAATTGACTATCTCAGAAAATTATTAAAAATACCCCATTGGATAATTTTGACAACATGATTCATAAAAAATAATATTTCTTTTATCTAAATATTTTTCTAAATATGTTAATTCTTACATTTAAAATAAATACAGACATTTATTGAAAATTCAAGGGTTTTGACAAAAAAACTACTTCAAACCCGTAATAAAAAATACAATTTTATTCTTAAAAATTATATGATCATTTATATTAAAAAAATTAATTTCATAATAATAATATTTTATAAAAATATTTTTTAAATAATAAATAAAATAATTCAACCAAAAATATTTCTTCATTGAATATTAACTAATATACAATATGTGCTTAAGAACTATTTTCAAGATAACAATAATAAAAAGAATTTATATTATTTATACAAAAATTATATTTATATTCATAGTGCTAGGTTCATTTTACATAGCCCCTTTAAACACCTACAAAAGTCTTTATGGTATGGTGCACGATGGTAATGGACTCTTAGGGTGGCTCAGATAACATTTCACGGGTGGTAATCTCTATTAACTTCCACTTCTCTCATAGGCGGTTCTTCTCAAGCTTAAAGTTTTCTAGCTTGTCTTGGGATTGATCAAGAGAAAAGACCAATGACACCACCTCCTTTCTAAGCATTGAAAAATATGCTTCATATGGAGAAATTATACTAGATGAGGCCATCACTTCCTTTGTCTAAGTAAAATGGATTTTTTTAAAGCCCTATATTTATACTAATCATGTGATAATTTTTCAATGTCTATATTAGCAATGCTAAAAATTCAAAACGGTATTTTAAAATACATAAACATAAAACCAAGAAATTGAATATTTTTTTACAAAATCATTTTACATAATATGATATTTAAATTGATCTAGAGTAATTTTCAATATTGAAAGTTTAGTTTGTTACAATCTTCCCACCCCCCTTATGAAATTTATCCCACAAAATTTTCATTTCCCACACTAAAATAGATGTGGGATACTATGCCTCATCACTTCCTCTGATTCCCATGTTTCTTTTCAAACTATTGGTTTCTCCCCAACCAATTCATGGGGGAAATTGTCTTATACTTTAGAACATTTTCCCCACGATCTAAGATCCTCTCTTTCTTCTATTAATAAGAGATGTTATTCTCCAATGGTACCACATATGGATTGAGTACACGTGATGGGTCGGGTATATACTTCCTCATGATTGATTCATGGAATACATCATGTACTTGTGATAGGTTCATTAGGAGTGCTAGTTGATAGGCCACCACTCAATACGTTCATGGATCAAAAAAGATTAATATACCCTGCACTAACCTTTCCTTTATTACAAAATCTCATTACTATCTTCCATGGTGATATATGGACGAAAAACATGTTTCCGACATCAAACTCAATGTCACGTCGATAATTATCAGCATATATCTTTTGTCGACTCTAAGGAGCTTTAATTTGATGTTGGATGGTCTTAACCTTCTTCTCCATTTCTTCATCTATTAATGGAACTAGAAGTACTCTCTCCCCAAAATCACCCCAAAAAATTCCATTTTTCTACACCTCTTCCCATATAGGGCTTCATAAGGATTGATTTGGATTATTTAGTGGAAACTGTTGTTGTAAGAGATCTAAACTAGAGGATGATTTTGTTCCCATCCTCTATTGATGTATATTGAGCATGATCTCAACATGACCTCCAGTGTTTTTATAGTCAGGTCAGATTGGCCATCATTTTGAGGATGATAAGATGTAAAAAAATTCAACATAGTATCTAGAGCATGATAAAGATTCTTCCAAAACATAGAGGTGAATCATGGATCTCGGTCTGATACAATAGATTTTGGTACTCCATGAAACCTTACCATATCTATGATGTATATCAGTTCCAGTATATCTAATAAGAAATCATAATGAATTGAAATGAACTGCACATTCATTGTATGATGACCCACCACTAACCAAATAGAATTTTTTCCATTGGATGTCTTTAGATGTCTAGTGGAAACGTCCATGTTCATTTTCTCCCATTTACATGCTATTATCGGTAATGGTTTCATCGTCACCTTAGATTTGTGACCTTAATCCTTCACTTGCTGACATATCAGGAACATTGATGTATACTAAGTGATCTATTTATTCATGTTATCCCACCAATAATGCTCTCAAAGATCTCAATATATCTTTATGTTCTTTGGATGAATGGTTAAATTCCAACTGTGTGCATCATCCAAAAGTTATTTCTTCATCTCTAGACTTAATGGAACTCTTATTCTTTTCCCAAATCATACAATTCATTCTTTATTGACATTGATCATCGAGGATTTCTCTTTTCTGATAGTTTCTAGTTTTTTCTGAATTCCCACATCATACTTTTGAGCATTATTTAACCATTACAAAAAGAGATAGATGAGTAAACCATTGTGGTAGTATTGATGTTGTTCCCTACTTTATGATTCCCACATCCATCTTTATCCGATCTATGATGATTGGATCCTTTTAAATTCTCATCAATGATAGAATTTATGGGTCCTTCTTGATTAGATCATCTTCCACCTTGTTCACTTTCCCAGGGTGGTAATGGATTGAGCAGTCAGAGTGTTTGATTAGCTCAAACCATCTTCATTGGTGCATGTTCAACTCTTTCTATGTTAAAATATACATGAGGATCTTATGATATGTGTATATATCACACTTCTCCCAATAGAAATAATGTCACCATATTTTTAATGTGAAGATAAATGTAGCCAACTCCAGATCATGTGTTGGATAGTTTTGCACATGAACATTCAATTTCATTGATGCGTAGGCAATGAATATCATTTTTCATCAGCACACAGCTCATCCCCTATCTTCAAAACATCACTAAATACCACAAAAATTTATTCACTTGTGGGTAATGTGAGCATGAGTGCAGTGATAATACTCATTCTTAACTCCTTGATGATCTCTTCTCATTCATCACCCCAAGAAAACATGGCTCCCATTTGAGTTATCTTAGTAAGACAGTTTTACAATCGTGATAAATTTCTCACAAATCAGTGATAATATCTAGGTAACCATAATAATCTATGGATATCATTTACCAAAGTTTCCCTCATCCATCCCAAAATTACAACTATCATGGAGGGATCCACAGATATCCCATTTATTGTAATGATATGACCCAAGAATGAGTCCTCCTTCAACCTGAACTTACACTTGCTATACTTTTCATGTATATTATCTTTTCACAGGGTCTCAAGTCTAGATCTTTGAAGCTCCCCATGATTATCAATTGTTATGGAGTATATTAGAATATTGTATATAAAGACTAAAAAAATTTTGTCGAGGTAATATCTAATGACTCTACCCATTAAGTCCATGAAGATTTCTGGAGAAAAATTGAGTCTGAAAGGCATTAATATAAATTTTTGCCAAACTATTTTTATTATTATTGAAAAGTCACATTGAGAAAATTTATAAATCATAAATAAGCTGCAGAGATTTTTCGAAAACCAAATTTTCAAAAGATATTACAAAATTACAAATATCCAAATAGCCACATGGAGAACCAACATATTGGGAACCATTAAAGGGAATATAGTTGCCCGTTTTGCATCCTAAAAACCCCTTCCGCTCATACAAACACATCTAAAAACCTCTGTGGAATCCATCTAGCCCAACTAGCCTTTAAAGAAGTAATATACCTTGACTCAAGGGAAATGTGGGAGAAACCATGACCTCTATAGTGAGCCACAATGAAGCCAACACCATCAATCCCCCATAACATGTCAATCTCAGACCATCATAACCAGAAACAATATCTCAATGATGAAGGAATTTTCCAAAAATGGACAAAAAAACATCATATTAAACTGATAAAAATACAAAAAACACCATGGAACATCTGAAAAGGCTGGAAACCCTAGAAGAAGACGTCACAGGTCAAGACGTGCCCCCACCAACAATTCAAAACCACCATCACCATCCCAAAAATGACCTCAAAACCCATCATACCGAATTGAAAATCTTGTAATCATAAAGGGATAGGTATAAAGATAAGATGAGGGAGAATCAGGATAGGAGGAAGATGCTTATCCACACACCAATGAAAAGGTGCATTGACTTGTCCTTCTTCTTGACGAAGAGGAATGGTGCACCCCATGGTGAATCACTTGGGCATATAAACCCTTGATCGGGAATCTCCTGTAGTTGTTTTATTTATCTCCTCAATCTCCACAACATCAATTCAATATGGAGTCTTGGATATTGGAAATGCCTAAGGTATAAGATTAATTAAGAATTTAGCCTTCCTTTTAGGAGTCATATGAGGAAATTCTTTGGGAAACACATCAGCGAATTCCCTCACAATATGGATGTCTTCAAGGTTGGTTTCTTTCGTAGAATCCATCATCTGAGCTAGATATGTATAATCATATGGTAATAATATCCACACTTGAGATGATGTTTCTAAAGAAGATTAATCCTCCCACATGAACTTGTACATAATTGGTTGTCCACTCTCTATATAGAGAGTGATTTTCCCCTCAATAAAATTTATGTTTACTCTAAATAATAACATCTAATCTGTGCCAAAAAATTGCATAAAATTCCACTAGAGAGAGTATAAAGAGATTTTCTGGGAATTTCAGTCCACAAATTATGACAGGGTAACGGTTATATATATATTATTCAATGACTTCCCCATTTTCTGTACTCACCAACATATTTACAGTTATAATTTGGGGTTGTGTTGTGATTGGTATACTGAATAATATATATAAAAAATAACACCTTGAACTAGAAAAAAAAATTACATTCACAATTCATGAATGAATAACTAATGTACATATCACTCGTTTCTTTTATTGGTTCACTTCGATAGTAGTAAAGGAAAAATATTACACTATCTAGCATTTAGGATGTTGGTTGCCTCTGAAAACCCTTGTCTTAGGGAACTGTATTGAAAATAACAATGGTTCTTTGCGGTTGAAGCAATGAACAACGTGTTGAGGGTAAAATGGAGTGGTCATATCCTCTGTCACAAATGTGTGTTTTTTATTTTATTAGTTAGTAGGAACTTTCTATTTTATTCCACAACTAAATCATTTCTGCATCCCCTTCAGGAAATTGTTTGCTGTGCTTCTTTCTGCACCTTTTGCAAGTGGTCTGCTGGATTTTATTAGCACATTTGGATTTATCCGTAGGATCAACATAATTTAATTCCACCTTAATCTTATTTTCCTAATGATACCCTTGATATTCACCATTCTCAATTTCGAATTTCATGTCACATCGGGAAATTTCCTCATAGATCTTGAAGAAACAAATCACTAGGGATTTCCTTTTCCTAGGTTTTAGCCCACCAAATATGTGGTCAACCTTGTATTAGGGTGTAATTCCAATGTTAGATACATATCCGACATGCCTCGTGATGTTTTCCTCATACGGTCCTATGGATTTATTTCTTTTCTTATTGAGTTTATGGAAGTCTCCTTCCATATTATGTCAGACGATGCACGTAAAATATTCATTGAAAAAAATCATTATGAAATACTTCTATTCGAATACCTCAATCTCCTCCTCATGCTTCATATTTTTTTATCATTGTACACCATTGATCATTTTCACCATCCACATGATTAGCTTCTAGAAGGACATTCACTTTATCAAAACACTGAAGGATGGAGGATATCATTTCAATGGTGTTGATCCATTTTATAGTGATTGAGGTATCAGATGACCCATTAAAAGTATAGGTCCATTTTCTAATGAATCTCTTGATTTGGAAATGATCATTCTAAGGGGGTTTCAAACATTCCTCTTGACCCACATTTATATTAAAGACATCAGTTAACTGAGAGAGTACCATGGCATAGTTCGTGATTCCTGCTCCCATCAGATTGGTCATCTCATTAGAACAATCATCACATTAATCTTAGCATCGGTTGTTAACATGATTCCACCTATACCAACCACTATCTAGAATAAAAACATTATTAGGGGTAAAACATAAAGTGTAGTACAAAGACAAAAATGGATGACATATAAATTTATTTTAATTTTTTAACATATGAATTTATGGGATTAAATATATGTATTCCATCATCTACTTCACAAAATATATTATTAAGGGATTTTATTATTTCCTTAATAATAGTTCACACATAGCTGGTGAATTTACACAAACGTAACCCTTGGAACTGTCGTAACCAAGAGTGTAGAATGGCCTGTTGTCATGTACCATGATAACCTGGGTCAAGCCTAAAACTCCTTGTCAGAGTTTTTACTCATAGATACATATGTGCCAGAGCCTCCTCTACCTGATTGTATCCAGATAGGGATATATTTCCATGATAAACCACTTACTCAATATTCACCAAAAATTAAGGAGGTTTTATTTAACATAGTTTTATCCCATTGGATTTCACATGGGTTTTATAATCATAATACCCAAAATAACTAGACCTATGCACTGATACCAACTATAACAATTGTGTTCATTATTACACACAAAGACACGTTTAATTACATAGAAAACCACAATTTATAAAACATATAATATTGACAGTTAGAGTGACTTTGGGTCTTTGGAACATTACATAACAACATAGAACATAAAAAGAACCATCTTTATTAAAAACTTGTTTTACATGACAACAACATTCTTTCTAACTTAGCATAGAATGGGATAACATGTGAACATGAATAAGAAAATTGTGAGATATAAATCGCAATAAGGGAGTAAGAAAATAATAACACAAAGAATATAATAAATATGAGGCAATGGGCATATCAACGGTGTATATGTGATACATGAACATAAAGGCATGACATAGCATGATTATCATAACATGGAAATGTGGGAACAACATTTAACATGATATTAACATGAGCCAAGGCACATTGCACATGGAGAATGAGTAAACAGTCAATAAACATTAATTATAATGATTAAACCCTCATTTTACATGAATCGTTATGATATTAATCATTACCCAATGCATTGGAGAACTATCTGGGAGAACCCTTCTTAATCATTTAAATTCATGCATTAATGTGCCACATAGATCATACAACATGGATAAATTCAAAATCTTCATTAATACCAAAATAAATGTATATGGAATTAATACATGAATCACTATAATAAATAAGTAAATTTTCATAAATTTTAATACACTATATAGAGAAATGGGTATTGTATTCACTACACAAATAATTTGTCTTCGAAAATCGTGGTGCAATTTCGACAGCATAACGACGTGACTTAAGAATTCATAAAATGGTTGATGAGATAGAAAGGGGTGTTTAATCATATTTCTATAAAATGGATAGTAATTGGTTCATATATATACATGTCCCAACATGTTTAATTAAATTTTTAATCACAATAAAAACGAATTTCTTGAATGTAAATGAAGAGAGAGAAATTCCTTATGGAATTTTAGCACGGAAATATGTGTACATGGGTAGAAATTAATATAGAGAAAGAGGTATGTCATAATTAAAACAAAAGTAGGTCAGTATAGGGGAGGATTTAAATCAAACCCACACATTTATTATTGAAATTAAAAGGTCAAAATAATAATAATAAACAGGTATAAACTGAGGATGGAAGAATCCCTTACATGAATGTGTGATCCCAAAGGCATTAGGAGTGTCTTGAGAGAGGATTCATGGGAGAATCAGACACCTTGGGGGGATTATAGAGAGAGGAGGTCAAAGGTTAGTCGATCTCCAAAAACATTAATTGAATATGAAGAGGGGGATTTTGTGGGTTTATATAGGAAAGGAGAGGAAATAATTTATTATTTATATTTTGGACCCTACACATTAAACTAATGAAAACCACAAACCATTCAATGGTAATTGATATATTTTTTTCAAAACGGGAGTGATAAAAATATTTTAGAAGGAAGATATCCGAAAATATTAAAATATTAGTCTTGTTTAGGTGCAGATGAGTCACATTCTAAAGGAAATCATTTTAAAAATATAAAATGTTTTAGAAGTCCTGAAGGGTCCACTAAGGCATTGTAAAATAAATTAAATATACCTAAAATAACATTATTCTAATGTTAAAACATATATATTCTAGACATATCATTTTTATTATTTTATTACATCACTAATGGGTCATTATGGTTTAATAAAACACATTATATAATTAAATGGTATTTCATTTTTTCCCAAAAAGTTGACTCTCTCAGAAAATTATGAAAAATTCACTATTGAATAATTTCTATGTACTGGTTCAAAAAATCATTTCAATTTTATCTAAATAAATTTTTAAATATTTTAATTTTACATTTAAAAGAAAAAAATGACATATATCAAAAATTAAATGTTTTTTATTACAACTACTTTCAAACCTTAATAAAAATTACAATTGTATTAATAAAAATTAAATAATCATCTGTATTTAAAAATTAATTTATTAATAATTATATATTTTTTAATTTTATTAATTAAAAATACATTAATTAATTAAAATAGATTTATTAACTGAATATTAACTAAAATACTATTTGTGCTTTACAAACTAGTTACGATGTAACAATAATAAAATGAATGTATATTCTTTATAAAAAAATAATTTATATAGTCATAGTTCTAGGGTATTGTTACATAACCCCTTAAACCAACCTTATAAGACCTTAGGGTATGGTGCGCGATGGTAAAAGACTCTTGGGGTGGCACAGATTACACTGCACATGTGGTAATCTCTATTAACATCCACTTCTCCTGTAGGTGATTCCACTCATCAATAACCTATTCAATCACGGATTTGGAATGGTCAAGAGAAAATCCCAATGATTACAACTAATTAAAAAATCTATGACAAACATTAATTTTTTGGATTAATTCTAATGGATGAGCCCAACACTTCCATTTTCTATGTAAATTATATTTGTTAGAGCCTTATATTTATACTAATCATTGATCACTATTCTACATCTATATTAGCTGTGGTAAAAATTCCTAACGATATTTTAAAATCCAAAAATGTAAATCAAAGGAATTAAATATGTTTTACATAATTATTTTACATAATAAGTCATTTAAATATATCAAGAGGATCTTTTATTATTGAATCCTTTGGGTGTTACACCTGTGACGACCATAAGAACATACCTCTAGAGTTTTACATTGAGGATCATGTGATTATGATGGTTACTCCCAATCAAGGGTTGAAAAGGTTTGGTCTTGGGGATATGAATTCTACCCTTTTTTGTAATTTTATGGTGTTTACTTGTTTTGGAGTTATGATATATTGAGTTGTAATTCTCCAGTAGATGATCCAGATACATGATGTTTTTATGTGTTGATGCTCTGTAATTATATTAATGATGAATCTCATTTCATTGTTTGGGGTGATATAAATATTTAAAATGATGAGAGAATAGATTAGAAACTTTTAGAAATATAGGACCATAATTATAATTTGTTATGTGGTCATGTTATACCATTGGTTTCTATCTACTGGAAGCACACTAGCATGGCGTAGAGTGCCTGGGAACATGAGTTGCAGATTCGAACTCAGTAACCTGATATTTTTGTTGTTTATATCTTTTCTTGTAACGATATTGGTTTTGTTGATTTATATTTTTTCTTTCAATGTGATGGATTTCATTGTCTTCTTTTTGTGGATTACACTCTTTTGAGAGGTATCTCCTTATGGAGGGTGTTTAGAATATGGTTGTGGTATTTCTGTGGCTTCATGTGTTCATTTTGGTGGTGGTTGATCTCCTTTGGTGGTGAGAGACATGAGTGGTATCTTGTTGGGTGGATGGGAGGAACCTTTTTTCTATTTTATCTCTATGTTGGTTTTGGATTTTCAAGGATGAAAATGTATTAAGAGATATCATATGTACTGGCCCTATCCTCTCTAGTTCAATGCTCTACTGAAATCTATTGTTTGAGGTGTTTGGGAGTTCAAGGTGACTTATTCCCAACACTTTTCCAAATTTCTAGTTCTATGAATAGTGTTTTCAGAATGGTGAGTAATTTTCCATTTCCAAATTTCTAAAATGGTGTCATAAACAATTTTTCCAGAATAGTGAGTCATTTTACTCTTCCAAAAATTCTAGAACAGTGTCATATATAGTGTTTCCAGAATGGTGAATTATTTTCCTTTTCCAAATATCTCGAACAATGTCATGAACAATTTTTCTAGAATGGTGAGTCATTTTATTTGCAAAATTTTCAAATAGGTATCATGAACAGAATTTGTAGAATGGTGGATCATTTTCGATTTCCGAATATCTAGAACGTTTTCATGAACAATATTTCCAGAATAGTGAGTCATTTTAATTTTCTAAATTTCTATATGGGGTCATGGACAATGTTTCCACAATGGTGACTCATACTCCTTGTCCAAATTTCAATAATGGTGTAATGAAATGGTTTTATATAATAGTGAGTCATTTTCCATTCCCAAAATCCTAGATTTTTACAATTTCCCTAGGTTTTACTTTTGATAATGTTTTTTGATGGGATATAAGTTTAATTCCATATATAAATTCATTTGAATCTATTTCATGGGTTATTTATAATAAATTTTTTTTCTCTATAATTTTGGATGCATTTAAATTTCCTAACTATGCGGTTTAATGATATCTAATATTAATGGAAAATCTAAAATATTTATAATAACTGCCCTATTTAGATCATTCTGGTGCAGAGATACCCTTCACCTTTTTCTTCTTTATTTTTTCCTCATAGTGTGAGGTGCCCTGATACATTGTTCCCATAATAGTGGTGTGATCAAGCTTTACTCTTTTGATCATTTTCCCTTGAAGTCACTTCCTACTACATTCCCACCCCATGTTTTGGTGCGACATGGATGTTCCAATCCATATTTGATATAAAGAATGTTCCGCGTCCATCTTCTAGGATCATGGATATGTTTCTTCCCATACCGTTTTTCCATGTAATGTAATGTGATATCCATGTTTCTAATGGATCCTTCATTGGTGTTGGATTTTGTTTTTGTCTGTTGAGTCCTCATGTAGATGCAGTCATTGCAGTAAGGGTGATTGTGAGCCATTATGTTATCCCATTCTCATGCAAATAATGTTGGGAACCTTTTGATATAGGTATTTA
This sequence comes from Viscum album, assembly GCA_963277665.1. Taxonomy (NCBI): domain Eukaryota; kingdom Viridiplantae; phylum Streptophyta; class Magnoliopsida; order Santalales; family Viscaceae; genus Viscum; species Viscum album. The sequence goes on along the minus strand of OY728153.1, from coordinate 1,437,680,995 downwards.
TGTATTATCTAATCTATTTATGTGAAGTTATAGAGTTATCATGTTTTATCCCACTGGATATAATGGAATTTAAATTATAAATATTTGAACTATAATAAATAATTAGTTTTGATCATTTTATGTAGTCTCTTGATTTACTACACATTTTGATATATATGATTTATATGTTTATAATGTTGTTCTTGATTGTAATTGGTAAAGAACTCAAATCTAGGATTAATTTTAAATAGACCGGAAAATTATATAGTATTATAAATGAATCTGGAAGTTGTTCAAATTTGATGATAATCAAATTTATGCAGTAATCAAGTTTAATAAATTTCTAATAGATATGGTAACTTTATTCTTATGTTACCCATAAATAGAGCCTACTAATAATAATGAATTCAGATACCAATAAATAGAGCCTACATTATGGTAACATTATGGTTATTATACCTATATTTTGATATAGGATAATTCCTGGTAGGGTTTTGAGTTACTCTATTTCTTATAAAGTCCAAGATCCTTATGCTTTGAAGATGTTACTGTTCTTTATGGGTGAAAGGTGAATGCTTTGATTGGGGCCAAGAGCCTTATTACTTGTTGTTTCTAGTTTCTTGTGTTGTGATGTGAGCCTGGAAGTATAATGTCGAATGTTGGGAATGGAGAACCAGGTGGTGAGGAAGTAGTTGACATGTAGATTTGAATGATGCATCAGTTTATGTATGTGGGTATCGGGGAGGACACTATAGCATATTAAACATGTTGGATGTATATGTTGGGTGATTTTTGAACCTTATTGTTTGTTTATCTTCTTTACATTACCCACTACATGAGGCTAATAGTCTTTCATACTATCCTTCCAATGTTGGTGAAGACACATGGGGAATTCCACAAGCTTCATGTGTTTATATTGTCAATGATGGATGTGTATGCACTCCAACGATAGGTGGAAAAGACTCGGCGGGTAGTTTTTCTACTCACTGTGTTGAGACCCTTGTGATTGGTTGCAATGAATTATTTTTTATAAAAACTAGATTTCTGGAAATTTTTTAATAATGTTAATAAATTAATGAATAAATGTTGTTAAACCATGGGGTTATATCTTTTTGGGATGCAATTGTGAGGTTACAATTTAATGTAAATGTGGACATGGTTTGGTTACTCCAGGACGTCTTGGAACATTTTGTGTGAAGCTAATGGAATGTAATGTTGAGTGGTAATGGTTAATTAATGGATAAACAATGGAATATATATATGTATGTTACTTTTAGTGTGGTTTCAACAATACCTTTTATAAGTGACCCATCCTCTTCTCTCATATATTTTTAGGCGGAATTTTGAAAATAGAATGTGGTAGAGGAAACATTTACTTAAAATATGTGTTTCTTTAAAAAATGATTCTAAAATATGATTATTGATATTTTTTAATTATAAAGTTTACATGGTTTATTTTTTATATGAATAATTTACATGTTAACTTTGAAATTTACTTTTCCTTGTTAAAAAATAATACAGTTATGCCTGTTTATTTTATTTACATGTCTAGGATGGATACAAATATATTTATAACTCTTTATATACCTCGAACATCCCACCAAGAAATGTAATTACTCAGTGAAATCATGTTTATAAATTTAAAAATACTGTCCAAATATTATGAATAATATGGATTTGTATGTGTCTTGTTTGAGGTCGAACTCATAGAGATGAATTACAAGGAAAAACATATCAAAATAGGATATTTAATAAAAAATTGAATAGGCCAATCAATAAAACAAAATTTTAATGGAAATAACAAGGTGGAAATATAAGTGGTATGAAAAGATAAAAAATTATCCATGTTGTTTTCAAAAATGGGACTATTTAATTCATTAGTTTTGAAAATTGTTATCGAACTCAAAAACTACAAATCACTGACTATAAATAATTTGGGTAACTAGTGATATAAGTGAAAAAAATAAATATTTAAATATAACACCTAACACACAGAATGGTCATAATGAAGGATCAGTAATAGTAATTACATTAAAAACACATCCTCACTCAAAGGATAACAATCAGACTTTATGAATAAGGAAGAGATAGAAAAATTGAGTAAATTTTTAAAACAGAATTGAATTAAATATAAAATAATAATAATCTATTTATATCCCCCCTTCACCACATATCATTGTAATAAAAATTAAAATTCTCATATTAGTCATGAAAAAGATTATATAACATAACAAGATTTCAAATATGTAGTGAAAATATACCAAAAACATATTACTTAATGATTCAATAAAATATTTATGATGAAATATAATTAGATTACCTTTATTTATAGAGAAACCCATTTCTAACTCCTCATATCGTTATCTATAAAGATTTAACTTGATGTATCTATCTTAATTTATATATAACTATGCTTTTATGTCATTATGAATCAGATGTCGAACCATGCACCACTAGAAGATTATAAAATATTGTATAGAGAAAGACAAAAAAAAAGTGTTGAAAAATATTCAAAATGGATCAATCATAAAAAACTATGGAATTTCCCATTCAAGTAAAAATATTTTCATTCAACAATAACTCTTCTCTCTCAAGTAGAATAAAATATTTTATGTCAGATGATATCCACTCGAAGCCCCTCTATCTCATAATCACCATTACAATGATTAAAACTCCTTAATGTTTAAAAATATAGGTTGTCAAAGCCTTGGTGTGGAACTAGCCACCATGACTATATCATTTTATTTATCTTCCATGACTATATCGAATACCCTTTTCCCCATGATGTAAAATACCTTGGACAGTACATCAAACCAAAAAACATCATGAAAATATTTCTATAAGTGCTTCAACTACCCTTTTTATATAACGTATGGTAGAATCCTCATTTACGTGTATTCATCATCCCTCTGGTAGAATGACACCTATAGTTGTCCCATTTACGCCTATAAAAATAATTATAATCCATGACCTCTCTCCATCAATGGTAAAATAGTCATCAGTCTCATTTTCCAACACACATTATCTTTGAAAAGTGTAAATACTAACAACAAGAATACCATTTTAATATGTAATCAATAAATACTAATCCCACATTATACTTTTACTATCTCTAGTGGTCATTTTATATGACATCACACTACATGATTCAATAATTGTTCTGTCATTGTGCAGTGTCGCTCCAGGAATATCATATATTCTACCCAACAACAACTCGCACTAGATTTTCACTTTTATAACCAGCATGTGAATTACATTATTAACAAAACCAATGAAAATATATATAATAATAATGCATAAAATTCTAGTCATATCACTCTATGTTCATTTTAGATTATAGACTATATAAAATCATAGAGAACTATATTTATGTTGGTGAATTCAGCATATATATTGATTCATAGGTAAAAGATTATTATAACTATGATGAATTATTCTGGTTAATATTATATATTATATTATAGATCATTAATGAGTGAAAAATAGTAGGGAATGTGTACTATAGCTACCCATTACATAGACACATATACTAATGAGTCTTTGGGACCCCTTTAAAAATTATTTTCAATTCCATGAAAAGGGGTCTTACAGAACCATAATTACCAATATATTAGTTTCTTGGGAAATTGATTAATTAATTTTCATATTCATCTACTGTGAAACTTTATAGATGTGGATTTCAAGAATAATTCAAGGAAAATATCATTGGGTTTCCAAGATAAATTTTTTAGATTTGATAATCAAACATGTTTTTACACGATATATTTCTCTATAGTTTTTATTTTGTCAAATATTTTAGTAATAAATATATTATTCATTTCATTTATTTTCACAATAATACTTTTTTTACATGTCACAATTTCCTCTTTTTTGTTGGATTCAAAATTCGTTTTCTGGTTTATTAACCAATTGAACCTAAAAATGTGGTAGGGGTATAGAGGTGATTTAATAATTTGTAAAATTCACTCAAACCCTATACATATCCTTCTAGGATTCATATGAACTACTATTTAAATTATCATTGAAATGAGAATTCAATAGAGTATGAGTGTTTATATAGTGTACCAATGAGAATCGAGTGGGATATTTGGTGGAGATTTTGATGGGTGGACTAGATGTGAACATGAGAGGGTATAGTTGATTTACCCATATAGATTATACTATTATTGGGGAATCCCTTTATTAAATTTTGTGTCTATTTTTATAACTTTTTTATATTTCAAATATTTTTGGAAGTGTATAATATTTCATTTTTATAGTTTATTTTGGGTCTTTATTAAGAGACTATGTACTTATACATATTAATACATATATTACTATCTATTTAAATTATATATATATATATGGGGTATAGTAACCATTTCGTATTTATTGGGTATTAATGTTAGTATAGTAATGGAAATAATAAAATATTCATATAATCAAAGCGGAAAATGATAAAAATGTATTTTATATTATAGGATATCTGTAAATATATACTCAAATACAATTTTAATGAGATGGTCAGAGAATGTAATGAAAATACATTATATAATTTCCATAATTTATTCATAAAATATCATAATAAAAACACAATAACAGAAGAAAATTCATTAATGACCTTGAAGATTAGCTATATAATTTCATATTTCACATTATTTCATTAACAAATAATACAAACATATCTACACATGACTTAATATTATACATATCCATGATTGTAATTTTCTAAGGTAGTGGGAAAACATTTTGAGATAGTCAAAACAATCAGTATGGATAAAAAAAATCAATAATAATAGAGATATAGATTTTAATAATGAGATAAAACATGTAATGGATTTAAATACATATTTAAAATGAATATGGAATCATAATATTTTTCTGTAACAAATATCATTATGATTATAATCAACAACACATGATATATTTCATGGCATAATAATGATGAAACACGGTGTAGTACTCCTGATACATGGGGAATATTAAAGGAATGTGGCATAAACAAAGGCCTAAAAATTAGGACATGTTTAAAGGTGGACCACCAAGACCATCATAAAGCTATCGATCAGCCATCACTATATGCATCCTTTGGCATATAATATTATAAATCACTATCTATTTCCCATAATGGATTGATAAAAACTTCTCACATACAATAATAATATCATAATATATAAAACTATACCCAATGCAATAGAATTTAATATGAATCCCAATCATCACATAATGAAATAAATAAATATCTGTTCTATTTGATTTGAATTATACATATTATAATAAAATTAATGTTGTCATTTTTCCTTAAAAAACATTTTCAAAGGGTATTATATAAAATTAAATAAATAATAGGATCAGTTGATAAAAAATTCAACTTCCCAAAAATGTATATCTTAAGAGAAATTAAAGGTTCTTTCATGAAACAAAACACCATAAGAGAAATTCATTTAATTCAAAGAGATGAAAAGTAATGTGTAATTAAAGCATGGTTTTCATAAATTTTTTTAAATAATCATAAAAATTTATGTTACAAGCCACGACCCGTCCCCCGAGGCCCGTGTTGTAATAACCCCAAGCCCACCTTCCATAGGCCAGGGGCTGGAGACCAGCTGAAAAGGAGTAAATCCCTTTAACTGGGTAGACATTTCCTTTATAAAACATAAACATGCACTATAAGAGAAAAACCGGAAGGAAACACTATGTAAAGTAGTATAGAAAATGTGATGAAAGTACAAAGGGCCAGAAATAAAAGCCCAATAGAAAGGTACAGCTATAACTGAAAGAAAAGTACAACTAAAAAGACAACAGTTGAAAGGTGAACCAGCTCCCGAATCATCCTTCGGATTCATACCTGAAGGGTAAGTATATATGTCCTCCTCAGCACTCCGTGTCTATCGGTCCGCTCCGTGTGTCGTCACATCGTGTGTCCACCTTCGGGTACCATCCAGTCCTCGTACACTCGACCTCGTCAGCGCTGCCTGTCGTCTGCATCCAACACAACGTGGTGCAGGCGAAGCCCGTGCAGGTGTGAGTATAACGATACTCAGTAGGGACCAAAGACGCTCATGGTATCACTAAAATACAACAGGGATAAACCACAAAGAGAGGTTTCAATAGATAACCTTTACTTAGGTATATGCCCATACATATTCCTAAGTTATCAAGTAACCCATCTCAATCATGAGGAAAAGACAAAGGTCATTGACTCAGCTCAAACCAGGATTATCATTATTGGAACCACAACTACTAGAGAACTCCTCCTCTATCGATTACAGTGGCCCTCACATGACTCTGAGGCACTACTTACTAAGCTTAGACTGCTGAGGTACTCCTCCTATCAAGTATCGCGGGTCTGCTACCAAATACAGGGCGCTCCATCCGTTGTTGGTCTACCGCTAAATACCGGGTGCTCCCCCTAAAAGTCGTCAGAGGTACTCCTCATGTCATGTGATGTGGGTCTGCTACCAACTACCAGGCGCTCCACCCTTCATGGGTATGCTTCCAAATATCAGGCGCTCCATCCACTAGGAGAATCGAATCACTCCGAATCAAATCGGTCAAGCAGTCGTCAGGTCTACAGCTTCTAGGCCTCCACACTCCGTACGCTCGTCTCAGGGAGGGTCCGCTCCACGAAATACTGGTCGATACATTCAAGTGTTAATTAAACTCGAGTGTAAGTATCTCAAATAACCTCCTAATCATAGGGGTCTAAATGAAACAGATGACTCGGCAATCAGATTCCCGGTCTGTGAGTTATTAGCATTTCCGTTCCAGGGGCCCGGATGGATTTCCTGTACAATCCATCCAGGCTATACTCAAATTTCTTCCAATGTAACACCCATAGATTTTATGAAAAATATTATATTAATTTCATTAATGTCTTATGTTGTATGCTACACCACGATTACCTTGCGCTATACGCAACACCGTATTACCTTCCAGTATACGCAACACCATTCTTGGATCATGTTACACACAATTTTGATAATAGTTATTCTACGCAAAATTGAGTATATATATATATATATATTCAACGTATAAATTAAATATGGTTGGATTATGTTATACGAAACAATAAAGGATTCTTGCACAACACGCAACCCTGGCTTGGCTTTCATTACACGCAATCGCGACCTTCCTCGATAGCGTGTGTCGTACGCAATACCGGGTTTTACAAAACAACGATATATTATTATAATATTATTATGAACTAGCCATTATGAATAGTATTAATTAAATTTTTATTTTTATAACATTATTATTCATCTTACACATTTTCAATAACATGGTATAAGAACAAAATAAATTTTTCGGGTAAAATAAGTATTTTTCAAAAAATGCAGTTTTGTACCCTTTTGATGGCGCACCCAAATTAAATGTAGTTTTGACATGTTTATAAGTTTCATTTGACAAAATAAAATTTTTCTTTGGAATCAAGAAATAAGAATTTACTTTGGATAAAATTTAAATATTATTCTGGTAACTTTCATATTTTGATGAATAGTAAAAACACACAATATTTTAATTGAAAACAACTTTTTTCATCGCAATAATTTATATGGTTAAATTATAATATTGAATGGTTTTAAAGTATAAATAGAATATATTTTTACCATTTAATATAATATATGTCATGATCATTGATTTTACATGAAATTCGTAGGTTAAATCAATTCAATCTTTTGCAATGTTTTAAAGAAAAACCCATTTTCTTTCGACAACGGGATTAATTTTAATTTAATTTCTGCAACTTTAGTATTTTGAATTTGGAAAAATGGATTCCATATTTGGAATCAGTGGGTCGAAATTGTTTTAATATGCTACTTTTTATTTTTGGGAATTATGAACAGTAACTACGGTAAATTTTATTTACCATAGTTAAAGGTAAATCGGGTAATTAAGGGTAAATATAATATTATAAAATTTCCCTAACACATGCCAAAATTCTATTGGATGGCTAAAGGTAAGCCTATATAACCTAGGGGTGGGATTAGATTCATTTTATGGACTTTTGACCATTAAAATAATTTAATTATTATTAAAACCAAAGAATGTGACAACATGTCACTCTCTTAAATCTTATAAGTATAATAATTTTAATTTAGTGATAAACACCATAAAACATCGACCATGAATAGTCTCCAGAAATATAATAAAATTATTTACATTATGAATATTTATTTAGAATTTTTATGGATTAAATAATTGTCATTAATGGTGATACATTAATGATACAAAAATTATTTATAAAGTGAAAAATAAGTAATATTGTTTTAATTGAAATAATAATACCCATTAAAAGGCTCACAAACCTGACCAAATATTATTGTTAGTGTATATCTACACCTGAATAATGAAATAACCTAATATATAACCGTTTGGAGCCTTATAAAAGTGATTATGACACTTATATTATATTATTTTAAATGATGCCAATGTTGTCACCTTCATAATTTTATAAATATAAAAATTTAAATATTTTTATTATAAGATGATAAATTCGAGTAAATGTATTATTCTGAAAGGTAATATATTTATCTTCATCATAGGATTTAATTTTTAATTTTTATGAAACAAATCAGTATATTAAATAATTATACCAAAATGTTGTAGTAATTATTTTATTAAGAGATAAACCAAATAAATGGTTTTAAAAATAATAAAATAAATATTATATTAAATATTTAATGTGATCCACTAATTTTATAGATAAATATGACCTTTTATGAATCTATTAATTCTTTTAGTTCGAACATATCTTCTGTATATATTTTATTTAAATTCAAATAAATTAATAGTGTCAAAATTGACACTATTGTTATTTTATAAACATAACATATTATAAAATTGTTTACAAATCACAAAAATATTTAAAAATTATAAATTTAAATTTATATGATCTTTAATGTTATAAAGTAACCAATTATTGAAAATTCACAGCAAATAAGTAATTATTTGTTATAATTTAAAATTTAGAATATTATTACCACAAATAAACTTAAATAGATTAAATAAGGATAAATCAAAATTATAAGGTTTAAAATAAGATCCAAACATGTCAAAATTTTAATGGTTGATGAGATTGAAACCCTATCACATCTAATATTCGAATATGTGTCATTTTTGGAAGTTTTTATGTGGGGTTAGATTTATTATAAATTAATATTTTTAAGAATTCCAAAGGTGCCCCTCTCCTCCCTTATAAAAGGGCACCTCCTCCCTATCTTTCACACACCACATTGAGCCTTCATGCTCGGCCAAACCCTGCCAATATCTCCTCTACACTTCCCAATAAACATCATAGATGTCCTGGTCTTCTTCAAAGTCCAATTTTAGTGCCCTAAGAGGAGGTCTCAAAGAGGCGCTTCAAAGATGACGTAATGTCTGTTATCGATTCTTTCACCATTATTTCTTCTTCCACTTCTTCTTCGTAGGTTGTTTCACTATGAAGTAATAACATCATTATCACTCATATACTGATATGTTATTATAAGTTAGAAACAACCCTATTTCACCATCTATCAATGCTGTGGAAAATGGAATCACCTCGCGTGCGTACGTACAGAATACCGTCTCCATGCCGTGGTGTAATCTATTTTCCACCATCACCATACATGGATGGGTATAATGGTGTAAATAATTACTATATATGATTATTTTAAAGTTATATTGATTCTGAAATAGTATACATAAAGTCCAATAAAATTCCATGATCACGGGAATGATATCATCGCTCGTGCGTACGTACGGAATACCGTCTCCATGACGCGATGAGATTCACTCTCCATGATAACCATTCATGAATGATTATAAAGTATATATAATAAGTAATCATGAAATATATGACATAATAATGCTACTAGATTTATTTATATATATATTTATGTCATCTACCTAATTTCATTAAATTCAATAAGGAAACGAAAACAACGTTCATGCATATGTACGGCTTACCGTCTCCATGAACGGTGTATTTCTTTCCATTTATCGATCTATTATATATATGTATATTCAGAATATATATTATATATAAATCATTTTTTACATTCTGGATGTAAGTAATCATGATCTATGTAATCATATGAAAAATTACAAGTCAAAACACGGACGACAAATGAAACGATTTTACCCAAAACGCTCTTTAACATGGAATTTACGAAAGAACGGGTAAAATAAAGTCATAAGTGAACCATAAATTATATCATAACAATTAATATGATTCTTGAATAAGTCAATAAAATTATTTAAATCGTTATTCAGGATGTTCGGATATGTACGAAGCATATCAGACCTAAGGTAAAGGATAATTTTGGAAATCTCATTTTTATCCGAGATTTCTTATTCCTAAGTATTTACTGGGGTTATTCCAATCGTCATGTCCATATTTTATAAAAGTGTTTTCATGTATGTTTAATGTCCTTTTTGCACATTTTTAATTTTACCCCATGGTATGGAAGGAATCTTTTTTTATTTACCCTACATGTTACTTTTTTACTTTTCCGAAAAAAGTACGAGAAGAATGTTTTTTTAACATATATGGCATGAAAGGATTTTTACCATTTTATAAAGTCTTATTTTCATGAATATTACTCCAAAATATTTCATGACTATTTCTACAAAATCCTTTTCTTTTAAAATTTCATGACATTTTGTGAAAAGAAAATGATTTTGAAGAAGAAAGGATATTTTCCTCAAGAATTCATTTCAAGTGTTTTATCAAAACCATTTTTCATCTAAGATGAAGTTATTTCATATGTGTATGTTTCAAGTATAATGTCTCTACGATTTAGATGGTTTCACTTTCCTTATTATGAAATGATATCCATTTCTTTCATATGGATTATGTAATGATGGAATGATGTTTATGAATCCCATTTTATTTATTGGGTTATTATGAATGATGTATGTTTATTTTGTGGAACAAGTAAGAATGATTTCATTATGAGATGGGTGGGACCAATATCTCCCTCCAATTCATTGGGTAAAGATTTTTTATCTCATGAGATAGACATGGCTGGAATGGTAAGTTAATCCGGTTCAGTGTTACAGGACTGAAACGGGGAGTGAACTCGATTAGGAATGGGACTTTTTCCACTAAGATGGTCTTGGAAGAACTGCCTTGGCTACTATGGAAATCATTACATGTTCTTAATGGATGCCACAATTACATGTTATATTCCCATGCTATGTTTTCATGATTTAGGTTTCATTATGATCTATGCCTTATGTACTTCCATGTTTTGAGTTGTTGCTCAAGATTTTGATGTTTAATCATTACGTTCATGTATTTAAGATCAAATGTATATGGTATGTTTTATTTTATCCATGCTTACCCTTACTGAGAATTTGAGCTCCCCCTTTTTTTGTTTTCTTTTCCCCCAGGATTAAAAGAATGATTTTAGGTAAGGAAACAAAAATGGGAAGATCTTTATGGGAGATGTTGAAGATCTTTCACCACGATTAGAAGATTACATTCCATGTTTCCAAAGACACTAAACTATTACGGTCCTTGTGTGTCAGTTTTTGTTATGTATTATGTATTCCTCTAAAGTAATGTAATGTCCATGTATGTCAAGCTTCGGGTCTCTATAGTTGGTATCAGAGGAAAGGTTTAGTCATCCTTTGGAAACTAGGATGCGAAAATGTTAGTGATATCCCTAGAGATATTTCTAAGGTATGTCTAGGGATGTACGTAAGGATAAGTATACGTATAGGATATAGTCCTAGAACTACGGTAACGATATTAGAATTTAACCTAAGATGTTAGATATTGTGGGTGGTTTCCCTTTACTATGTTGTTTTCTCTAGCATGATTGTTTCCTCTCACACTATTCTTTTTGGGTTTTATAAAATGGATGGAAATAGGAAGATTCACGATAATGGAGGATATGATAGACAATGGAATGATTTTATTCATGAGAAGCCAAATAAAATGGGATCTGGAATTACAAATATCGTTATTATGCCTAATCAGTAATCTCATAATATGATCAATAATCTCAACTTTGGTAAGTTTCCTGACTCGGATAATATGAGAAAGATGGAGTTTCATGATGATCATAGAGGAACGAAAGTTCAATTTCCCTCATGTAAAACATGTGGGAATAGGCATCAGGGAGATTGTTTCAAAGGAACTGGAAGATGCTTTGGGTGTCGAAAAGAAGGACACAATGCTAGTAAGTGCAAATGAAAAGGTTCAGTTAAGACCATGGACAAGGATAATGGTATTGCTACGACATCAACAATGGTTAAATGTTTTAAATGTGGAATGTACGAGCATTATGAAAACCAATGCCCTAAGGGAAGGTCTCATGAAGAGAATTAGTATGGTCATATGGGTAGTATTTATATTGATGATGATGAAGAGACTACAAATGGATATGTGAGATGAAAGAATTTTTGAAGCTCGGTCAATGGTTTAAGAAGTTAGTGGAATGATTACATGTTTATCAAGTGTAATATTGTATAAGTAATCTCATGGTACTATGGAATAAAGAGACATATAAGGATTGTTACACTGTTGTCTTTCCTTATGTTTTGAAAGTGTATGATTAATGGTACCTGTAACCATGAATGGTTATTCAAATATTTTTTGGAAAGCAAATGATATTCGCATAATGAAGGGATAAGAAGATAATGAGATGTTTGATTGTATTGATGAGCTCGTGACTGATATAAGGACTTAGTGATATTATGGTTTGAGTATATAGAATTTTGAGGATTTTGTTATGTGGAAAGTTTTATCTTTTAACTACATTCATGTTTTCACTAAGGATCAATGGGTATTCATTTTTCCAGAGAATACATGATTAAGGCCTTTGAATGTTTGGAATGTGACCAAAAAGACATATCATATGATATATGGGGATCAACGATGGTATTAAATCTCTGGTAATCGTTTTCACTATATTATGAGAGTGGATTGCATTATTATTGATAAGCCTAAATATTGGGATGAATTATGTTGGAAATAAGTTAGTATTGTTTATGGATAGATGTTTTTTCTATATTATTGATGGGATGTTATAGTAATATAGTTTTAGAAAAAGGAAAACCTGCAGGACGGGCGACAGCCCATCACGTCGGACAAGGCTGTGGGAATCGAACCCACAAACGAAGTGCGACTGTCCTTTATCACCTACCACTGGCCTACATGAAGTCCATGTTTAGTAGAAACTAGTTTTATTATATTAAGAAGTATGATATATGAAGTATAAGTCCATTTTTGGAACCATATATGATTAATCTCACTATTGATGAACTTATGTATTTTTTATAACTTTTATAACCTTTTGTTTGAGATGGATGGAATGACCCATCATTCTATCAGATGAGCTGCTAACACTTCATGAATGACAAATTCAACTTCATTTCATTAAGAGATGAAGCGGAAATTTTCCAAAGAAATAAAAACAATGAGACTTTACAAAAATCATGAAAGTATTTCTTCTATTTCCAATTTCATCAACTTTAGGGAAATGATCTTGAAAACCATAAATCGTTTCCTAGAGGCCTTATATCTGATGAATCATATGGTACCTTAGTTCATCACAAATCTATGGATTTGTGATTGATGGCTTTTTCATAGCCATGTTCTCTACCACTCTCCATCAGAACTTGATGGTTAGATTTTTCATCCATATTCATATTTTGACCTATGTTCTCCTACGTGGAAACCCAGTGATGAGTTAATATGGGTAACCGTTACATTTCATACTTTAGTTATTTAAATCCAAGTTTTTGTATTCCTTTTTACGATGTGGGTTTCTATTTGACAAACTTTCGAGTAGTAAACCATTTATAAGCCCAACGAATTTCGAGGGAGAATTTCATTTTAAGGGGGGTAGAATGTAACACCAATAGATTTTATGAAAAATATTCTCTTAATTTCATTAATATCCTATGTTGTATGCTACAACAATATTACCTTTCACTAAACGCAACACCGTATTAGCTTGTAGTATACGCAAAACTATTCTTGGATCATGTTACACACAATTTTGATAATAGTTATTCTACACAACATTGAGTATATACATATATATATATATATATATTAAATGTATAAATGAAATATGGTTGGATTCTATTATACGAAACAACAAAGGATTCTTTCACAACACACAACCCTGGCTTGTCTTTCATTACACGCAATCGCGACCTTCCTCGATAGCGTGTGTCGTATGCAATACCGGGTTTTACTAAACAACGATATATTATTATAATATTATTATGAACTAGCCGTTATGAATAGTATTAAGTAAATTTTAAATTTTATAACATTATTATTCATTTTACCATTTTCTATAACATGGTATAAGAACAAAATAATTTTTTTGGGTAAAATAAATATTTTTAAAAAAATGCAGATTTGTCGCCTTTTGATGGCGCAACCACTTTGAATCTAGTTTTTGACATGTTTATAAGTTCAATTTGACAAAATAAAATTATTATTTGGAATAAAGAAATAAAAATTTACTTTGTATAAATTTTTCATATTATTCTGGTAACTTTCATATTTTGATGAATAGTAAAAACACGCAATATTTTAATTAAAAACAACTTTTTTCATTGCAATAATTTATATGGTTAAATTATAATATTTAATGGTTTTAAAGTATAAATAGAATTTATTTTTACCATTTAATATAATGTATGTCATTAGCATTGATTTTACATGAAATTCGTAGGTTAAATCAATTCAATCTTTTGCAATGTTTTAAAGAAAAACTCATTTTCTTTTGACAGCGGGATTAATTTTAATTTAATTTCTGAAACTTTTGTGTATTGAATTTGGAAAAATGGATTCCATATTTGGAATCAGTGGGTCCAAATTATTTTAATAAGCTACTTTTTATTTTTGGAAATTATGAATAGTAACTACGGTAAATTTTATTTACCATAGTTAAAGGTAAATCAGGTAATTAAGGGTAAATATAATATTATAAATTTACCCTAACACATGCCAAAATTCTATTGGATGGATAAAGGTAGACCCATATAACCTAAGGATGCGATTAGATTCATATTATGGACTTTTTACCATGAAAATAATTTAATTATTATTAAAACCAAAGACAGTGACAACATGTCACTCTCTTAAATCTTATAAGTATAATAATTTTAATTTAGTGATAAACACCATAAAACATCGAACATGAATAGTATCCAGAAATATAATAAAATTATATACATTATGATAATTTATTTATAATTTTTAGGGAATAAATAATTGTCATTAATGGTGATACATTAATGATACAGAAATTATTTATTAAGTGAAAACTAAGTAATATAGTTTTTATTTAAACAATAATACCCATTAAATACCCACAAACCTAACCAAATCTTATTGTTAGTGTATATATACACCTTAATCATGAAAGTAACTAATATATAACCGTTTGGAGCCTTATAAATGTGATTATGACGCATATATTATTTTATTTTAAATGATGCCAAAGTTGTCACCTTCATAATTTCATAAACATAAAAATTTAAATATTGTGATTTTTAGATGATAAATTCGAGTAAAATTATTATTGTGAAAGGTAATAGATTTATCTTCATTGTAGGATTTAATTTTTAAATTTTATGCAACAAATCAGTATATTAAATAATTATACAAAAATGTTGTAGTAATTATTTTATTAACAGATAAACCAAATAAATGGTTTTAAAAATAAGAAACTAAATATTATATGAACTATTTAATGTTATCCACTAATTTTATAGATACATATGACCTTTTATGAATCTATTAAAGATTTTAGTTAGAACATATATTCTGTATATATTTTATTTAAATTCTAATAAATGAATAGTGTCAAAATCGACACTATTGTTATTTTGTTAAAATAACATATTATAAAATTGTTTAAAAATCTAAAAAATATTTAAAAATTATAAATTTAAATTTATATAATCTATAATGTTATAAAGTATCCAATTATGGAATATTAACAACAAATAAGTAATTATATGTTATAATTTAAAATTTAGAATATTATTACCACAACTAAACTTAAATAGATTAAATAAGGATAAATCAAAATGAAAAGGTTTAAAATAAGATCCAAACATGTCTAAATTTGTTTGGTTGAGGATATTACAACCCTATCTCATCTGATCTTCTAATAAGAGTGATTTTTGGATGTTTTTATGTGGCGTTAGAATTATTATAAATTAATATTTTTAAGAATTCCGAAGGTGCCCCTCTGCTCCCTTATAAACGGTCACCTCCTCCCTCTATTCCACACACCACATTGAGCCTTCAATCTCGGCCAAACCCTGAAAATATCCCCTCTACACTTCCCAAGAAACATCCTAGAGGTTTTGGTATTCTTCAAAAACCAATTTTAGTGCCCTAAGAGGAGGTCTCAAAGATGCGTTTCAAAGAAGAGGTAATGTCTGTTACCGATTCTTTCACATTTATTTCTTCTTCCACTTCATCTTCTTAGGTTGTTTAATTATTAAGTAATAACATCACTATCACTCATTTAAGGATATGTTATTATAAGTATGAAACAACCCTATTTCACTATCTATCCATCCTGTAGAAAATGAAATCACCGCGCATGCGTACGTACGGAATATCGTCTCCACACCGTGGTGTAATCAATTTTCCACCATCACATTACTTGGATGGGTATAATGGTGTAAATAATGACTATATATGATTATTGTAATTTTATATTGACTCTGAAATAGAATACATACACTCCAATACAATTCCACAATCACGGTAATGATATCATAGCTCGTGTGTACGTACGGAATACCGTCTCCACGACGCGATGAGATTCACTCTCCATGATAACCATTCAAGAATGATTATAAAGTATATATAATAAGTAATAATTAAATATATGACATAATAATGCTAATGGATTTATTTATATATATATTTATGTCATCTACTTAATTTCATTCAACTCATTAAGGAAACGAAAACCACGTTCATGCGTACGTACGGCCTACCGTCTCCATGAACGGTGTATTTCTTTCCATTTATAGATCTATTATATATATGTATATTCTGAATATATATTATATATAAATCATTTTTTACATTCTGTATTTGTGTAATCATGATCTAAGTAATCATATTAATAATTACAAGTCAAAACACGGACGACAAATGAAACGATTTTACCCAAAACGCTTTTTAACATGGAATTTACGAAAGAACAGGTAATATAAAGTCATAAGTGAACCATATATGATATAATAACAATTAATATGATTTTTTAATAAGTCTATAAAATTATTTAAAACATTATACAGGAGGTTTGGATACGTACGAAGAATATCGAACCTAAGGTAAGGGATAATTTTTCAAATCTCATTTTTATCCGAGATTGGTTATTCGTAAGTATTTACTGGGGTTATTCAAATAGTCCATGTCCATATTTTATAAAAGTGTTTTCATGTTTGTTTAAATTACTATTTACACATTTTTACTTTTACCCCATGGTATGGAAGGAATCTTTTTTTATTTACCCTACAATGTACTTTTTGACTTTTCCGGTAAAAGTATGAGAAGAATGTTTTTTAAACATATACGGCATGAAAGGATTTTTATGGATTTATAAAGTCTTATTTTCATGAATCTTCCTCGAGAATATTTCATGAATATTTTCAACAAAATAATTTTCTTTTAAAATTGCATGACATTTTTTGAAAAGAAAATGATTTTGAAGAAGAAATGATATTTTCCTCAAGAATTTATTTCAAGTGTTTTATCAAAACCATTTTTCATCAAAGATGAAATTATTTCATATGTGTATGTTTCAAGTATAATGTCTCTATGATTTACATGGTTTCACTTTCCTTATTATGAAATGATATCCATTTTTTTCATATGGATTATGTAATGATGGAATGATCTTTATGAAACCCATTTTATTTATTGGGTTATTATGAATGATGTATGTTTATTTTGTGGAACAAGTAAGAATGATTTCATTATGAGATGGGTGGGACCTATATCTACCTCTAATGCATTGCGTAAAGATTTTATATCTCATGAGATAGACATGGCTGGAACGGTATGTTAATCCTGTTCAGTGTTACAGGACTGAAATGAGGAGTGAACTCGATTTAGAATGAGACTTTGTCCACTAAGATGGTCTTGGAAGCAATGCCTTGGATACTATGGAAATCATTACAAGAGCTTAATGGTTTCCACAATTACATGTTTTATTCCATTTCAATGTTATCATGATTTATGTTTCATTATGATCTATGCCTTATGTACTTCCATGTTTTAAGTCGTTGCTCAAGATTTTGATTTTTAAAAATTATGTTCATGTTTTTAAGATAAAATGTATATGGTATGTTTTATTTTATCCATGCATACCCTTATTGAGAATTTGAGCTCACCCTTTTTTTTCTTTTCCCCCAGGATTAAAAGAAAGATTTTAGGTAAGGAAACAAAAATGGGAATATCTTTATGGGAGATGTTGAAGATCTTTCACCACGATTAGAAGATTACATTCCATGTTTCCAAAGACACTAAACTATTATGGTCCTTGTGTGTCTGTTTTTGTTATGTATTAAGTATTCCGCTAATGTAATGTAATGTCCATGTACGTCAAGCTTCAGGTCTCTACATCCAACCCTCAGTTGAATTATGCCAAAAGAACTATCTTATCAAAAGGAATCCATCATTGTCGACGACACATCAATCTGGCGTGTGGTCCTTAAGTTATAAGTGTTTTCGTTCCAAGGGCCCAGTTGGTATCGAGTTCGAACCAACCCGGCCGTACTTCAAATGACACCGTTTATCCAAACCAGTCACACCATTGCGATCCATACTGAAAAAACACATGTGATGGACTACCCATTTGTCCAAAACGGATAGCAGGTAAAAAATTTGCATTTCACCGCAACACATGTGAACCGGGCTTCGTGGGGCCCGCACGTCGATCTTCAGTTAAATGTCCAAAATTGGTCTTTAAACATCTGTCTTAATTCCAGGGTCGCAATGTCATAGACGGTTTGTCATTCCGACTCCGTATGAGAGAGATATGTCAGATTCAAGATCTCGTAATAATATTATTATTATTGTCATTGGGTGTTTCGTGGACCCGAGCCATGAACCAAAATTAAGTTTTGAACATTAAACATGGATCTATCGTCTTAAAGATAGGATTACATCACCACTGACGGCAAGCCAATCACACGTCGCACACATAAGTTATGGCGGGTCGAAGATTTAATAATAATATTAAATCTATTATTTTCCGAGTGCTTTGGGTACACAATCTCAAACCCCAAAAAATAGACATCCAATATTGGACTCAGAATGTCCATCTCAGAATATGGGTCGTACTACTACATATGTTTTGTGAAACCGAGGTCGCCCGAATAAGTTACTTTCGGAAAAGTGTTTTGTCAACAAAATTAGTAATAACAATATTTTATTATTATTATCAATTAATGTTATTTATTATTTTTTTCTAACTCCCAAATCAATCAATGATTTGGAGCCCCCTCTTGCGTGCTGGAAAAATTAACCTCTCCCTTAATTTTTTTCTTTTTTTGTTTATTTTTATTTTATTTCCCAAATCTCTTTCTCTCTCCAATCTACACATTCTTCCCTAAACTCTCACGCTTCACCCTAACATATCAGCTCATGCATCATGCCTCATGAGGCTACTCCACACAGCCCACATCCATTTTCCTCCTGGCCATCTCGCCACTCAATAGTCGCACCCCTTAGGCCTGCCGTCTGATCTGACTCGTCACAGGCCGAAGCCACCTCTCCCATTCATGCTACGTGTGCATGCACCGGTCGTGCCAGACTGCCCTACGTCGCCACATCGCCCCTTCTGCGGGCTTTTGCATCTACGTTCTATGTTTATAAATAATGAAAACCGTAGATTCGCATTCCTCGGGTCGAGATCTCCACATCTGTATGCCGCCCTCAACATGACTTTGAGCGTTTAATGTGCTTAATTATTTTTCGATGAAGAACACACAATGCACGTGTAGAGAATGAAATTGAAAATGGCATGGTTTGTGTGTGGATCGATGGTCGTGTTTGGTTTGGCCATCATTTTTGAGAATCAATAACATGTGGAATTGAAAAAAATATATTCATCATACCTTGATATTTTCAAGATAAAAAATAAGAAATTGATTCAACCCATGGGTTTTTGATATGCAAATTATTTTATTTAATTTGTGTTCATCATGAAAATTATATTGGGGTAATGAATCCACAAAGATAAATCTTATAGATAAACGCTCGAGCTCGAGGGTATAAACTACATAAATCAGAAATATACAATATTATCCTACCTCGAAAATGGTCTGCGGTTGACAAGCATCGTGGATGACGGTGTCGTTTCCATTGACGTCGGAGGAAGAAGAAGAGAAGGCACGTCATCAGTGACATCACATTTTTCGTCGGTAGAAGAATACCTCTCTTTACAATCCTCTAGAGCTTCCCCACAAAAATATTTTTTATGTCAAATATTTCAAAAGACTTTTCTTATTTAAAGAAGTGCCATGAAACACAAAATAATACAAATTTTTATGTACCGATTTAATTAATGAAGCCATTAATTTAATTATATGGACAAACATAATTGGGGGAAGGTGGAGAAATCTCATTAATTAGAGATTTTATGAGTTAAAAATTTAGTGGGAGAGTTGGAAAAGAAATAAATGTAAGGGGAGATTATGGGGGGAATCAAGGGAAATGAATGGTTGGGGGTCATGTGGGCCCACCTCTCATATATCCACATATGGGAAGTTGGGTGGTTGGGAGCCCCACCAACTTCCCGTGGGAGGGATTAACTTCCAAATTTATAAAATAAAATTGTTCTAAAAATTATATTTATTTTAAAATAATTCCCCAAATATTAATTCTCAACCTTCTTTAAACGCAACTGTGGTAACTGTCCCATTAAGCAATTACTAGAACTGCGAGTTCATCGGTGACCTTGGATTTCAATTCTGAGCACCAGTTCAAAAGATAGAAAAACTCGCTCATTTTTATACTGAACGTACATGATCTAAACATTGGAAATTGATTCCGGGCACACCGGGCCTCTAAATCAAGAATCTTCAGAAGCCACATACTAGTAAAATTCCAATGTACCATGAAAATTATGGGTCTTTACATTACTCCCAACTCATATCTTTACGTCCCTGTAAAGCCACATCACACACTAGGGAAACAAAAGAGGTCACTGAGCATGTATCTAAGCCTCCCGCTCCCATGTGCTCTATTGTAGATTCATGTGCTGCAAACAAATGTGCACTAGAGGAATCGACCATCCATGTATGACCCACTCCTGTCAATCCTCAATCCCTACTGGAACCTCCATGAATGTCACCCTGTCATCGATATCAATCTCTCCTGGTCGATGATGTGGGATGGCTCATGCACGTATCTTCTCAACTGAGATACATGGAAGACGTTGTGAACCTAATGCAACTATGGTGGAAAGACCAAGCGGTAAGTCACCTCGCCAACCCTACAGAGGACCTAGAAAGGTCCATTGAACCTCAGATATAACTTGGTGCCTCGGCCACATCTCTGTAGACCTCGTCGAGGTGATACCCGTATAAAGAGGAGGTCGCCATCATCGAACTCTAGAGGCCAATTTTTACTGATTAGAACTGAAAGATGAAAACTCATGATGCCATGGGGGTAAGGTTGGCCGACTCAAGAGTGATCGGCTGCACCCTCCTATGCAAGAGTTTATCTTGTGTTGTCTAGGTTTTCCTTTTTGTAGACCAAGGGAAACCCCATCCCAATGTTGTAAATAAACCATAACCTTTTTCCAAATACAGTCAATCTGTGTATGAACTGTGATTGCCCAGTCCATACCCAACTAACGTCGTAAGGCCTTGACCCTGCCACCAAGAGGTTAAAATCGAAACTCTCACCTCAATGGTCATATCACAACATCAGCATATTCATGATTATCGAGTTACCTCCAAAAGTTATCTCTATATTTGAGGGTCAGTTCAACGGCTTAAAAGGAAACTCTAGGTCTCGTACATGATTCATGGAAGGAAGGAATGATTCGTATCAATGTTTGTTGTTACAACAGCTAGTAGTAGACACAGAACATACCTCTAATCATTCATAGAGCACTTGGGTCACACTCATTGACCACATGCAGCTACTCTCTTAGCTCTGCTTCCACGTCAGCTGCTCTGCATATTCATCTGTCCTTAATACATCCTCTCCTTGCACCTTTCTCCTAGTCCATGTCTCCAATCAGCATAAGACTTTACCTGCTCTGTGCCGTCTTCATCAGCTCCTGGACGATCTGAACCTTCTCTGTCGTAGCTCGTACCATCACTGGTCAGTAGGAAGTTGGTCGACATGGTAAGTTGATCGAAAGTCACACTTCTTCACCTACGATCTTTATGAGACGCAAAGATTTCTCCTTTTCCAAATATAGAAACCTGGTCTCATCCCCTTGATGAACCATTCCCATTTCTTAATACATTCAATCCGGACACAAATGATACCTTCATACCATGCACGATGTCATAAGGCCTCGACAATACTACCAAGAGATCCAACCATTTCTCTCTCCTCCAAGGGTCGACTCATACTTTCGGCATCAGTGTGTGGTCACTGGGTCTCCACTAGTAGGATTCTCGAAAGTGAGGTTCAAGTCAATAGTTTT
Organism: Viscum album; assembly: GCA_963277665.1. Classification (NCBI taxonomy): domain Eukaryota; kingdom Viridiplantae; phylum Streptophyta; class Magnoliopsida; order Santalales; family Viscaceae; genus Viscum; species Viscum album. The sequence continues at coordinate 1,437,658,379 of OY728153.1, read as the reverse complement.
AACTGGAACCTCTCAGTACCAACCATACAAAAAGGACAAGGAAGAATGTGTAGATTGTAGAGAGAAGGAGATTTCAGAATCAAAATTAAAAGAAACAAAAAAAGATGAAAAATAAGGGATATGTGAATGTTTCTAGCACACAAGAGGGGGAATCAAATCGTGGATTGATTTGGGAGTTAGAAAAAATAATAATAAATAAAGGTAATTAACAACAATAATAAAATATTGTTATTATTAATTTTTTTGATAAAAAACTTTTACTACCGTAACATATACGTGTGACCTCAGTTTGACAAACTATCTTAGGCAGTGTGACCCAGATTCTGAGACAGACATTCCGAGTCCAATATTGGATGTCTTATTTTGTTTTCTGGATCATGTACCCGAAGAACTTGAAAAAAAAAATAGATTTAATATTATTATTAAATATTCGACCCGCCATAACTCAAGCGTGCGACGTCTGATTGTCTTGTCGTCAGTGGTGATGTAATCCTGTCTTTAAGACGGTCGATCCAAGTTTAATATTCGATACTAAATTATTGATCTTGGATCTTATCCATGAAACACCCAAGGATAATAAAATTATTGTTATTACATGATCTTTTATCTAACATATCTCTCTCAAACAGTGTCACAGTGACGAACCATCTGTGATGTTGCGACCCTAGAATTAAGACAAATGTTTTAAGACCAATTTTGGTTATTTATGTTGAGGTCATGGTGCGATCCCCACAAGGCCTGATTTTCGCCTGTTGCGGGGAAATGAATCTTTTTCACTGGCTATCCTTTTGGGACGAATGGGTAGTCCATCTCGTGTGTTTTTCAGTATGGATCGCAATGGTGTGACCAGTATGGTTAAACGATGTCATTTGAAGTACAACTGGGTTTGTTCGAACCCGAAACCAACAGGGCCCTCGGATCAGAAACACTTATAACTTAAGTACCGGACATCCGATTGACGTACTGTCAACTACGTTGGATTCTTGTTGATGAGACAGTTATTTTGGCATACTTAAATAGTGTTTTTGATGTAGTTGGATTATAGCTGGGTTGGATTATACCTGAAATCCTAATGGGACCCTCGAATGAAAATGCTAATAACTCACAGACTGGGCATCCGGTTGATGTGTCGTCTCTTACATTGAGACCCCTATGACGGTGCAGGTATTTTAGATACTTCCAAAATATTTTATGTGACACATGGAACTATCGGCTAGTAGATCATTGAGCAGACCCTCCCGAAGATGATAATATGGAGTGTGGAGACCTTGAAGCTATAGTACTGATGACTTCTTGACTGATTCGATTCAGATTGATTTGATTCGCCCAATGGACGGAGTTCCATGTATTTGGAGAAGGACCCATGATGGACGGAGCACCTAGTAGTTGGAACCAGACCTGCAATAATCAACAGGAGGAGTACCTCTGACAGAAATTAGGGGGAGTGTCGGGTATTTGACTGCAGACCCACAGCGGATGGAGCACCCAGTATTTGGTAGCAGACCTGCGGTACTTGACAGGAGGAGTACCTCAGCCGTCTAAGGATAGTGAGTAGTTCCTCGAAGTCGGTACATGTCCATTGTTCTCAACAGAGGAGGAGTTCTCTAGCAGTAGTGGTTTTGATAATGGAAATCCTGGATTGAGCTAAGTCAATGAACATTGTGTTTTCCTCATGATTGAGATGGGTTACTTTATAACATAGGTATATGTATGGGAATATTCCTAAGTAAAGGATATCTATTGATATCATTCTTTGTGGTTTATACTTGTTGTATTTTAGTGAGACCTTGAGGGTCACATGGTCCATACTGAGTATCATTATACTCACCCCTGCACGGGCGTCGCCCTCACCCCGTTGTGTTGGATGCAGATGATGGAAAATGCTGACGAGGTAGAGTGTATGAGAAATGGATGATACCTGGAGGTAGACACATGGCGTGACGACACACAGAGCGGACCTATAGACGCGAAGTACTGAGGAGGACATCAGTACCTACCCTTCAGGTAGGAATCCGGAGGACGGTCCAGGAGCTTCTTCACCTTTCAGTTGTTGTCTTTTCAGTTGTACTTTTCTTTTTTTTTTTGTATTTGTACCTTTCTGTTGGGCTTGAATTTCTCACCACTTTTTTACTTTCAGCACTTTTGTTATACTGCATTACTTAGTGTTTTCTTCCTCTTGTTCTCTGATTGTGTGTTTTTATGTTTTATAATGGAAATTCCTTCCCAGTTAAAGATATTTTCTCCTTTTGTTCTAGTCGCCAGCCCCTGGCCTATGGAAGGCGGGCATGGGATAGTTATGACACAGGCACCGGTGGACAGGTCGTGACATTACAAGTGACATTCAAAAATAATTTTATTGAATGTAACAAAATGAAAATTTAAAAATCATTTTAAAAAAATATCAAACATGTAATTATTGAAATAAAAAATGATTAAAATAATAAATTATTGGTGGAAGAAACATAATATTTTAATGCCAATGAAAATTCATTTTCATTAATTTTGTATTTTTGTAAATAAATCACACATCGGTGAATGTGTTTCCAAACTTTCTTTTAAAAAAATATAGATAAATTCTAATAGTAGATAAAATAATGAAAAATATTATTTCAAAATATTAATAGAACTATTTATGATAATAAATAAAATGGATAGATATGGGAAACTGAAAATATATTTGATGATAATTTTACTTAACACAATTTTAATATAATGAAGATGGAAACCCATGATAAGAAAATATTTTTTTTCATGAAAATGTGATTTTCACATATATAATAAAAAAATACAATGTCAAATATATAAATATTATAATATAATAGTCTTATAATAACATAGTCTTGGATGAAATATTATAGACTAAAGAAATGGATATTGAGTTTGTGAATACCTTAATTTGGTTAGATGCAATATGAACATCATTTTAATAAATTTTGGTTTATTATTCATATATATATATATATATATCAATACCATATTTATATTTATTTTACATGATTGTATTTTTTTATAATTTCTTACTCCATGTTTATTAAATCATTCTTTGTAGAAATTCATATTTTGGATTCTATTTTTATGTTCACAATGTGGTAAAGTCGGTATGGTGGTTCTGATCCCAGAACATTGATCTTGTTTACATCACCTCTTTAATATACATGGAGGATCAATAGGTGGGGTATATACAGTTTAAATTTCCAATGATCATATTATGGATATTACGGTAATGGTTTATAAAGAGCAGTTAAGAAATCATTTTTTGGAAATTTCAATTCAATAATAAGAATTCATTTCATTATTGAAAATACTAATATACATTTCCATTACATAATTATAAAGGCATATTAAATGTGTCATTATTAAAAAGTATTATTATTATTTAATTTTCCTTAATAATTAATGAAATAGCCATTATTGCATCATTCAAATAGTTTTTCAAATGATCCCAAACAAGAACATACTATAATGAATGAATGAATATGAATAAACTATTGTAAAGACGTAATATTTCTAGTATAGAATAATAATGTTTATAAATCATTTAATTGTGAAGGAAAATTATATTTATGATAAATTAGATGAAAAATATAAATAAAATTTATTAGGAAGATAAGAAACATATATTGTAGACATTAATCTTCCCAAAATATAGAATTTGAAATAAAATATTTGATATTTATTTTTATGACTAGAGGATAGAAATGTGGATTGGAATTTTTTGGGATAAAATTTTCCACATACTAATGAGAAATCAAAAGGAATGTTTAGAGACTAAGCAGGTAGATGAGGGGAGTTTTTGTATTCCCTAATCTACTAATTTATGGATATTTTTTGTGTTATTTTATGACATTGACCCTTTATTTAATCATTTCCCCTCATTTTACCATGACTAACATTAACCTTGGTAACATATTCATATTCCTAAAAACTATGTTTACTATATTGAGTAAGTTAGATATAGTTATTCCATATTTAAAAACCATTTCATTGGATTCAATTTTTAAAGGTGGTAAATTTTAATCTTAAGATAAGAGTGCATAAAGCATAATATTTTTAGAAATATTTTGTTTGAGTATAAAGACAGTTTTTTATTACTATTTGTTATAATTTAGTCATAATTAATAGAATGACTAATTATTCAAAATGATAAAAATTTATGCAAATGATTATATTTTTTAAAATTATTCTTTAATATATACTATTTTATTTTATTATAATTTTATAATAAAAAACATCTAGAAATAAAATCCATTTGAAAATAGATCATCAAAACAATCATGGATTTTATCTTTATTACTCATAAATTAATTTTTTTTAAAAACTCAATTATTTATTAACTATTATAATTAAATTATTTATCATTATTGTGAAAAAATATTTCATTTATTTTATTAAGTTGTTTTAAAAATAAATCTATAAATGTTTCCAAAACATTTAATATAATTATTTTAATATTATAAATATAATAAAAATATTAATTTAATTAAAAATATTATTTACAATAAATTTTATTTTACCATGTCAATTATTATCTTTTATCTTTCATAAAAAAATTTACATTTATTTTAAATAATTAGTTTAAAAAAAATTATGTTCCCTGATATATAAATATATTTTATTTATATTAACAATGTAGATATAATTTAAAACATGTAACATGTTAACTGGTATTATATTGATTTACTAAATAACCTTTTATAATGATAAAAATAGATATATTACTATGTTATATTAAATAAATTCATTCTAGAATAACATATAAAATCACACTTCTCATAATATTCATTTCATTACCATTTTTTTTAAATTCTATTCATGGTGTTTTTTCACATCACAATTTTATTTTCATTAATAGTGAATCTCGAGGGTAATTTTTTTATATGAATTTTTATTATTATAAATATAATTTTAATTTTAATTTATAATTCAAATTTAATTTATTAACATTAATGGGATGTAATCATATTCGGTATTTAATAACTCAGGTTATATAATACAATGATTAATGTGATTGTTTCATAAAGTTACATTATGAGTTAATAAAATGTTTTCAATTTGTTTATTAAATCAATAATTTTATAGTTATGTTTTCATTCATTATAATAAACACAAACATAGGGAAATAAAATGCATACATAAATATGGGATTTCACTAGAATGATCCAACCATAGATAATAAAATGAACAAAATTATATTAAACTACCAATAAATATGAACATTATATAGAGGTTTCCATGATTACTAGAATGAATAATTGAATCATTTGTAGGAGGAACTAAAAAATAGACATTGGAATGATATCAACTCATTGTAAAAATATGATATTTTTAAAGTGTTATAAAAATATCATCACAAGAAACAAAATATCAATAAGGGTCTCCTTCAACAGAGAATGTAATATAAATTTACAAATTTTGATAATGCAGATAATGAAGACAAAATATTTATTGAAATAATAAATAATGATTTTTTATATATCAAAACATAATGGTTTATTGAAAAAAATACTATATTGTGGCTTCTAATATATGTTTCACGAACTAAAACTGTTGTGGAATAGAATGTCAATTAATCTCACTTGTTTTATCAAAATATGTAATCATCTTATTCATTGTAAAAATAATGTTAATTTATGTTTTCTAAACAATAATTTTGAAAATTCGAATCATTAAATAATCTTTTGACTAGTGAAATTGAATTTTATAATGTTCACCTTTAACAGGTTGAATGGAAAATAATTTTGGAAATTCCATACCTGTGAAGTTTTATCCATAATTAAGGAGTAATAAAAATGTTGTATTTATATTCCTTACATTATATATAAATCATATCCGTGATTGACACATATTTAATCTATATTCCTTTTTCCCACTCAACAAATTGGGGTACTTGTAACATAGCATGATTTTATTAAATTAATACCTTTAATTTTATTTAAATTCTTCAATAGATTGTGTTAATATAAATACATAGTTTTTCATGAATAACATTAAACAACAAGTTTATCTTTCATTGCACAAAACATCATGTCCCGTTGATAGCTTCTGTTATACACCAGGTCGTGTCATAATAAATTATAATATACTATAAATATTATTATTTAATATAACATTTTTACATCCATTTAATGGATAACGTAATTTAATATTATTTTTTCACATTTATGGGTTATCTATGAAAAATAAATAAAATTATTAAAATTTTAATATAATAATTTACATTTGGTGATTTCTTGTTTTTTAAGAGAAGCATCATTTTTTGATGAATAGTAAAAAATACATCATTTTAGTTGAAAACTACATTTTTGTTTAAATAATTATTTATGTAATATTATATGTTAGATTTTTTTTAAAGTCGAAATCGATTAATAATATATCTATTAATCCAAATTCAGTTATTTTAATCATGTTTATATTAATTTATGATATAAATGATTAATATAATTTTTGGAAATTTCACATTAAAACCCTAATTTCACTTTACGTCTCCTAGATTAGCATTAAATTTAAATTTGGAAATTATAGTAATTAAATTTGGACAAAGGGAATACAATATTTTAATATTTATGAAATATTATTGTCTAATAATATCAACATATGTTTTGGATAAAAGTATTATTGAATGTGATGAAAATTAATTACCAAGATTAAGGTAAAATTAAGCTAATATGGTGTTAAACCACCACTTTAAGGCCAAAATTACCTAAACACATAACCAAAAAAAATTTATGCCAATAGTTCAACCATATCCATTTTTGTTGATTTTTATGAGTTATTGGAAAAAATGTTCTTCAATGTTCCCTATATGATCACTTGAGTAAGGGAAATTGCAAAAAATAAACATTCGTTTTGTTATCATTTATAAAAATATTTTACATAGAAAAAAAATACATAATTAACATTAAACCGATAATTTTGAAATATAGATAAGTTATTGATCTCAAAATTATTTGTTATTTATTTTTTGGATATTAATTATTCACATTAATTACTTAAGAAACATCAATGTATTGATTGTTATGTTAATAATTGACTAAAAATTGATATAATAAATACTATAAATGAAGTCAATTGATTGAATTATTTAATTCAATTATTTTTTTTGAAGAGAATCATATAATTGTAAAAAAAAATGAACTTAATAAAAATTAATAAAATTATTATTTTTTATATTATTAAATTCAAATTAAACTAATAATTCCTAAATTTACATCAATGTTATTTTACACCAAATAATATTTCATTAAAAATAAATAATTAATAAAAATATAATATTCTAAAAAGTAATCTTTAATAATCAATAAACTTAAAATATGTCCTGTTAATGGATCAATTGTTCTTTTATCATTAATATATTGACCCATATATAGTAAAAACATTGTTCTCATAGTCCGGGTTAAAAAAGTGTTTCAGCACATATCATGTGCTTGTTTTAAAATTTATTTCCCAAATTGATGAGATTTATATTATGTAAATTAGATATATCAATTTATATTTTAGTGGGTGTATATTTTCTCATAAGACTAATTTTAATTCACTATTAATTATTAAATTGATTTTGATAGAAATATAGTACATTAATAAAAATAAAAAAATTAAAAATGGGGAAACAGATAAGTTAAGGAACAAAATTATAAAAATGCACTTAATTTTTTTTGTGTATATTTGAATCCACTAATTTTATTATTAATCTATTATTTTTTATTTTTTAATCCCATTAGTTAAGGGAGTCCTCCCAAAATTTTACCCATTTTGTAATTTCAAGAATGCCACTCACCCTCTATCATAAAAAGTAATTCACTCTTCCCCCTTCTGCACACCTCTCTATACACATTATAGCACCATAACACTGATATAATATTCTCAAAAAATACATCCCCTAATCATGGTAGTCTCCCTTTTTTTCATAAATCATACCTATAATAACTTTTTCAAAAACCAAAATGAGAAATCCAAAAAAATATTAACATTCTTGAATGACTATTCATGATTTATTTAATTCTCCCCCACATAATTTATTATTATACTATGATAAAATAATAATATAAGAATCATATATGTATAATTTTTTTAAAATTGATTTTTTAATTGGAACTGACACTAAATTCAATCTAATGTGTAAAAACATACAATTTATGTGTAAGGAGAACTACCGCCTCACGAAACGATGATTGTTAATTTTTATTTCAATGTCTATCATTGTTGGAATTTTGATGGAAATATTTTTATAAATGATATTAATGATAATTATTATCTATTTATTATTATGCAGTTCTTTTATAATAAATGCCTTTATAAATTACAATTTTTGTTAATATGATAACATTGTTTGGAGAAATGTGGACTGCCACCCACTTAATGTGATGTCATATGTTCAAAAAATAAAAGAGATGTATTAAGGTAAGGTGTAACTAAGAATATGTAAAATAATCTTCATCTAATATATTTTCAATAAATAAGTATAATTTTCTAAATATCATATATCATGTTTGTCATTAACATTTCGAACATGGAAAAAGTGATAACATCGTTTGTGTTTCTGTGGACTGCCTCCTCTTTGACAAAATTTTATCCTTTTTTAATTCCTAGAAATATAATGATACAATTATATATGATTATTTTAAAGTTTATTTACTATATAATTATCTTTTTTGAAATAGATAATGTTACATACCCACATTCTATAATGATAATGTAAAAATTGGAATGTTAATCATGAATATGAACAATGTACCGTCTATGTCATTGTAACCTTGGTTCATTTTACATAACAATATTTCCTAATAGTGTTTAAAATATCAATTGATGAATATATATTATAATTATGTAATTATTATATTATTATTATTGATAAGTTTATTTATTTACTTATTTATCATATTCGACCTATCGAAGTCTCTTTTCTGACATAGGCTGAATATGGTCATAACATCTGATTTAAAAAAATAATAATTAAGTAATTGAATATTATTAATTAACTTGTAAAATAAAATTAACAATATTAATTTAAAATGGATTTAATAAATTATATAATTTATATATGTTTATTATTCAGGAATATTAATGAAATGCATGAACATTTCAACTCAACATAAGAGATTTTCATCTAACATTTTACATCTGTGACATAAATGTCATCTTCAGCACATAAATTTTTGTGTGTGGTGTATATACTACCAAATTCTATATATTATATCATTAATTATTTTATATTTATAGTAATTAAATGTTCAATCTAATTATATTTCATTCATAGTGTTTGTGTTTATGATGTTACCAACGTAGTATATGACTTTTTTCATAATTTTCATTCATTAACACATTTGATATGTTATACACCAATATTCATTAAAGAAGTGTATAAAGATACTATTTTATATGTTATATAATGAATTTCATCCTATTCATGACACTGTAAATTTTATTTTTATCATTCAATTCTTAGTGTTAATTGTTTAAATGTTTCAAAGGGGTGTGGGATACATCATAATGTTTAATGATTATTTTCCTCAAGAATGGTTTAATGAACTTATAATAGTATTACCATTCATCAAAATAAACAAAAAGTTTAATCAATAATTCACCACTAGGGATATATTTTTTCATACCATCCACATTTTTTCCATGGATAGATTATGTTTTTTTCAATGTTATTTTCATTTAACCCATTTTCATTCCAAGGGTTATTCATGTTTTTTACGATATTGTCCTTTTACACATTTTGTTTCCACGGGTTATGCATGTTTCAATGAGATTATAATTTATCTAATTTAATTTATAATGGTTGATCATATTTCAATTATATTTTTATTTAACACATATCATTCCAAGATGGTAATCAGGGTTTAAATATATTGTTTTTTATCCCATGTTTTTTAATTTGGTTAATAATGTATCAATGATATTGTTATTAACCCCATTTTACCACAATGGGTTACTAATGATTGAATGATATTATTATATAAATCATTTTTTTATCATGGGTTAGTAATATTTCAATGAGATTATAATTTAACCCGTTTCATTTCCAGGGGTTAATCATGTTTCTAATAGATTATGATTACACCCATTTTTTTCGGTTAATTATAGGTGAAGATTTTTATATGGTACATATACAATTGACGTGTGGTTATATTATAACAAAAATAAGTGTGGTTTAATAATATACCAACTATGGGTGGGTCCATGATATCTCTCTAATTCATTGGGTATAGATGTCAGGTGTAAGGAAATTCTTTTTGTAAGAGTGTCATGTATGGAATTTGACTAAAGGTCATTCGATTTATAAGTGTGAATAGTATAATTATCTTTCAATGTACATTAATGTGTTTTCTCTTTCTGTATATATGTTTAAAATTATTTTACTGATCAATATTTATATTGCATGGTTCATGATTATTGAACCTAATGAACCTTATATTTTCTTGGTCACATATTTGATGGTCCATATATATTTTGTTATGTTTTTTTAATGATTATCTCATGAACATTTATTATGTCGTCATTCTTTGATGTATTATTATTATTTTAAATCTCAACTATTTTTCATTCTTATGTTGACCCTTAATGAGATATTTATCTCCACATCCTATGATTACTTTTCCATGAGTTTTTAAAGAAATATGATGAATGATTTATGTCTATTAATGATATTACAATAATGATATTTATATCATATTTTTAAAAAAAAGTAATCTGAGTTATATTCGAGAAATATACTTTTGAGGTCGTAGGAGGCCAAGTTGATATGATTTTTTTATGTTTGATTTTATACCTAATTTTATTTTACATAAAACCTAAAATGTCCCATAGTATATTTTTTATCCTTATTACCCTTTTGATAATGTATTTCTTCAATGTAAAAATTAGGGTCATAATTATTACCATCAATTCTTGGGGTGGGTATCATTTATTTCAGTATTTGATCAATGAATATGGGTTCTGGGCTGTTATAGTTGGTATCTATGGTCAGTTTATATAAATATAGAGAATATGATGTTTTCAATTGATGTTATATAATATTTTATGGATACCATATTAAATCTATAATCATAAGTATGATCATAAGTTTAACGAATCAGACTCATGTTTTAAGAAATGAGAGCATTAAGTTATTTTTGGAGACATTTATTTGGGATGCTATATGAATAACCACTAGGTCAATCATGGATTGTTTCTTGGAAGGATTTACTTTTCGGAATTACTGAATAAAAGGGAAAACTCAAATGGTGGGTGAAAACCCATCATATATGGAAATTCCATGGCATTAAACCCATAACCTGAGGGACACAAGTGTGTGGGGTCTACCACTGGTCTCTGCGGGGTCCAGGTTAGTATTACCTTTTTTGGTGAAGATTAATTTTATTTTGGAAACAAATGTAATTATATTATAGTAATAATGTTTTATTTATCTCAGATTAATACATGATCATATCCTTAAAATATTTGGGTTTTGAACTTATTCAATAAATTTCTAAATGATTTTATGGATAGTCATTTCTTGAGTAATTTACTTTTAACATTATATATTACTATTGAATTTTGGAGCGTTGTGTCTTACTCATCTTGGGAATTATCATACCACATTTAATAAATCACACCTTTCATTAATATATAATGATATGTGTAATAGATTAAATATCCATTTTTATGGTTATCTGATCTCTAAAAGTTTATATAAGTGCTTCAGTAGTTATGAATGCATCTTAAATACTCTTATTTGGGAAAAAATAAATTAATATAAATTAACTGAAAAATTAACTTCTTCTAATCATGAATTTATATTTCTTTTTATTTTGATTTTCAGGCTATGAAAATTCTTAAACTATTTGAAAATTTTCTTGAAACCAAAATTATCATCCTACTTCCTTTAATTTTGATGATCCATTGGTGTTTTCAATCATCATAGATTTAGTTTCTCGTGCCCCTAACATTCCATTAACCATTCACTTATATGTGATCAATTAATTAATTCACCCTCTATATATATTTATGCTTTTCTTCATTTCCCACCAATGTTTTACATTAAATGAATCATAGTAATGTATGACATATTGTGTACATTATGTTTTCAACATTCCCTTTTTATGATGATTTTTTATTAACTAGTTTTTCAAATGTGGGTTTAAATAATGGAATACTATGAATATTTATCATTTGATAACAAATTAAAATTTATAGGATGAAATTAAGATTAAATGGGATTGGATGTAACATCCTTAGATTTTATGAAATATAAATAATCAATTAAATTTAAATTTATTAATTGCTTGTTTTACAATAAATACAAATATTAGAATAAATTTCATGAAAAAACAATTTTATCATTCATTACTTGAAATATAAAGTCCCTTTCATAAATTTTTTATACGCATTTTTGATTATTACTAATCAAAAATATATTATTCATATTATTATTTAATATGATAGTTTTACCACCTTATAATGATGAACCTATTTTAAATTATATTTTTTCACATTTTTGGTTTTTATATGAATAAATAATATTCATTTTTGAAATTTAAATACCAAAATATTTTTTAGTTTAATTGTTTTTTATAAGAAGATTCATTTTTTATATATAACGTAAAATGTTCTATTTTAATTAAAAACAAATTTTTAGTATAAATAATTATTAAGGTTCGATTATATTTTATATTTCATTAAAATTCATAATATATATGTACTATATATCAATTAATCATATTTAGGTCATTAGAATTATTTTTATATTATATTTATATATAACGATATGATGAGCCTTTAATAAATTTTACTTTAAAACTCTGCAATCACGCCATGTCTCCTGGAATAACAATAAACATAATGGAGTCACTTATATGAATTGAATTTTCAAAACTAGACGTACATGATTTTAATAACTATTTTTTTTATAATTTTAGCATCTTAATTTTTAAACAAAAAATATAAGTGAAAGTGATTAAAAATAATTACATAGATTTTAGTAAAATTAGGATTAACATAGGACTAAACCATAATATTACAATTCAAAATGGACTGTACACTTGTCAAAAGGCCATTGGCTACAACTATTTCTACCATATACCCCATGACTTCAAATTTTATGAGTTATTGGGATACATTTTCTTGAAGGTCCATTATATAATAAGTTATGTAAGGAAAAAATTATTTAAAATGATCCTCCATTAGGTTTATCGTCTATAAAACACTATGATATGGAAAAACAACACATTTTCAGTTATAATAATCATTTTTAAATATAAAGTATTTATTCTTTTCATAATTATTTATCATTTATTATTAGAGATGAATTTGATACATTTATTTACCAAGAAACACTTGCATAATGACTGTTTAGTTAATAACTAACTAAAATAAATTGTACTATAAATATTAAACGTGTTGTAAATTGATTGAATTATAGCATTTAATTATTTTATTTCATGAATATTTCATTTTAAATCTCTGTGAAGATAATAAATATGACATAAAATATTGATTTGATATTTTATATTAAAATTAAAAAAATTAATGTGGAAATTTACATTAATGTTATTTTATAATAAATGGTATTTTTTAAATAAAATAAAGTTAATAAAAATATGATATTCTAGAAATTTATATTTAAGGCTGAAAAATATTAAATATCATATATTAATGATCCAATTTATATTTTTTAATTAATATTTTAACCCATAAATAGTAAATATAATTCTTGAATAGTCTGGGTTAATGTAGATTTTCGGAATGTTAGGTGTGCTCGTTTTACAACATATTTCCAAAACATGTGAGATATATATTTTGTAAATTTTATATTATATTTAGATTTATGTGGTTCTAATGTTTTTCATAAATCAAACAATGATTTATTAATAATGTTTATATTACATATATTATAAATACAGAAACATTAAAGAGAACTAATATAATAAAATTTGAGAAATATATATTTTATAAACAAAATAATATAATTGCACATATTAATGGGTGGTGGATATTTAGAATTAAAATACATTCATAATACTATATTATGTTTCCATTTTGGAACACCATGAGGTAAGGGATACCTCCCAAAAGTGTTACCTTTTGGTAATTAGAGGAATGCCACTCCCCCTCCATTATAAAAGTACATTCACTCATCCCACTTCCTCATGTCAATCAAACCTCATTGTCTCATCCAAACTCAACTAAAATGATCTCAAAAATAAAAATACACCCATAAATATATAATACATCCTATTGAAATCTAACCACTAATTCATTTTTTGAAAACCAAAAATAGTTACCAAAAAAAGTGATAACTTTCTTTAATTTGTATTTATGATTTATTTCATTATTTTTCATATTATTTATTATTAATAATTTATTAAATAGTAAAAAAATTATAACCAATATAATGATATATTATATATTGTTTTTTACCTGAACATATAAGCACTTCCATATAATGGGTAATATTCTTGTCATTTATGTACATGATGAACTATCACCTCACAAAATGATGATTGATCATTATTCTTTTTCCACCTCTCCTGATTGGAATTATAATGAAAAAAATATTTATATATTATATATACATTATTATTATTCATTTATTCCTATGTGATTATTTAATAATACATTAATTTATACTATTTAGTTTGTGTAAATAAAATAACAACATTTTTTGATATTTTGGAAAACCTCACTTCAAAACGATGTGATACACTCATACATTACATGGAATGCATTAGAAATGGGATAAAACAAATTTGTGAAATATAAGTCATATATATAATATTATTTATATAATTAACATTACTTAAATATAATAAATCATTTTATTGTTTACCCTTTCACACATTGAAATTTTTATCACGTCATTCATGGAATTATTTATATAAGTATATTAAAAAATAAAATGATATTTATGATATGAGGATAATTTTAGAATTATATAATTTGCATACCCTCTTTTTATTACCATCACATAAAAATGGGAGGATTACTCATACGTATATACAACCTACCATATTTGTGATTGTAATGTTGGTCCATTTTTTATACACATCCACCATGAATAGTTTTAAAAAAATTAATGAATTATAAATATGATAATTTTTTCATGATAGTTTTTTTTATGTTTATATAATTACCAAATTGACCAATGTCTACCTATCAATGTGACTTTGGGACATTAGATGAATACGGTCAAACCATCAGACTAAAAATTTATTGAAAATGTAATTATATGTAAATCATTTACAAGTAAAAAAAATAAAATAGTAAATTATATGAATAATATATATAATTAACATATGTTTATTATTCCAGAATATAGAGAACAAGATAACAAATTAGACTCAACATAAATTTCTATTATCTCTATTTTTAATCTGTGAGATAAATGTTTTATTCGCCACCTATTAGTATGTGTGGTGCATATAATTCAAATATTTTGACATTATGTTATAAATTTTATAGTATAACTAGAAATTTAAAATTTCATTTAATGATTATTCATTCATGGTGTTTATTTTTACAATGTTACCATAACGATTATGTAATTTTTTCACAATTTTCATTTATTGAGACAATTGATATGTTATACACCTATATTCGTTTATGAGGTTTATATAATATTCCATTGACATGTCATATCTTGAATTTCATTATTATCATGATATTATAAATATCATTTTCCCATTGCATTAATTGGATGAAAGGATTAAATATTTCCATATTTTATGGGACACCTTGGATTGTTTAATGATTAATTTCCTCAAGAATGGATTAATTGAATTTCAGTGGTATTTATATTAATCAACATTAAGAAACGTTGTTGTTATTTATACTCCACTAGGTATAATTTTTGTTGATACCATCCTCATTCATTCCTTGTGTGGACTATTTTTGTTTCAAATAGATTATGATTTAACCCATTTCAATTCCCTATGTTATTCATGTTTTCAAAGAGATTTTTATTTGTCTTATTTCCCTTCCTAAGTTTATATGTGTTTCAATGAGATTGTCCCTTAACAAATTTTCATTCCATGGGTTAATTATGTTTCAAATTAATTTATAATTAACCAATTTCATTATAATTTATTAATCATGATTTAATTATATTGTTATTTATCTGATATCTATACAATGGGAAAATAATTTGAAAGATAATTTTTTTAAATCTATTTCATTCCAATGAGTTTATCTTGTTTCAATGATACATTTTTTTACCCATTTCATCATCATAGGATACTAGTGATTCAATGAGATTATTATGGGTTAATAATGATTCTAAAAAATATTTATTATTCCGATTTTTTATGGGTTAATTATGTGTGATTATTTTTAAATGGAGCATGAAAAAATAATGGGTTTTTATGTTATAATGCAATGACTAGTGGTTCTATGATAAACCAACGATGGGTGGGTCCTTGATATCCCACCAATACATTGGGTATAGAAGTAAGTTGTATGGTTATTACTTTCTTAATAGTGAGATGAAAGTATGTTTTCCAAATGGTTATTCCATATATAACTGTGAAATGTATAATGATTTCCCGAGGTAACTTTATGTGTTCCTTAATTCATTCTATATTTTTATAATTTTCCTAATGATAAAGATTGATATCACATGGCTCATGATTATTTATCCCAATTACTCATTTCTTTTCAATGATTTCACACACAATAGTCAATGTATTTATTGGTATGTCTTATTTTAAGAATCTTTTAAACTCATTTTTATGTCATCATTACATATGCACTATAATTCTTATCGATGATGTCTAATTTTTAATTTTTATGTTTAAAGTTATTGATAGATTAAGATAACCCTTATTATTTTTTATTTTCCCTATGTTTTAAATGAATGATGAAGAAAAAAATATGTCTAAAAACAATTTCAAAATGATTATATTGATGAACTATTGTGAAATTGGAAAATCTAGGTGATATAGGACAAATGTACTTTTTATGTATTGTCATCCCAATTTGATCAGAGTTGTTTATGTCAATGTTTTCCATATTTATTTATAAATATATTCCTAAAATTTACACTTGTTTATAAGTGATCCATGTTTTCTATTTGATTTTTCATGGTTTTGATGCAAAAAAGATGGGTCCAAATTATCGGCATCATTGTGAGGAGAGTATGTTATAGATTTCATCATAGGATCTCAGAATGTGGGATCTAGGATGTTAAAGTACTAGAATAACATTAAAAATAAAATAATGTCCCATAAAAGTTCATGAATATTTTTCATAGTGTGGATTACCTATGGATAAAATAATATATATTTATGTTATCATCAAATGTTCATCATCTATTAAACTTGTTCAATATCTAAAAAAATAATTTTTATATCATTATTTATTTCCATTATTCATTATTCATTTCTGTTTAAATTATTTTATTAATTAAATATTATTATTAACATTATATTTAAATGATATATATGATTAATGAAATATATAACATTGGATATATCTCCAAAAGGATTAAAATAACATAAATTTAAATAATTTTATTTATTGAAATAGCATATCATATTCAATGATATCAAGATATCGTTGTTTGTGATATGATGTGTTATAATGTATATAATTGGATACATCTCTTAGATATGATGATATATTAAATCATAGGTAATGGTAGATATCATATATAACATGATGAAACCATCGAACCAAACACCCAAATAATTGTTGTGAATAAAAAGTGTACACACATACTCTCATATCATGTAAGATAACCCTAGACCACATAAACATGTTTATATGATTATAAATCTCTTTATAATATTAAATCACATTACTAGGATGTCAATACCCCTCAAAACATAGGTACTTATATGGGAGGAGAGAGACAATGACCCTAGAGTCCATCCTCCAGTTCGCCCCAAGTAAGCGACTAGCACTGATTGCAACACCTCGATATTTTATGATAAATATTCATTTAAATTTTAATGATGTCTTGTGTTTTATGCTACACCAAGATTATCTTTCTCTATATACACCACTGTATTAGCTTGTAGTAAATGCAACACTATTCATGTCTTGTGTTTCACGCAAGAGAGACCTTCCTCAATATCCTGTGTTGTACACAATACTGAGTTTCACTAAACAACGATATATAGTTATAATATTTTTATGAACTATCTGTTATGAATAGTATTAACAATATTTTTAATTTCAAAACATTGTCATTCCACATATAAATATTCTAGAACATGGTATGAGAACAAAATAATTTTTTCGGGTAAAATAAGTATTTATAAAAAATTCAGTTTTGCCACC
This sequence comes from Viscum album, assembly GCA_963277665.1. Classification (NCBI taxonomy): domain Eukaryota; kingdom Viridiplantae; phylum Streptophyta; class Magnoliopsida; order Santalales; family Viscaceae; genus Viscum; species Viscum album. The sequence continues at coordinate 1,437,640,121 of OY728153.1, read as the reverse complement.
TTTTGATGTTGCACCCACATTAAATCTAGTTTTGGACACTTTTATATGTTTAATGTGACTATATAAACTTACTTATTCAATAAATATTTAAAAATTAACTTTGGATAATTTTTTAATATTTTTCTGTTAACTTTCATATTTTGTTGAATAGTAAAAATACACCAAATTTTAATTAAAATGAATTTTTTCATAAAGATAATTTAAATAGTTAAATTATAATATTGAATGGTTTAAAACATTAAATAGAATAGTTTTTTACAATTTAATATTATATTTGTCATTATCATGAATTTTGTATTGTATTCATAGGTAAAAATATTTCAATCTTTTGCAATGTTTTCACTTTTAGAACTCATTTTCTCAACAGTGGGATTAATTTAAAATTAAATACTGAAAATTCATTGTTTTGAATTTGGAAAAATTTATTCCATATTTGGAACAAGTATTTCCATATTATTTCAATAGGCTAATTATTATTTTTAGACATTATGAATAGTAACCCTGGTATATTTTATTTACTAATGTTAAAGATAAATCAGGTAATTAAGGTTAAATATAATATTATAAAATTACCCAAACACTTGTATTAATATAACTTTATTATTATATTACATCCAAAAAAAACTGGGGTCAAAATTTTATTTTTTGGAACCCACTTAGATGTGATTAAAACCATTAATTTATTTTATTTAAAGAAAGTGAAATATGTCTCACTCAAACTTTAATAATTAAATTATTTTTAATATAAGATTATATTTGAATATAAATTAGATTATAATTACTAATTTTAATTATAATAAGTTCTTCTTTATCATGTTAATTTATTTGTCATTTTTAAGAAATATATAATTACTTTAATAGCTTATACATTAATGATGCAAAAATTATTTATTTAGTGAAAAATAAATAATATAGCTTTATTAAAATAATAATAACAACCAAGGACCTAAAAAATAAAACAAAACTTATTTTTCGAGTATATATAAACCATAATAATCCAAGAGTATACTTTTGGAGCATTTATATCCTTATAAAAAATATTAAGACATTTATATTATTTTATTTTAAATGATGGCAAAGTTGTCACCTTCATAATTTCGATAATATAACAATTTAAATGTTGTTATTTTAAGATTATAAATTATATAAAAATATTTATTATATAATATATTAGATTTATCTTCATCATATTATTTTATTTTTAATTTTTATGCCAAAATAAGTATATTAAATTATTATACAAAAATGTTGTAGCAATTATTTTACAAAGAGAAATATCGAATAAATGATTTTCAATGTATTAAAATAAATATTATATGAACTAATTAATGATCTATAAGTATTTTATAGATTAATATGACTTGTTAAGAATCTATTATATATTTTGTTTCGAATATATCTATTGTTTGGATTTTATTTAAATTCAAATAAATGAACACTGTCATAATTGACAATAATGATATTTTATAAAAATAACATTTTAGAAAAATTGTTTAAAAATCACACTAATATTTAAAAATTAAAAATTAAAAGATATATTTTCTAACATGTATTAAAGTATCCAATTTATAATAATTAACAACACATAAGTAACTATTTATAACCATTTTAAATTTATAACATTATTACCAAAAATAAAATTAAATTGATTAAAAAATGAAAAATTAAAATAATAAGGTTTAGGATAAAATAAAAACTTGTATAAATATGATTGGTTGCGGAGATTGAAACCCTATAGTATCTAAAATCCTAATTTTATTCACTTTGGATGTTTTTATGTAGGGTTTGAGTTTATTATAAATTAATATTTTGGAGGTTTCCAAAAGTGCCTCTCTCCTCTCTTATAAAAGCGAACCTCCTACCTCTCCTCTTAAAAACATTATGATCCTTCAAGCTCATCCAAAAACTATAAATTTATCTTATACACTTACATAGAAACATAATAAAGGTCCTGTTTTTCTTTAAAGTCCAACTTTAGTGTCCTAAGAGGAGGTTTAGAAGAGGCACGTTGAAGAAGAGGTAATATTCTTTACCGATTATTTAAAATTTATTTCTTCTTCTACATCCTCTTAATTATTTGTTTCATTATATAGTAATAACCTTAGTGTCACTCACATACCGATATGTTTTTATATATATGAAACAACCTTATTTCATCTTTTATGCATCCTACGAAAAATGAAATCACAGCACCTGCGTACGTACGACTTACCGTCCCCACGCCGTGGTGTAATCTATTTTTCCAACACCACCTTACATGGATGGTTATAATGGTGGAAATAAAAACTATATATGTTTATTATAAAATGATACTAATTTTGAGATATTATATAATCCACTCAAATTCAATTAAAAAATTATTGAAATAATATCGTCGCCCGTCCGTACGTACGGATTTCCGTCTCTACGATGCGATGAGATTCATTCTCCATGTTAAACATTAAAGAATGATTATAAAGTATATATAATAAATAATAATTAATGATATGACATAATAATTATACTGTATTTATGTAAATATATGTTTCACTTACTTAATTCCATTCAATACAACAAGGAAACGAAAACAACGTTCATGCATACGTACAACCTACTGTCTCCAGGAACAATGTATTTCATTCCATTTATCGATATATAATATATATTTATATTCTTAATATATATTATATATAAATTATGTTTTAAATTATGAAATTAATTAAATCATTATATAAGTGAAAATATCAAGAACAAAACGTCCAAACATATAGGATAAATTAAACGATTCTACCCAAAATGCTGCTTTAACGTGGAATTAAAAAAAGAACGGGTAATATAAAGTCATATTTGAATCATATATGATATCATAAATATTATTATGGTTCTTTTACAAGTTAATAATAGGTTTAAACACACTATACAAGGGTTTCTGACACGTAAAGAAGAAATTTGACCAAAGGTAAGGGATAATTTAGCAATCCCATTTTTATTTGAGATTGTTTATACGTACGTATTTACTGGATTTATATTTATCATCCATGTCCATATATGATAAAAATGTTTTCATAAAGTGCTTAATATTTTTCCATTTATGTTTAAAGTCATGTTTACCCATTATTTTACTTTTACTATGTGGTATGGAAAGAATATTTCTTTTGTTTACCATACGAGGTGCTTTTTGACTTTTCCAGATAAAGTACGAGAAGATAGTTTTTTAAACATATATGACATGACCTGATTTGACCGGTATCATAGAGCCTTATTTTCATGAATCATCCTATAAATATTTCAGGATTATTTTCAAAAAAATTATTTTCCTTAAAAATTGTATAGATTTTGGAGAAAAAATGAATTTGAAGAAGAAATGACATTTTCCTCAAGAATTCATTTCATGTTTTTTGTCAAAAATATTTCCCATATAATATGAGATTATTTAATATGTTTATGTTTGAAGTATAATGTATCTATTATTTACATGGTTTCATTTTTCTTATGATTAAATGATATCTATTTATTTTATATGGATTATTTTATGATGAGATGATGTCTATGAAACCCATTTCATTCATTAGGTTATGATGAATGATTTATGTTTATTTTCTACCACATGAAATAATGATTTCATTATGAGATAGTTAGGATCTATATATACTTAAAATTAATTGGGTAAAGATTTATATCTCATTTGATAAACATGGTTGAACGGCATGTAACTCTTGTTCAGTAATATAGGGCTCAACGATAAGTAAACCCGGTTCAGTAATGGAATTCGTCCACTATGATGGTCTTGGTAGAAATGCCTTGGCTAATATGGAAATAATATCATGTTTTTAATGGTTTTCCAGAATTACATGTTTTATTCCCATGCTATTTAATCATTATTGATGTTCCATTATGATCTATGACTTATGTACTGCCATGTTTTATGTCATTGGACATGATTTTGATGTTTAAACTTTATGTTCAAGTTTTTAAGTTGTAATACATATGGTATGTTTTATTTTCTAAATGATTACACTTACTGAGGACTTATGATCATACATAATATGTTTTATTTTCCCCAGGATATAAATAAAGGTTTTAGATATGAAAACAAAAGTGGAAGATCTTTATGGGAGATGCTGAAGATATTTCACCCAGATTAGAAGATTATGTTCTGAGTTTCCCCATACACTATAGTATTACGGTCCTTGGGTGTCTATTTTTGTTATGTATTATTTATTCCACAAAATTAATGTAATGTCCATGTATTTCATGCTTTGGGTCTCTACAGTTCGTATTAGAGAGAAGGTTCAGTTAACCTTTGGAATCTAGGATGCTATAACTTAATGAGATCCCTTGAGATATTTCTAAAGTATGTTTAGGGATGTCCCTAAGGTATATGATAACTATATGTTTGTTCACGCTCCTTTCCATCACAGAGTCTAATGAATTGAAAAGGGAAATACCTTGAACCCAAAGTGAATCATCCTTTAAAGAAACATCAAAAACTAACAAATGCATGAACAAAGATTCAAATGCACTTGGGTTGTGCAAGTTCCACCAAGGTCACGCAAGTATACATGCGCGACACCCAATGGTCACATAGGTGACTTGCGCGCCCACTTTGAAATTCGACCAGGGTCTTCACCAGCCTATAAAAAACCTTGGTGGGCACCCCATTTAAAGGTCGAAAAATTCCAAAAACACTGATTTGATCTCTCGGCACCCTAGACTCTTATCAAAGCTTCTGAACACTTATAAGGTAATTTATTACCTATAATGGAAGATATAAAGAGGGGGCGTAAGGCCAAAGTGTTGAAACTCATCAATAGTCGTGTGCCTAAGTCACCAAACTTTATGAGAAATGGCCACACATATGCACCACCTTACCCCTTCCATAGAACTTTCATGCCCCTCTTCTTGAAGCCTCAATAGATAATTCTAAGGGCTTGAGCCAGGTCTCGCCCAAGTATTACCCTAAGGATTAACGGTCACGCAAGTATACTTGCGTGACCATGACTTGCGTGCCACCTTCATTTTGGGTACCCCTCCTGCCAATTTCACCTCTCTTATGCCTATCCACCTATCCTCTTCACGATTAAGCCTTGAGAAATCTCTCAAAATCCATTCATGGCATGATTTCCCAATTATCTTCCTTATCCTAAAGTAATTCTGTGGAACATCTATCAAAACCTAGTGATTCACATATCATTATATCACTATAGTTGGATATTTCATTCATTTAACATCGACCTTTAATGATGAGAGATTCCTTTAACCTGGGACTCTTTTTCAGAAGTAAGCCCCAGTCATAATTTCTCTAAGTGGGCCTCCTCCTCAGAATTATGTCCCAATCTCAAAATTCCAAATGTGGGCATCCTCTTTAGAGGTAAGACCCAAGTCCCCTAACCTGGGATTCCTTTTCCGGAGTAATCCCCAATATTCAAGTTCCTTTAAATTTTGGGAATCCTCTTCAAGAGTAAGCCCCATATTCCCAAATATGCGCATCCTCCTTAGGAGTAAGCCCCAAATCCAGATTATTTTATCCTGGGCCTCCTTTTCAATAGTAAGTCCCAATCATAAGTTAAATTTACCCTTTAATCTGGGCATCCTCCTTAGGAGTAAGCCCCGTGTTATAAGTCCCTTTAACATGGGCCTCCCCTTTAGGAGTAAGCCCCAGTTCACAAATCCTTTAACCTAGGCCTCCTTCTAAAGAATAAAGCATAGTAATAATTTCTATTAACTAGTCTTAATTTACATTTGATTTGGTCTTCCTTCTCAAGAGTAAAACCTAACCGTAAGTACCCTTTTAATTTGGGAATCTTCCTCAGAAGTAATCCCCATGTTAGAGTATCCAAATCTCTATCAAGTACATATACCTTTATAGACCTTGTTCTTGGAATTCTTCCCTAAAGTAAATCCTAATCTTCATCTATTTGGGTAGTTAAACATACATCATCCCCACATCATTTCTTATGATGGCTCAATTGTCTAGTTTTACCAATACCTATTATTTATCACACCGAGCATGACTCACGTGAGTATAGAGTGTAAAAGTAATTATGACATCTTTCTTAGATCCATCAATCATTCATAAACCTCATACTTCTTTACTCTAACTAAGTGGGATCTGATTTCTTTTCCAAAACAAATTATATGTAGGTAGCCCATCTGTGGGTACGATCCCAACTCTAAAATAATCCATGTCCTTGTGAATGACAATAAACTTCAAGTGACCCACTGAGTGTCTTTAAAACCAGTATGGTCATCATAATGACCAACAAACATTTAATTATTGAATGATACCATTGACTAAGAATCTATAACAAATACAGATGATTATCTATTGATGAAGTACCTCAAATACATATAAATGTTTCTCTAAATTTCATTCATACTAATTATTGATTGTCAGATCTAAAGGAGGGATCATTTTTATACTTGGTAATGGAATAACAATTCATGAACATAAACATAAATATATATAGAGAGTCTCACAGTAGATAATAATTACCCCCAAAAAGGTTTGATGAGTCCAACCTCCCATCCTAGAGTCCAATGAAAATTCTTAAGCCTCATCGGGTCAAAACTAGTGATCACCTACCTTTGGAAAGTAGGTTCAAATGTATATGGAATCATTGGATGTATCTGGTTCTACGATCAAGACTGTTAGAAACCAGTTGGAATGTTTGAACCTCAAATCAATGAGGTCATACCCATTTCTAGAGGAAAAAAAAATGGTGAACCTGACATTAATCCTTAACCGAGTTGAAATGATGTTTTACTTATTTGTTAGGCCCCTATTTAAAACTCAATGAGAGGGCCAACAAAGCAATCAATAACATATGTTCTCATCCAAAATATGAGGTAGCCTAAATTATCTTGATAATGTTTGTTATATCAATCATGCACTCTTTTCCATGATCTTATGCATTACAATAATGTATTTTCTTATGTTCACGTATATGAATGCATCTGCTGCTACTCCTGCTGGATCATCGTACGCTCTGAGGATGAAATCACCTACTCAGCATCTTCAACACTGGGTATCAAATGTGCTAGTTAAGGAGTACTGTCAACACAATACCATTCCAACTCTAGAGGCCGCTAGAAAATCCCTTCAAGTCAATAACTCACCCAAGTCGTCCGGACAGCGACGACCAGCGATCGAGAAGCCCGAAGTGCTAACTATTGTCTCCAATAGTTTCAGGTCGTTATCCCTAGAATGAAATCACCATTCCCTCCCATATTCTGGGGAGGTGGATGAGCAAGTCCATCAGGGCCTTAACATAAAGAGACATGAGTCTTTCTTGATGGCTCCCATCAACAATCTCCGCCAGAATTGTGTGGTAGTCCACCATCAACATGATGAGGGTTTTGTCTCCAGGTGTTCAAATCAGGTTCCTCGATCCCGAGTAGGAAAGATGAACCACCATAGGTGAAAAACGGTTAATAGTGAACATGTTCTTATCTCTGTCATTTCTAGAGAAGTCCACCAACCTAACTTGGTGGCTTGCAAAGAGCGATGACACACACCCGTCCATTTTAATTCCGCTGTACAGCAGAACTATCTAGCAGCTGCATGCCAATCCTACAAGGCAATTCTGGCAGAGTACTATAAACAAGAACATACACATGTTTATAAATCATCAGCTAGTCCTCAAGATCGTCTGACTACATACGATGGAACCCGCCAACCCAATGTGTTGAAAGCTGGTAAACAGGCGCATACACACACTTACACTCAACAATCCTTTCAGCAGCCTCGTCTACCAGTATTGAAGGAAGCTCCTCAACCATGTTCGGCAGAGTGCAATCAGAAGGCACATAACCTGTTAGTATTGATGAAGCCTACAAACGGTCTCATTTGGTAGCATTCAGAGAAATCAGTCGGAATGCTCCGATGACAAACAAGAGGCAGACTCAACTCTCTTCCCCCACACATTAGTACTTTCCGAATTCGCTGACAGGAAAAGGAGGACAGGATCATGAACACAAACCTACTCCATGAATAGAATGGATGTATATTCCCATTCTGGAAGCTGATGTCACCAAGAAAATTTTGTCAATTGTGAAAGAGAAGAAGAAAATCCCTACTCATATTCTGGATGCCTTCCAGGATATTATAATAGTTTTAGTAGAATCGCAAGGGAGGAAATGCAAATCTATCCCAACCATTGGAGTGACATATCAACAGTTCACTCCGGAATAGACACACGCATCTATTCCAGTCAAACAAGGTTGTGGGGCATACTCCCCCATATCATACAGACAACAAAGTCAGGCACATACACTTGATTTGGGTGGAGATAATCAGCCTAACCATGTAATTTCACTTGATCAGGCACATAAACCTGCCCATAATGACCACTTTTTTCAACAAGTAGTTGCTAAAGTGAGTAACGTGGTGTCTAAAAAAAGACCCGCCCAACATAGTCAAGAAATCAAGGGCCAATTTTTATTAAGGCCTTACTCGATGCTGGAGTTCTTGATACACTCAGACAATTATCTATTGCAACTCAAGATTCTACTCTCTCAGTTCTCAATAGTTGGGACATTAATTCGAAAGGTCTGCATGAGACACTTCCTCATGAAGCCTTGCTTCATGAAAATTCGGTCAATATCGAAGATTCATATTCAGATGAGATCCACAATAACCCTTTGTATGGTCAGAAGACTAAGGAGAAAAATGTTTCATCTTTTTCTGTAACCCACCATGGTGCTCCTCCTCATGATGATGAATTTAGCTGTGAAATTTCTCTCCACAGTAATAATGTACATTTCCCGGAAAATGCTCTAATTTACAATTTAGTGATGATAAATCCCTCTTATCTACAGGTACATTCAAATGTGAAGACAGTCGTGTCTGATGATTTACCACTAGCAGGTGAATCACATTCTTAATTAGAAGATAGCCTAGGGTGTAGGGCATTCCCCGAACAACCCCTGAGTCATGAATATTCTAGTTTGATCTGTGAATATCTACCAATGTTGTTGAATCTGATGAAGCAACAAGGAAGAACCAACTATGGTCTAATCAGGTAAAATAATATTCATTGAATGATAAATAAGAAGTACTGAATATGAGAAAAAAACAGGAGAAAGGTTAAGTGCCAGTTATGTTTTGGCCTTTGGCTGATTCTCAGTATGACATTCCAGAGATGTTGACGGAAGATGGAATTCATGATATTCGTCTCAACATATGGAAAACACTTTGTCAGTTGAAAAAGAAAATATTATCTTATGATAAATATGAAAATCAGGTCAAGATAATAGAAGGGTAACAATGCCAAATTGATTTTGCAACTCCCTCAGTTTCTCGATATCCGATGGCTAAAAAGCAGTAGAGAGCCCTTAAGCGTTCATGCCTTGGAAACTAAGAAGGATGTTCCAGTTAATTTTCTATGCCCCATCTGGTATTCATATTAGGGGATTGTGTGTTCATAGAGCACTACATTTCACTATACTCTCCAGTCAGCAAATCCAGCCGAAAATGGTATCGTGCAATGTTTTTTCCCATGGACAGCTAAAGCCAATGGACTTTTTTTGTAATCAAAGGCTCGCTTAAGAACATGCCTCAACTAGTTCTTCCCAAAATCAAGCATACAGAGAACAAGTTGTGGAATTAATCCAGAATCAAGAAAAAAAGAATATTAAAGAGGCCTCTTGTTTGGATCAAGCACATCATTAAGTGACAGAAGTGTCAGAAATCATCCAACGAACTTTTGAGCCGGGTGATAAAAGTGGATGCAGGTTGATGCATCCAACTAATTTCTAGGCTAATGTCCGAAAAATAAAGAATTAATTCAAGAAATTCCTAGATATAGAAACTCAAGAACCACCCCAACATTCCAGATTGGGGACTATTTTAACCCAACCCTCAGAATCAACAAATAGTGTTCTAGGAGTTGAGCATAAACAGCAGGAACAGCCCCAGTCCACTAGACTGGGGACTTTTTTAAAATCCCAAATCTCTTCCTCAGAGAAAGTCAGTTTTCTCTTGATTAGGGAAGAATCCCCAAGAGGAAAAAAGAGACAAATTATCATGATATTCCCTCCACATTACGGTTCATCAATAAGTTCCTGAGGGATCATATAAGAAAAAGGTAGTGTCTCAACAAAAACATGGAACAAGGAAATATCGCAAAAATTCCGATAGAAGGAATGCAATGCATTGTGAATCAATTAATGTCATCAATTCCGTTGTTGATGATCCAACAGATGTGGCTCAGTCAGAGGGATTAAATTAAGAGATTCATGTTCAAGAAGTTGTATGCACAGACACAAATGAAGAAGGTGTGCGTACACGAAATCAAAAGATTACCCAGAATCTGGGTATTACTTCAAATAACCAACTTCCTCCTCTACAAAAGGCTATCATTAAAGTAAAAGGTAATAATAATGTTACATAACCTTCTTTTGGAGAAGACCAATCGCTCTGATTAGAGAAAATATTCATGCAACAGGAGGAAGAGATGGAGGAATTAAGGAGGCTGAATGCAGAATTACTTCAAATTAGTATTCCTCCCAAGCGTGATACAGTTATTCAACCAATGGAATTTGTCGCGGCTAGTGAGTTGGATCAAGAGTATTCTCCTTTACCAATACACCCTCATAGGTCTTCACCTATGGGTCAGGTGCAACAACAACCAGTGGTGTTATCCTTAGTTGCGGTACCAGTCGCCACACCTATCCAAGCTCCAGTTATAGCACCTGCACAGGTCCAAGATCAACCCGATGATTCTAAAAGGTTAATGACTATCATTGAATCATTAAAATCTTGTATAGAAGCTATGGAATTAAAGTGTGCTCTGGTTCAACTGGAGAAGATATCTTACCCGGAATGGGTAGACACAATTCCTCCCCCATCAAATTTTACAAGTACCACGTTCCAAATATTTAATGGTCCAGGAGACCCAGAGCTACACATAACACATTTTTTTTCTCGTTGCGATCCTATTATGGGAACACCTCAGTAACAAGAATCAGTTAAGCTCAGGTGTTTTGTACAGTCATTACAAGGGCTTGCTTTTGTCTGGTATACAAGAATGCAATCCCGGTCAATTACTGGGTGGGAGGATCTTCTTCAACAATTCCATCATCAATTTATCTGAACTTTTCCAAAGAAAATAGTTTTTGATCTTACAAACTATAAACAAAGGGATAATGAAATGGTTTCAGACTTCATTTCTCGCTGGATGGGATTAACCTATTCCCTGAGCTTAGCACTCCCACAAGAAGAATTTTTTCCAATCTGTGTGGAAAATTTTCATGATGAGTTGCACACACCGTTGATCCCTGTGAAATACACAGGAGGGTTTTGAGACCTTACTTAGATCACTCAACAGATTGAAGACTCTCTTATAAAGACTAAGGATAATGCTCGTGTAATTCCATCAGCTCCAGGAAGAAGAATGGGTAATGAACAGACTGTTATAGTTATGATTAAACAAGAACTTGTACCTGGTTCTACTTCAAGGCCTTCAACTTCTCGAAGGGATCCACCTCCTGAGAGTTAACAATAGAGGTCGTTTCGTCAAGATGATACAATATGTCAAAGATGAAAACAATTTGAAGATTTAATGTGCAAAACATTATCTTTCTGAAATGAAAAAAATCATGGTTACTTCATTTCGGATTTGGAAAATAATTTGGTTCAATTTACAAGGCCCAAAAGGATGAAAAAGGAAGGAGATGAAGACTGTCCAAACTATTTCTCATTTCATCAGATGTTGGGGAATTCCATTAAGAAGTGCTTTGTCTACAAATACCTCCTACAAGAAATGGTGTACTCAGGACAAGTCAAGTTGAAAGGTTCTTCAGATCAGGTAGCATGTGTAACTGCTACGAATCCAGAGGAAGATGGCAAATGATAATATGTCAAGAACAAAAATGCGCAAAAATATGATGATTGTATGGTCATAAAAACAATCAACCGAACTCATGCCATTTTGAAAATGCAATTGAAGAAACCAATTGTGTATTCTGCAATGAATGCCACCGCAAAACCCTCTTCATCAGAGGGAAAATCCTCGAAGAAACAACATAACTCAATGAAAGAGGAACAATCAAAAAAAGATGAGATATTGTCAAAGACAAAATTCTCTTTGACTATGGCAGATTTTATGCCATCTACTTCGAAGAAATGGGCACCATCCCACCAAAAGGAACAACCTAAATTGGATAATCAGGAAGAGACTTCATCAGATGAAGAGTTTATTTTTGGTTCTGATAATATGATTCATTTAACAGATCCATATGCCAGTGCCTGTTTCGATTTTGATGAGCTTGATTTCCTTGTATCAAATAGAGGAATCAGAGGGAGTTCTAGAGGTTAAGGGTATATGGGAAGATGTGGATCTTCTAGAGACCTCTATTCCAATTCTACCCCTTCTAGAACTGTGAATGTAGTAGAAAATTTTAGCAGATCCCTTCAAAGATCCCAACAAGAACAAGTATGTTCTTCTACACAAGGCCGATTCAGTCCTGTCACAGTTATTCTAGAAAATTGGTTGGAGGTTCCACCTTCTTCCTCTCAGTACGAAAATTGACCAAATCGGTCTAATTTTCCAAATCTAGGAGTGTTACCAACTCCTATCTCGGTACAAGATGCATCAACTTCCAAAACATCATCTTCTAAGGCACATGCAAAACCACATGTTCCTATTGGGAAACACAGACATTTGGATCAAAATAATGATGTGTTGAAACTAATGGACCAAGTACCATCCAAGTTATCAATTCTGGATGCCTTGAATTTATCAATGGATCTTCGGGAGGTACTCATCAAGGATTTCTCCAGTCCCCTGGAGTTTGAAATTAATATAGATGCGGCTGAAGCGTACCATGTTGAGAATAAACCTATAGAATTCCATGCAGGGATATATTTAATAGATGAAGTGGAAGATGATGTCATACATGGACATATTAGACCTTAGTACTTATCTGGAAAGTTCAATGGTGTAGACATCTAAAGAGTTTTCATTGATAATGGTTCAGGATTAAACCTCATCCCCATTCGTAAACTTTGTCGATTGGGCCTCACAGAATCTGATTTATCTCCTTCTACTTTAATGTTACAAGGATATGATAAAAATGAACAAGAACCACTGGGAGAGATTACACTCAGAACTCAGTTTGGAGATCTTGTATCCAATTCTGATTTCATGGTTGTTGATCAAGACTCAGCCTTCAACATCTTTCTTGGAAGACCCTATCTACATCAGCATGTGGCTATCCCTTCATCATACAATCAATGTGTCAAATATTGTTTCGATGGTCAAATAGGAACATTTTATGGTGATAATTCCCCATTCAATACATGTGAATCTCAATACATTGAGGCGGAATTCTATCACATGAAGAGAATGGAGAAATCCACAACAAGGGAGATTACCAAATTTAATGCTTCATATGGTTTGGAAAATATACCAGTAAACCCATTTACACATGTGAGTACTGATTATGAATTTTATATTAGTCAAATTGACAGGATAGACCCGAATCAAAATAATCTTTTGGTAACATCCATAATGTCAATTACAGAAATCAAGCCAGACAACATGGGAGAAAGTGGTGATCCACCAAGCAGTGATGACAGCTCAAATGGAGATATCGTTATTTCATCCACTGAAATCCATCGAGTCTATACTTCACCAATCAGGCCAGAAGAAGTTAGAATAATGTCAGAGGTGAACGGTGATGTCGATTCTCAATCCACCATCTCCTCTTTATTACCCAAGGAATACCCTTCATCATCAACCGGGTCAGAAATGGAAACCTCTTCTTCAAGATGTTCAAATTTTAACATCTCTTCTGATCATGAATATTATACTTCATCATCTACTATACAAGTAGAAACAGAATAAATAACACATGTTGAAGAAGAAGATTATGATCATTGGGATGCTCCTCCAGCATTTGAAGAGGGTATCTCTTCCACCGGGGATGAACTCAGGGAATTAAATCTGGATACAAGAGAAGATACATTCCCCACTTTAATTAGTATGATAATAACTCTTGAAGAGCAAGAGATGTTTATTTACTTTTTAATGAGAAATAGAGATATATTTTCTTGGAACTATACAAATATTCTAGGGCTTGATCATGATGTTTCCACTCATCTTTTGGGTTTTCCAGAAGAACATCGAGGATTCAAACAAGCCGATAGAAGAACACACCCAACCTATGCTTCCAAAATTAAAGCAATAGTGGATAAGCATATCAAATCTAACTTTGTCAGAGAAGTTCAATATCCAAAATGGTTGGATAATATTTTCCCAGTGATAAAGAAGAATGGGAAAATTAGATTTTGCATTGATTTCAGAGATCTTAATCGGTATTGTCCTAAGGATGATTTTCCAGTACCAATTATAGAACTCTTAATTGATGCAAAAGATGGCTATGATGAGCATTCCTTCATGTATAGATATTATTGATATAATCAAATCCAAATATCCCTAAAAGATGAGGAATATACATCATTCAGAGCCCCTCAGGGTGTGTTTTTCTATCGGGTAATTCCCTTTTTCTGGAAGAATGCAGGCGCAACATATCAGAGTTCCATGCATCGTATCTTCAAACCCTTTTTGGGAAGTTTGTTGAATGTTATGTGGACTATTTGGTTCATAAATACAAACAGTGTTCTAATCACTAAGCTGATATGGAAATAATATTCCACAAGCTTCGGCAACATAATTCGAAGATGAACCCCTTAAAATGAGCTTTTGTGGTATCCTTAGGATAATTTCATGGCTTTTTTGTACGCCATATTGGTATTGAAGTCGATCCTGGGAAGAAAAATTCAATCATTGTTATTTCAGCTCCTTGAAATTTAAAGGAATTAAGAGGACTTCAAGGACACTTGGACTATATTCGGTGTTTCATTGCCAATTTGGCTGAAAAAAGTTTACCCTTCACCAAAATGAGGAAGAAGGGAGTCACTTATAAGTGGAATGAAGAATTTAAATAAGCATATGATATTCTTAAGAAGTATCTCTTTTGTACACTGGTGTAAATGCCACATGTTGGATGAAGAACACTTATCCTTTATGTGACAGCTTTATGGCGATCATTGGGTGCCTTTATTATTCATAATAATGATGCTTTGAATGAAAACAACCGTTAATATCTCAGTCGGACTATGATTGAAGCAGAAACCAAATATTAAAATATTGAGAAGTTCTTCCTAGCCTTAATCATTGAAGTTCAGAAGTTGAGACATTACCTGTTACATCACAAGGTCCAATTGGTATCTCGCAATAACCCACTCAAATTCATCCTTCGTCATCCAATGTTTACAGGATGTCTGGAAAGGTGGAAAGTTATATTTCATCTATTTTATATTCAATATGTGTCCAAAAGGCATCAATGGTCCATGCTCTGGATGATTTCCTTGCTGAACATCCTTCAGTAGAAGATACATCTTCAGATATTGAACTTCTTAATGAGGATGTCTTTTCTATTCAAGGTAGTCTTCAAACATGGGAAATATACTTTGATGTTGCTTCTAGAAGTCCAACAGAGAGGAAATTGGAAGATCCTAAGTTCAAAAATGTTGGGTTAGTAGTTGTAACCATTTCCCTAGAGAAGGCATTGCTACCTTATTCCTTCTCATTGTTGGGAGGTGGTACAAATAATGAAGGAGAATACCAAGCACTTATCGCAGTATTGGAGTTGGCACATCAAGAACAAGTGAATCACTTAAAGGTGAAAGGTGATTCGGACTTGGTAATCAAACAAGTCAATAGTGATTATGCAATTAGAAAATAAGAACTAATACCTTTTTATGATTACTTCAGAGTGTTAATGGCATATTTTCCTTCGGAACTGACATATTCTTATGTACCGAGATCACCAAATGCCCAAGATGATGCACTGGCTAATGTCGCCACAACTCTGGAAGATCCAAATCGGGACAAGAAAACCATCAGTATTTCCCACCGTCATACAATTTCACCTTATGTGCAAATCAAAATAGAGGAAATCAACGAAATTAGTCTGATCTCTAAACCATATGCTCATACTACAGGATGGATGACACTTATCAGGGAATACCTTCAAAACGGAACACATCCACCTAATTGAGACAGGAAAGAACAAGTCTGGAGATGTGTGGTAAATTTTACTCATTATGACATCCCTGATCACATAGGAAAAATTCTCTACAAAAAAAGTTTTGATGGAATTATCTTCAGATGCATTGATGGAAAATAGACAATGGCTGTCATTAAAGATGTACAAGCAATAGTATGTGGTGCCCACCAGTCTAGACATATACTATCTGATAAAATTCCAAGGCTTGGATACTTTTGGACTTTAATGATACAAGATTGTGTTGATTTCAAAAATATGTGTCATTCCTTCCATGTACATTCCAAAATCATTCATCAACCCCTAGTGTTTCTTCAAACAGGTAAATACTCGTGGCCATTTTCAACATGGGGAATGGATATAGAGGGATCTTATCTTTCAGTTACATCGAAGCAGTTTAAGTACATTCTTACTACTACTGACTTCTTTTCCAAATGGGCAGAGGCAATACCCCTCAAAGAAGTCAGTTCTAAATGCATTGTTAGCATCATCTAGTCTAACATCATTACTAGTTTTGGTGTTCCTCATACCATATTGACGGACAATGGCACAAAATTTTGTTCATCCAAGGTGAGGAAGTTGTATCAAGAATACAACATTAAATCTAATCATACCTCTCAGTATCATGCATCTGCCAATGGCCAGATAGAAGCATTCAACAAGACTCTTTCAAACATACTACAGAAGAGAGTGAATAAAGATAAAAAGTCCTGGCCTAACAAACTCTCTCATGCTTTATGGGCTTATCGGACCACCACCCGCACTGCAACGCGATCAACTCCATATTCATTGGTATATGGAACGGAAGAAGTCTTGCACGTTGAGGTTCAGTTAAATTTTCTCAGAGAATCCATTTTTGATCAGTCATCTATAGATGAACAATCTCAAAAGTGATTGGACGAATTGGAACAATTAGATGAGAAAAGGTTGTGCACTATGCACTACATGGATGTCCTTCAAAATAAAATAGCATGATCTTTCAACAAAAAAGGTTCGTCTTCATTCATTCATTTAGGGAGAATTGGTATTGGTTTTCAGAACTCCAATGATACCAGGAAAGAAACCTCCCAAGCTGGAACGAAATCGGGAAGGACCTTATTCAATACATAAGTTCTACTCCAATGGAGCATATTCTTTAATCTCAATGGATGGAGAACTCTTCACTACTCAGACCAATGCTAGATATTTGAAGATTTATTTTTTGTAACCCAAATAATCTTTAGTCTAACATGACATTATATTGTGCTGTCATCTGGTAATATGTTAAACTGCAACATCAACAGTCCAGGCATATGACCTGAAACTATTTGCACCCTCTTCCAACATGACATTAAACTGTGACGTCCTAACTACATGATGATAAAATGTATAAAAATCCATTATGTCTAGCAAGACGTTAACCTACATAATCTTTGGTCCATGCATATAACCTTAAATTGTTCTCACGATCGTCCAACATGACGTTAAACTATGAAAAAGTCCCTAATACATCCAACATGACAATAAACGGTGTCCTCTTTTGTCCTTACTCGATGACATAAAACTGCACCGTCCCCCTTTCGTCCAACATGATGTTTAATTGTATTGCCCTCATCATCTTAGCTACAGGACGCTAAACTATACAGAACCCTTACATCACACATGACATTAAACTATTTACCTCAATACATCCTACATGACCATAAACTATATTTTGTCCTTGCTACATGACACTAAATTGTGCAGCACCAATACTCTTCACCACATGACTCTAAACTACATAGTCCCTTCATACGTCCTATATGACGTTAAACTGTGCATCGTTAAGGTTGTTTCTACCTCTTGTTTCTCACACCGAGTATGAATCATGTGAGGATAGAGTAAACTTCAACTATAACACCCTCTCTGGGCCTCTAACCATGTTTAATTCCCAACATCATTTTTTAGGTTGTTGTCCCCAAGAACAACTTGATCACTAATTCATTCTATAATTGAACTATGCGGACTTTGATCCTTGTCATCTAGGCTGGGTATGTAAGCAACCTTCTAAGTATCATTCCCAAAATTAATCTCTTCACATCAGTTCACCTCCGCCTCATAAGATATTGAATTGTGAAGCAAACCCCATAACCAATATTTTTACATTGGTTCACCTTTGTCCTTGCTACATGACGTTAAACTGTACAACACTTTTGTCCTATATGAAAATAAACTAAAACATTCTTTAAAACACTCACATAAGAGGGAATCCTTATTTACATTGATCTTAAATCATGTTATATTCCAAAGACAATGTGCATACATGGCAATTCCTGAACCTCTTATCTTTGATCAAACCATCATTGCACTAATGTCCCCTTTTCACCCTTCATATATATGAACAAAATTTGTACAGAGGGTATTTCTAGAACTAAATTTGGCTTGATTATTATCTTTATGGGATATGTAGGAATGTTCAAGCATCCCTCGAATCTAGCCCCAAGTATTTGGGCCTAACCCCAATTTTTACTTTCAGTCCCCTGGCTGAAAAGACCTTGTGAAAACACACACTGGGTATTCATTATTATGGTCCGAGTTCTATGACCCTAAACTAAGATTTCTTCTACTTTCTTCCCACATGACATTCAATTCTATTTCAACAACTACTTATGGATTGATTCCCATCCTTATGGGATACGTAGTGAAGTCCAACACCTCAATTCAGGATCCAGCCACAACATGATTATATATAGCTTTGATCAATGTATTTCTTTCATGCATTGAACAATACCCATGTTCATGTGTCATATTCCTAAACTTAAATACTACCATATCTCTATAACACATTTCTTGACTTCTAGTCACAAAATGTCCAATTTATGAGTGTTATTTTTCCAGACCATGCAGCATGTGCCCATAGGCGGCCTTGCATAAACAGTCTACAAAACAGACGTGTCATCCAAAAGATGATATTATTTGACTATACAGCCAATGCCCTTAGGTGGACTTTCATAATTCAACCCCTAACAGGTTTTTCAAATAGTGGTAACTTCATTATTGGGAAGAAAATCTCTTTTTTATATAGTTGTCTTAATGACATTATGTAGGGATCCGCAAAAAAAGTCCATCCTTGACATATTTGTCCCATACTCTTTTTCATGATCTGAAATTATTCATGTTTATGGTTATAACTTTCCTTCCCTGCATTTGGGTCAGACTTTCGTAGGAGTGACATTCATCCAGCTCTTAGACATTCCTGTTTGGATATATCTTTTCTATATTCAATTACCTATCTCCATACAAAAAACTATATGATTTGGAAAATTTGAATCCCCATAAACTTCCACAGGATTTTTAGAAGTAGAAAAGTAAATTTTTGACAGTTCTTTTGCCTGACTATGCAACATGTTTCCTTATGTGTCCATGCATAAACAGTCTACATAACAGACCTGTCAGCTAGAAGATGTTATTATTATACTATGCATCCAATTCCATTAGGTGGCCCTGGATATTTCAACCACCTAATGGGTTTGTTAAATAGTGATAACTTCATTCTTGATAACTACTTATTCTAATGCATTTTTATCCATTTTTCATATCATTCCTCATATTCAAAATTTATTTTGTCATCGTTTACATATTTTCCCTCATACATGAAGATGGTAATATGTTTTCAGATAAATTATCGAGGAATTGAGTCAATTAATTTGGTCAAATCTATTTCGTCCTTAAACATTAGCCTTTTTATGTCAGATATGCATGACTTAAAGCTGCCAATAATAACAAAAACCCTTAGTTTCTGCTTTTTTTCAGAGCCATATCATCTTTTATTTTAGATCCAAATATGAGGGGGGACTTTTGTTGAATCTCATTTCCATCATAGAGTCTAATGAATTGAAAAGGGAAATTCCTTGAACCCAAAGTGATTCATCCTTTGAAGAAACATCAAAAATTAACAGAGGCATGAACAAAGATTCAAATGCACTTGGGGGTTGTGCATGTTCCAACAAGGTCACACAAGTGGACTTGCATGCCACCCAATGGTCACGCAGGTGACTTGTGTGCCCTCTTTGAATTTCCCCCAAGGTCTTCACTAGCCTATAAATACCCTCAGTGGGCCCCCGATTTAAAGGACGAAAAATACGAGAATCCCATATTTGAGCTCCCACCACCATAGTCTATTGTCAATGCTTTAGAACACTTCTAATGTAATTTATTACCTATAAAGGAAGATCAAAAGAGGTGGAGTAAGGCCTAAGTGTTGAAACCCATGAACAATTGCGCTCATAAGTGGCCATCCCTTACGGGAAATGGCCACACTTGCACGCCGCCTTACCCCTTCCATAGAACATGTGCGCCCCTCTTCTGGAAGCCTCTAGGGATAATACTAAGGGATTTAGCCAAGTCTCTCCTAAGTATTACCCTATGGGTTAACCATCGTGAAAGTACCCATGTGTCACACAAGTATACTTTTGTGACCAGGACTTGCGCACCCACATAGGACTTGCGTTCCACCATTTTTTGGTGCCCCTCCTGCCTATTTCACCTCTCTTATTCTTATCCACCTATCCTCATCAACATTAATCTTTCAGAACTCTCTCTAAATCCATTCATGGCATGATTTCCTTGTTCACTTCCTTATCTGAAAGGAATTCTATGGAACATCTCTCAAAACCTAGTGATTTACATATCTTTATGTCACTAAGGTTGGATATTTAATTCATTTATCCTCATCCTTTAATGATGAGAGACTCCTTTAACCTGGGACGCCTTTTCAAGAGTAAGCCGCAGTCATAATTTCTATAAATGGGCCTCCTCCTCAAGAGTATGACCCAATCTCAAAATTCTATATGTGGGCATCCTCATTAGGAGTAAGCCCCAAGTCCCCTAACCTGGGCTTCCTTTTTAAGAGTAAGCCCCAGCATTCAGGTTCTTTTAAATTTTGGGAATCCTCTTTAGGAGTAAGCCCCTTGTTCCCAAATATGGCCATCCACTTTAGGAGTAATCCCCAAATCCAAATTCCTTTAACATAGGATTTATTTTCAGGCGTAAGTTCCAATCATAAGTTAATGTTCCCCTTTAATCTGGGAATCCTCTTTAGGAGTAAGCCCCAAGTTATAAGTCCCCTTAACCTAGGCCTCCTCCTTAGGAGTAAGCCCCAGTTCTAAAATCCTTTAACCTGGGCCTCCTTCTCAGGAATAATCCCCAGTCATAATTTCTCTTAACTAGTCTTATTTAACTTTTGATTTGGGTTTCCTTCTCAGGAGAAAACCCCAACAATAAGTCCCCTTCAAATTTGGGAATATTCCTCAGGAGTAATCACCATGTTAGAGTATCCGTATCACCATAATGTACACATATCTTTGTGGACCTTGTTCCCGGGTTTCTTTCCAGAAGTAAATCCTAATCTTCATCTATTTGGTCAGTCATACATACATAATCCCTACATCATTTCTTATGAAGGATCAATTGTCTGGTTTGACCAATACCTCTTGTTTCTCGCACAGAGCATGACTCATGTGAGAATAGAGTGGAAAAGTAATTATGATATCTTTCTTTGAGCCATAAATCATGCATAAACCTCATACTTCATTACTTGAACTTTGTGGGTTCTGATTCCTTTTCCAAAACAAAGGATACATAGGTATCCCATCTGCAGGTATGATCCCAACTCTGAAATAATCCATCTCCTTCTGAATGACAATAAACTTCAAGTTCCCCACTGAGTGGATTTAAAACTATTATAGTCATCATAATGACCAAGAGACTTTTATGTATTGAAAGATACCATTGACTAAGAATTTATAACAAATACCGATGATTCTCTATTGATGAAGAACCTCGAATACATATAAAAGATTCTCTAAATTTCATTCATACTAATTATTGATTTTAAGATCTAAAGGAAAGCTCATTTTTATACATGGTAATGTAATAATGATTCACGACCAAAAACATAAATCTATAATGAGAGTCCCAGAGTATACGATAATTCCCACAAAAAATATGTGATGAATCCGTCCTCATATCTTCTCGAACAATGGAAATTCTTATGCCTCATTGGTTCATAACTAGTGAGCACCTACCTTTGGAAAGTTTGTCCAAATAGATATGGAATCATTGGATGTTTCGGGTTCTATGAACAAGACCGTTAAAAACCACTTGGATTGTTTTAACCTTAAATCAATGATGTCATCCCCATTTTTAGAGGAAACAAGGTTGTAGTCCTAGAATTATGTTGACGACAATGAATAACATAGGCTGAACATAAGGTTTCATGGATTAATGAATGTGTAATAAGTCAGACATCCTATAAGTGACTATTTATGAATATCGGGTTCCTCATTATTTTATCTTTTTCTTACACTATTGTTTCTGGTTTTAGTCAATAGATGGAATGTAAAGGAATTCGGTTAACATTGATTCCAATGGACATGTTGGTTACTATTATTAACAAAATTGTGTAATGCATGGAGAGGAATATATTATTATTATGTCGAATCAGTCATTGCAATATTTGATTGGCAAGGTGAACATTAGTTGTATTCTTAATTCATAAAATAAGAGGAATATGGAATTTTATTCATGTTCAAATGGTGAGGAATATAGAGAAAGGAATATTAATATTTCTACATATCACGAATAAGGGAAGAAGAAACTTCAGGAAAACCTCAAATAGAGGGGAATATGTTATCTGTTTGGGGAAAAAGAGCATAGAGTGACAAACTATTATGGAGTTCAATGTCTTATCTGTGGAGGACATGGGAATTAGTCAACTCAATTACCTTACCTAAAATGTTAATTAAATATTTAAGAAGTTCCTATTTCATGCCAATCATTAAATTGGATGGATTGAAGTGTTTATGTATTGGTATTCAAGAATACTTTTTAGAGGTGCTTTTATGGTATTATGGAATATTGGAATATCTATGGTCCATTGTTGTTTTCAATAATTTTATGGTACCAATAACCTTGAAAATGATTAAAATATTATTTTGAAAGGATATTATATGCACATAATGAAGGGATAAGGAGAAAATAATATTTTTGATAGTATTAATGAGCTCATGACTGAAATATGGACAAAGTGACATCATGGTTTGAGTATATAGAAATTTTGGTATTTTGGTATATGGAAAGAGGTAAATTTTGACTGCATTCATGTTTTCAATAAGGTTCTATGGTAATTCATGTTTCAAGAGAATACATGATTAATGTATTCACATGTTTGGAATATGACCTATAAGATATATTTTATGATATGTGGGGGATAAATGATGGTAATCACATGCTTTTTACATGACCTCTCTAGTAATATATTTATTTATACTATGAGATTAGAGAGAGGTATTTTGGATAAGCCTAAAGATTGTAATGGATTATGAAAGACATAAGATAGTATTGTTTAAGGTTATAAATTTTTATTTTATTTCAGAAATGATATAATAGCATATTTTTTTAAAAAAGTACAACTCGTAGGATGAGCAACAACCCGTCACATCAGACAAGGATGCGGGAATCAAACCCACAACCAAAATGTGACAGGCCTTTATCGCCTTCCACTGGACTACAGGAAGTCCCTGGTAAGTAGAAATTAGTTTTATTTTATTAAGAGGTATGATAGTTGATGTATAATCCCATTTTTTGAATCATATATGGTTAATCTGAACATATATGGACTTATGTATATTTAATAACTTTTGCTAACCTTTTGAAATAGATGGAATAACCTATCATTCTATTGCATGATCTGCTAACATTTCACGAATGAAAAATTCAACTTTGTTTCAATAAATATGGGATGATGTATAAGCTATTCATGCAATGACCAATGATGATATTACACTTAAATCAAGTAATTAATCATCCTTATGAAAAAATTCATCATCTTTAGGGAAATGATCATGAAAACCAAAAACGTTGTCCTAGTACCATCATATCCTATGAATCAGATGGTACCTTAGATCATCACAAATTTATGTTTTTTTATTGTTGTATTTTTCATAGACACATTCTCTACCACTCTATATCATAACATTATGGTTAGATTTCACTTCCATATCCATATTTTCACCTATGTCCTCCTATGTGGAATCCAAGTTATGAGTTAATTTGTGTAACTGTTACATTTCATAGTTTAGTTTTTAAAATTAAGTTTTAGTATTCCTTTTTATGATGTGGTAATCTATGAATGAAACTTTCAAGTATTAAATCATTTATAATCTCTGCGAATTTTGAGGGTGAAATTCATTTTAAGGGGGTATAATATAACACCAAAACATTTTATGAGAAAGATTCTTTTTAATTATATAGATGTCTTGGGTTGTACGCTACACCAAGATTATATTGCACAATACACAACAATTAATTATCTTGTATTAAATGAAACACTATTCTTGTCTTTTGTTACACACAAGAGCGACCTTCTTCTATAGCGTGTGCTATACAAAATATTGAGTTTCACTAAACAATGTTATATTGTTATAATATTATTATGAACTATCCATTATGAATAGTATTAACCACATTAAGAATTTTATTACATTATCATTACTCTTAAACATATTTTATAACATTGTATGAGAACAAATTAAAATTTTTGTGTAAAATAATTATTTTTAAAAAAATACAGTTTTACCGCCATTTGATGGCGCACCCACAATAAATCAATTTTTTTAAATGTTTATAAGTTCAATTTGACAAAATAAACTTACTTATTTCAATAAATATATAAAAATTAACTTTGGATAATTTTTTAATATTTTTCTGTTAAATTATATATTTTGATGAATAGTAAAAATACGCTAAATTTTAATTAAAAACAATGTTTTTCATAAAAATAATTTATATGGTTAAATAATAATATTGAATGGTTATAACGTATAAATAGAATATATTTTTACCATTTAATATTATGCATTTCATTATCTTTAATTTTACATTGAATTCATAGGTAAAAATATCTCAATCTTTTGCAATGTTTTAACTTTTCGAACTCGTTTTTTCAATAGTGGTATTAATTTTAAATTAAATATTTCAAATTTTGTATTTTGAATGTGGAGAAGTAATTCCATATTTGTAATTAGTAGGTCCAAATTCTGTTAATTTGATACTTTTTATTTTTAGAAATTATGAATTATAACTACGGTAAATTTTATTTACTACAATTAAAGGTAAATCAGGTAATTAAGGGTAAAAATAATATTATAGAATTACCCTAACACTTGTATTAATATAATTCGGTGATTTAATTTCTTCCTAAAATATACATGGGTAGAAATGGTATCTTTTGGAAACAACATGGATGTGATTAAGACCATTAATTATTAAAATAATAATACCCACCAAAGATCCAAAAACATTACTAAAACATTTTGTTCAAGAATATATATACTATAAACATACAATTGTAAACTTATAGACCATTTAGAGCATTATAAAATATATTAGGACATTTATATTATTTTATTTTAAATTTGTTCAATGTTTTCACCTTCATAATTTAATGTATATAACAATTTTAATGTTAGGATTTTAAGATTATAAATTATATTAAAAGTATTTTATAAAATATATTATATTTTTATTCATCATAGTATTTTATTTTTAATTTTTATGCAACATATATGTATATTAAATAATTATACAAAAATGTTGTAGCTATTATTTTATTGAGATAAATATCAAATAAATGATTTAAAAATTATAAAAATAATTACTATATGAACTAATTAATGTGGTACAATAATTTTATAGATGAATATGAATTGTTAGGAATATATTAAATATTTTTTATTGAATATATATTCTGGGTGGAGTTTATTTAAATTTGCCTAAATTAATAGTGTCATAATTGACACTATTGATAATTTATAAAAATAATATATTATTAAATTGTTTAAAAATCATGAAATTTTTTAAAAATTACAAATTAAAATGTATATATACAAGAATGTAATAATGTATCATATTTGTTACAATTAACAACACATAAGTAAGTATTTATAACCATTTAAAATTTATAACATTATTACAAAAATTAAATTAAATAGATTAAATAAGGATAAATCAAAATGATAAGATTTAAAATATAATAAAAACTTGTCGAAATTTGATTGGATGATTATATTACGAACCTATCATCACTAGTATCCAAAATTGATAAAATTTGGTTGTTTTTATGTGGGGTTTTATTTTTTTATAAATTAATATTTTAGAGGTTTCCAAAAGTGCCCCTCTCCTTGCTTATAAAAGGGAACCTCCTCACTCTCCACTTCAGAACATTTTTATCCTTCATGCTCAGCCAAACCCTGCCAATATTGCCTCTACACTTCCCTAGAAACATAATAGAGGATCCCGTTTTATTCAAAGACCATCTTTAGTGCCCTACGATGAGGTTTAGATGAGCCGCGTCGAAGAAGTGGTAATATCGTTAACTGATTCTTTCAAATTTATTTCTTCTTCTACTTAATCTCAATTATTTGGTTCATTATAAAGTAATAAAATAATTACCACTCATATACTGATATGTAATTATAAATATGAAACAACCCTATTTCATCTGCAATCCACAATATAAAAAACAAAATCACCGCGCGTGCGTACGTACGACTTACCATCTCTACGCTGTGGTGTAATCTATTTTTCCACCACCACCTTACTTGGATGGGTATAATGGTATAAATAATAACTATATCTAATTATTATAACATGATACTAATTCTAATATATAATATAATCCACTCCAATACCATTCAATAATTATGGTAACAATATCGTTGCTCGTGTATACGCACGGATTACCATCTCCACGACGCGATGAGATTCATTCTCCATGTTAACCATTACATAATGATTATAAAGTATATATAAAAAATAATCATGAAAGATATGCTATAATAATGATACTGTATTTATGTACATATATATTTCAATTACTTAATTCCATTAAATTCAATAAGAAAACGAAAAGAGCGTTCATGCGTACGTACGACCTACAGTCCCCATAAACGCTGTATTTCATTCCATTTATTGATCTATCGTATATATTTATATGCTGAATATATATCACATATAAATCATTTTTTTCATTCTATAATTAATTAAATCATAATATATGTAATAATATCAAGAACAAAAATTCCAAACATGTATGATAAATGAAACGATTTTACCCAAACCGCTACTTTACCATTGAGTTGACAAAAGAACGGGTAATATAAAGTCATAAGTGAATCATATATGATATAATAAATATTATTATGGTTCTATTAAAAGTTAATAATATGTTTAAACGCAATATACATGATTTTCGAACATGTATGAAAGAAATTGGTCCTAAGGTAAGGGATAATTTTGCAATCTCCATTTTTTTTCTGGTGTTTTTATACATACATATTAACGGGGGTTATATTTATCATCAATTTAATGTTTTATAAAAATGATTTCATAAAGTGATTAATATTATTACATGTATGTTCAAAGTCATGTTTACCCCTTTTTGACTTTTACTATGGGGTATGTAAAGAATATTTCTTTTGTTTACCATACGTGGTACTTTTTGACTTTTCTGGAAAAAGAACGAGAATATTTTTTTAACTTATACGGCATGAAGAGATTTTTACAGTTTCATAAGGCCTTATATTCTTGAAGATTCATGTAAATATTTCATTATTTTCAACAAAAATAATTTTCTTTTGGGTAATATCATTTCATTTATTGATACATCATATATATTTATATTCTGAATATATATTATATATATACATATCATGTTTTACATTTTTGAATTAATTAAATCATGATATAAGTAATAATGTCACAAAAAAAAAGTCCGAACACGTACGATAAATGAAACGATATTACCCAAAACGCTGCTTTAACATAGAATTGACAAAAAAAGGTAATATAAATTAATAAGTGAATCATATATGATATCATAAATATTATTATAGTTCTGTTATAAGTTAATAATATGGTTAAACACACTATATTGGAGTTTCAGACAGATTCATTAGAAATTAGACCTACGGTAAGGGATAATTTTGCAATCTCATTTTTATCTAAGATTCTTTATATGTACATATTTACTGGTGTTATATTTATCATCCATGTCCATTTTTTATAAAAATGAATTCATATTGTTTTTAATATTCTTTCATGTATGTTTATAGTCATGTTTACCCCTTTTTTGACTTTTACTATGTTGTGTGGATGGAATATTTATTTTGTTTTCCATACGATTTATTGTTTGACTTTTCCAGCAAAAGTACGAGAAGATTTTTTTTATAACTTATACGACATGAACATATTTTTACGGTTCCATAATGCCTTATTTTTATGAAGCATACTGTAAATATTTCATGATTATTTTCATCAAAATCCATTTTTTAAAATTTCATGGCATTTTGAGAAAAGAAAATTATTTTGAAGAAGAAAGGATATTTTTCACAAGAATTCATTTCATGTTTTTTATCAAAACTATATCCCATCTAATATGGAATTATTTAATATGCTTATGTTTCACATATAATGTCCCTATTATTTACATGGTTTCATTTTTCATATGGTGAAATGATATCCATTTATTCTACATGGGTTCTGTTATGATGGGATTATGTTTATGAAACCCATTATATTCATTAGGTTATGATGAATGATTTATGTTTATTATGTGGTACACAAAACAATGATTTAATTATGAGATGGGAGAGACCTATATCTCTATAAAATGCATTAAGTAAAGATTTATATCTCATGAGATAAACATGGTTAGAAAGACAAGTATATCTAGTTCAGTAATATATATAAAGACACAAAAATTTCATGGAAAATTCTTTCTTAATTTCATTGGAATTTTACGAGTCCACAGTTTCTAACGACACCTGATTCTAAGGCCAGGTGTGCCCAGAATATTTTTATGAAGTTTTGTTAAGCTTAAATTAACGCGTGAAATTTGTTCTACAGAAAAAGTGGAATAACTATTAAACAGTTACTTAGTTAAAAAATCTGAGGGCACCGTTACAATCAGGATGGTGGGTTTACCCTAGGTGCAACTTAAGTATAGTTAACGCAGGCCTCCTGTGAGAAATTCAAAAAATGGAATAACTGTAAATAAAATAATTAAATATTTTATTTTATTTTTCGAATGCTTATAACTCACGAACGGTAGCTCGGATTAAAAATCTGAGACCACCACTGGACTTATGAGGGTATGCTTTATTTAAACCGATACTAACTTTGGCCAGCATGGGCCACCAAAAAAGTTAGTTTTTGGACTCAAATAAAATAACTGTGTGACAATTTTTTTGTTGTAAAATTCATAACTTCTCAACAGTATGTTAGATTAAAAATATGAGAGTACCATTGGATCCATTGGGAAATGTTTTACTTAGGCAGAGCCTAACCTATACTGTCTTGGGTCAAGGTTGACTGATAATCAATTTCAAGAATTTAGCTCTCGTACGTTAAGTGAAACAACAAGCGGGTTTTTCTATATTTTGAACCGATGCTCGGAATTGAAATCTGAGGGCAGCAATGAACTCACAGTTCCAAATATTGCATAAGGGGACCATTACCATAGTTGTGTTTTAAGTGGGTTGAGATTTAATAATGGGGGATTTAGCTTGAAATAAATAAAATTGGTGTGTACAATTTTATTTGTATCTGAGGTAGTTATATCCTACAAAAGGGGTTAAGGGTGGGACCCGTAACCACCTAAATTCCCATGTGAGGATGTTTGAGATGTGGGTACCACACAAACCCCAACCTCTCATCTCCCTTAACCTTCCCTAAACTCCCCATTAATCTTATAAACCCTCCCATTGTTCTCCCATGGATTTAAATGTGCCAACTTCTCCCCTAATTAAGAGAAACCTTCACATTCCCCACTCCCTTTAATTATGCCGACACTTTATTCAAATAATGTTTTTTGATTTTTGAATTACATGGGTTAATAAAATAATAGCCATAGTCTATTATTTTATTTTGGGACATTCACTGTGTTAAGAAGAGTTGGGAGAGAGTTCTTGAGAAGGAGAGAAAGGTGTTCCTCTCTTCAATGAAAAATGGTTTTCTTCCTCGATGTAGAACGCTTTGCGATTCGAAGAACGTGAAGTCGCCAACGCTGATTCCTCCTCGGATGCACCCCAACATCCACAGAATCATCGACTGATCTCCATGACGCTCGATGTTCGACATCAATTGATGAGGTAGGGGAATATTGTATATTTCTCATTTATGTGGATTATACCATCGAGCGTGAGCGTTTATTTGTAGGATTTATCTTTTTGGATTCCTTACCACCAGTTTAAATTTCTCATGATGAATGCGAATTAAATAAATTAATTTGTGGATCAATAAACAATTTCCTGAATTAATTTTCTTTTTTTATCTTGAATTTGAAATTCTTGAAGCATGATTAATATTCATTTCCAATTCCCCATGTTCTTGAATCTCAAAAACGATGGCCAAACTAACACGGCTATCGATACGCACATTAACCATGATCATTACTTATTCATTGTCCACACATTCATTGTGAATTGTTCATCCACAAATAATTAAGTGTGTTGGAAACTCAATGTTTCCCTAAGCACGACATACAAACATGAAGATCTTGACCCAAGGATCATGGATATGTGTTCGTACAATTTATACGAGTTAAATCGAAGTTGGAATAGAGTGCGGACGGATCTCGTGGCGTGAGTAGGGCTGTCTGGCGGAGAAAGGTTGGCAGGCCGTGGCAGAATCTTTTGGTGTAGCATGTTGGGGCGCTAATTGGGAGAAAGAAGTCGTGAATCATGGAGGAGAAGGGAACGTGGAATAATGTGGTAGATTGGAGAGAGAATAAATTTGAAAGGGATGAAAATTTAAACGAGAAATAAAAGGTAAATGAGGTATTTGATAATAAATTACAACGCTCTAGGGGCCAACGCGTGATTGAATTTAGAGTTATATATGAATTAAATAAACAATTAATAATAATAATAAAATATTGTAATCATTATTTTTGTTGATAAAAAACTTTTTCAGTCGTAACTTATTCATGCAACCTCGGTTTCACGAACTTTCTCTGGCAGTGCGACCTAGAATCTAAGACGGACATTTCGAGTCCAATATTGGATTTCTTTTCTAGTTTTTGGATCGCGTACCCAAATAGCTCGAAAAATAATAGATTTAATATTATTATTAAATCTTCGACCCCCCATAACTCTGGCGTGCGACGTCTGATTGTCTTGCCGTCAGTGGAGATGTAATATTTTCTTTAAGACGGTCGATTCAAGTCTAATTTTTGTTACTAAATTTTGTTTTGTGGCTCGAGTCCATGAATCACCCAATGATAATAATAATATTATTATTACGATATCTTGTATATGACATATCTCTCTCATACGGTGTCAGAATGATGAACCATTTACAACGTTGCGACCCTGGAATTAATATGGTTGTTTTCAGGACAATTTTGGATATTTATGTTGAGGTCGATGCGTGTGTCCCACGAGGCCCGGTTCGCGCATGTTGCGGTGAAATGAAACTTTTTCACCATATCTCGATTTTGGACCAATGGTTAGTCAATCTCGTGTGTTTTTTGGTGTGGATTGAAATGGTGGGACCGGTTTGGTTAACCGGTTTAATTTGAAGTACGACCGGGTTGGATCGAACATGAATCCAACCGGGCCCTCGGAGCGGAAATGCTTATAACTTGAGCTCCAGATGTCCGATTGAAGTGTTGTCGACATTTTGGGATTCCTCTTGATGAGACGATTCATTTTGCATACTTCACCTGAGGTTTGGACACAGTCGGAGTAAGGCCGGGTTAGATTGTACCTGAAATCCAACCGGGACCCTGGAACGGAAATACGAATAACTCTCAGACCGGACGTCCGTTTCACGAACCCTCAGCGACATTGATAATCACATTGAGAAACTCTTCCTTTGAGTATACCCCATGGGAGTTCGGGGTACAGTTGTGATATGGGTGAGTTGGTTCATACATGAAACCAACCGGGCCCCTGGACTAAAAGGCTAATAACTCACAGACCGGGCGTCCGATCAACGCGCCTTCTGTTGTGTCGAGACCCCTATGACGAGGTGGTCCTTTGAGATACTTATTAGTGGTATTTTGTGATACTTGGAGTATCAACTAGTAGCTCGTGTAGCAGATCCTCCCTGTGACGAACGTACGGAATACAGAGACCTTGTAGCTTACTGAGACCTGCTGACTGCTTGTCCGATATTAGTCAGAGTGACTTGACTAGCCTAGTGGGGAGAACTACTGTGTTTGGGTGGTAGACCCACGACGGGGAGCACTATTGTGTTTGGGTGGAAGACATGCGGTAGTCAACAGAAGGAGTACCTCTGCAGACTATTATGGGGAGAACTACTATGTTTGGGTGGCTGTCCTCGGCGGGAAGCACTACTGTGTTTGGATGGATATCCCGCGATACTCGACAGGAGGAGTACCTCAATCGTCTAAGTTTAGTGAGTAGCGCCTCGGAGTCGTGACAGGATCAAGATACTCGATAGAGGAGGTGGTCTTCAGCCGTTGCGGTTTCAATAATGAAAATAATGGATTGAGATGAGTCCATGACCTATGTGTTACCTCATGATTGAGATGGTTCACTTGAAAACATAGGTGTATGTATTGGCATATACCTAAGTAGTGGTTATCCTTTGATTTCATAACCTTTACGATTCCTCATGATTGAGATGAGTTACTTTATAACTTAGGAATAAGTATGGGATTATACATATGTAAGGGTGATCTGATGAGATCCTTAATTTTGGTTATCCTTGTTGGATTTAGTGAGACCTTGAGGGTCTCGGGGTCCCCACTGGGTATCGTTATACTCACCCCTTCACGGGATACTCCTGCACATCGTTGTGTGTGATGCAGAAGATGGATAATGTTGACATAGGCCGAGTGTTCGAGGACTGGATGGAAATGGGAGGTGGACCTCACGACGAGTCGGTACCCGGAGGTGGACATCACGACAAGACAGTACTCAGAGGAGGTTGACGGACGATAGAATTAAGGAGGCTATCTGTACCTACCCTTCAGGTAGGATTCGTGGTGGATGACCCAGGAGTAGCTACAATTTTGCGGCTGTTTTTATTTTCTATTGTACTTTTCATCAGTTATAGTTGTACTTTTCAGTTGGGTTTGTATTCTGGCCTATTTACTTTTCAGCAATTTTTTTGTACTTTGTGTTTTTATTTCAATTGTACTATGTGGTGTTTGATTACTTTAAAGTGGCAATTCCTTCACTATTTATCAGGATTTATGTCTTTGGTTTTAGTCTCCAGCCCCTTGCCTATGGATGTCGGTCTTTGGGTAGTCACATCACGGGCCCTGAGGACAGGTTGTGACAAATTGGTATCAGAGGAGTCGGTTCTACCGCAGAACTCAGGACTCTGCTAATTCTTCATTGTGATGTAATAGTGTTAAGTGTACCGAGTGTGTTATTCAGTTTCAAGAGTCCAGTGTTGGTGCGATGGTCGACGTATCCATACACCAGGACCCTGACTACTGATTTCCGACTTAGTGCACAAAAACACTGATTGCATGTGTGTTTATGAATGTTTTCCATAAGTCAGATCAACTAGGTCAGCTCACAAGGTTTAAATCTTTTCACCATTTCACATCTATACAGGATGCCTCCTCACAGAAAGTCAGTTGGATTTCTGAGATAGTACACGATGGCGGCCCACTGAGCGATGATGCATCGGTGCAGGGCCCTTTCTACTATGATGGAACCTTCGGGTGGGGTACCAGAAACACCACAACTCATTGGGTCGAAGATTCCATTAGCCATACTAGAGGACTGTGCACGCCGATAGAGCTCATTTCACGAGTTCTAGAGGTAGAGGCGTCTGAGGTTATGAGGCGAGCTAGATTCACAGTCAGTAGAGGACTGTATGGATGCGATCGCTAGAGTTTTCCGCCTAGTTTAGACACCAGTAGTGTGGATGGTGGACTTAGCTACTAGTTTTTTTTCAGTGAGTGACCATGAGGTTGTTCCGTATAGTGAGGAGGATTCTGTGCATGGAATGATGCCTAAGTTAGTACATTCGAGTAGTGTGCCAGCTATATCACTACCTGTTGGTTAGTAGTTTCATCCAGCTGTACCGGTAGATGACACATGTAGGCTTAGTTCCTAACACAGGTTTCAGCATCAGAAACCCCTCAGGTTCCGAGGTGAGCTCGACTCGCCGTAGGCTGAGGACTGGCTTGAGGATGTGGTTGAGAGTTTTATAGAGAATATACAACATCGGAAGGAAAACATTCCTATAGCTGAGTAATCATCGAGGTGTACTGATCGTTCTTGATACTTAATGACTACAATATGGTCACCGCTTTAGAGCTCAAACCTTAGATCTAGAGAAGACCATTGTGGTTGAATGTTCTATTGTTGAATGGATATAACTAGATAATGTTATCAGTGGAAGAGCATGGAATTGGAACCATTCTCAGAGACATGGGAGTGTAAAATGATTCAAGAAGAGGAAGTGTTAAGGATAGATGAATCTACAGAGCAGCAGACGTGGAAGTAGAGTTAAGAGTGCAACATTAGGTGGTGTACATTTAGACATGTTACAACCACCCACCTCTGTAGTCCCTGCCAGGCTCAGGGAGCTGGAGGGTAGGGGAAGAAAACAACTGCATGCGGTCAAGGAGTGTGACCCAAGGGCTCTGTGAATGATTTGAGCTACGGTCTGTGTCTACTATGAGCTGCCATATCAATAGGAATAGGTACCAATCATTCCTTCCTTCCATGAAACTTTTTCCAGACCTAGAGTTTCCAGTTAAACCGTTGACATCACCCTCACGTCTGAAGAAAACATTGGGAGGAGACTCGATAATCATGCTTACACAAGTAGTGTGGTCTGACCCCTGAGGCGAGAGTATTGTTTGGAACCTCTTGGTGGCAGCGTCGAGGCCTTACGATGTTAGATTGGGTATGGACTAGGCAACCACAATTCATACACAGATTGACTGTTTTAGGAAAAAAGGTTGTGGTTTACCTACAACGATGGGATGGGTTTTCCTTGGTCAGTGAAAAGAAAACCCTAGGAAGCACAGGAACCTCCAGGAGAGCATATGGGAGTAGAAGGCTCAGATGCGTGATCAGTACCACATTAATTTTACTAGTGTGTGTTGAAGCTTTATGGAGACTTAAAGCCCTGAAGTGGAAGTAATGTTAAGACCAGGAAATTTCAAGAAATTTCTTTCGTAATTTCTTTGGAATTTAATGAGTCCACAGTTTTTGACGGGACCTGATTCCGAGGCTTGGTGTGCCCGAAATCTTATTCTGAAGTTTTGTTAAGCTTTAATTAATGTGCAAAAGCAGTTTTACTGAAAAAGTGGAATAACTCTTAAACTTTTACTCAGGTCAGAAATCCAAGGGCACCGTTGCACTCAAGATGGAGGGTTTACATTAGGTAGAACTAATGTTTATTCAGTACGGGCCTCCTGCGAGAAATTCCAAAAATGGCATAACCGTAAATAAAACAATTAAATAAATGATTTTATTTTTCGAATGCTTATAAATCACAAAGGGTAGTTTGGATTAAAAATCTGAGACCACCGCTGGACTTGTGAGGGTATGCTTTATTTAAGAAGATACTAACTTTGGCTGGCACGGGCCACCAGAAAAAATAATTTTTTTTCCTCAAATAAAATAATTATGTGACAATAATTTTATTATAAAATTCGTAACTTCTAAACGGTATGTCAGATTGAAAATCAGAGAGTACCGTTGGATCCATTGGGGCGTGTTTTACTTAGGCAGAGGCTAACCTTGATCAGTGCGGGTCGAGGGTGACTGATAATCAATTTCCAAAATTTAGCTCGGGTACGTTCAGTGAAAGAACAAGCAGGTTTTTCTATCTTTCGAACCGGTGCTCGGAATTGAAATCTGAGGGCACCGATGAACTCGAAGTGCTGGTAATTGCTTAAGAGTACCTTTACCGCAGTTGCATTTTAAGCGGGTTGAGATTTAATAATTGGGGATTTAACTTGAAATAAATAATATTAGTGTGTACAATTTTATTTGTATCTGAGGTAGTTCTATCCTACCAAAGGTCTTAATGGTGGGACATGTAACCACCTAACATTCCATGTGATGATGTTTGAGAGGTGGGGCCCACTCGAACCCCAATCTCTCATCTCCTTTAACCTTCCCTAAACTCCAAATAACTCTTATAAACCCCCCATTGATCTCCCTTGCATTTAAATGTGCCAACTTCCCCCCTAATTAAGAGAACCCATCACATTCCCCACTACCTTTAATTATGCCAACACTTTATTCAATTAAAGTGGTTTGATTTTTGAATTACATGGGTTAATAAAATAATATCCATAGTTTATTATTTTATTTTGGGACTTTCATTGTGTTATGAAGTGTTGGGAGAGAGTTTTTGAGAAGGAGAGAATGGTGTTCCTCTCTTCAATGAGGAACAGTTTTCTTCCATG
Organism: Viscum album; assembly: GCA_963277665.1. Lineage (NCBI taxonomy): Eukaryota > Viridiplantae > Streptophyta > Magnoliopsida > Santalales > Viscaceae > Viscum > Viscum album. The sequence goes on along the minus strand of OY728153.1, from coordinate 1,437,603,634 downwards.
ATGAAGAACGCTCTATGATTCAAAGAATCTGAAGTCGCCAACGCTGATTCCTCCTCGGACGCACCACAACATCCATGGAATCATCGACCGATATCCACGATGCCCTATGTTTGACATCATTTGATGAGGTAGGGGAATATTCTATATTTCTAATTTATGTGGGTTATACCCTCGATCTTGTGCGTTTATTTGTAGGATTTATCTTTGTGCATTATTTACCCACGGTTTAAATTTCTCCTGATGAATGCGAATTAAATAAATTATTTTTCAGATCGATAAAGAATTGCATGAATTAATTTTCTTCTTGATTATCTTGATTTTGAAATTCTTGAAGCATGATAAATATTAATTTCCAATTCCCCATGTTCTTGATTCTCAAAAATGATGTCCAAACTAACACGGCTATAGATACACACATTGACCGTGATCATTCCTTATTCATTGTCCGCACATTCATCGCAAATTCTTCAACCTCAAATAATTAAGCGCACATGAAACTCAATGTTTCCCTGAGCGCGACATACGAACGTGATGATCTCGACCAGAGGATCATGGATATGCGTTCGTATCTTTTTTACGAGTTAAATCGGAGTTATAATGGAGTGCAGATGGATATCATGGAACGAGTAGGCCAGTCTGGTAGAGCAAGTTTTCCAGGCCGAGGCAGAATCTATCGGTGCAGCATGATGGGGTGCTAATTGCGAGAAGGAAGTCGTGAATCTTGGAGGAGAAGGGAACGTGGAATAATGTGGTAGATTGGAGAGAGAATTAATTTGAAAGGGATTAATATTTAATAGATAAATTAAAGGTAACTGATGTAATTGATGATAAATTCCAGCGCTCAAGGGGCCAAAGCGTGATTGAATTTTGAGTTAAATATGAAATAAATAAACAATTAATAATAATAATAAAATATTTTTGTTATTAATTTTTTTGATAAAACACTTTTTCAACAGTAAATTATTCGTGCAACCTCGATTTCACTAAACATCTATGGCAGTGTGACCCAGATTCCGAGACGGACATTCCGAGTCCAATATTGGATGTCTTTTTCAGGTTTTTGGATCGGGTACCCAAAGAGCTCAGAAAATAATAGATTTAATATTATTATTAAATCTTCGACCCGCCATAAACCATGTGTGCTACGTCCAATTGTCATGCCGTCAGTGGAGATGTAATCATGTCTTTAAGACAATCGATTCAAGTCTAATGTTTGATACTAAATTCTATTTTGTGGCTTGGGTCCATGAAACACCCAATGATAATAATAATAATATTATTATGGGATCTTGTATCTGATACATCTCTCTCATACGGTGTCATAATGACGAACCGTCTATGATGTTGCGACCCTGGAATTAAGATGAATGTTTCAAGACCATTTTTGGATATTTATGTCGAGGTTGAGGCATGGGCCCCATGAGTCATGGTCCGCGCTTGTTGCGGTGAAATGAAAAATTTTCACCAGCTATCCATTTTGGACTAATGGGTAGTCCATCTTGTGTGTTTTTCGGTGTGGATTGTAGTGGTGTGACCAGTTTGGTTAACCGGTGTAATTTGAAGTATTACTGGGTTGGATCGAACATGAATCCTACCGAACCCTCATAGAGGAAACACTTATAACATTAGATCCGGTCGTCGGATTGACGTGTCGTCGACATTGTTGGATTCCTCTTGATGAGACAATTTTTTTGGAATACATCACTTGAGGTTTGGACGTAGTTGGAGTAAGGTCAGGTTGGATTGTACCCGAAATCCAACCGGGCCCCTGGAATAGAAATACTAATAACTATTAGACCGAATGTCCGTTTGACGAAGTGTCACCAGCATTGACAATCATGTTGAGAAATGCTTCCTTTGAGTATACCCCATTGGAGATTGGGGTACATTTGAGCTATGGGCGAGTTGGTTCGTACAAGAAACCAACCGTTCCCCAGACTAAAAGGCTAATAACTCAATGACCGGGCATCCAATCGATGCACCATCTGTTGCGTTGAGACCCCTATGACGAGGAGGTCCTTTGAGATACTTTTTCGTGGTATTTTTTGATACTTGTATTATCGACCAGTAGCTCATGGAGAGGATCCTACTGGTGACAAGCGTACGGAGTACAAAGACCTTATAGTTTGCTGAGACATGATGACTACTTATCGGATACAAGTCGGAGTGACATGACTAGAATAGTGGGAAGCACTACTGTGTTTGGGTGGTAGACCCAAGGCGGGGAGCACTACTGTGTTTGGGTGGCAGACCCACGATACTCAACAGAAGGATAACCTCTACAGGCTATTGGGGGGTGCACTAATGTGTTTGGGTGGGTAACCCTAGCGGGAAGCACTACTGTGTTTGGGTGGATGAACTGTGGTACTCGACAGGATGAGTACCTCACTTGTCTAAGTTTAGTGACCAGCGCCTCGGAGTCGTGATCGGATCACTGTACTCATTAGAGGAGGAGCTCTTTAGGAGTTGTGGTTTCGATAATGAAACTCCTGGTTTGAGCTGAATCAATTAACTTTGTGTTAACCTCATGATTGAGATGGGTCACTTGATTACTTAGGTGTATGTATGTGTATATACCTAATTAGTGGTTATCCGTTGATTTCATAACCTTTGTGTTTCCTCATGATTGAGATGAGTTACTTGATAACTTAGTAATAATTATGGGATTATACCTAAGTAATCGAAATCTGATGAGATCCTTCTTTGTGGTTATCCTTGATGGATTTAGTGAGACCTTGAGGGACTCGATGTCCCTACTATGTATCGTTATAATCACCGCTTCATGGGCTATGCCTGCACCTCATTGTGTTGGATGCAGATGATAGACAGCAATGACGGAGGCCGAGTGTTCAAGGACTGAACGACACATGGAGGTGGACCTCACGACCTGTCGGTAACCGGAGGTGGACTTCACAATGAGACGGTACTTGGAGGAGGTTGACGGACGAGAGCGTTGAGAAGGTTATCTATACCTACCCTTCAGGTAGGATACATGGTGGATGACCGAGGAGCTGCTACCATTTTCCAGCTGTTTTTCTTTTCTGTTGTACTTTCATTCAGTTGATGCGGTACTTTTTAGTTGGGTTTGTATTCTGGCCCATTTACTTTTCAGCACTTTCTTCTGTACTTAGTGTTTGTTTCTGCTTGTACTATGTGGTGTTTAATTAATTTATAATGGCAATTCCTTCCCTATTTATCGGTAATTACACCTTTGGTGCTAGTTGTTTGCCCCTGACCTATGGAAGGCGGGCTTTGGGTAGTCACAACACAGTCCATGAGGACAGGTCGTGACAATATAGCGTTGGAAAAACATGTTAACCTTGTTCTGTAATGGACTTCATCTACTATGATGGTCTTGGAAGCAATACCTTGGATACTATAGAAATAATATCATGTGATTAATGATTTTCCACAATTAAATGATTTATTCCCAAGCTATTTTATCATGATTGATGTTCCATTATGATCTATTCCTTACATATTTCCATGTTATATGTCATTGGTAAATATTTTGATGTTTAAACATTATGTTCATATTTTTATGTTCAAATATATATGGTTTGTTTTGTTTTCTCAATGATTAACCTTACTGGGTAATTCATCTCACCCTTTAAATGTTTTCTTTTCCCCAGGATATAATGTAAGGTTTTAAGTATGAAAACAAAGTGGAAGGTCTTTATGGGAGATTTTGAAGATCTTCTACTGTGATTAGAAGATTATGTTTCGAGTTTCCAAAGACACTAAACTATTAAGATTCTTGGGGTGTCCATTTTTGTTATGTATTAAGTATTCTGCAAGAGTAATGTAATGTTCATGTATTCCAAGCTTTGGGTATCTACAATGACATTATTAAAATATCATAAAATGGGAGGTTTTTCCCTCTATAATAATGTAGGATCGGGAGATAAGATGAATAATCCACAAGATACTCCTTGAAATAAGATAAAAAGGAAACCAAAACTAACCCATAATGAATTTAAAAATAAAACGGAAATAGATTAATGCCTTCAAAATAAAATAAAAAAAATTCAATTCTAATGAAGTGACATAAAATCTATATAATGGTTTAACCTAGTATAAACCAACACAGTTCATGTTATACAATTGAGAATCTAAAAAATATTATACTCATAATTTCAATATACAACTATACTCAATAGAAAAAAGAATGTATCACATTCATATCTGAATGAAGAATATTAATGCACCTATGATAATATAACAGAACCAACAACACCTAAATAGTTCAACTATCCATAATTTCCTCACCAAGGAACACCATAAATAAATTCTAGTATAATAACAAAATAAAAATAACATAAATAAAGGGTAACACACACCACATTCCCACTGATTTACTAATTTCATTCCCCAATATCCTACACCCAAACTCTTTCATCTCTTCTGAATAAAATATATCACCTTGCCACAGTACGGTCACTTCACATATCTCCTTTAAAACAATGTCAATCACATCAGAACTATAAATATTTTAGTATAGTATCAGGAAAATAAGGTAAATCAAACATGCGCCCTCCACCTAAAAAGTAGGAACCCCAATATTAGATGCTCTACAACACAAATTAGTCACATATCACACAAAAACACATGGGTCAACCTCCTACAACACTTTCATATAAAATATCATCCAAAAAATAAGGACACTTCCCCACAACACGGTCACATCATATCTCATATGAAAACACATCAACCATATTGTATGTCACTAATAGACCCCAGACCATCACAACCTATTCATATATAATCACATAGAAGATAGAATGTGGAAAAGTGGGAATCCATGCATCCATCCTTAACATTGGGATATTGGAAAAAATATCTCACGTGAATATGTTAGTGTCCTCACATAGTTCCCTATGTGGTTATTGTGAATATTTAAATGACCAAGAATATAAAAGAATACACATATATCCACACACAAACCCAACCTATAGGTTCACAACCACACACTTTCTAACTTGCAACATCCCCACATTCAAAAAAATCTCTAAATGGATGAAACCAAACAACCACCAGACACATCTCACACCCCCATCCAATCCCATTATCCAGACCATTCATTTTATTACTAAGCATCAACCACATTAAATCACAAATCCCATAATTTATATATTCATTATCTATTTCCAACCCATTAACAAAACCAAAACCCTTTAATTTTAATAATTATTAAAAATATATTTATTCCATCACTTCCTGGGAATTGAGAACAAAATGAAATATATCAATTAATGTTTATCACATACAATGAAAGACCATATCACCTCCACTCAATCACAGAAAAAATAAATACCACCTGACCACCCCAAAATCAAAGTCAAACAACCACTACCACACCACCCCAAAAGTATTGATAAACAACCCAAAAATAATAGTCAAACAACCACCACCACATCTTCGCAAGTCTTAGAGGAATTTGACCCATCATCCCCATATCACATCGCAAAGTACACATCATCAGCCCACTAGGATGACCATACATTGAAACACATCAAAGGACATTATAATGGTTTAATAAATGATATTTTATCACATTTGTCATTATTTAAGGGGTGTTTTCAAATAATCCATAATCTAGGAGAAATCATTTTTTATACAAAATATGAGTGGTTAGAGAATTCCAATTTTAGGGTAATAACACAATAATAAAAATAGACACCAATGTCAAAACAAATATAATTCAGCATAACAAGTCCCCCCAAAACCCCAATCATTAGTGGGGGATCAAGATCTTATATCGTATAATATAACCATAACATCAAAGAAATAATAGAAGTTGAATATTAAAACCATTTTCCCATTCAATTTTAATTGGAAATATATATATATATATATATCATTTATTAAGACAACAAAACCATCTATTACAGAGAAAAATGACCAGACACCTCTGTTATCATATAAAATAAAGAAGAATCATGGATTTTCTACCTTAAAAATGATCTAATAACTCACTATGATCCGTGTGGTGAAGATAAAACAACCACAAACCACAATTACACATTGGAAACTACAGATCAACCTACACCACATCCATATATCATAAAAATTTGAACTATATCTTTACCTAAAACGGAAATACACAACTGTATTGGGTATTGAAAGAAGAAAATGATAAAACATCCATGATGGATTAAAAACATACCAAATATCTAAAACATGGATCAACCATAATAAAATTATCAATAAACGGGGAATAAGGATACAATGTTACATTCCAATGCATAGGGAATTCCACATAACTGGAGTGTGGATGTTTGGTTGATAGAATATAATGTAATGAAAATTCCACATAAATTCTGAAAACTCAATGGTTTCACATCATGCCTAAAATATATGTCATGTAATAATTACTATTTCAAAAAATTATGACATTAACTAAAAAATATGCTCCTTGACCATTATTTAATACACCTAAAGGATTTCATTTACATGATGTGTAATACATCTCAAAACTTCCCAATCTACCTGCAAATAATCCTAAAACCCGCTGACATTAAAATATGTGGAACATTAATAAATTTCTGGTAAATTTACAGGATGTTAATTACCTACTACAGCTCTACTTAAGCTTCAACCAAAAAAAACACTCTAACCCTCCGCCAAACACCTCCATCCCCAAAAAATTAAAAATTAATGGTTGGAAAGGTACATACTATTACATCAGATACCTATCAAACTATTCTTTCCCAATATATTAAAAAACCAATAAATTAATGAATGTGGTCCGAACAAACTCCAAACCGAATACATCTTAAGGATAAAATCACTCGTCAAGTGCTACGACCTGACAAATTCACCAAACCCATTCAAAAACAAATCTCAAAAAACCACATCACAATAAAATTTTATCACAAAAACCATTAAAATTATATATATTCCCAACTAATAAACATCCCATCCAACAAACCAAACTACACAAAATCTATGGATTTATGGAATTTCATTGCGCATATCAAGATATTATTCTCTATTGGTGACATTGAATCTTCCACAAGAGTTTAATCAAATTGTAGTTTATTGAGTCTCAATTAGAAATCAATTCTTCTACATTTTCACATGTATGAGATTTATCACACATCATACATCAAAAAAAAACATGTGACGAATAATTGATCATAAAAAATTGATTCAAACATCACATAATATATGAAAAACAAAAAAAATTGAAAAACAAAAATCAAAATTTCGTCATGTTGTCATCACAAATATGTGTATCTTTATCCCAAGTAATCTCCTCCATTCCACCATGCTTTCACAACAAACGAAAAAAAAGTTCCATATATTCAGTTAGTACTATTGGAAATCCTAGATCTCTACTAAATGCTCCATGAAAGTCTTGTTATTCTCGATATCCAAATCTCCCAAATAAATTAAATGAGATTCATTGATAAGATGAAACAAATTGTAGAGATGTAGAATCAGTCATGGATGCTATCCAGTTGTAGTGAAAATTTCAACTAATGTTCCTCTTCACTATCTAACCCCAACACCTCAAGAAACCCTTAAATCCTAAGAGAAATAATACTCCATCTGCTAGACATCTAGTACTCACATCTAGGGGAATCCTTCAATAACATGTGGCCAAAAAACGTGAACACCATGGTACTCATACTATGCTCCACATAAGACATATTCTGCTCCAATTATATTTGATCCTATCATGAACAAGATAAAAAATTTCTATTGTTATCTTCACCACATCAGGTCTATGAACTACTAGCTTCCCAACCATTGTCCATAAAATTTGTAAAGAACATGGTCTCCTATAAAAATCCTCAAATAGGGATATACCAAAGGATGAGTGATAGATATTTTTTCATGAAAACTTGAACAAAAGTAAATTTCATACCCTAGATCCGTAAAAGTTCACGATACACACCCACAACATATCCTTTAATATTTATAGTTTTCATTCTATCTTCCCATTCATTTGAATGTAGAATATAGTTTTGATGAATAACTATGTTCTAGATTCATTTTTTAGTCCCTTAAACACTATAATGGTCAAACCTAAATCCTATTATATTAAATGGGAATCATTATTAATTTAAATCGTGCTACCTTATCCAAAAAAACTCTTACCAAAGGTATCCACTATGCCAAACTAATTAATCCAAAATAAGTGTTCTGATTTTTTCAACTAATTCATGATCACCCCAATAGAATCACAACCACCATAAGTTCATGGTAAACCTATGAAAAATTTCATAAGCATATCAAACAAATTCCACTAAAGTACATAAAAATTCAATAATAATCCATCAATAACATTATTCTTGGGATTTACTTGCTGTAAAAATAAACACCATTCTATGAATTCTACCACTACATGTTTCATCCCAGGAAACCAAAACAAAATTATAATGAAAAAGTTCATAATGGAAACTCCTAGGAGTACCACAAATAGTGAGATATGAAAAGCACAATGGGATGCATCACATATCACTATCTGCACACACAAAAACCACTACCAAAAAAACCTTTGGCTCTTACTATCCACTAACCATCCCTTTAAAGCATCACCGTGATAAACATGATCGCACATCACATATTCCTCTGAGATTCCCCACAAAGACTCAAACATATTATACTTAAATAACTGATACAATTTCATTTGAAAAAAATAACCTCAACAATCATCAACTCTCACATCAAGGGGTTTGTCATTGAACTCCTTTATTTATCTCCATCCATCTCCAGACTCCCAAAAAAACTTCCTTTACCAGCATCCTTATCAATATGTCGACTAAAAAATTCTAGATATATGAGTTGTATGATATTAAAAAACAAAATACTAATGAAATACCATCCACATCCACTACCACATATTCAATCCATGTTGGGAAATTGTATACATTAATCTATTGTGATATTTAAATACTACCAAACACTCCCCTATGAAGTAATTCCTCTATATCTTAAGTGAAAAAAATTCACATAATTAATGATCATTGTTGTAGTTTTAATAATTTTGAAAACATAAATACTATATCCATATGGGTTTACTACCCTCTATTACATTAATAATAATCCAATGTCTAAAATACAAGCATTACAAAATAACTCAAACAATAGACCCTTCTTAGGAAACTGAAGCACCAAATCACTAACCAACATCCCGTTATGGTAACCGAATATTGTTTGGAAATATTAAATCCACCAAAATTCCATGTCTTTTAGGTTAAAGAGATCAATGGGGTGGAAACTCAAGTGAATTCATAAACAAACATCCGAAAATGGCCTATATAATCATGAAAAATATAAACCTCTAGAACTTTCGTGGGTAACTCCAACGAAAAAAATACCTCAATCTTCGATGAGTATACTACTATGATTAAATGATACACCACATTCCCATGTAAGGTCACCTCTATAGTCCAAAATATTAACATGGTAAACATTCTATATACCCTTTGGAATCAAAAAATCTGCAATAGATATATATGATGATTTGCGATATCCTCCTCAGACATTGAGTAGTTAAATATTTCATCAATGAGTATGATAATAAACAAGTGTAAGAACTCAAAATTTTTTTTAATAAGAACCTGTAAAGGTAGTATTTGGGGAAAAAACACCTTCACCCTCAACATGTGATATTCTAACTATAGATTGATCTTGAAAAAACAACTCACACATATCATCATGTCAAAAATATATTCTATACATGTTATATTGTAATTCTTGTTGAACGTTAACATATTACACCTTAGATTTTCTACACCCAAACTCAAAGTATTATCCACCATTTTAGTGAAAAATACTATAAAACCCCACATCGACACTCTGGGTCAAGTAAATACATTCTACATCAGATCATTTATCTTAATCCTCATGTTTAATAACATAGAATGATTTATACAATAAGGAACCATCAAAATCTAATAATCAATATGCTTCTTTTATATCTCAAACTCAGCATTACTTCATGTGTGTATCATCGCAAACTCTTAGTGGAAAACATCTAGAAACATTTGAATTTTAACACCCCAAGTTCCTACGGTATGCTTCTCTTTGAATAATGTTGTAGCGTGTGTTGTACAAAACTTCGAGATTCTAACACACCACAACAAATCAAACTAGTCGTTATGAATAGTAATAACTACTTTTTGAAATTATATATGTTTTATATTTCAAAATGGACTTCATTTTTGGATTCGGAATATCATATTTAGCCTAAGGTGAAATTTTGGTACCTTTCGGATAACTTTCATATTTTGATGAATAGTGAAAATTACTAAATTTTAATTAAGAACAACTTTTTTAATCAAAATAATTAATAGTGATAAATTATGAATATGAGTGTTTTTAAAGTATATTTAGAATATATTTTTACCATTTAATATAATATTGGTCATTGGACATAATTTTACAATTAAACCGGACATAAATAAGTGTCAATCTTTTGATAATTATTATCTCTTAAAAACACGCTTTTTGTTTTAACAACGGGAATTAATTTTAAATAAATTTCTTCCACTTCTGTGTTTTGAATTTGGAAAAATGGATTCCATATTTGGAATCAGGATGTTCATGTTTTGTAAATATGTAACATTTATTTTTAGACATTTTGAATAATTACTTCGGTAAATATTTTATTTACCATGGTTAAGGGTAAATCCGGTAAATAAGGGTTAACAAATAATATTATAATAATAACAAATTACCCTAAAACTTTTCCTAACCTTATTGGTTGATAAATTGCCGACCATGGGCATCTTTGGGTCTATTTTGGGACCCCATGGAGCCACTTGTAGGTGATATAGACACTTTATTTTAATTAAGTTAAAATGAATATAAAAATGACACAAGCATATATCTTTTAGAAAAAAAAATTTTACATAGGGTTATATATGTTGTATTTTCGACTATAAATCTTCATTAGAATGATAAAACGATTTCCTACATAATTATATCTTATTTATAATTATCAGATATAAAATAATGTAATTTATTTATGAAACAATGATGATGTTGTAATTACCATAATAGTGAAAAATTAAAATAATTGATATTATAAATACCCAAATAAATATAATTTTAGACTTTTAATGACTTAAATTAATTTTATAGGATAATATTACATATTAGGAGTGATTTAATTTACTTTATTTGAAGTAATAATTCTGTTATGAGTTTCACAAAAATCAACAATTGAATAGTGTCAAAATTGACAAAAAAGTGGTTTAAAAACAAATATTATATTAGTAATTGATATTAAATTCCTAAAAATCTAAGGTTCGGCCAAGAGACTTATATCATGATAGTTATATCATTAATGGACTACTTTGGGGACTCTTGGTTGTATATGGTACGTTTATTAACCATATAATATAAAAATACAATGAGTCATTATAAAAGTGTAACAAATTAAATTAGAGTTAATACTTAAAGATAAGGTTAATATAGTAACCGAAACCTGTCTATATTCTATTGGTTGATTGGTTTTCGACCTATCCCTGCCTTAATCTCTAAATTATAAACTTTGGAGCCATTATAAAAAGAATATAAATTTATTATAAATTAATATTTCTAGCATTTCCAAAGGTTCCCCTCACCCCTCTTATAAAAGGGAACTCCTCCTTCTCATTTCATCACACCTTAAAAGCCTTTTGGTTCGGCCAACCCCTGCCCAAATACTCTCTAAACTTCCCTAAATACAACCTAGAGGCCTTATTTTGATCAGAAAGCCAACCTATGGAGCCCTTTTGATCAAATCAATAGAAAGAACTCGAAGAAGAGGTAATGATTTCACCACCTGTTTCCAAGTTCCTTTATTCATCCACTTCTTCTTCATTTTTTATTACCATTATAAAATAATAACTCTATTATCATATATATACTGTGATGTTATTATAAATAAGTTACAACCATATTCAGTATTCTATCCACCTTTTGAATAACATGTCACCATACGTGTGTACGTACAGCTTACCGTTTCCACGTCGTGGTGTAATTGATATTCAATATATTATTATTTGGATGGGTATAATAATGTTGTGTAACTCATGTAAATAATAAATAAAACATTATAATGAATCTGTATATATGATATAATATCCAATTATATATTATTTTAATATCAGAAGAATGATATTTTCACTCGTGCGTACGTACGGACTACCGTCTCCACGAACGCGATGAGATTCATTCTCCATCGTATCCATTCAAGTATAATTATCATTTGATGATTTAAAAATGATGTTTAAGGACTTGATATCATTTTGGATATGAATAATATACAACCTATCCATTACAAACATGGCTTACGTAACAAAACATATAAAATAAAACGAATATGTTAACACCCGAAACAACGATAATACTATGATATTATTAACAAATCAATGTTAAAAGATCATATATGATAACATATTAATGTATATAAATATTGTATAATTTAATAAAAATTATTTCACCATTATACAGGAGGTTAACCTACTTCGACCATGGAAAAGTAAAAGTTAAGGGTTATTTCACAATCTCTTCATTATCCGAGGATTTTATACGTAATAATCTACTGGGATCTCTTTATCATCCACATCCATGTTTCTTAAAAATGTATTTCAAAACATTTTTACTATTTACTAGAATATGGGTTAAAGTCATTTATACCCTTGTTTGAATTTTTATTATAGGTTTATAAATGAATCTTTTCATCACATTCAAGACAAGGTGCTTTTTAACCTTTTCGACAGAATTAAGGTAAGGATGTTTTTTAAATTATACGACGGGTACTGCTATTTTCCGCCATTATAATGTCTTCAAAGCTTACCTTACAAGATTATAAGAATATTTTCAAATCAAATGTTTTATTTTATAAATATATTACTCTTAAATTATTTCAAAATAGAAAGAGATATTTCACTAAAAAAGAGTTTTGATTTCATCTATGTCAACATCCTTTGATGGATTTTATGCTTATTTGAAGTTGATTTATTATGATACAAAACTTCTATCTTGTATTGAAGGTTTTGTTATATTTTTTACTCCGGATGTGCTATTTTTATACCATTCATTGTTTATGGTGAATGTATTGACATTTCGTATGCTAGTTTTAATACGAATGTTTATGTTATGTTTAAACCTTTTCATATGGGAATGCATTGGACTTAATATGTGATGGGTGGAGCCTGCTATAGTTCCTCAATGCTTTGGTTGGTCTCATGAGACAAACTAGTGTCTTGGCACAAGGCCTTGACAAAATATTATTTGTAGTCTTGGCACGAGGCCTTGGCTATTGGTTATGATTGTCTGTAATTATGCATTCCATCATTATGAAAGTGGTTATTGATATTGCATTGATTATTCGATTAGTAGAATATCCATTTGAATAAGTAAATGACATTATTTCATTTTATTTTTTCCATACTATGTTGATGTTTATGTTTAAAAGGATTTTGTTTTAGTTATACATTTCCTTAAATGTTTATTCTTATTTATGAAAGTTCCCTCTATATTGTTATCCTTACTGGGAATTTGAGCTCACCCCTTTTCTATGTTTTATTTTTTCCAGTGTATGAAGATGTAAATTATGAATGACCTGCAGGGATAGTATGTGGGGATATGAGTGTGAATATGAAGAAAATAGGATGTTGTTGTTTTCATTTTTATGATGTAATGCAAGACTTATAAATATATCTAGTGTTTCCAATGCTACTAAACCAATCGGTATTTCGAGATTTGATCTTTACTGTGATCATGCCAATGTTATGTAATAATGCACTGAATCTGGGTAACTGGAGTCGGGGCGTTACATGAATCACCCAAAGGACCTCCAACATCCCATTTACCACTTATTTCATAGAAAATAATCCAATAAATAAAAATGGGTAACCATATTATGACTACCCATCAGATAACCCCATTCTCAAATTGTACCCTCATGATGACAATACACATATAAGAACATGAATATCCTCTATAAGAAGTCAATATCAACACATATAGAATAAAAAATATAAATTAAATAGTTTAAATCCAATGGTTTCATATGTATTTAGAAAATATACCTAAAGGGAATGATGTTTCCCCATCATCTGTCTACACCCCCTAGACATGTCATATAATATGTTCAATCCTCTTACAAGATTATACAACATTAGGTGAATGATAAGCCCATAAACATATATTTCCAAATAACGGAGTAGATTTGGTATAATAAATTAGTGAAAATATTCAAAATTAAATAAGGCAAATAGAAGGGTATATGAAAAACTAAGCATACATGGAACAATCACGGGACCCTCTAGCCTTGCTACATCCACTGTACATAGCTTACCATACCCATATCTTATAACTTTACATTGATGAACACCTCTATTAACAGTATTAGGTTGAGTTCCTTTAACACTAGGAACATGTCAAGGTTATCCTATTCATACTTCATCTCGCATCAACAGAGCATAGTCCTGCTACACCGTCTATTGAAATGATCTCAATCAAAAATACTACTATGTCTAGAACTGATCATATCCACGTAACCAAACTGAGCCAATGAAACCAGTCACTCGTTATGAAGGTTTCCAGAAACCCCACAACGAAAACACACCTACCTAATATCTCAGGGAATTGAACAGAAACCATTAGAATGGAAAGGTTGAATGTGACAATTTTGAGTTTGACTCTCCAAAGGTCGAATCCTTGAATGTCATTGCACCTAATGACAACAATTGATATATTATATTCTCGGGAAACCCTACTTCTTCAATCACCTATATATTATTCTAAACCTCCATATACACAGACAATGTAAAATGAGTAACTAAAACTGAATAAAAGGATAGATAGACTCTTTAAGATGTCTTTAATGAGACTCCTTATCTAGAAAAAAATATGGTGAAAATAAGTTGTTATTTGAACTTGATTAACAACCCCTTCAATGAAATACTACCTTAATGAAGAGAAAGAATCTTTGAACTCTTCATAGCCTTCATGTTTGATTAATGAAGATCTACCTGGAAGACTTTCTAAACGTTGACCCATGAAACACCATTTTCCTTATACTCACCGAGATACATCATCAACCACTAACATTAAACAACCTGTGTCTGAAAAACTACCAAAGAACCACAATATACAATAGGGTCCCATGCCAAATGGAATGGACTATTGAGCTCCTCCATCCATATCTCTATCTCTCTCTATGAATCACTATCATTGTAATTCTCTAAATCATATCACTAATAAGTGGTCAACACTAATTATGAAGACTTATCCCTCTTTGCACGATTAACCCTATGATGATCAAATATATATTTCTACAGATACTAAAATGCATAAACCACATGGGAATAAAATATAGGATATATTTCCAAAAACAAGGATAATATATTACACCTTATTGAATGGAATTTTATTTTTATTCATTATAATTTTCATTAGTCGTTTTAACCATCCCAAAAAACTACAACCTTAATAGGAACATAATTCATCACGATTCATGTTCCTCTCCTAGGAATTTATTCTGTAAACATTTCCATGTCACATTTTCATTCAATAATTTTAGAGTTTATTCAATGGATAGTGGGGCCCCTGAATACCCTATTTCATAGCCAGTCTCCCTAAACTATGTCATGTACCGATGTCAACGGGAAAAAATTCCATACCAACTCATGAAATACTCAATCTACATAACTCCAATCTCCATCATATCCCTCAGCCTCCTCTAATACCAATAATTCAGTACCCACTCCCACCAAAGATACTATAATGTGTAAAGAGATACAATGACCACAAATTCCAACCTCCAGAAGAATTCAGGTTGAAAAATTACACAATTGGTATAAAAATGTAATAAAATGGGAGGTGTCACCCTATATAATAATGAACGATTAGTTTCTAAGATGGATACTCTATAAGAAAATATATTAAAAAAAATTATAATAAACAAAAACAATCACAAAATTAATGTATTAGTAATACTAATATAGATAATATAATCAAATAGTAAATACCCAAAACTGAAGCTAAAGTTGTGAAACAACAGTATTCTAATGTTCTGTGACCATATTTTCATTCATGGTACATGTATTGATTCTAGAAACCTTAAAATATTTTATTTAGGTATGGTAATAATACAATTTATAGTATGTAGTAATATAAATTATTCTAACACACATGTGAATGAATCATACTAATGGATCCATGATAAAACAACATAACCAATAGCACCTAAATAGTTCAAATATCCCTCCCAACATTACCAAGTCACACACATGAAATAAACAAATCCATCTATAATTACAAAATATATACCATATAGATAAAGGGTAACCCATAACACTTTCCCATTTATTTTCTAATCATATGCCCCAATGCCATATGACCCAGAATTATCTTATAACATAGAGAAATTATTCCACTTCCAACAACATGGTCACATCATATCAAACCTACATATAACTAATCCATCTCATCAAAACCATAACCAGAGTAATATGGTATCTTTAACATGATGGAAATCAACCTCGTTCTCTCCTACCATGAAGGACCCCCATCATAAGCCACCCCAGAGCATGGACATATCACTTCATAGGTGAAAATATTGGGGCCACGACCCCAAAACATTTTTATAACAGATGTTACCCAAAAACAACATGGGTCACCACCAGAAATCACAATCACATCACATCTCACTTGAAAACCCCTGGAACATAACCTAGTGCACCGAAAGACCTCTGGACATCACCACCCAGACATATCATCTTTCCTAGAAGCAGTGGTGTGGATGAGTGGGGTGAAATCTATATAGCCACACCATTTTGATGTTTGAAAAACTCCCCTATGTAAATATATGGGTATTGAAAAGTAGTTCTTGATAATGGTGGGGTGCATACAAGTTTTTTATGTAATATAAAATTATATAAATAGAGCCACACACCATCCAAACATATTGGTTCTTAGAAAAATAGTATTCAGCATGAAATATCCCCACATTCAATATCACCTCTAAATACATAACACCACACATGCACAAGACACATCTCATTCTGCCAACCAATCCCATTATCCAATCCATTCATTTTATTATTAATTATCAACCACAATAAACCAAATAGATTGTAATAAATTTATTCCTTATCCAATTCAATCCCATTACAAAAACCAAACTCCAAGAATTTCAATGATTATTAAATAATTATTTATTATGTCACTTCCTATAAATCGATCACCACACAAATATATATCACATGTAGTCTTTCATTCACATCGAACCATCACACAACTTCCCCACAATCATCGAATAATAACCACCACATCACCACCCAAAAATAATAGCTAAACAACCACCACATTGCCACCCAAAATCATGTCTAAACTACCACCATGTATAAACCACAAATCACAGTAAAGAAATTACCACCTGACTCCCCCAAATGCATGGCCATGAAACTAACACGTCACCAAACTAAGAGCACGACCACATCTCACCCAAAAACTTTATATCTCATTGAAATACACACATATCTACCATAGAATCATGAGAACACATAACAGAACACCAAACATCATTTTATAAAATTAACAATGGTAATTTTATTACATCTCAATTTTTTTTATATGGGTTATCACAAAATCCGTAATATAGGGGAATCAATTTTATTAGCCAAATATAAGTGTCTAGACAATTTCTATTTTTGGTTTATATCTCAAAAAAAATAGTAGTCAGAAAAAATATCATCTAGTGAAAAAAATCACACAATTAACACTATTTCAATAGGAATTAGACACATACATCCCTTTATATCACGACAACATCAAAGATGTTAAAGAATGAGAATCTATTCCCTTTTCCATTTAAATTTAATGTAGATCATTATTTATCTTTGATTAATACAAAAAAACAATATAATATAGATAAAAATGTATATTCCCATCCGAAATGATTCAAAATAAAGAGATATAGGGGTTTATCTACCATAAATAGGCTTTTCCAACTCACTATGCTCCCCCATGTAAAAGAAGGAACACCCCCAAACCATAACTGCACATGGTAAATTATTGATATATCTTAATCACATAAAAATATCATAAAAATATAACCAAAATCATAACCTAAACCAAAACTTCACCACTGTAGTACATTACCAAAAAGAACTGGAGAAACACAACAAGAAGAGATAAGAACATACCACAAATCACAAACTGATATATACCAAAATCAATAGATTAAATAGGAGGAATATTTATAGAATATTCACAAAAAATCACCATGTATATCTAAAAAACATTACGGTGGAGGTTTTATCTAATATAAGTTAATTAGAGATAAAGATAACTTAAAATATGGAATCCATTCAGTTTGATGTTGATTAATCATTACATGGCATATAATCCTCTGGTTTTATAAAAATTTTAAATTTTTCTAAACAAATATTCTCCTAGATTATTATTTATTACAAATCATTTAATGTACAAACATAATGTATAATCCATTGCATGTCTTCTCTCTATACCCAAAAATAATATGTTTACCAACAAGTCCCACAAGTCGTGAACCATCATTAAATGTCATGCAAATTTTTAAGACATGGATTTACTAATTTAGCTCTATTATAATTTTATCCTACAACAAAAAACTATTGGAACCTCACCATAAAAACTCTAATCTCAAAAACTAGTAATGTAATGAGATAAGATGGTACTAGATGTTATATACTACCATCATGATGGACATATTTTATAGAATAGAATCATAATCAACATAATATAAAGTAATGATTTCTCATATAATACAAAATTATATACACATGAATAATTTATATATATATCCATGTATATAAATTCCTTTTTACTTGGTGAATCATTAAAAAAGTGTAATCCCAAGATCATAGAAATGGAAAATAGAATATCAATTAGTTATGGAGGACTATATCATAGTCAGGTGGTAAAACATTAATATGTAAAATAACTTGATATAGAAATATGTACACATGATGTGATTATAAAATTGGAAAAATTATTTTTAAAACATAAAATTATATTGTAAAACCAAAATTGAAATAATAAATAGGGACGATGTTTTAACATGGAATAGGAATTTGAAATAAAAATACATTAAATATGAGATGTGGAAAAAAATATTGCAATTGGGTATAACAATAAAATATTTCTGATGAATGTCTTGTCACATGGACATAGAAAATTAAAATTTTTAAAATTATAATTGTGGCCTTTTGAATGGATAGGGTCATTTAATGTTTAATTTAGCCAAGGGAATCTCTGAATTCCAATACTTATATATTTACATTTTTTTAGATAATTATAAATAGGTCGTTTGCATTGGTTTTTATGTGAATGAAATTGAAATAGAAGGTAGAAAACACACCAAGAGGGTTATGAAAGAGTATATGTCATATAGAGATGAATTCTAGTTGGTTATATCATTATATAAATTTATTCTACATTTCAGAATTCAATTCAAAAAAACAATATCTTTAATCTACAAACTATATAATATTTTTATATTGTAGAGAACCATAAATGTGTAAGTGAATCCATCAAGACAACAGTAATTCCATTTGTTAACCTTGGTGAATAGGCAATGACAGTCCTCGAAAAAGTGAATGATCTTACTCAATCATCGAGAATTAAGTACATAATGTTCTTAATTTCAAACTATAATAATAAAATAGTAGGAAGTGAGAAATAAATAGAAGGGGAATTTTATGTACAATTATTATAAGAGTGTAGGGATTTTAATGGACTAAACATATAAAAATAAATCCTCTACCGACCATAATCATTATAGCACTAGAATTAGATAAAAGATGTAATAATTGAAACATAGAAATATGACACCACCATAATAATTCCCCTTAGATCAGACAATTAGGTTGACTTGTCCATGATCAATGTGTTTTGAGATTGTATAGCCATTACAAGGACTGGGATACCCAAAAATGTTGAGGGAGATGATAACAATATAGAAGAATTAAAAGAAGGAAATAATTCTTATAATAGAACAAATTCAAAATATTATAATAAATATTGATGTCAGGATGAATGTCAAATTAATGTATCCTTTAAAATATGGATAGTGTGGATAATGATGTGGTATTATGGGTGTATATTCTACTTTTACATGAATTTAATTTCCATTTGATCCATTATTCTTTTGACTTTGATGATATCCATGAGTCCATCATTGGGAATATGGATCTTCATAGGTTTTTCAAAAAATATATTCCAAGATGGAGATCTATTACCCTGACCAAGCTGTGTAATAATTCATGAGGAACCACGTATAATGTTATTCAATATGCTAATGTTCTATGAATGTCAAATATTTCTTGTATTCATCGCACAAAAACGGGTTTGAATATTGAATGTGCCATATCAATATTATAATTTTGGTCATATTTGATGGATTTTGTCCTATATTCAATAGAATTTTTTTAAGATTATTTTTGCAGTAATGATAATTTTTACCATATTAGGATGAGTTATATGGGAAAACAATGAATAATTTTAAGGTGAAGATCAAACATGATCCCTCGTTATTTTTTGTGATGGTAGACTTGTGGTGGTATTACCATATTCATCATGAATAATCGATAGATGTGGTTTGGGATATACTTGACCTTTATCAATTATCTATGATTATATTAATAGGTTTTAGATATCAAAAATGATCTGTGAATATGAGTGTGATGGGTTGAAAACATTTTTTTATTGGTATAATAATTTGTTCAAACACATGGTGGGAATTATTCAATGGACTCACATCCAATGGACTTAAATTATGTGGGTCCATATATTCTCTAAATATCTATATTGGGAATATATAATAACTATATCATAATCAATAATATTTTATCTGTATGGTATCTTAAATTATGCCTTTATAGAACCTATAATATACTATACTTGAGATATTTTATGAGTTTTGTCTCCAAATAGATTTAATAAAATCATTGTGAGGTTAATGATAAGGAAATTAATGTTCTAATTGCATAGAAGATATGTTTGTTCACATATGGAATTTAATGTTGGGTTGATGGATTTTGTGTGGTCCACATATACTGATTGTTTCATTTGGAGAAACATATTGAAACATTGAACATATAAATGACCCTGTATATGAGGATCCGAGTATGATTAATTTGAAGGGAACACTAGCTTGGGGATTCATCATATAGTAGATTGTGTTATAGATTGTGTTACATAGTTTTTCATACTATCCTAACACATTAGAATGAGATATAGTGACTTGTGTGTGTTATGTAGATATAGATATTTTGAGATGAAGAGGAGGCATGAGAACATAGAGAGTGGGTCAAGGAAAACAATAATTGAAATATAGTGATCATTGGAATTTTTATGTGCAACATAATTATTGGATATCCAATTTTTTCATTTATTAGGTCATTCTTAAACATTGGGTATCTATATTAATCGTTCATACATTTCATATTGTCCCTTATTCAAAATGAGAAAATAAATTTAGTGAACCATATGACTTGATTAAACACTAGAAAAATATTAATAGTATAAAATAAAAATATAAACCAATAAATAATGAAAGTTCCTATTTAAAAATATCAATTAATTGATTAATATTTATATCCAAAATTTGAATTAAATTTTAAAAATCAACATTTAATCCAATAAAATTTTAATTCCAAATTTATATTGAGGCATTAAAATATGTATTTACCTTGGTTTGATAATATCTTTTTGGTACATATCATAAAAAAAATAAAAATTTTGAAAATTGGGAAGACGTCATTCAATTATTATTAAACTATTACACACCAAGGAATTTTATAGAACTCCAAAAAAGGAATTTCTATTAAAAGATTTACCCTTCCAATTTCAAAAAATACACACATAAAATGAAAAAATATAAAATTCACCAATTGATTATATAATATTGAATATTCAATAAATATTATCCCTTAAAACAATATTAAGAAAGAATATGTTATTTTTTTAGTTTTTGGACAAAATACATCCAAGTGGAATTAAAATATTTACATGTTTCAATTTAATTTATCCATTTATAATTGGGTCCTTAGAAGAGAGTTCCCATTTTCAAAATATTGATAACAATAAAATGAAGTAGTTATAGATTTCCCTTCTTTATATAGGTTCAGTATTCTAACCACCTAAATGAATTCATTTAGGATAATTATCAACATTATTAAATTTTTCAAAACCCTTGTATTTTTGTAAATAACTAATTGAATTTATATAGGTCTTTTACTTACTCACACATGTGATGCCTACTGTAATAATGATTCTTTGTTGGATAATCATTTCGGATTTAATGCATATTTTAATGTGTTTATATCATTAAGGTTCTAGTTTTTTACTATTTTCTAATGGATAACATACCTTATATTATGTTCAAAATTTCATTTTCCTAAATATTAAATCGTTATTCCTCCATATAATTTTCTAGTGACAATCATTTTCAATGTTCTAAAAAACCAAAAAATAGGTAAAATTGACACAACTATCTCATATTTGTGTCAATTTTTAAACTAGTGAAATCATAATATTCTGACATGATATTTTTTACTAGGATTTAAAATATCAAAAAGATTTTTTTTTCAAAAACAAATCAATATTTTAAAATAAAGAAAAAATAATATAATTTTTAAAGTAATTTTAATGATAAATCATGGTTAAATTTAAAATAATCCTTAATATAATTATAAATAAGTTTTAATCCCCCATAAATTTTTTTATTACATGTAATTTAATCTCAACTAAATAAAAAATAATGATAAAACATGATAAAAAAAGATAATAAAATCTTTTTTTTATTTCAATGGTGGATAGATTAAAGATATTCCTTAGGGTCATGTGTAGACAATATTTTCATTTTTTATTTCTACATTATAATGAATAAATAATAGAATTAAAAAAATTCATTGAAAAAACTTAAAAATCAGGGGAAACATAAAACAATCTCAGGTTCATCCATCTAAATATAGGTGTTTTACTGTACATTGTCAAAAAACCCAAAGATAAAACCTAATAAATTGTTCTGCTAGAATTATGTTATATGAAGGACCAAATATTATTTTTACTAATATCCATTAATAGAAAGTATATTTCTAAAAAAACTGGAAATAAGTGAAATTATTTCTAGGAAAAAACAAATTGAAATGAAATAATTTATGCTAGGAGAGAATAAAATGTATGTTATCTCTTTATTGGCATGTTTATCCTCTACATTGTCTCATGATTTTTTGGACATATCATTTTCAAAATACTTCATATATCTTCGTGTCCTTTATCACCTCATATTTGTTGAAAATGTGTTCAATATAAGGGTCTTGTTGAATTAATTTTATTTTTAAAATTGTAAATTATTTTTTACATTCCATCTTTTATTTCCATTGGTGAATAGTTATATTTGAAATATTTTATATTATAATAGAGTACATTTTCAATTTAATCATCATATAACTTTATTAGTTTATCTTTTTTCGCATGTACTGAATTTCTATAACTATTCTCTCTTTATAAGATTCTTCTTTATAATCCTCTTCTTCATCCATTACTAAATAATTCTCATCTAATCATATAAATTATGAAGATGGAGAGTTAAATATAAATTAAAATAGTTAAAATCAATAATACTTGATTACATGGAATTTCCAAATATCTTTAATGGACTAAGCATGATCTCTTTCTATTAAACAATGGCATCCTAATCAGTTTCATCAGTATGAGAGGGTAGTGGGTATATCTTGTTTTCTTCCATTATCAATATAATCTATTACGAATCATTAATAAATGAATACTAAATTAAAAATGAATCCAAATCTATAAATTAAAAAGGATTAGTGTTTAGTTTAAATATACATAATATTAGTATTTTTTAGTTTAGGGTATTATTATCCCACATTAGTTATTTTACTGATATGAGTGATTGATTCTTGAGTTCCTCATGTGTGTAGTCAAAAAAATATTAATAATAGAGTATTTGAGATGTAGTTCCTAGAATTATTCCATATACTCTTAATAAAACATCATAGGGACACATTCATCTTCTTTTTATTTTTGATGAATTTTCTCCATAAGATCTTGGATTCAAGTGGCTATTATAGTAATAAATTACTTTAAAACTCTCCGTATTCCATCATGTTCTATTAATTATGGGAGAATTTATAATTACCCATTGATGTGTCCCTAAAAACCCACCATAATTAGTTATTCTATTAGTTTATAGTGTAGTGGAATGTAATGTTGTTGATAATATTACTTATGCTGTTATTATTTCCCATACTCCCACTGAATAGTGTAAACAATAGTTTTCTCCCTCTATGGGCATTCAATTTCAACCATGGTTCCCCCCACCCAAATGTTAATAAGTAATATAATTAGAGGAAAATTATTATGGAATGGTCACCCAAAATTTTTTTTTCCCATATTATAAATTGATAAGAAAAATAAATAAAATAAAATAAATTTTTTTATTGAAATAAGTGAAATCACTATTTATAATTCTAATTAGATAATGAGAAATTAATCCAAATCCTTAATAATGGAACAAACATAATGAGATTTATCTCAAAGAGATCTATGTAAAAAATATATTTTGAAACATGGAATATATAATAGTTGAAGACAATGGTAATTTCTAATGTATTTTGGCATAGGTGATGTCATTATCCTAACAGTTATGGTTCCTCGTAGTGTTTTCATAAATTTTGAATGTTGGAGACATTATTTTTTTTATTTTGTTAATTTATTTCCCTAAAATTTATTGTGAAACCATCAATAAAAAAATAGTGTTGGGAAGAAATTTAGGTTCCCTATGGATGAATTCTATTGTGGTGTATCATATTTTAAAATTTTCTCTAGAAAATAATTCAAGGGATAAACTTAATATTTTTTCCCAGACACACTATAAGGTTTCTCAATTTTATTGAACTAATAGTTTTTTGTTAAATCCTCATACATAACAAAAAAATAATTTTCTCACATTTTTTATTGGGAAAAAACACTCCAAAATAGATTTAATTCTCATACTCAAAAACCCAGAAGAAATCAAATATCATTATTCCATTCAATCCACACAACTCCAATAGTATTAATTTTGATCAAAATGATGGGATAAATTAAAGTGAAACAAGTAGATGCCTGAATTAGTATTAACAGACTATAGATTAGAAATGGCATCATGTACACACAATCTTTACTACCACATAATAATTAGATAAATATGCTAATAATTAAAACAAAAAAAGTCAACATCACCATATTAAGTCCCCTTATGTCACCCACTAGGCATTGACACATCATGATCAAGGATTTTATAGATAGAGAGAATATTATAGTGATTATGAAATCTAATGATCATTTAAGAGATGAAAAATATATAATTACGGGAAGAATTAAATATTATTTATAAATTTATATTTATAGAAAACCATAAATAAAAATACGACTATGATAAATTCCAATGCCTCAAACCCATTAAAATTTAGAGAGATGGTAAAATTTATATGCCTCATGGGTTTTCATCTTCATTCAACATGAATTGTCTTGCCGCAAGATCCATTTTTCATTTATCTCTAATTATATGAAAATGTCTATATCAGAGGTTTTGAATTTTATCAGGTTGGCTCATGTTGAAGATTCTTATCTAAATAATTATTCTAAATATCAAGATATATAATAAGTCTTGATCAAATAGAGTGAAAGTGATTTACTTCATCAATGTATGTTGGTAATAAAGTTTCTTCTGAACATGGTCATATGAGTAAAAGTTTGATTAATGCATGTGACCATTTGGGATTTGACTTTGGGTCTATTTTAGAAGATTTTGGACTAGATAAAAAAATGTTCTGTGAACATTTTTCTTTGTTACATAGATAATGGGCTATGGTATGATTAAAAAATTCATAGAACTGTAAAAATCGACCCAAAAGATCTAATAATTGATCACTACAATTTTTTTATCATTCTAGGATAAAATATATATATATATAATTTTTATGGAAGAGCAGCCACTACTGAGTATCAAGAACATCATCCTTGATTTCTTTTGAAGGATCATGGTGACTAGTGTCTGATAACCCAATGTAATACATTTGGGTATAAGGATGTGCAATGGTTACTATGATGGGTGGAAGGATTTATTGACCCTAGATTTTATATCCTCAAAAATATGTAATTTATTTTATATATTCAATCTCATGATATAACCAACATAAGAAAACCACAATATATTAAGAATATATTATTATTAACTAAGTATTAAGAACTAAAATGAAGTATTATTAATAGAAATTTCCTTTATCTCTTTAATAATTAATATGAATTATTATATAAATTGGTAATAAAACTTTCAATTTATATTTAATCGTTAATTAAAAATAAAATTTCAAAATTTTAAAATTTAAATATCATAAAATAAAATATAATTTTTAACTCCTCTAATAGAAATTTAATTAGAAAGAATTTTTATGTTTTTCTGAAAATATATATTTTTAGCCGATTACAAAATTACTATGAAAATTATAACATTTATGTTTTTATCACTATGTAAGACTATAATACAATAGTAAAACAATAATGTAACAAAATAGGTTTCTATAGAATAATATTATTATTTATAATGAATTCTATAGAATTATAAATATAATGTGCTATATTTTTTAAAAAAATAAGAATTTTTGTTTTAAAAAATATTTTCCTTCTTCTAATTAATTGATGTATTTTTTAGGTGAGTTTTTCTTGTGTATATACATAAAATCATCTAGAATTTTATTTTCTTTTTATTAAAAAATTTTCTACCATTAATATCACTTATAATGATTAATTTATCTTTTATATAATTATTAATCATAATATCTTTAAATTTCTAAAATCAATGTTTTTTGATTAAGTGCATTTATTTTAAAATTTATTTTCCACATATTTTTTTATATCAGAAACTTATTCTATAATTTTCAATCATATAGTTAATAAAATGGTTTAAAATTAGTTTTTTAAATTATATCCAACATTATCATGTACACATTATAAATTAATCCAACTTTTATCAATTGAAAATTGAATAGTTTGATTACATTATTAAAAAATGAAGAGGTTGTGTGAATGATCCACTCTTTATCCTTATTAAAAGATACCAGTTCCCCCTTTCAAATATACACATATCCTTATAATTAATCATAGAATATTTTTAATTTTTCTCTCTCAATAACCCAATACCATGAATATTTCCCCTCGCAACTCTTATTAATCCTAATAAACATAATTTCAAGGGAACTTCCAAAGAAATAATATTGTCTATAATGTATTTATTATTTACTTCTTAAGTTTATTATTTTTTTAACTAAATAATACCAATAATATATCTCTACTTTAATGTGATGAATTTATTATTATAAGAATACAGATATGTTGTCTTGTTAGTTAAAAAATCCTCAATATTTAATTTTTATCCACTTATAAAAACAAAATGATCGTCAATCGTGCATGTTTTTAGACTATCAATGCCATCAATAATCATTTATCATTTTCTTCTAGTTTTTAATTATTTATATATAAATCATTAAATATGTTTAATATAAATAAATACATAAAAATAATATCATTATTATTCTATAATAATTATATTACTTCAATAGAAATACATCATTACCCATACTCTCAAATCCAGGTAGTTCCACTTCCTGTTTTGGTTAAGTTAACAACCTATATGATTAATGACATGAAATATTTTTATGGTTGACTATAGATAACCTAAAAAATCCTATTATTATAATAAATTAGTCAAATAATTAATTTTATATTTTTCATTAAATATAATATTTATTTTTCACTTATAGGTAATGAATATTTTTCATTTAGTGGAAAAACCAAAATAATCTAACAGTATATCCATTTTCATGTAGCATAACTAAAACATATATGTAATGATATAGAAGATTTAAATATAAATAAATTAAGTAATATATTAATTATTATAATTGTGCTAAAGTATGTGTAACGACATTAATATTATAAAATCTTTGAAAATGGTTAAAGTTATTAACATAATATTGTGGAAATATGCTATAATTATAAAAAATAAACATAAAAATATTCATAATTGAGAAATATTAGATGAAACATGTAAGAATAATGTTATAAAATATATGAATAGGGTATATATGTTTTATCAAATTTATAATTTCATTAACTATGTATAGAATAAAGGTATGTGTTTATCTCAATAAGTCCCTATTTGAGACACATGTTTTTTAGACACCTAATTTACATTAATCTATATATCCACTAATAATTAGATATTTAATTTAATATATCATTCTTAGTAATATTATTTAACTTTAAATTCATTTGATATTTTTTTCAATGGGGTTTTAATTCAAAACATCAAAAGGCGTTAGGGTTTTTCCCCAACTTCTCTTCAATGAGACATGTTTTAATGTTATGCACAAATTTATGGTTTCCATGGTGTATAAAAAAACCATGAATGAAATAGTTTTATAATTAATGATTAAATAACTCTGATTTATACGAAAATATGATTTTAAAGATTCAAATTAATTCTTTTTAGAAAATTACAGAAGTTGTAATGGTTTTGTTTCAAATTTGTGTCCCTTGATCCACGAATAAGTCATACACTATGTGTAATATTAGAATGCATAATTAATTTTATATTGATATTTTATATAATTAAAATACAGTAATTACTGTTTTGTAATTATTT
Source organism: Viscum album (assembly GCA_963277665.1). NCBI lineage: Eukaryota > Viridiplantae > Streptophyta > Magnoliopsida > Santalales > Viscaceae > Viscum > Viscum album. Next base: position 1,437,574,926 of record OY728153.1, on the reverse strand, counting down.
ATTGAAAAATTACACCTCTATTAAAGTTTCGATTAAAAATTTACAAAGGCAAGAAGGGAATTTCATTACCAAATTCTCTTCCTTAGATCATAATCACAAATCCGGGATTGTAATGTTTCAAAATTCATTACTAAAAACCTATAATAAGTTTAGTATGTAATACACAGTATTTTTTATGGAACTAATCTTTTATACTAATTTATTCTACCTCAATGATTTTAATGTTTCTTTAAAATTTATTTTCATTAAAATTATTCTCAATTTGTTTAATAGTTTTTTAAAATGTTTGTATTTTCAATTCCCATGAATGTTTTCATTTTAATTATATAAAAATAATTTTTTTTATCTATAATTTACGTTTTTAACCTTATTTAATTTTTGAAATTTTTTTATTAGTTTTATAAAGATATAGGTTTTAAATAATGTAATTTCAAAATGTTTAATTGGTTTTTCGATCTATTCAAAAAATGTGTTCTATTATCCAATACAAATTATATTTTGATCAATTTTTTTTCATGTTTCCATAATTTTTTTTTGTAAATATAAAAAAATCATATCATTGTTACTTACATTATTAAATAACTTATTCATTTTTAAAATTCTATATTATTGAAGATATTTTTTTTTAAAAAATTCCTTAAATTTTTTTGTTATCCTATTTAATATCCATTATGTTTTTGATGGATGATTCTTTTAGAAGTAATGAAATTATTTCTTTCAAAAGTCATCTATTTCCATTAAAATTTTTGTAATGTAGTTTTCACTTCAATTTTTTAATAGGATATGTGATTTCATTTTTATTTTCACAAATATTTTAAATGAAATGATTATTTTTATTTAAGGGATTTTTTTACTCTATAAATGTAATTAGGATTTCATTAACATATTAAAATTATATTGATTTATTTCATAAGATTTCAGAAGTTCTGAACTTAGATATTTTCCAAAAGGATTAAGAAACTCATTTTTTATTGTTTAAATATTTAATTATTTTGAAATGTATTGATGACTGTAAAATTATTATGGGTTCTTTTATATTGATATTTTTTCATGTGGCCAAAATGAATTTAGATAATGAGATGAGTGCGGACTATATCTACCTCCAATTAATTGGGTAATGGATTTTATCTTATGAGATAAAAATTTTATGTTCACAAGTTAGAATATAGCTCCATTCAAAATGGATATTTGTGATTTCATTTTTCTCCATGAAAAATTTAAATATTAATGGGTTGTTGGATTGAACGTTTCACATAGATAATAAATTAAATTGTTAGGATTGATCGATTTTAATTTCTATTTTCTAGGGATCAATTTATATGATTAATTTTTTATTTTCTCATGAAAATGTATGTGTGTTATTTTTTAAGTTGTTATTCTCTTATTTCATGTTCATGGAAAAATTTTAGTATTTTATTCTCCATTAAATATGATAATTTTCCTTATACTTGATTGTAAATATTTTTATAATATAACCATCATGGATTGGTTATGTTGCACTTTACTTATCATTTGAGATCACCAATTTTTTATGATTCCAATCCTCATGTAATGAATATGATTATATAATATGATCTAATTGGAAAGGTATTAGTGGAGTGTGGATAAATAAAAAAATTTACTTGTTTAGTAGAACAAAAATTTATGTTTCTAATATCAAATACACTCAAAGATTATTTCATAAGGATGTTTAACTATTTGAGAGGTGTATTATTTGAATAATTATATTTATGAATTATATATGTTATGTTCACCTTAGGTTTCATAAATTCATATCAAACAATGAGTTAGTTATTTTTTTTATTGGTTCAGTAATGATTTAATTTAAATTTAGATAACATTTGTTCAAATATGTTAATTTATCATATATACAATATGATATCTTAAAATATTTTTAATGTCATGAATATGTTGTTATACCTAGAAATAAATATTTTTTTGATAATATAGTTTGATGCAACATTGTCTCATATTTATCTAGGGAGAATAACCATGAAAAGGGTTGGTTTATCATTGAATATATCATCAACCTAATGCCTGATGAGTAGAAATGAGATTTCACACATGGTTAGAAATTACCTGAAGTTATTTTTTAGTTGATCATATGTTCTTTATAAACGAAAATGAATTTTATAATTTCCTATTAAATTGGGAAATTACATTTTTAATTATGAAATTACCCAAGTTAACATAACCACGGTTATATTAATAGAGTTATAAGATGAAACAAGTGTGTAATAATTGAGAATAAATAATTACAAATTTATAAAATGGTTTCATTATAGAATAAATATTTTTATTGTGATTTCATATGTTTTTGTCCAATTAAATAGCCTTTATTTTACATTATCATTATACATTTTTATGTGTTTGAATTAAAATTAGATAATGAAAATGATGCTCTATATGGTATGTACCCATAAACTCTAATGGATAATATTTCTTATAAATAGTTCACTGGTATTATCTATGATAATGAGATAGATATATTATTATGTGCCATATTGTGAGTTTCCCTTGGATCCTATATCTTATTTATTTAGTACTAGATAATGAAATTGCAAGTATGAAATATATTTATTGTGGTATAATTTAAATACATGATATTTTAGATTCTGTGAAAAATATAATATGTCCTATAACATGGTTCACAATTTAATCCAAACAAAAACTATTTCCAAAATATTAATAATAAATTACTAATAAATCTTAAATTAAAATGATGTTACAAGACTATTAATACATACTACCTTTAGTGTATAAATAATTAATAAGACTTAATAATGATAAAAGTTATAACAAAATTTATTTTCTCTATATTTTACCATATTTCAAAAACTAGATAAAAAATTATTAGATATTAAATTTTATATAGTAAAATTCATTTGGGAATTCATCTAATGATTATTTACTTTAAATTTTGTGATTTGTTTCTAAAATGGGGGATTTTTTTGTAAAAAATAAGTTTTATTAAAAATTTAATATTTATGATATTATCACTATTTATGTATATCTTAGAAATCTTCAAAACATTTTAACTAATAAATGATGTATTTATGTAATTCTATTATTCATTTTAATATATTCGTTGATATTATAAATAAAATGTGGAAACAATTTTGACCTAAATAAAAAATTTAGTACAAAAAATGTTTTCATTATTATTTTCTAATAAAATTTTTTTAACATGATAATTGGTTATACGTTTATTATAATGACTTATTCCTTCATTATAAATTATTGAAATCAAATTATGTTTTTAAAATTTTCAATAATCATAATAATATATTATATATAAATTTAAAATGGAAAAACATCATTTTTTTAAAAATTATTTTTTATGGTTAATCATATTTATATTTATATTAATTTTTTACACATTTATATATTTGAAAAGATATGTTTTCATTTATATTTTATGTAATAAAGTTAATATTTGTTGTGAAGGTAAATGTTTATTTTATTTATCAATAATAATGACTAAGATTATAAATTAGTTACCCTAGTAAGTCTTAAAAATAGACAATAGAGTTTTATATAGGTGATGTGGTAAAAATATGTAAAATAAATGTTTTAAAATAAGTGTTTCATAATAGATTTTACTTTATCATGTACCAATATCAGATATTTCCACTATTTATCCTTTTACCCATCAATGTTTCCTTGAAAGTATAGTAAAATGATGAGTGTTTCTAAAATTAACCTTTTCACCCGTTATAAAAGGATACCACTTCCACCCATTCAATTATAAACAAAAAATTATAATTTATTCCTAATATATTATAATTTTATTCAAACATTGATCTTATTAGACAAACATAATCCCTTTTTCAGTCAACAATAGGTTAGGAACATAAAATTTATTTTTTAGCTGAAATGAAAAAATTAAGTCTCTAATGTAAGTATTAACTCCTTATGATGTTTTTCATGGAAATATTAAACATAAAAATATCCTAAAACCATATTAATATTATGTATTCAATATATTTATTAGGTATTTCTATGGTTATACAAATTTAGTAAACATTTGTAATTATTTTCCATTAACTTATAAAAGAATATGAATGTTAATTTGGCATGTTTATGGAATACCGTCATAGAGAAGAATTGTTTTAAATTTTTTATTTTAGTTTCTTTCTATTTATTAAAAAATAATAAAAAAAGGTAAAACATCCTAAAAATGAAAAATAATATGATTATGAATCTTTTATAATTACATTCTTTTAAATGAAACACTAATTTAACCATACTAGCTAATTGTATTAACGAAGGTTCACATTTGTTTTGATTTGGCCACCCACATGAAAAATTATATAAAACCCAATTATGGTTTAATATGAACACAAAAAGATTCGAATAATATTAATATTATAAAATAATAATTTTTTGATTTTTTTATAGAAATATTATATTAACTACTTAACTTATTATTAATGTAACAAAATTAATTATTGAATTTTATAAGAGAAATATTATTCAATAAAAGATATTATAAAAATTATGAAATTTAATACAAATGATTTATTTATTCAATTGTTTTTATAATTACATCCTCATTATAAAACATCTGGAAATGAATAATTTTTTTAATAAATTATAGTTTAATTATGGTATTAGTAATCAATATAGATAAAATAAAAATTTATAAATGATGAACATAAGTGGTAAAATATTTAAATAATGTTATAAAATATAACATAAAGGTATAAATGTTATTTTACATGAATTTATTATGTAATAAACTGATTAAAGAAACAAGGTACATGTTTCTTTTTCCATCTTTGAGACACATATTCTTTTATGAAACAAATTTATTTTAAATGGTGTATATAATTCCAAATGGATATTTAATTTAATTTATTATTCATATTTAGGTACTTTGATCTTCTACTAGAATCCCCCATTTTTAATGGGGATTTTATTAGAATGTATCTGAAGAAGTAAGGCCTTTTTCTTTTTCAAATACTCTTCATTAAAACATGTTTTCCTATAATGCACCGATTAAATAATTTTTTATGGAATATATTACCTATGAATACATTATGGAATAATTAATGATTTAATATTGGTATTTATATAATGATATGATTATTAGGATTCCAATAAAATTTGATTTCCGAAGTACTTAATCCATAATGGGTTGTCTGCCTCTAATTTAAATCCCATAAGACATGTATACATTCTACATTATACTTCATTATTAACTATTTTAATAATTACCTTTTATAATTTTTTTCATGATATTATTATACTTCATGATAATGAATCTTCTATTTAAACATTATTCATCTCGTGGTATTTTCATTGAAAAATTAATATTATTATTTGAGATTTGGATGCCTCGATTTTATTTCATTGGTCGTAATCAATCATATTTTTATATTATCCTTCATTATTAATATATTATATGATATGAATAATTTAGTATTAATTCGATATTCTTTTATAAGAAATTTTTTTTCATGCAAAATTATTCTTCACCGATGATTTTAATGTTTTGTTAAGTATTATCTTCTTAAGAATAATTCTCTGCACTTTATTTGATTTTCTACCACATATATAATTTCATTTCCCACTAATTTAATCATTTACCATGTGAAAAATAAATTATTTTTATATCCAACAATCCTTTTATTACACTTATTAAATTTTAATAAATATATCCATTATTTATTTTTAATGATTTCAGTTTTGAACAAGGGTTTTTCAAAATTCTAAAAAGATCTATTCATCCATTACACATATTAATTTTTTATCATCATCTCAAATTATTATTTTGATAAGATTAATGTATTTTTAAATGATCCATTTTTAATGATAATTGTTTTATAAGAAAATGTCTTCAAATCATTTTTACTTCCATTTTTAAAACATTATAACCTTTTAAATTAACTATTATAAAATATTATATTAAAAGTACATGTTTTCAGAGTATTTTCACTTTTTATGTTTGATAAAATTTATTCATATTCATGGATGTCATATTTGGAGAAATTTATATTCAAATTTTCTATATTCTGGTGTTTCCCTTCACATGAGAGTTTTTAATAGAATTTTGACTAATGTTTGATAACTTTTTTTTTAAATTTTTTTTATTTTCAGATCTATTTACCCTCTTAGGTCAATATTCATGATTTTATGTTCTAATAACTGTACATACGATTATATGATATGAAATATGTATGAAAATTATTACTTTTTACTATCATATTATTTTTATGTCTATAAAAATTGATGTTTTTAAATGTTTTACAAAAATATTTTTTTATGAGGTCTATATATTATTATTTAGAAATATTATGAAAAACATATTTAATTCATGTTATTATTTAAGGTTTGATGATTATTTTTAATTGACACATAAATTTATTTATTAATAAAAGGGTAGGACCCATAATCCCTCCCTTGAATTTAGAAAAACATTTTTATAATGATATAGAAATGTTATACAAATGGGTTATTAAGTAAATCAGTCTACAAAGAGTGAGTGTGATAGAATTTATATATACTCAAATATTATGATTGAATGGGATTATGTATATCTAGGTTTAAAAAATTTATAAATCATAGGTTTGTGAGAGTGATACTTCCACTTCTAGGTTTGATGGACCTTGTTAAGTGCTAAATGTTTTATTTCATAATTATATGGTATGTTTTCTATTTTTTAGTTGTTATATCAATATTTTCTGATCATGGTAAACAATTATTGATTTTTACTATTCTAAATAAATTATTTTTCCATATTCAAGATTTTAGACATGTTTATTGTCTTACAATTTTGGCATTTTTATGATATCCTATATAGAGAGTTTCTATCACTATTTTTTAACATTTTCATTCCCAATGTAAGATATGTTATTATATCATGTGATATATATAGGAATGGTTATATAGGAGTATGGATATGGAGAAATATTTACAATTTTATTAAAATAAGATTATTTTATTGCTAATTTATATGACACTAAATTATTCATCATTTTGTTTGTGAGGCTATTTGCGAGGTGTATTTTTTAAATTTTGATATTAATGTATTATCAATGTCATGATTAGTTTGGGTCACTTCAGAGGAGTAACAACACTATTTTAGAAATATATTCATGAACATGTAGGGAATTCTTCAATAGACTCATAGTTGGTTGATTGAAATGATGAATCATTTCATCATCTTCTAATATCTACACATGGAAAAGACCACATTATTCTTTTCTTCAAAGGCAGTTCTCCCTCACAACATATTCAATTAATCCTTGCTATATCCAAGTATCTATAGACTTGAAAATTTATATGATATTGTCATTCATGTATCTTTTATCGCATCTTGGTGAGGGATATACTCAAGAAAATAACAGAGAAAATATATTATAATTACTTGAGATTTTTAAAGTCTTAGAAATATTTCACATGTGGCATGCACAGAATGGTGTATTTCATCTATTATAACATGATGATGGATTTAACATGTGACTGAACATGGAGTCAAGGCTTATAGTCACAAAGAAAATATGGGTGTGATAGCTAGTGGTTTCATCATGCGGTAGACTGATATACCGTGATGCCTCCATGGTTGGTCATGTAATCATTTGGAATTTTAACGAGACATCATGAGTTTTTATGGAAGTTATATGAGGCATGAAGAAAGTGAAGAGGAGGAACAACATCTTGAAAAGTGGGTACATTGTAGTTTATATTTAAATCTCATAGTGAGTAAAACATTAATGTGTAAGAATATAAGGTTTCTGGTAAATTTTCTCAAACATGGTAGCCTTCTTGACAATTGAATCATCATGTGTCTAGTTTAAACATTGTGAATTTAAACTATACAAAATGATAATTGAAATTCAGGGAAATCTATGAACATATTATTCATGTAAAAAATAAATATACTAAAAAAATAAAAAAAATTCCTATGAACAATGAATTTAAATATTTTCAAATATGAATTTATAGATTTTAATTTAATTCCAAAATTAAAATAAATCATGAAAATTTAATATTTAATCTAGTAATAATTTAATTCCATATTTCAATAAACTCTTAAAAAAATATAATTTTACTTTTGATTTATAAGAGATTAATATGTTTAGTCATCAACAATTAATTAAAAAATATGAAAAATGTTTTCATTTTAGTAGTATTATATTATGGAAGGTACTTAATAATTGTAAATAATTTTTTATATCAAGGATAACATCGATGGGAATTATCATATAGTGGATAAAATCAGAAAACGTAGTGGGTCTGGTTCAATCTACGACCCCACATATTGGGATCAAGACAAAGTCCCATTCATTTCATATAATAATTTATAATGTTTTACCCAAAGAATTCCAAAGTGATATAATTATAAATAATTAGCTATAAATATAACATAATCAAAGTGTTTTAGCACAGAATTATCATTAATTAATTTTATATATCTTTTTAGCAATATAATATTAGAGAAATAGTACATAAATCATACCTAGAAACCCACATTTATAAAAATTATAAACTTATAATCATTATATATTTTGTGTGAAATATATTTAATTATTAAAATATAAATATTTGTTCATAAAAAAACACAAATTTCTAGTTCAAATATTATTTCTTCTCAACCATCCTAAAACACTATGGATATGATTTTAATACGTGATATGAGAATAATATATTATTAGGGGTTATAAAAAAGCTGAATGAAATAATCACTACAATCCAAGAAAATATATAAAAAATTCAATTTAAAAGTATTGTTTCAGCTCAAACTAAATATTTCTTACATAAGAAATCACTTTATCTTTCCAAATATTTTCATAAAACATTTCGTAATAAATCATTAAATAAAAAATAATAGTCATAAAAGATTATTTGGAAATAAAATAAAATCAATAAATGTTGTTCAAAAAATTATTCTATGAATCCTTTAGAAGTATTTTGTACAATCTATTGAAAATTATCACTTTTAGTGCCTTTTTAAAAATCATATGATTACTAATAAAACCTGTGGTGTGAAAATATAGAAAATTAAATTATCATTAAAATTATTTTCCATATCAATTAGACAAATAAAATAATAATATGATTGACTTATATTACCAATTCATTGGAGGTATATCATGTTCCCCCTAATATTTGGTTTATATGGTAAATATAAGTCCATTTATAAAAATGTAACCACCCATCATTGGTTGATAACATAACCACCCATTATTTGTTCAGAACATAGCATCGCATCATTGGTTTAGAACATAATGTTTTAATAAAAATGTCCAAAATCCTTAAAATAATCATTACACAAAAATTCATGTAATTTTAAACCTTAAACACATAAAATATTTTTTTTCACACATAATAATACATTTATAGATTTTAAAATAGACATAAAATAAAAAAAATATTTTACGTATGAAAATATCCAAAAACGGGGAAAGATTATTTTTATTTAATGAAAAAATGTAATTATATAAAATAATCCAAAAATAAAATAGTTTTTATCATAGTGGTAAATGTCATTTTCACCATATATGTAAAAATATATCATTACTTTTTATTTTTATTGAAACATTACATCCAAAATAAGTAAATAGATTCATTTAGAAACCCTATTTTATAAAGTATATATAAAAAATGAAAATGAAAATTACTTTATAATTATATAAACAAACACATAAAATAATTTTTATGATTATTGATAAGGAAAAAAATACATTTAAATCAAGTCCTTAATTCATTAAAAAATTCTCAAATTTAGTGGTATATTACATCAATAAATAAAAATATTCCTTCTTTTTTTTAAATTTATTTATATATTATAAAATATGTTCAAAATTATAGTAATCATTCAGTAAAAACATAAAATAATTTTTAGAGTCTTTTAGAATATAATGGAGAAAAATTGTATTGAAATTATATTAATATAATTTTCTAAAATGAGTTTTTAAGTAAAATGGTCCCTAACCTCGAGTCTCATTCATCACGTATGTTGTTTATATTATAGAATAATAAAATTATGTTAATTATTTACATAATTAATAAATCTTGTAAATTTTAGTATTACTTTAATTTCACTTATTACTATGTTTTATACAATTACTTTTTCAATTAAGTATACATTAGAAGTTTTGATGATATTTGGATTACATGTCAAAAAATTCTTTGATACATTAAATATAGTCCAAGAGATCATTATTTGAGCATATAAAAAAAATCTAAAAATCACATAATTACCATTTTTATTCATAAATTATACTGCTAAAACTAAACATCAAATATATTTTTGAAAAATGATCCGCATTACAATCATAGAGATAGTACATTGTATGTACACATGAGTAACATTTTAATTTTTGAATGATCATTTTGAAAGAATGTATGTAATTTAAAATATGTAAATATTTATATTGAAAACATAAACACTATATTATTTCTATAAATATACGTATATATATCACCCATGTGATTTGGTGATGAAAAAAGAAACGTACCACTTCACAGATGTCATAGTCCAGACGTATGGACAAACCATGTTTTATTTTTTTGGTTATACAAATAAAATTATATATTATTTTATAATAACGATAAATATTCTGTGAATATATTAATAAACTAATATATTTTACGTATATTTTTTATATTATTTCATATTAACCTCTTTGTAATGCATTAGTGATAAACAAATCACATCGCTTCACAAGGTAGTAGTATGCCACACACACGAGCGATGTTGTTGAGTCTCCTAAGTAATTAAAATTAAGAATGTATATGTGATATAATAATGAAATAAGTATATTTATTTAATAAATTTCATGTATATACATTAAATACATTATTATAAAAATCTATCGGAGTGGATGATAAAACAAGTTACATCATTTTGTGAGGATGTAGACCATTGTATGCATGCAATATGATTTTATATCCCATTTTATAAAAGATAATATAAGTTTATGATATGATATTAAATTAATAAAATATCAATATATGTAACGTCACTTTTATTTTAATTTGTTTTATAAGGTGGTATGAACGTTACATGGCATTATGAAACATCCCCAAGACACCAAATGCAAGTAATAAATGTTGAAGGGATTCAATACATGTGGGGGAGATTTTCCCTTTAAGAATAAAAAAAAGATCCCAATAACATAACCAAAAAACAACTATATTATACATGATAAAAATGAAATACAAAAAAGAATTCATTAATCAAAAACAAACTAAAACCAAGTACCGTATCAGAACAAAACCATATCAAAATAAAATGTGGATGATAAAACTCAAAGACTACAAGATAACTATAACTCAAAGCAACCACATGATTCATGATTCAACATCACCATACATCCTATGATCACGAGGTAGTGCTAAAGTGGTTTGATGCTGTACCTTTTCACATTCCAGAGTGATCAACATCATCCAAAGCACCAATGATTGAAAGTATGGTTGAGTAATGAATCCTTATATATTTTCCGCCAATGAATTCCCTACTAATGCCACTAGGATTGAACATGTTAGCCCATTTATATAAAAAAATTATATTAAATAATTTTTAATATAGTTTATATCACAATATAAACAAGATAAAATGTAAAAACATTTCTCAAAAAACACCGATTTCAAAGGAATTTAACAAAACAATGTTTGAAAACAATTTCATAATCTCCACTTTGGCATACCCCATTCCAATCCACACATCCGCTCATATACAAATTCATTCATAATAATGAATTTACCATACATGTGAGGGTTTTCTCATTGATCTACCATGTTGTCATAAGGTAATTATATCCCATGTTCCATTAAACCATTAGCATTGATAAACATGTTATATATCATCAGAGCCTTTTAAACACAATATAAACTCCATTCAACCCATTATTCCAAACAATGAAAAACCCATCATTTCAACCCTTTTAATAAAACCTCACTTTTATTGAATAACTTTTAAAAAATTAATAAAACTGACCATTTATTGAAAACACTTTTCCTATCATCGAAATAAAAAAACCATGTTATAATATTCATTTTAAAACCATGTTTCAAAAATAAATTACCAACCAAACACCCAATTTTAATAATTTCACAAACTGTCACACAAGAGTGTTTTCAACAATATATACATAGAGAATGAAATTTCAATTTCAATCAAAACAGTGAATTAAAAAAAGTCTTTAACTTCTATGTAAAATATTTGAGAGTGAAGCCACATTATTTGGGGATTATGATGAAAATTAATAATGTCATGAAGAACGTCCACAAAATGGGGTTAAAACTATAAAATCCGTCCTAAAATATCTTACCATATATAAAATAAGAGAAAATATAAACATATTTGGAACCCAAAACACTAGATATACCTATATTAGGCATATATATTAGAAATGAAGTGAAATAGAGATATTTATATATATATGAGACACTACAACAATGATCTACAACAATGGCTAACTACCAGAGACGTGCTTCAACACACAGATTAACGTCTCCAGATCACCTCTAATTTGATGGGGAGAGGTTATTCTACCACTAAGAGATCAAAATCCTATGTTATAGACTTTTTTCTGAAAAAAACAACCATTTTGAGTTGAAAGGAAATTAGTCCCAGGATTTGAGGATCTAAATGTTCACACATTCAAGGTTTAGTCACACGGTTAGCCAAACTGTGTTCTAACTATGATTCTTTACATGCCTTAAGGGAGACACACCATTTTTGGTTTGCATGGTTACTAAACAACGAACAATTTATTCAAAACTACACTATCAAACATATCCTTAAAAAAATACGGTTTCTCCTATGATTTTTTATTGTTTGGGAAAACCGTGATCCGTCTATAGGCCTCAATGTTAGAACATTATTCATTGCAAATGGTTTTATATATGTTTTTCAAGGATTTCCCAAACTGTGAACCAACTATGAACCTATTGAATATCATCCAAAATACCCCAAAACTTCTTCATACTCTTCCAAAATTTATCCATATACATTTCATACATAAAATTCTTAAAGAAATGGTTTCTCATATGATAATTGTGTTGCTATATTGTACCCATCATTATCATTTATGTCCCCTGAAATTAGAAATACAACATTAGTCTAAAAGTGTTTAGGTTATTTATATCTCATATACTTCCTGATTTCCCATGTTTATTCATGAACCAGACTTTGTTTCCACTATATCTACACTAGATTGATTCATTTTTCATTCCATACATTATCTTACCTATACACAATCTGCACCATGAAATGTACCAATGAAACATCGAGCCCTACAAAATCATGATCCTATCAAATCATATAGTTAGTATTAGGATGATACATTTTAAATTGATATATGTGGAACACATTATGAATTTCACTAAATGGTGGTGCCAATGCGAACCGATATGAACCCTCGCCATGTTATTTTATTTCACAATATGACATATTACCAAGTATATAACAATACCTTCTTCACAAAATGACAATGTTCACTCTATGGAAATATTTTCAAGAACACATGATCACTCACTGTGAATGAATACATCAATTGATGATGATCCACATATGATTTATGAAAAATATGATCTATCTCCATCTATTACGTGAACAACTAAATCCTCTCTATAGTTTCCTGGATATGTTCAACCCAAATTGTGATGTATATCCTGTTTCTACCAAAAAAAAGTGGATAACAATAAGCACACCCATAAAATGCTCAAACATAGGCATTTTAATCGAGATCTAACAAATTTTGTTATACAATAATTCCACAAAAAATATTTTCTCATCCCTAGATGCATCAAAATCCATTACATAGCCACTAATATTTTCTTCCTAAAATTGTATCACCATTTCTAATTTTATATTCATCTGAGAATGAAATGTTGTACTCATGGTCAACTAAGTCGCAAGGGAATTCTCTAACATTTTCAATAAACATTACCTGAACCACTAATCTATATTTTATAAGATTGAAACTTGTATTTGATTCCTCTTTACCACTTCTTAGATATTTTTTTAGGATAGATCTTATACCGTATGAGTTTAATGAATAGGGATGAAAAGGGCTGACGTGGTAAGCCAATCCATTATCACCTATATAGAATCATGTTTTGAAACCCTTCATGGGAGACCTGTAACAAAATACATAGCTATATACTCCCATTTCAACATAGTAATTTGTGAATAGTAAAACATAATTTCTAGTCACTGATGTTCTGCCTTATCTTAATGAAAATTTATGAATAATGAATCAAATTCTACCTTCATTATTTCTTGCAGACCTATAAAAAATTTTCTTTCTAAACCATATACATCTTCTGTATTTGAGGATGGATCAACCATCTTGAATAGTAAAAATCATTAAGAAGTTTTTCTTGAGAAGCCATCAGTACAACCATCCATGTTCTCAAAATAACCTTGAACTCTTATCCAGCCTCTAGCCCCCATAGTCTCCCCACCATTGTGATTTAACCTCATATAAATGCATTCTACATTGTATGAATGTGGCCTATTTAACATCATTGGAAAATCAGGAACCATTGAAGATTGGAATAAAACAACAACATCAACTCAATATTCAAATTCCACATTCATGTATTCTATGACTGATATCAATATCTACTCATCTGAATTTTCTTTTCCCAATTGAGAATATGAATTTCTCCTTGAGGCATTGGCCTCTTAAATTTCTATTACCTAGAGTCTCAATTCAAATTGTAACTCTTTGAGATATACATTCCATATTCTTTGTCTCAGGATCAAATAATTTTTGAGAAAACATGTTCCAAGAACTAATGATCCATAAACAATGTAAATTTCTCAACAAATAGGTAATGATACTATATCTTCAAAACATGGATGAATATTGTAATGTTCTAGTTTCAGAATCCACCCAGAGACACCCCGTACCCGGTTGGTCACACTGTTTAAAGCATATTTTCAAATACACCATAGGAAACCGATTAGCAGTAAGGGGATTGGGTATGATAGTGGGAAATCTATGTCATCACTGATAGAGTAACACATCAGAATTAATACACAAACCAATAGCAGAAACAGTAATATTACCATAAAAAAGAAAAGCAAAAGACTAAAGAAATAAATAGTTGGAGCACATATATAATGATGCACGATATATATGTCTAGGAAGTCATCCAAACAAGTCACAATGCTGAAATACAACACTAAAACAAAGTAAAAGAAGAAAATAGTAAACAACTCTACAACATCGCAAGCCAATGCATGGTCCAATTCTCTCTAGCTCAAAAGCAGTCAAGTAGCTGAAGTAAAAGGGTGTTTTCTATCATGACTACCTGAAAATATATAATCTATTTGGTCCCAAAACCATGACCCAAATCGGTTGTGAATGTAAATCCCAGTAGGCAACCAACATGATATATATGCCTAATATTTGGTGAATATATATTGAAGGAAATATAAAAATGATGTTGTAATCAAGGAATTACACAACAGAAATCATTCTTATAGTTTCAATGAATTCAAATACCACATA
This sequence comes from Viscum album, assembly GCA_963277665.1. Classification (NCBI taxonomy): domain Eukaryota; kingdom Viridiplantae; phylum Streptophyta; class Magnoliopsida; order Santalales; family Viscaceae; genus Viscum; species Viscum album. The sequence continues at coordinate 1,437,559,450 of OY728153.1, read as the reverse complement.
TCAAGTAAAAAAGATAATCAGAAATAGGTAACCCTCTGGGAAGTACTCACTGCTTATCCCCTCTGGTCCTACCTAGAAAACACAAGCAACCATCTAGGAAGAACACACATTCTCACCCCTCTATTTTAGCTTTAGAATAGACTCTCTGAGCAAGTACTCATCGTCAATTCCATCTATAGTCACAGGTGAGCAAAAACTCTTTGAGGAAGCACTCACTGTCAATTTCCCATATAGTCTTTTAACAGTAACCTATATGCACAATGAAGAAACACTCAATGTCAATCCCCCCTATGGCCTCATAATGTTACTGTAGACCCTCTGAGATAGTAGTCAATGTCAATCCACCCTATTTTCTTGTAGCGTGATAATAATTACAGACACTTTGGAAAAGACCTTATGTTCATTCACCATATGGTCTACTACACCTGGATCTCACGACCATGTGTAAGTCAAACGAGCATAAAATGAAATGCAGCCAAAGTAAACCTCAAGAACTACATGGATAACCAGTCTCTAGAATAATAACATGTCAGATTAACAATCACTCTATCCTAATAATACTAGGCATGGGGAAACAAACAGCACCCTAACATGCAAACTAGACCAAACCGTCAAAAAAACATGGGAAGAACCCCCATAGCATGGAAAATTTAACCATTTTCTCAAAAAATAACCACTATCCAAACAAACTAGGGCATAGTAAGAAACAATAGGGCTAAAACATTAATCATATAATACCCCGTTCGTTGGTATTTGACATTATTTCCTAAAAAACTCAATGACTATCTATGGAAAGGAACAAACCACCTACCACGGTGTCGGGAGATCAATATACTTGAGTATCAGGGCATGAATATCCTTATAATGACATAGATCTACAAAAAAGTCTAAAAGTTAATCCCATGATATCCCATGAGAGAGATGGAATCAAAAAAAGGTGTTCAAGATGAATGGTGAACTCACTGATGCGATTCCAACGCAACTGACAGAGTCTAATATGTAAAACTTACTCTGGATTAAGGGATCGGCGAAGATATATTTCGTACGGATGCTCTTGGATGAAATAGGTCAAGAAAAAGACAGTTATGTCCATTAAACACGGCCTTGGTACATTAAATGAAAAAAGGAAAGTACACAACATGTACTATATAAGTACACGACGTGTACATACCTTCACCGGCCCACACATTAGGTAGTCTTTAGGTCACCGCACAAGGTTGTGTGCATGGTCGTGATAGGGCCAGTGCCTGACAACCTGCGGTAACCAAGTACATAGCGTGTACTTATAAAGTACATGGCATGTACTTATAAAATTTCCATAAAAATCATCTTTTTCCTCAAAAACACCATAAAAAGGAAAACATACCAAAAAAGAAGATCTAGGTTATTAAAAAAATCCCCCACCCCTTAATGAAATTTGTCCCCGAATTTCCCTAGAAAGATGGCATAGAAGAAGAATCCCAAATCAACTCCTGCCACTACGATTGTACCTCGGTCTTCCTCTCCAATGTCTCATCCTATACTCGCCTCTGTTTCCATAAAACTCATGCTAGAGGAACAGATTGTCCATGGAGAAGTTTCACACTACGCTCAATAATCTGGATTGGATGCTCCTCAAACAAGGAGTCCACCTCTAACTCAACATATTTGGGTTGAAGAACATGAGATAGGTCTGAGAAGTAACTTTGATACTAAAAACCTGAAAGACGTCTTGCATAGCACTATACATCTGAGGTAACTACAACTGATAGGCAATCGTCCTGATTCTCTCCAATTACTCAAACGGCCCAACGTACCTCAGTGAATGATTATCATGTCTCATAATCCTCTTATTCTCCATCAATGGTGTGACATGCAGGAAAACATGATCCCTGACCTCAAACTCCAGAGGTCATCTCCAATTATCAGTATAAGACTTCTGTTGAGAATATGTAGTATCCATCCTCTTATGAATCAACTCTATCTGCTCTGTGGACTCCTGGACAATACGAGGTCCCATCATAGATGCCTCTCCTACCTCCATCCAATATAAGGGTGACTGACATTTCGTACTATAAAAATCCTCATAAGGTTTTATCTGAAGAGTTTTTTGAAAACAATTATTGTAGGAAAACTCCACGAGTGGTATGTGCTTCTACCAAGAACGTCCAAAATCAAGGATTCTTTCTCGCAACATATCCTCAAGACCATGAATCTTACACTCAGACTGGCCATCTGTCTGGGTATGGTAATTTGTACTCCAAAAGTAGCTATGTACCCATAGCTTTCTATTGTCCCTACCAGAACCGAGAAGTAATGTGTCCATCCCTGTCTGAAATAAGGGTGTGTAAAACCTCATTTAGACATACAATCTCCCGGATGTACAACTGTCACAGCTCATCAGCACTAAATTTATCCTTGATTTTCAATAAGTGAGAAACGTTCATGAGTTTTTCAATGAAAACCCATATAACATCATTTCCTAGAGGTGAAATCGGTAATCCTATAACAAAATCCATCTAGACATCATTACACATCCACTAGAAAATGGGTAACTACTGCAAAATCCTTGAGGGAAGATGATACTCCGCCTTCACCTACAGACAGGTGGATCACCTCATGACAAACCCAACAACAAGTTAATTAATACCTGGCAGCCAATACTAATGGTGTAGATCACGATACATCTTGGTGACACCATGATGAACAACTGAAATAGAAGAATGAATTTCCCGCATCAACTTTTCACGTATGTCTGCTGATACTATTACACGACCCAAGAAACGCAATATATTATCCTCCCCTATGGTCTATCCACGAATATGGACCTCTCATAAAACACTTTCATGGCTGACTAAGCAATCATAATCTAATAGATGACTTATTCACACTCAATCAAGAAGTGTAGAGGTAACAACTACAGAAGAAATATTTATCTGCCCCTATCTATCGTGCACCTCCAAATGCATCTCAAGGAACAGACCAATACGTATTCACTCTCTACTGGCCTCCTGAACATCTTGTATTTAATTCCTCTTACTGAGTGCATCAGCTACAACGTTGCCTTTCCCAGGTGTGTAGGCAAGCTCAAAATCAAAAGACTAAAGGTACTCAACCAACCTTCATTTTCTCATATTTAGATCATGTGGAGTGATGATATACAAGAGAATATTGTGGTCAGTGAAAACCAAAAAATTCACTCCCTGAAGATAATGTCTCCAACATAGTAAGGTATGAAAAACAGGTGCCAACTCCAGATTGTGCGTTGGGTAATTCCTCTCATGTGGCCTCAACTGCCAAGACCCATACATGATGACTCCTTATCCCTATATAAGAACTGCTCCCTCTCAATACCTAATGCATCACAATAAACGGCTTATCTCTTTCCCGGATCTGGATGTACTAGTATCAGTGTTGATGTCAACCTCTCTTTCAGCTCCTGAAAGGTTGAATAATAATAATCTGACCCCATGAACATTGCACCTTTCTTAGTTAGAATAGTTAGTGGTGCCAATAAGCTTGATAAGTCCAATATAATGTTCATGTAGTATCCAGCCAACCCTAGAAAACATACTACCTCAAAGATGTTCTTCGGTTGCTCCTAGGAAACTAATGCTCTCACTTTCTCTGGGTCTACTGATAATCTTGTCTCTGATATTACATGACCCAAGAAGTGAATCTCGTTCATCCAAAATTTTAATTATGTGAGCTTAACAAATAACTGATGCTCACATAGTGTAAATAAAATGATCTCAAGATGGGTGGCACGATCTTGTTGAGTGTGAGAGTACACCAAGATATCATCTACAAAGACCACCATGAGGGAAACCAAGTATGCATGGAACACACTGTTCATCAGTGCCCTAAACACTACAGGTGCATTCGTGAGACTGAATGGAATAACCACATTCTCGTATAGACCATACATGCTCTGGAAGGATGTTAGAGGTATATCAGATGGTTTAACACACAACTGATGATAACCATATCTCAAATCAATCTTTGAGAACACCCGGGGTCCTTAAAGTTGATCAAAGATATCATTAATCCTTGGAAAGGGATATCAGTTCATGACCATCAACTGGTTCAACTTCTAATGATCCACACAACGTATGAGCGTACCATCCTCCTACTTTTCAAATAGGACAGGCTAACCCCAAGGAGAAGTACTGGGTCGGATGAAACCATTAGCATGAAACTCCTCCAACTGCCTCTTGAGCTCATGCAGCTCTAGTGTAGCCATCCTATGAGGAATGAACACTGGAGCTGCCCCGGGCACAAGATCAATAGAAAAATCCACCTCTCGCTCTAGAGGGAAACCAAAAATGTCTCTGCAAAGACATCTTTAAAATGATCCACCACTGAATGAATGTCCATCTATGAAGTCCCCTGATCATCCAAATATATACTAGCAATATGAGATGTAACTCCTGCCAGCCCATGATTCTTGGGTCCTGCTCTACTCACCTAGACATCCCATTATCCATTATGAAGAAACGATCTTCCCTCTGGTGATGTGAAACTGCCCCTACATCTATAGAAATTAACAATAGCCTAGAATAGAACAATGCAGTCCATTCTAAGAAGGAAAACATATCCTATCATCTCTAAGACATAGAGGTCCCATATGAAGTGACACCCACCAACCATTAGAGGGAACTCCTTATTTTGTGGTTCACTAGCCGTTCTTGTCCCAATAAATGTCTCTAGCATCATGATTGTAGTAGAATAAAAGACATAGAGACCAAGGCTCTCTTCAATAGAAATAGATATAATGATATGGGAACCCCTGTATAAAAAAAAACCAGATGCTAAAACTGAGGCAACATGAATTGTACCTCGAACTATAGAAGGTCCATGATGCTTATTCTATTGGGTTTAATCCAATGCAAATGTCAGGCCTATACTGCGGCCATGTGACCCTGCCTGACCACTCTGTGCTAGTCAACCATGTAGTCACTAAAATCATGGTGAATAATGACCATGGACATGGCCTCCACCTCATCCCAAATGGCCAAAAGATCATCAGTTCCCAGACTATGGAGAAATAGGTACTGCTACTCCAAAATGAGAATTCGTAGAAGAACCCCTATCACTAGGTGCTCGTGAGAAGAACTAACAGAAGATTTCAAGATGACCCATCATTCAGTTGGATCAGCACTCCACTGGGTCTCTCGGGTAAGGTGTTCTTGTATGACCAACCATCTCACACTAGTAGCATACCACCTGGAAACCTAAAGGTGCATTCATCCTACTCAGATCTCCACATGTAGTATACCTGCAGTGCTTCCTGTTATCAGCTGGTGAATCCCAAACATTGTTTGTTGAGCCGCCCTAGCTCAAAACTCCAAATTCCAACCGATTATGATCTTTGATTAGTGGCTGGTTAAATGTAGAAGATAACAAGGTCAACCTGAAGATTTTCACCTGAGCCTGAATGTCCTGTCTGAGACCATTCTTGAAATTCCTTTCCAGGAATTACTCATCACCTCCTAGAATTGGCGTGAAACGCTGTAGCTCTGTGAAGCGATATGAGTACTCCATAACATAAAGAGTACCCTTCTCCAAACACATGAACTCTTGAGCTCAATCGGCCCTCAAGGTCTCCGAATAGAAGTAATCGTAGAATGTATGCTGATACTCATCCCAGTACATATCATGTTTCCATCCCGCATGTGAGATTACATCCCACCATATCATTGAGGAATACCAAAGCATATACATATCGATCTTGACCCTCCTATCTGGGGGCATCTCTAGGTGCTCTATGATCATCAATGTGGCCTCCAACCATGACTTTTACCCTATGGTCCTCCTTCCCCTGAGAATGTGGGAGGATGCTGCAGTTTGAAAACTTGTGTCAGCTCTTCCACAGACGTGGAAGGGTGTGGATCTCCCTGGAAGGTCTGCATGAACCTCATAATGTATCTCGGAAATGTTCATTAGAACCTGTGTCTGGAATGACGGTGGGTTCCACGACTAGAACAACTGCATGCTATATTGGAAGTCTCTGGTCTGACATGTCCGGTGTCTAATCGCTGCACTGTAACTGGTGGACAACTATAGGAAGTCTTAGTGGCATGACTCGGTAAGGTCAAGTGTAAAAATTAGATCAAGATTATCGTGGACTGAAAACTGGATGGGTATAAAGGGAGCAGGGGAAAGAAAACATTCATGTTTTTCAAAAAAATAGTGCACGATGTGTATAATTAACTACATGGAATGTTCCCTTAAGCCTTTCACATGGGAATGTACTTCTATCCAAAAATAGTCATGTAACACCCCAAACACACGACGTGTTGTCCTAACACATGGAGTGTACTCAAATCCTTTTCCCCTGCCCGATTCCTTCTACACAACTAAGCTACATGGTTCTCCTTGAACAGGACTCCACGACATGTTTGTTCCAGACATAGTGTGTACAAGATGAGATTCACCGACCCATGTTGTTAGTGACACGACTTGATACATGGCTCACATTACACAGTGTGTTCCAGACGGACACGATGCGTACTAATAGATTTCCACTTACCCGTGTTTTTATTTACATGGACAGATTCCAAGGATTACACTACACGAAGGGTTCATGATTGAAACGGCATGTATTGGTTATGTTTTTATCCACCCCTGTCATTAGTCACACGAACAAAAACATGATCTAATCACACATTTTATACGTCCAGTACACGGTGTGTTCCACCAAGTTCTTTCCCCTACCCCGTCCCTCTACCCACACAACTAGCGTGACGGTCAAGGACTACACAACGTGTACATGTACATGGTGTGTATGTAAAGACCCGCAGATTTCAAGGAAATTTTTTTTCTTAATTTTCTTTGGAATTTTACAAGAGCGCAGCTTCAGACGGCACCTGATTCCGAGGCCCGGTGTGCCCGGAATCAATTTCCGAAGTTTGGCTCGGGTACGTTCAGTGAACGGACGAGCGGGTTTTTCTATCTTTTGAACCGGTGCCCGGAATCAAATTTTGAGGGCACCGATGAAATCGCAGCGCCGGTATTTGCTTAGAAACGCCTCTTCCGGAGTTGCGTTTGCTCAGACGTGGTTTTTAAATTTTGCGGCTTTAAAACAGAAATAAAATAAATTTGTGCGACAACTTTATTTTATTTCACTTAAGCTGCTTGGAAGCCACTTGAAGCCACTTAAAGGCGGCTTGAACTGTGTTGAACTGGATAGGATGCTATCCAGGAATATCCTACCCCCTTGATAGGATATTTGTGAGGTGGGGCCCGCACGAGCCCCGCCGTTTCTTTCGCTAAGTAACGCACCCGCGAAAACCCGTCAAAGAAACTGAAAAGTCAACCGACGCGTTTCTTTAATTCTTAACAGACCATTTAATTGGGCGGTTTCTTTCGTGAATTAAATGGGCTGTTTCGCTCGTTGAATTAATTCAACGAATTAATTGGGTCGTTACTTATGCGTTTTACGTTTGTTGGCAAAATAATAAAATAGACAAACTTGTCTATTTTGGAGGATTGCTATCGTTGTGCAATTCCTCTGAGCCTCCACCCTCTCCGCGAAGAACGCGAAGAACGCGAAGAACGCCGGAACCGGAATCCGACGACGCACGATCCGCGACGTCAACAGCTTTTCCGCGACCTTCTTCTTCTTCTTCGGTGCCTCTTCTTCCGCGGCGAACCTGCGATCGGCGGTTAAAGGTGAGAATCGAAACTTCTAAATTCTCCCTTCTTAATTTCAATAACAACGGATTTAATTAATTAAATTTGTTTGTTCTTGATCCGGAGATTGGCGACGCGACGCCGGATACCGCGACGACGCGACGATCTCCTTCTTCCGCGACGAGCGATTCCGCGACGACCTCTCGTCCGACGACGACTTCGAGGTAGGGATTTATTTTGGAAAAGTTACCCCTTTTAAATTTTCTCGTGAACGTTCTTGAAAATTTAAAAAGCCGGTTTCAAGCGAACAATTTTATCTTTAAATAAAATTGTTGGATCATGTGTTGATCATCTTATTTCTTTTCTCCCGTTGTTTATGATTAACGCGGAGGGAGCGGGTCTAACGAACAAGACCCGACAACCCTCCGCCGATCTCTTTTGTTGTGCGGATATGGCAGACGACGACAAACCGCGCGGCAGGGGCAATCCGTTGTTTCCGCAGTGAAGGTCGGCATCCGGGAGGGGCATCGGCGCAGACGGGAGGCAAATCGGGCCACCAGAGCATCTCCGGCGGCCCGCGGAAGGAGGCGGCGGCGCGGGTCGCCGGCGCCCGGCGCGCCGCCGGAGGAATCCGCCGCGGCTCGGCCACGGCAGCGGCGAACCAGCGGACCCGCGGTCCGCGGGTCCGGTCCACCCGGTCAGGACGCGGCAATGCGCCGCGTCCGCTGACCACCCGCGCGGCCCGCACGCGGGCCGCGGCTCCCTCGACCGCGGGCTGCGCCCGCGGCCTTCCACCCGCGCGGCTGGACAAGCCGCGCCGGCCGAGCCGGCCGGTCCGGTCGGCCGGGCCGCGCCCCGGCCGGACCGGACCCGGCCGAGCCGGTTCGGTCCGGTTCGGGCCGACCCGGTTCGGCCGACCCCAGGGGGGGGGGGGGGTTCGGGCCGGGTCGCCCCGGGCCCGGAACCCCCGTTTCGGGCCCTCTTCGGTCCTTCGCCCATATCTTGGGCCTGGGACCTCCGATTGACGAATCGTCAGCGGCTACGCGATCCTTGGATCAAGACGGTCGTTTCGGTATATTATACTCAAGGTTTCAGTAGACTTTGGGTTCGACCGGGTTGGTTCGTACACGAAACCAACCGGGCCCTCGGAGCGGAAACACTCATAACTTGAGCTACGGACGTCCGATCGACGTACCGTCAGCTGTGGTAGTTTCCTCTAAGTGAGACGGAACTTTTGGCATGCTCCGCCCGAGGATCGGATACAGGCGGAGCACGGTCGGGTTGGTTTTTCCCTAAAAACCAACCGGGCCCCTGGGACGAAAATGCCAATAACTCTCAGACCGGGCGTCCGATTGACGCGCCGTCTGTTGCGTTGAGATCCTGTTGTCGATACGGAACTTTTGGATACATCAACTTCGGACTACGTGTCAGTTGATGTATCAGCCTCTCGGCTCGTGGAGCGGACCCTCCTAAACGAGCTCGCTTTGTGCGGGAACCCTAGCGCTGGCTGTGACTTCGACGACAGAGCAGAGATCCTCCGTGGACTGCGACGACGACAGAGCAGAGATCCTTCGTGGACTGCGACGACGGCAGAGCAGAGATCCTTCGTGGACTGCGGCGACGACTGTGCAGAGATCCTCAGTGGACTGCGTCGACTACTGCACTCAGCGATCCTACGTGGATCAGTGCTACAGGTTCTGTGTGAGCCCGATCCTATGTGGGTCCTTACTACCGGTTCTGTGTGAGCCACTGCCTACAGGTTCTGTGTGAGCCGATCCTGTGTGGGTCTTCTGCGGGGGTTAGTACCTATCGATCCTTCGTGGGTCCGACGACTTAGATGGATCAGTGATCATCTTTGACGTCATCTGAAAAAGTATACCTGGTTGAGCTGAATCTTATGTTACTCTCCTTTGTGGATTGTGTTGAACTATCCTATGTGGATTGACCGTTTACTCTCCTTGTGGATTTGAGTCTTGCTTTCCTTTGTGGATTGAGTTGTTCTTGAGCTCGTGAGCAGAGCTAGAATTGGGGACATAGGTATATGTATGGGCATATACCTAAGTCGAGTCAGATGTTACTTCGTGATTGCATCTTTCTTTTGTGCTATATCCTTTGTGGATTTCGGGAGACCTTCGGGGGTCTCGGGGTCCTTACTGAGTAGCTTGTACTCACCCCTGCACGGGCTATGCCCGCACCTTGTTGTGTTGGTTGCAGACGACGGACAGCGCTGATCACGGTTGGGCGTGGAGCAGGACGGTACCTGGAGGTGGACCACTGGGCGGGACGTGCTCGGAGCGGACGTGGGACCCGAGGAGCCTGGAGGCTATCTGTACCCACCCTTCAGGTGGGATTGCCAGTGGACGACACGAGGCCGCCGTCTTTTCTTCAGTCGCTGTACTTTACTTTCAGTTGTACTTTACAGTTGGGCTTGTATTTCCGGCCCCTTTACTTTTCTGCACTTTACTTTCCGCTTGCTGACTCTGTGTGGTTGTTACTTATAAAGGCAATGCCTTCCCTGTTTACTGGGATTTTACGCCTTGGTGCTAGTCGCCAGCCCCTGGCCTATGGAAGGCGGGCTTGGGGTAGTCACAGCACGGGCCCCGAGGACGGGTCGTGACAAATTGGTATCAGAGCTGGTCGGTTCTACCGCGGACTCTGATCGTCCTTCTTTCTATGTGAAGCAATAGAGTTTAGTGTATTGAGTGTGGTTATCAGTTCAGGGAGCCCAGTGTTGGTGCGGCGGCCGACGTATCCGTACACCAGGACCCTGACTCCTGATTTCCGACTTAATGCATGAAAACATTGATTGCGTGTGTGTTTCAAGTTTTCTTTGTGATTACTTGTGTCAGCTCACCGGGTATACTGATCTGCTTTATGGAAGTCTCAAGTTTTCCTTGCGATTACTTGTGCCAGCTCACCAGGTATACTGTTCTGACTGTGGTGCTCTTGTTCTCCTTTTCAGGATGGCCCCGCGACGACAGCCAGCTAGGGTTCCGAGTGTAGGGCGCGACGGCAGCCCACCGAGCGACGAGGCCTCGGTGCAGGGCCCTTTGCCAGCTGTGGCACCGGCGGTAGCTTTACCCACCGAGCCACCGATGCTACCAGTACCAGACGCTGACGATGCACGTCGCCTCAGGGCACTGCATGAGTTTCAGAGCCAGCGACCGCCCAGGTTTCGCGGTGAGGCGGACCCCCAGGCCGCCGAGGACTGGCTAGAGGCGGTGGTACGGATCTTCAGACTAGTGAGGACACCAGCGGATCTCATGGTGATTCTCGCAGCGAGCCTCCTGCTGGCGGCGGCAGGACGATGGTGGAGCCTGATGCTCCAGGTTCACGATGAGGCATCCTTGCTCTGGGCGGACTTCGAGAGCCTCTTCCGCTCTGAGTTCGTCCCGGCCACCCTCCGAGCGGTGCGCATCCAGGAGCTTCTCCAGCTGCGCCAGGGCAGCATGACGGTCGCTCAGTACGCGGCGAGGTTCACGGACCTATCTCGCTACTCGACCGACATGGTACGGGACCCCTTCTTCCGGGCCCGGACCTTCGAGCAGGGCTTGCGACAGGAGATTCGGGCGTCGCTGATCTCCCTCAGCATTCCGACCCAGGCGGGAGTGCTGGAGCGAGCCCTCCTGATCGAGAGCTTCCTGGCAGAGCCTTCTTCAGCGGCGAGACCTAGCGCAGGGCGGCAGGTAGCTGAGTCTTCGGCAGCAGGTAGCCGACGGATGACTCACGGGTCCAGGCAGACCAGACCCCCACGCAGACGGCCTCAGGACACCGGCTCAGCAGTACGAGGCACACAGCGGAGTGCCAGCCTTTCGAGAGGCAGGTTGTGCTACTCTTGCGGCCGGCAGGGTCACATGGCTCGTGACTGCCCGACTCGCCGATCAAAGGAGCAGCAGACGGTGGAGGGGCCACCCAGGCAGAGGCAGAGGGTCGACCGTGGCGGTCCGCAGGGAGGAGGCGGATGAGGCAGAGGAGCTGGCCGAGCAGCGGGTGGTGGGAGACACTTCCAGGCTCTACCCCCACCACCACCAGGAGGGCCACCTCGACCACAGGGAGCTGGCGGGCAGGGACAGGCCCAGCTCCAGGCAGTGGAGGCCTACGACCCCGACTTGCCAGAGATGATTCGAGGTACGATCTGTGTCTATTCCACCCTTGCTGCAGTACTTATAGACACAGGAGCGAGTCACTCTTTCATAGCCTCTGCCCTTGTTCGGAGCTCGGAGATTCCGACTGAGCCGTTGGCTCGATCCTTACGGCTAGAGACTCCTACGGGAGCAGATTCGATGATTACGCACTGGTGCCGGCAGTGTGAGCTTACTCTAGGAGGCGAGAGCTTCGGCTGGGATCTCCTTGTAGCGGCGTCGAGGCCTTACGACGTCATCTTGGGCATGGATTGGCTATCCACGGTTCATGCCCAGATCGACTGTTTTAGGCGCAAGGTGCGATGTGTTCGCACCGACGGGAGCAGGTTTACCTTCACCGGCGAGAAGGGAACCTTTGCAGCACAGGATGGACTTCCGCAGAGGAGAGTGCAGCCCATCTCTCATCAGTTGGCTAGCCTCATCCTAGGAGCAGTGGACGTGCGGAGTCCGGCTTTTCCTGCAGTGGTGGACCAGTACGTGGACGTCTTTCCCGACGACGTTCCAGGGCTACCTCCTCGTAGAGAGGTAGACTTTTACATCGACTTGTACCCCGGGACAGCCCCGATATCTACTCCAGCATATCGGATGGCCCCCGCCGAGCTTCGGGAGCTGCGGGTACAGTTGGAGGACCTGCAGAGCAAGGGGTTTATCCGACCCAGTGTTTCACCCTGGGCTTCCCCGATTTTGTTCGCCAAGAAGGCGGACGGGAGCTTGCGACTGTGTGTCGACTATCGTCGCCTGAACCAGGTGACAGTGAGGAACAAGTATCCGCTGCCACGGATTGATGACATCTTCGATCAGCTCAAGGGAGCGCGGTGGTTCTCAAAGATAGACCTCCGGTCAGGCTATCATCAGCTCAGAGTTCGAGACGAGGACGTGCAGAAGACGGCTTTCAGGTGTTGGTATGGCCATTATGAGTTCTTGGTTATGCCGTTCGGCGTAACCAATGCTCCAGCAGTGTTCATGAGCCTCATGAACAGGATCTTCCAGCCATACCTCGACCGATTTGTCGTGGTCTTCATTGACGACATTTTGGTATACTCGACGACTGAGGAGGAGCATGCCTACCACCTGCGAGTTGTGCTAGACACGCTCTGAGAGCACCAGCTTTATGCCAAGCTCTCAAAATGCCAGTTCTGGTTACGTGAGGTCCATTTCTTGGGACACGTCATCTCTGAGGCGGGAGTTGCAGTGGATCCTGCGAAGATCGAGGCAGTGCTAGCTTGGGAGCCACCCAGGAGCGTGACAGAGGTGCGGAGCTTCTTGGGCCTAGCGGGATACTATCGAAGATTCGTGCCAGACTTCTCCAGAGTTGCGGAACCACTCTCAGCGTTGACGAAGAAGGGGAAACCCTTCGTATGGTCAGACAGATGTCAGCAGAGCTTCCAGGAGCTGAGACAGAGATTGACCAGCGCACCTATCTTGAGGTTGCCTGAGGAGGGAGTTGGATACGTAGTTTACTGCGACGCATCAGGGACTGGACTCGGGTGCGTCCTGATGCAGGAGCGGGCCGTGATCGCCTACGGATCACGTCAGTTGAGGCCGCATGAGCAGAACTACGCCACTCATGATCTGGAGTTAGCAGCAGTGGTCTTCGCTCTGAAGACTTGGCGGCACTATCTGATGGGCGAGCGCTTCACGGTCTTTTCTGACCACCAGAGTCTCAGGTATATCTTCTCTCAGAAGGACCTGAACCTGAGACAGCGGAGATGTCTTGAGTTCCTCCAGGACTATGACTTTGAGATAGTCTATACTCCTAGGAAGGGGAACGTGGTAGCCGATGCCCTCAGCAGGAGGACGGGCATTCAGCTGCTTGAGGAGGCGACAGAGCAGCTAGCCTCCTTACGGATATCTTTCGTGGATAGAGACGGAGAGCCTTTCTTCAGTCTCTCACAGTCTCTCCTCCACTTCTACAGCGGGTCAGAGAGGCTCAGCGTGGGGACGCTGACTGTGAGACCCGGCGTGCACTGATATCCTCAGGTCAGGCGCCTGATGGTTTCTCCCTTGGAGCAGAGCACGACATCCTTTTCAGAGGGTGTACCTTCGTACCAGTCGCTCTACGAGAGGAGGTGCTGAGAGAGTTTCACACTTCTCCCTTGGCGGTACATCCTGGAGTGGCGAAGATGTACCAGGATCTCAGACGACAGCACTGGTGGCCGGGCATGAAGAAAGCTGTGGCTGAGTTCGTTTCGCGATGCCTCACCTGCCAGCAGGTGAAGGCAGAGCATCAGGTACCAGCAGGCTTGGTACAGCCCTTGGAGGTCCCAGAGTGGAAGTGGGACGGCATATCTATGGACTTCGTGACTGGACTTCCACGCACTTCCAGAGGTCACGACTCCATTTGGGTGATTGTCGACCGACTCACCAAGTCGGCACACTTCTTACCCATCAGAGAGCAGGGATCAGTGGAGAGCTTGGGACGTCTTTACGTCTAGGAGATCGTACGACTTCACGGTGTGCCATCGTCTATCATCTCCGATCGAGATGCTCGTTTCACTTCCCGGCTTTGGAAGGGGTTGCAGGAGGCGTTCGGGACGCGGCTCCATCTGAGCACAGCCTTCCACCCTCAGACGGATGGTCAGACGGAGAGGACCATACAGACGCTCGAGGACATGCTCCGTGCATGTGTTCTCGACTTTGGTCGCAGCTGGGAGGACCACCTACCCTTGGTGGAGTTCGCGTACAACAACAGCTACCACTCCACCATCGGGATGGCACCATACGAGGCGTTGTACGGCAGACCCTGCAGATCACCGTTGTGCTGGACAGACCCTGGGGAGTCAGCACTCGTGGGACCAGAGATGGTCCGAGCCACGACAGAGAAGGTCCAGATCATCCAGGAGAGGATGAGGACAGCTCAGAGCCGGCAGAAGTCATATGCTGACAGGAGGCGGAGGCCACTAGAGTTCGAGGATGGCGACCACGTCTTTTTGCGTGTCTCACCTCGACGTGGTTTACGGAGATTTGGCCGAGGCGGCAAGTTGTATCCACGCTTCATCGGGCCTTTCCAGGTCCTCAGCAGGATAGGAGAGGTGGCTTATCGCCTGGCTCTACCACCTCAGTTGCACCGGGTGCACGACGTCTTCCACGTGTCTCAGCTGAGGAGATACGTGCACGACCCGACGCACATCATCGACTTTGGGGAGCTGGACGTGGACGATGGGGCGACTTTTGCGGAGGTCCCAGTGGAGATTGAGGATCGACATGAGCGGGTCCTACGTGGGAGGTCGATTCCTCTTGTGCGCGTCAGATGGCAGCACGGGAACCTCCAGGAGAGCACTTGGGAGCGGGAGGCTCAGATGCGTGCTCAGTACCCCCATTTGTTCCCCTAGTTTTTGATGTATCTTTACGGGGACGTAAAGCCCTGAGGTGGGAGTAATGTAAAGACCCGCAAATTTCAAGGAAATTTTTTTTCTTAATTTTCTTTGTAATTTTACAAGAGCGCAGCTTCAGACGGCACCTGATTCCGAGGCCCGGTGTGCCCGGAATCAATTTCCGAAGTTTGGCTCGGGTACGTTCAGTGAACGGACGAGCGGGTTTTTCTATCTTTTGAACCGGTGCCCGGAATCAAATTCTGAGGGCACCGATGAAATCGCAGCGCCGGTATTTGCTTAGAAACGCCTCTTCCGGAGTTGCGTTTGCTCAGACGTGGTTTTTAAATTTTGCGGCTTTAAGACAGAAATAAAATAAATTTGTGCGACAACTTTATTTTATTTCACTTAAGCTGCTTGGAAGCCACTTGAAGCCACTTAAAGGCGGCTTGAACTGTGTTGAACTGGATAGGATGCTATCCAGGAATATCCTACCCCCTTGATAGGATATTTGTGAGGTGGGGCCCGCACGAGCCCCGCCGTTTCTTTCGCTAAGTAACGCACCCGCGAAAACCCGTCAAAGAAACTGAAAAGTCAACCGACACGTTTCTTTAATTCTTAACAGACCATTTAATTGGGCGGTTTCTTTCGTGAATTAAATGGGCTGTTTCGCTCGTTGAATTAATTCAACGAATTAATTGGGTCGTTACTTATGCGTTTTACGTTTGTTGGCAAAATAATAAAATAGACAAACTTGTCTATTTTGGAGGATTGCTATCGTTGTGCAATTCCTCTGAGCCTCCACCCTCTCCGCGAAGAACGCGAAGAACGCGAAGAACGCGAAGAACGCGAAGAACGCGAAGAACGCCGGAACCGGAATCCGACGACGCACGATCCGCGACGTCAACAGCTTTTCCGCGACCTTCTTCTTCTTCTTCGGTGCCTCTTCTTCCGCGGCGAACCTGCGATCGGCGGTTAAAGGTGAGAATCGAAACTTCTAAATTCTCCCTTCTTAATTTCAATAACAACGGATTTAATTAATTAAATTTGTTTGTTCTTGATCCGGATATTGGCGACGCGACGCCGGATACCGCGACGACGCGACGATCTCCTTCTTCCGCGACGAGCGATTCCGCGACGACCTCTCGTCCGACGACGACTTCGAGGTAGGGATTTATTTTGGAAAAGTTACCCCTTTTAAATTTTCTCGTGAACGTTCTTGAAAATTTAAAAAACCGGTTTCAAGCGAACAATTTTATCTTTAAATAAAATTGTTGGATCATGTGTTGATCATCTTATTTCTTTTCTCCCGTTGTTTATGATTAACGCGGAGGGAGCGGGTCTAACGAACAAGACCCGACAACCCTCCGCCGATCTCTTTTGTTGTGCGGATATGGCAGACGACGACAAACCGCGCGGCAGGGGCGATCCGTTGTTTCCGCAGTGAAGGTCGGCATCCGGGAGGGGCATCGGCGCAGACGGGAGGCAAATCGGGCCACCGGAGCATCTCCGGCGGCCCGCGGAAGGAGGCGGCGACCGGGGGCGGCGGCGCCCGGCGCGCCGCCGGAGGAATCCGCCGCGGCTCGGCCGCGGCGGCGGCGAACCAGCGGACCCGCGGTCCGCGGGTCCGGTCCACCCGGTCGGGACGCGGCAATGCGCCGCGTCCGCTGACCACCCGCGCGGCCCGCACGCGGGCCGCGGCTCCCTCGACCGCGGGCTGCGCCCGCGGCCTTCCACCCGCGCGGCTGGCCCAGCCGCGCCGGCCGAGCCGGACCGGACCCGGCCGAGCCGGTTCGGTCCGGTTCGGGCCGGCCCAGTTCGGGCCGACCCGGTTCGGTCCGGTTCGGGCCGGCCCAGTTCGGGCCGACCCGGTTCGGCCGACCCCAGGGGGGGGTTCGGGCCGGGTCGCCCCGGGCCCGGAACCCCCGTTTCGGGCCCTCTTCGGTCCTTCGCCCATATCTTGGGCCTGGGACCTCCGATTGACGAACCGTCAGCGGCTACGCGATCCTTGGATCAAGACGGTCGTTTCGGTATATTATACTCAAGGTTTCGGAAGACTTTGGGTTCGTCCGGGTTGGTTCGTACACGAAACCAACCGGGCCCTCGGAGCGGAAACGCTCATAACTTGAGCTACGGACGTCCGATCGACGTACCGTCAGCTGTGGTAGTTTCCTCTAAGTGAGACGGAACTTTTGGCATGCTCCGCCCGAGGATCGGATACAGGCGGAGCACGGTCGGGTTGGTTTTTCCCTAAAAACCAACCGGGCCCCTGGGACGAAAATGCCAATAACTCTCAGACCGGGCGTCCGATTGACGCGCCGTCTGTTGCGTTGAGATCCTGTTGTCGATACGGAACTTTTGGATACATCAACTTCGGACTACGTGTCAGTTGATGTATCAGCCTCTCGGCTCGTGGAGCGGACCCTCCTAAACGAGCTCGCTTTGTGCGGGAACCCTAGCGCTGGCTGTGACTTCGACGACAGAGCAGAGATCCTTCGTGGACTGCGACGACGACAGAGCAGAGATCTTCCGTGGACTGCGACGACGGCAGAGCAGAGATCCTTCGTGGACTGCGGCGACGACTGTGCAGAGATCCTCAGTGGACTGCGTCGACTACTGCACTCAGCGATCCTACGTGGATCAGTGCTACAGGTTCTGTGTGAGCCCAATCCTATGTGGGTCCTTACTACCGGTTCTGTGTGAGCCACTGCCTACAGGTTCTGTGTGAGCCGATCCTGTGTGGGTCTTCTGCGGGGGTTAGTACCTATCGATCCTTCGTGGGTCCGACGACTTAGATGGATCAGTGATCATCTTTGACGTCATCTGAAAAAGTATACCTGGTTGAGCTGAATCTTATGTTACTCTCCTTTGTGGATTGTGTTGAACTATCCTATGTGGACTTACCGTTTACTCTCCTTGTGGATTTGAGTCTTGCTTTCCTTTGTGGATTGAGTTGTTCTTGAGCTCTTGAGCAGAGCTAGAATTGGGGACTTAGGTATATGTATGGGCATATACCTAAGTCGAGTCAGATGTTACTTCGTGATTGCATCTTTCTTTTGTGCTATATCCTTTGTGGATTTCGGGAGACCTTCGGGGGTCTTGGGGTCCTTACTGAGTAGCTTGTACTCACCCCTGCACGGGCTATGCCCGCACCTTGTTGTGTTGGTTGCAGACGACGGACAGCGCTGATCACGGTTGGGCGTGGAGCAGGACGGTACCTGGAGGTGGACCACTGGGCGGGACGTGCTCGGAGCGGACGTGGGACCCGAGGAGCCTGGAGGCTATCTGTACCCACCCTTCTGGTGGGATTGCCAGTGGACGACACGAGGCCGCCGTCTTTTCTTCAGTCGCTGTACTTTACTTTCAGTTGTACTTTACAGTTGGGCTTGTATTTCCGGCCCCTTTACTTTTCTGCACTTTACTTTCCGCTTGCTGACTCTGTGTGGTTGTTACTTATAAAGGCAATGCCTTCCCTGTTTACTGGGATTTTACGCCTTGGTGCTAGTCGCCAGCCCCTGGCCTATGGAAGGCGGGCTTGGGGTAGTCACGGCACGGGCTCCGAGGACGGGTCGTGACAGTGTATATAAGAAAAATTGGTTCTTCATGAATAGAATAACACATGGTGTGTATTTAAAACTACATGGCATGTATTCTGGGGTTTTCCAGACTTTATGCCTCAGTAACAACTCTGGAGCCTAAAAAACACTAAAACCAACATTAATGTGCCAAATTCTGATCTGTGAGGGCCCATACTCCCCACAAATGGAATCATGGAATCTCTTTCATGTTATATACAAGAAAAAAATGTAAGGATCCGCCAAATTCTAATCCATGAGGGCCCATAACACCTCAGGAATCAAATTTTTTGCATTCCTTCAATCAAAACCGCATACAATCAATACCCAATTAAAAAAAACGTATTTTATCAAGGCATCTATAACAATAGCATTTATATCTAGCAGTACATCTATCACAACTGCATGAAATCGCTAATTGATCCTAAATGGCATGGAAATAATGCATGAAATGTGATTCCTAGCAAGTTCCTATATGATTCATGAGATGGAATACCCTCATTTAATCAAGTTGCAACTGAAATAGAACCTTAATAATATCAATTGTAACAACACGAAACATCTGAATCACCTATTGGTGAAATCATTCATCTGTAAATTTGAAAATCCAAAAAAAATACTATAAACTAGGTAAATTGGCTTTTCCCTATACACGGGTTCACTACTCCCGGTCACAGCTTATTACCAAGTACCTATGTTCATCCTATCCTTGATTATAGGCTCCAAATAGTATTTCAAGAAGAAAATAATTCCTCTCATACTAATTTTTAACATCCCTGTTACGAAATCCTCCCAGAGATGGCCCGTACTTGGTTTGTCACATGGCCTCAATTGCATTTCAAAAAATGCCAGAGGCTGCCGACTAGTATCAATGGCCATGGGTTTGATAGTGGGGAAACTATTCCCTCATTGGAAAAGAAACACAGTGGATGTAAAACACAATGAAATAGTGGAAGTAGTAATATTACCATGCCAAATAACAGTGGAAGACTGAAGAAATAAATTGCTAGAGCACATATATAATGATCCATGATACAAATGTCAAGGAATGAATCTAAATAAGTCACAATGCTGAAATACAGTACTAAACCAAATTATAAGAAGAAAAGTGTAAAGAGATCCACAACATCACATGCCAAATTTTGGTCCCACTCTCTCCAGCTCTAAAGCAGTCAAGTACCTAAAGTAGAAGGGTTATTTCCCTTATCTATACCAAAAACAATATAATATTTTTGGTCCCAAAAGCGTGTCCCAAATAGAGTGTGAGACAAAATCCCAGTAGGAAACCACCAAGAGATCTGTGCCGAATAGTTACTGAATATATATGGATGGCAATAAAAAAGAAGCAGCAAAAAATGATGTACAAAATAGTAAACATTTCTACAGTTTTAAAGAATTGAAATTCCACATATCAAGTAAGAAGATAATCACAAATAGGTAACCATCTGGGAATTACTCACAGCCTATCCCCTATAATCCTTCCTAGAAAGCACATGAAACTCTCTTGGAATTTCACACATTCTCACCCCTATAGATAGGTTTTATAATACACTCTCTGATAAACAACTCTTCATAAATTACCCCTATAGTCATGGGTGATTAAAGACTCTCTGAGGAATAACTCATCATCAATTCCCCCAATAGTCCTTTAATGGTAACCTGTAGACTCTCTGAGGAAGCACTCAGTTCCAATTCCCCCTGTGGTCTCGTAATTTTACTATACTCCCTCTGAGGAAGAACTCAACGTCAATCCCCCCTATAGTCTTCTAGCGTGGTAATATTTATAGACACTATCTAGAAACCCTTACGTCTATTCTCCCTATGGTCTACTACACTATGTTCCCACGGCCCTATGTAAGTCAAATTAGTATAGAAAACCAACATGTCCAAAGTAATCCTCATGAACTACTGGTCTAACGAGTCTGTAGAACAAGAGCATGTCAGATAAACATTCACTCTATTCAACAATACCAGGCATGGGGAAACAAACTACAACCTAACAGGAAAACAAGACCAAATGGTCAAAATAAGAAAACAGGGGAAACCCACCATATCATGGAAATGTAATCACTATTCTCCACAAATAACCTTTTTCCAAACAAACTAAAGAATAACAAGAAATGGTAGGGATAAAACCATAAACGTGCAATACCCCTTTCTCGGGTATTTGGCACTTTTTCACAAATAACTAAAAAAATATATAAGTATAGGAACAAACCACCTACCTCAGTGTTGGGTGATCAATATACAAGAGTCTCGAGAATAGAATCACCTTAGAACATCATAGATCTACAAAAATATCTAAACCATTCAACCCATGATATCTCACGAGATAGAAGGAATTAAAAGGAGGTGTTCAAGATGAATAGAGAACTCACCGATGTGATTCCAACACAATTGACAGAGTCCAATTCGATGAATGAATTCTCATTCGAGGGCTTGGAAAAGATCCACGATGTATAGATTCTCTCAGAATAACTAAGTCGAGAAGATGATTGTTTTTTATGTCAAACATGACCCTAGTACGTTAAATGAAAAAAGGAAAATACAGGTCATGTAGTTTAGAAGTACACCGTCTGTACTTCCCTTCACCGGCCCCCACATTAGGTGGTCTCCAGGTCACAACACACGGCCGTGTGCAGGGCCGTGACATGGCCAGCACCCAACAACCATTGGTAACCATGTACATAGTGTGTACTTATAATGTACATAGTGTGTAATTAAAACATTTCCCAAAAACTCCTCTTTCTGCTCAAAAGACCATAAAAAGGAAAATATACCTAAAGAGAATATCTAGGTTTATAAAACTATAGTTAACTCCAAATCATGATTTGGTTATATATTCTCATGAAACCTTAACTACATTTATAAATAAACAACAACATGGTCTCCATGCATATGGACACACCCAAAACTAGATCCCAATGCATCACAATACAACACATACCATTGTCTGTATTTTTAAAAAATCCTTATTTGTGCAGTTATAAGGAAACCGATTAGATCTTGAAAAGATTTCTGGAAATCTTCATCCCATTATAATAGAAGGATATTATTTTTTCAATTCTATTATATGTTAATATAGTAATAAAATATCATGATGGAAGCATCAGTTATAACCAACTAGAACAAAAATCTTTGTATCTCAAAGGTAATAATTAGAGGCTTCCATGAGATAACCTATTATATCATCATCAGATCCACTAAAACACATCTTTTATAAATTACATGTAAGAAAGCATACCTATTGTATTTATAACTCACACTTTGATAGTTCGCTGAACAACTGATAATCCCATAAGTGTAACGCCCCAACCCCAATTACCGAGAGTCGGTTCATTATTACATAACATTGGCATGATCACAAAGGATCAAGTCTCGAAAGAACGATTATTTTAGTAGCCTTTAAGTACTAGATACATTCATAAGGTTTACATTACATCATAAGGTAGAAAAACTAAAACAACATCTTGTCTTCATATCCCATCATACTATCCTGGAAGGTCATTCATAAATTACTTCTTCACATCCTAGGAAAAATAAAACATTGAAAGGGGTGATCTAAGAAGCTCATTATGGATAACATTATAGCAAAATTTGTCATAGATAATCATAAAAACTTTAGGCAATGTATAACTAAAACCAAAAGCCTTTTAAACATGAAATTCAGAATAATTTGGAAAAGCTAAAATGAAATAATAAAATTCACTTAATCACATGGATATTCTACTAGTCGAATAATAACATGAAATATCAGTAACCACATTCATAATTATGGAATGCATAATGCCAGACTATCAAAACCATGTAGCAAAGGCCTCATGCCGAGACTACAAATATGACTTCATCAAGGCCTCATTCCAAGACACTAGTTTGCCTTATGAGACCTACCGATGCATCGAGGAGCTATAGTGGGCTCCACCAATCACTTACTAAGTCCAATGCATTCTTCATATAAATAGGTTTAACCATAACATAAACATTCGTATTAACTCTAGAATACGAAATGTCAATAATTTAGCCACAAATCATGAATGGTATAAAAATAGCACATCCACAATCAAACATAACTCATTCGATACAATATGGATGATTGTATTGTATCAGATTAAACTCAATCGAGAATAATGATGGATATTGACATAGATTAAAATCATCATCAAAATATTGATAGAAATATCCCCCTTTAACTTGAAAACATTTAAAAGTCACACTATTTGTCAAGAAGCCATTTAAAAATAGATTTTTGAATCAATGTGTCCCATATCACATTGAAACATTTAAAAGGAGTTTTAATTTTAAAACATTAATGTCTATATAAATAAATCCTTAAAACCATTTTTAAAACATGGACATTAATGAGAAATATTTTGAAGAATAAGTATTTAAAACATTTAAAATTGATATTTTAGTTAGAGTTTCTAAACAAAAGAGAGACACTTGAATACAAAAAATTGAGGTAATCAAGACATTTTAGTATCTTGAGAATACAGGTATTCATGATATACATTGTCATAGTACAATATATACACCACATAAAAGTGATTTGGTGTATAACAACAAAGAAGTCTCAATGGGATGTAAATTGAGATTAAGTCTCTTATAAAGACCGTATCCTTAGGTTAAGGATAAATCAATGACATAATTATGTGTGAAAAATATAAATACACTCAATATGATTGGATATTCAATGTAAATCAATCAGAGGACATCAACACATATTCTTATAAAAAAACACCAATAAATTGGATGTTTAACTCAATAAATAGAGATTGAGTTAAAATTACTCTTACCATGTTCATATTGACGACTTGAGAATTTATCAATGGAGTGATTATGTGTATCAAAATTATATCCATATAAAGGGGAGTGGAAATTTTGACATAAGAAAATGAATAGTGATTCCACACATAATATTGGAGTATAATAATTATTGAAGTATTCGTAAAGCCAAATTAGTTGAAATTTCAAATTCCCTTATTGATTTCGTAACATACGAAAAATACACCCATAAAATAAGGATCATAAAATTATGATGTAAATATCAATGAATTCTTGTATATTTCACAATGAATACAAACATGGTCAGTACAACCACCACATACAATATATAAGTTTTGAACAATGGAAATCTCACAGAATTAAAAGTGAGATTAGAAACCCCTTACATTGTACATTATCCTTGGTCAAGGGTAGGTTAACCTCATTTATAATGGTTAAATAATTTTCATTGAATTATTAAATAATTATATACATTAATATTATATCATATATGATCTTTTAACATTGACTTGTTAATAATATCTTAGTATTATCATCGTTTCAGGTGTTAATGAATTCATTTCCCATTATATTCTTTGTTATGTGAGCCTTATTTGTTATGGATGGGGTCTTTATTATTCATTTCCATAATGATATCATGCCTCTAAAAATTATTTTTAATCATCATATTAAATTTAGTTTTGAATGGATATGATGGAGAATGAATCACAACGCGTTCGTGGAGACAGAAGTCCATACGTACGCATGAGCGACAATATCATTATTTTGATATTAAAATAATATATAATTGGATGGTATATCATACATACAGAATAATTATAATGTTATATTTATTATTTACATTAATTACACATCATTATTATACTCATCCAAATAAAAATTTATTGAATAACAATTACACCACGACGTGGAGACTGTAAGCCGTACGTACGCACGTATGGTGACATGTCATTAAAAGGATGGATAGAATACTGAATATTTTTGTAACGTATTTATTATAACATCATAGTATATATAATATACTGGAGTTATTATTTTATAATGGGAATACCGATGAAAAAAGAAGTTGAAGAAGAATGGAAGTGGAAAAAGAGTGGTGAAAACATTACATCTTCTTCGGGTTCTTCTTTTGGATTTGATCAAAATGGACCAATAAGATGGCTTTATGATAATAATAAGGCCTCTAAATTATAGTGAGGGAAGGTTAGATAGTATTTGGGCAGGGTTGGGCCGAACCAAAAGGCTTTGAAAGTGTGAATTGGTGAGAAGGGGGAGTGCCCTTTTATAAGAGTGGTAAGGGGCACCTTTCGAAAAGCTAGAAATATTATTTTATAATAAATTCATATTCGGTTTATAATGGCACCAAAGTGTATTATTTAAATTTTATGGTGGTTATGGGTCGCAAACCACTAAACCAATAGATTTTAGACTGGTTTGGGTCACTATATTAACCTTATCATTTATTTTTAACTCTTAGTTAAAAAGATTGAAACTCACCATGTTACTTTGTATTTTTATATTGTATAGTTAGTAATCATACTATATACCCCCAAGATACCCCCAAGTGCTACATTAATGAAAAAAATATCATGATATAAGTCCCTTGGCTGAAACATATATTTTTAGGAATTCAATATAAATTAATAATATAATATTTATTTTAAAAACTCTTTTATGGCAATTTTGACACTATTCAATAATTGATTTTTGTTAAATTCATAAAAAATTATTAATTCCAACTGAATTAATTTAATAAATCCTATAATGTCATATTAAGCAATAAAACTCATGTATGTCATGAAACAGTTCAAATTATTTTAATTTTAAAATTTATAATACAAATTATTTGATTCTTTAATTAATAAGAAAAATACTGCATCATTATTGTGTCATAAATAATATTAATTATTAAATTTTGAAAACATATAAATAAAATCCAATTATGTAGGAATTATTTTTAGCTTCGTAATGAATAAATATAGTCTAAATTACAACATATATAACCCTATGTAAAAATTGTTTTTTTAAAAGATATATGCTTATGTCATTTTTGTATTTATTTTTACTTAATTAATATAAAGTTTCATTATCACTTACAAGTGGCTCCATGGGGTCCCAAAATCGACCCAATGATGCCCATGGTGGGACATGTATGACAAAATAAGGTTAGGTCACGTTTTAGGGTAATTTATTATTATTATAATATTATTTGTTTACCCTTATTTACCGGATTTACCCTTTAACCATGATAAATAAATTTTTTACCGAAGTAATTATTCAAAATTTTTAAAAAAAAAATTTACCTATTTAATCAATTTGGAAATCCTCATTACAAATATGGAATCCATTTTTACAAAATAAAAACACATAAGTGGCAGAAATTAATTTCAAATTAATTCCCGTTGTTAAAACAAAAGGCATGTTTTTAAGAGATAACAATTATCAAAAGATTGACACTTGTTCATGTCCAGTTTAATTGTGAAATTATGTCCAATGGAAAAAATTGTATTAAAAATGTAAAATTATATTCTAAATATACATTAAAACCACTAAAATTCATAATTTATCACTATTAATTATTTTGATAAAAAAAGTTGTTTTAAATTAAAATTTAGTAATTTTTACTATTAATCAAAATATAAATGTTATCAGAAAAGTTCCAAAATTTTACCATAGGCTAATTTAGATATTACAAATCAAAAAATGAAGTCAATTTTGAGAGATAAAATTTATAAAATTTTAAAATGTGGGTATTACAATTCATAATGGCTAGTTTGATTGGTTGTAGTGTGTGTGTTAGAAATCGAAGTTTCGTACAACACACGCTATTGTATTATTCAAAGGGAAATGTACCGTGGAAGCTTGGGGTGTTACATTCAACCATTAATCAACAAATTTCATCCTCAAAATTTTTAAAATTGGGATTTAGAATATACTGGAAAGTCCCACATCAGAAAAAGTGTAAATAAAACTATCACTTTAAAAGAAAGAAATATAAGTATAAAGGTCACCCAAGATAACCCATACTAGGATTCCATGCAGGAAAACATGGATATGGATGATAAAAGAATTGTCATGTTCTAAGGGGGAGGGATAGAAAACATGATGAAAAGAAAATTAACAATAAGAAAACCACAAACTTATGTTGGGACAAACGATCATTAGTCTCTAAGCCGGAAAAGTAAACAGAGAAATTTTTTTGTTTTATGATACATTACATAAGGATGAAGAATTCATTTATGATAGTGAATAATAAAATAAAGATATATATAATTACTTTTTAATTAGAGTTTCATTCTTGAATAAATTTCTACAACTAACTAAAATTGTTTTCTGAACAACTAGTATTCAAGATTACTTGGCCACACTAGATGAGATTCTATAGAATAACATGATCCACGTAAGATAAACTATATATATTTACCTTTTCATTAGAGATTAATCAAAACCAAAATGGTTATTATAAGATATTATGATCCCCCAAACGGATATTCCATTAGAGAAAAAAACTCTAATCTTAATTTCTAAAATTAAACCAACAATACCCCAAAGTTATATAAATACCATTCAATAATCAATTGTCCTTAAAATACTTCAATATAATCCAAACTAATATTGAATCCCAAAACATAGAAGAATTTGGTTATGCGGTCATCCACGTTAAATTGTATCTCCAAATGACATCAACTATTCTTAAAGTCGCATAATTTAATGTGATTTACCTCATCACATATTATCTATTACAGGTTAATCATTTCCATAAATAACCCAAATTACTATAAATCCTAAATAAAAACATAGATAACAATCCTCTATTACTCATCAAATGAAATCACATAGAATTCTGTTTTCCTTGTGCATATAGTGTTCCCAAAAAAGCGAACAACTTCCAAAATAACATTTATCACTTAATCACCAAATCATTTTCATACACTATGATTATTCATTTGATGAGACATAAGTTCCCAAATCAATTATTATTGATCAATAAAATCATTTAACTAAAATTAATAGTCACTCTACCCAGTTACTTCACGTTGTCTAGTAGTAGGCGATAAATACCAATTCCACTTTGGTTGTGGTTTCAATTCCAACAGCTTTTTCCGACGCGACGGGTTGTCACACGGTCTGTATGTTGTCCTTTTTCAAAAACTATATTTTATAACATTATCAAAATGAGATAAATTCCTCAAAATAACCATAACATAATTTAACCACGAATGTTATCTCATACCTTGCGTTTTCATCCCAAAATATAATAACCTGTAATTTCAACAAACCTAATGATCATATAAGACCAAATGTTTATTTATAACTATATCTACAACAGAAAAGTCAATTCTTCCTCAAATATCATTTTCACATGATAAATTACAGGTTTACATATACAAGAGAATATTATTCCAAAGTAATCCCATCAATAAAGATCACTAACACTTTTAAACATCTCACCATCCATTTATTTCCACATAGGTTTTTCATCATATGTTCCTCGGGTTCACACGTTGCATCTTCCATCTTATGATTTCTCCATAGAACTTTTACTAGACGAGTCATCCGGTTTCTCAACACATGATCTTTGGTATGAAGAATTCTGATAGGCTCTTCACAATAGGATAGATCGGGTTCCATTTCTAATTCTTCATAGGTGAGTACATGCGTTGGGTCAGGCATGTATTTTGTCACTAGTGATACGTGGAACACATCATGAACTCTTGAAAGACTAGGCAGAATTGGATTTTGGTAGAATGTGTTCATGTGTCACAATGGTACCTCAGGAATTTTTCAAAATCATATACTTCCTTTACCCAAAAACTCCACATCCATCATGGATTATATCGATGGAAGTGTCAATGAATAAAAAAAAATAGGTATTTCTTATATATAATTTTGAGACATCGTCTTTAACATGTCTTTATAGAAAATTTTTTACTGATTCATCTTTAAATATTTCAAAATAAGGTTTTGTTAAATCAGTTTCCGTATATCCCAAAAGACATAAATATATAATTTGATACATATTGGATTCTCAAAGGTCTCCCTCTTCTTCAGCATCTAGAAAATCATTTAGTGCATCGTAATTTTGACATAAAGTGAAGAATTTGAAAATCCCTTGATGGTACATCCCATGAATTGTGTGGTAAGAAAGTTGAGAGTGCTTTATTATCCCATAGTCGGTACTTGATAATTAAGAGAATCGTGCAATTATTGAGGTATAGGATGTCTCATAAATTTTTTTGCATGTAGCCTGGACATTGGAAAAAGTTTAAACATCATCTGTGCATGACTTCTAGATAATAATTGTAAGTAGTTCTTCATGAAGAGAGAGAAGAGTTGTTCGTGATCTTTCTCCCTCCATGTTTTAACTAACAAAAAGAAAATACAATTAGGCTTTATGAATACTTATCTAATAAGAATGTAAAAAAATTGACATAATAGGATAATATTATAATTGAACAATATATCCTAGCTTTGGGTACCTTATGTTAAAATCTATGTTATCCACTATCTATTTACTGACATATATTCTTAGGTGCATTTTTTCCCTTAATAATGGTTCATAATAATCTTGTGAATTTTCCAAAGCATATCCCCTGGGAGTGTCGTAAACAAGAGTGCATCATGAACAGTTTTCGAGCACCAGTTTCCGTTCCAGTCTAGCTCAAATCGGTGTTTTCAGGTTTTACCCCTAGGTACATCTATGCCGGAGCTGCCTCTACCTGCTCATATCTAGAAAGGGATGTATTTCTCGGAACAATCACAAAATCTATACAATACCAAAATTATAGTATGTTCTTCTATACAAATTCTCTATGTCCATCTTAGATCTATTTTCTCTAATCATAGTTTATCTAAATCTAGCTTCCAAAGTTTGTACTAAACTTCCTCTGATACCAACTGTAATGCCTTGAAACCAGTTACCCATAGTCGGTGCATTATTACATAACATTGGCATGATATAAAAGGATCAAGTCTCGAATGACCTATTAGTTTAGTAGCCTTGGATGTACTACATACATTCATAAGGTTTAAATTTCATCATATGGTAAAATAAACTACAACAACATCTTGTCTTCATATCTCCTCTTACTATCCCTGCAGGTCATTCATATATTACTTCTTCAAATCCTTGGAAAAATAAAACATTGAAAGGGGTGAGCTCAGATGCTAAGTAAGGATTACAATATAGCAGAAGCTTTCATAGATAAGCATAAACACTTAAGGCAATGTATAACTAAAACAAAAAGCCTTTTAAACATAAAATTCAACATAATATGGAAAAGATAAAATGAAATAATTCTATTTACTTAATCACATGGATATTTTACTAGTCTAATAATCACATGAAATATCAATAACAACATCCATAATGATGGAATTCATAAATCCATACTATCATAACCAAGTAGCCAAGGCCTCGTGCCAGGACTACAAATAAGATTTTTTTCAAGGCCTCGTGCCAAGACACTAGTTTGTCTCATGAGACCAACCGATGCATCGAAGAGCTATAGAAGGCTCCACCCATCACATACTAAGTCCAATTAATTCCTCATATGAACATGTTTAAACATAACATAAAAAGTTGTATTACAACTAGCATACGAAATGTCAATACTTTAACCACAAACCATGAATGGTATAAAAATAGCACATCCAAAATCAAACATAACTCATTAGATACAATATAAAATATTGTATTGCATCAAATTAACCTTAATAAAGAATAATGAAGGATATTTTAATAGATTAAAATCATCATGAAACTATTTTGGGCAATATCCCCCTTTATCGTGAAAACATTTAAAAGTCACACTATTTGTCAAGAAAAAATTTAAAAAAAGTTGTTTGAATCAAAGTGTCCCATACCACATTGAAACTTTTAAAAGGAGTTTTAATTTAAAACTTTAATGTCCACAAAAATAAATCCTTCATACCATTTTTAAAACATGGACATTAATTAGAAATATTTAGAAGAATAAGTATTAAAAACATTTATAAATGATATTTTAGTTAGAGTTTCTAACCAAAAGATAGACACTTGAATACAAATAATTATGTTAATCAAAACTTTTTAATATCTTAAGAATAAAGGGATTCATGATATACTATTTCATAGTACATTATATACACGACATAAAACTGATTTGATGTATAACCACAATGAAGTCTCTATGGGATGTAAAATGAGATTAACTCTCTTATAAAGAATGTATCATTAGGTTAAGGATAAATCAATGACATAATTATGTGTAAAAAATATAAATACACTCAATATGATTGGATATTCAGTGTCAGTCAATCAGAGGACTTTCACGCATATTCTTGTAAAAACAACACCAATGAATTGGATGTTTAACTCAATAAATGGATATTGAGTTAAAATTACTCTTATCAAGTTCATATCGACGACTTGAGAATTTATCAATGGAGTGAATATGTGTATCAAAATTATACCCACAGAAAGGGGAGTAGAAATTATGACATAAGAAAATGAATAGTGATTCCACACATAATCTTGGAGTATAATAATCATTGAAGAATGCGTAAATCCAAATTAGTGGAAATTTAAAATTCCCTTATCGATTTCGTAACATAGGAGAAATACATCCATTAAAGAAGGATCATAAAATGATGATGTAAATATCCATGAATTAAATTATATTGAACAATGAATACAAACATGGGCAGTACACACACCACATGCAATAAATAAGTGGTGAACAATGGAAATCTCATGGAATTAAAAGTGAGGTAAGAAGCCCCTTACATTGTAATTTTTCATTGTTCAAGGGTTGGTTAACCTCCAGTATAATGGTGAAATAATTTTCATTTAATTATTCAAGAATTATATACATTAATATTATATCATATATGATCTTTTAACATTTATTTGTTAATAATATCTTAGTATTATCATCATTTTGGGTGTTAACAGATTCATTTTCCTTTATATTCTTTTATATGTGAGCCATATTTTTTATGGATGGGGTGTATATTATTAATTTCTAGAATGATATCATGTATCTAAACATTATTTTTAATCATAAAATTAAATTTATTCTTAAATGGATACTATGGAGAATGAATCTCATCGTGTTTGTAGAGACGGTAGTCCGTACGTACGCACAAGCGACAATATCATTATTTTGATATTAAAATAATCTATAATTGGAATTTATATCATATATAAAGAATCCATATCATGTTATATTTATTATCTACATTAATTATACATCATTATTATACCCATCCAAATAATAATTTATTGAATAACAATTATACCACGACGTGGAGACGGTAAGCCGTACGTACACACGTATGGTGACATGTAATTCAAAGGATGGATAGAATAATGAATATGGTTTTACAATATTCATAATAACAACCCATTATATATAAGATACTAGAGTTATTATTTTGGAATAGGAATAACATAGAAATAAGAAGTTGAAGAAGAAAGGAACTTGAAAAATGGTGGTGAAAACCTTACCTCTTCTCCGGGTTCTTCCTTTTTATTTGATCAAAAGGGATCCATAGGAAGGATTTCTGATCAAAATAAGGCCTCTAAGTTGCATTCTAGGAAGTTTAGAGAGTATTTTGGTAGGGTTTTTCCGACCAAAAGGCTTTGAAAGTGTGAATTAGTGAGTAGGGGGAGGGCCCTTTTATAAGAGGGGTAAGGGGAACCTTTAGGAAAGATAGAAATATTATTTTATAATAAATTTATATTCGGTTTCTAATGGAAAAAAGTGGATTATTTAAATTTTAATGTGGGGATGGTCGAAAACCACTCTACCAATAGGTTTTAGACAGGTTTTGGTCAATATATTAACCTTATCGTTTAGTTTTAACTCTTAGTTAATTAGTTTGACACTTACCATGTCACTTTGTATTTTTATATTATATAGTAAATAAAATTACTATATACCTCCAAGCAACCCCCAAGTGGTCCAATAATGATACAACTATCATGATATAATTATCTTGGCTGATCCTTAGATTTTTAGGAATTCAATATAAATTAATAATATAATATTTGTTTTAAAAACTCATTTATGTCAATTTTGACATTATTCAATAAGTGATTTTTGTTAAAGTCATAAAAAAATTATTAATTCGAAAAAAATTCATTTAAGAAATACTATAATGTCATATTAAGAAATAAAAGTCATGCATTTCATCAAAACATTCAAATTATATTAATTTTAACATTTATAATACCAATTATTTTATTGTTTCATTAATAAGGAAAATAATGCATCATTATTGTGTCATAAATAATATTAATTATTAAATTTATAAAAATTATAATTAAAAAACAATTATGTAGGAAATAGTTTTGTCTTTCTAATGAATATTTATAGTCCAAAATCCAACATATATAACCTTACTTAAAAAACGTTTTCTAAAAGATATATGCTTATGTCATTTTTGTATTTATTTTAACTTAATTAATATAGTGTCATTTTCACTTACAAGTGGCTCCATGAGGTCCCAATATCAACCCAAAGATGAAAATGTTCGGACATTTATCAACCAATATGGTTAGGACATGTTTTAGGGTAATTTATTATTATTATAATATTTTTTTACCCTTATTTATTGGATTTACCCTTTAACCATGATAATAAAATTTTTACCGAAGTAATTATTCGAAATGTCTAAAAATTAAAGATACCTATTTACACAATTTGGACATCCTGATTTCAAATATGGAATCCATTTATCCATATTCAAAACACAAAAGTGGAAGAAATTAATTTAAAACTAATTCCTGTTGTTAAAACAAAAAGCGTGTTTTTAAGAGATAATAACAATCAAAACATTGACACTTGTTCATGTCCAGTTTAATTGTGAAATTATATCCAATGACCAACATTGTATTAAATGGTAAAAATATATTCTAAATATACTTTAAAACCACTCAAAATCATAATTTATCACAATTAATTATTTCGATTAAAAAAGTAGGTTTTAATTAAAATTTAGTTATATTCACTATTCATCCAAATATAAATGTTATTTGAAAAGTTCCAAAATTTTACCCTAGGATAATTTAGATATTCTGAATCAAAAAATGAATTGAATTTTGGGTGATAAAATTTATAAAATTTCAAAAAGTGGGTATTACTATTCATAACGGCTAGTTTGATTGGTTGTGGTGTGTGTGTTAGAACTTGAAGTTCTGTATAACACACACTACTGTATTATTCAAAAGGAAATATACCGTGGAAGCTTGGGGTGTTACATTAAGATTCCCAACACCATTTCAAAGTGTTTCTAATGTTTATCCCTTGTCCTTGAACACACCAATATGTCATCAGCAAACACCACTAAAAAAAGAATCCAAATATATCTCTAATATATGATACATGAATTCCATAAAGTCTGATGGTGTATTCAAAATACATAAAGACATTGCCAAATATTCATAATGTCAGTTTCTTAGTTTGACTGTTTTTTCAAAATATCCTCCTATCAAACACACATTTAGTGATATCCTTATCAGAAGTAAATCACAGAAAACTGATAACCTACCAACAATTGATCAAACAGATCATCAATATGTGGAATTATATACCCATTCCGTATCATAACATGGTTAAGATTGTAATAATACACACACAACCTATGAGTTCCATCTCCATTTTTTCAAACAAGATCGTTGGATCCCATATAAATGTTCTCAGTCAAATGAAACCATTTCTTTCCATCTATTCCAATAACACTTTCGATTTCATTAAATCAGTTGGTTCGATTCAATAAGTAAAAAGTGAGATAGAACTGGTACTATTTGGAGATAAATCATAAAATCAATTCCCTTATAGGTTGATACCATGGGAAATTATTAGGGAAAAATCACGGAACTAATTAACCACTTCTAGAAAACCACTCTTATTGATCTATTCCATCGATACCAAATTCAACCACAACAAATTTTAAGAGATCATTCCCACTACTGGTTCCAACAAGCCTATTTAACCTATATCTATTTTTCATTACACTCTAAATAGATTCTTGATGCAATCTGAAATTGTGAAACTAACAGTTCTTCTATAGCAGTCGATGGCATCCTTGAACGTTTTCAACCAAAACATACCCAAGATTAAATTGTATGCATTAATATCCAGCCCAGTGAAATCCCATTTTTTCTTACCTCCATCAATAGTTATAGAACATTCTCTACAAAAAGACACCAAATTATCTTTACTGTAGATAAGATTGTAATTCTTTCATAATAGGGAATAAATTCATGTTATAAACATAAAAATCAACATCATGATATAGAATAAAGGAATATGATACACCAGTTTAAAAAAAACTTACCTAATCGTATAATTAAAAATAACAATATCTCTTGCCATATATGGTCAATCCTGATTATCTACAATCACATTTTAAACTCTATGTAATTACTTCATCTCTACACATTTTTATCTGTTTCCCTACTGATATTTCTATTATGGAGGATTCATGGTATTCATAGAATCACCATGGGAATCTTTGGCCTATAGATGAGATCAATAATGTTTCCCTCACCTTGTCTAATCATAAAAAACCTACATTACATGTGAAGTTTCTCAAGCACCTTACCATATAGAAAAGAAAAAAATTAAACCAATATTACCTAGATGGATGCATTTGTGGAATGCTATAGGTTATTCCATACACAATAGCATTACCTGGTCAGGAGAACCACAATGTCAACATCCTTATTTTCTCTTTTGTTGTTGAGTAAGGATCAATAATCTAGAAGTCTGATTATGATTCAGGATCTCACCATATAAATATGTGACATTATTCTACTACTTACTAGTATTATAGTTTCATCTATTCCCATGGGTTTCCAAATAACTCCTCCTCTTGTAGTTCAAGAGATAACCCATTCAACCATCATTAATCTATTCACAATCTATGTATAATTTTTAATATAAATCATATATATCTTTGAATAAATGTCATATATTATTCTAGATTAATAAATGGTGTTCTTTCAAGGATGCACAAACTATTACATTTTGTGAAAATATTACTAAATTCGTGAGTTTTACTTCATCCTCATTGAATTATAGATTTTATTTTGCTTCAGGATGAATAATTCAATCATTCATTGAATCGTGAACATGCGTGGATACAATTTCATAATGAAGAATACCAAAAAAATGTAAGGACCTAGTCTAATTTAGCCATAACTACTAAATACAATCATTACCTTTCATGATACTCTAGTATATAATTCACCAAAATGACTTTCTACTTTGTTGGTGTGTCAATGACATAAAAGATGTGATTCATCCATTACAGCCATGCTTTTTTCTATTTCTGTCTCAAAATCACCCCAAATGATGGGTGGATTATACATCATTAACTTGATAGAATGGTCCAATTTTAATGGAATATACTTATGGTTTACTGTTTCCATAGAATGAAATGAAGGAATGTCACATTGAACAAGTTTTTGGTTCACATGTGGCTCAAGTGAAACCACATTCTCTACAACTTATTCTAGTTAGATTCAATGATTCCAACTGGGTGTCAATTCTTAAACCAATAATAAACTCCATAATACTCATTCTATTTTAACTGAAGTCTTAAATTTCAAATTCTAACACATCATTCTATCAAAAATATTCATTCTAAATTAAATTTTTTTTCATGTTTGATCATTTTGAAATATTTTTAATTTTTTTTGAAAATAAAACCATTTTCAATGTAACATAACAAATTTTGATTTTCTAAATATTTTTTTTGGAAAACACATTCATAATTATTCAAATATCAACACTTTTTCCCAAAATAATAAATCATTACTCAAAATGATGTATTCACTCCTAGTGTAAAGGTTTTGACATCAGAAAAAGTGTTTCATGAACATTTCTACAGAATTCATGGTTGTATTTCCAATTCCTAGGAGACCTATCCACTATTATGTATTAATAAAAATACCCCCCACTCTAGGAGTGTGCTGTAAATTTTCAATATCGATGATAAAATGATGTTGATGATGAAAATTTAAAATTTTCAGTTTCTTAGGTGAATATTCGGTGTATTTACCATCTAAAGAAGTATATATATCTTATATGGCATTGATTTGACTATTTTCAGAGCCCATGCAGACATACATATCAAATTTTATGGCACATGGAAGAAGAAATTTTTACAAAGGAACCTAAACTTAGGAACTACGTGGAGGACCTGCACGGTAGTATAATTTCTACACCCATATGTGGAAGAGCTACACGAAGGACCTAATTGGAGGAAATTAACGAGAAATCTCCCTTAAACTTGGACCAGTCATTTTGTATAAATAGGACCCATTGGGCTCCACATTTGAACATAGAAAAAAATTGGAAGACCTCTTAAAGTTCAAATTGCATTGTTATTTCGCTTTTCTCCCCAAATTTTATTTAGGTAACTCTTTAAAACACGAGAGAATAAATAATTTTATTCGATAAGAAATTTTTATGTCCTTTCATATTTTGAAACAAAAAAAATCTAATTAAGGATCATTGATCCTTAAAGTAGAAGATGCCTATATAAGGCCTATTCCATAAAAGGACCTATGTGAGGCTCTTCTAATGACCCCATAGGATACCTAGTGTGTTTATATTTACATCTCAACCAGGTGTTTTCTTGTTCATAATCCATTTTTGTATCCTTCATAATCTTGGTTCTACTATGTCAAATCACTCTTTTCAGTCACTACTAGGACCTGTGTGACACAACTACGTGACATACCTGCGTGGTGCACCAACAGGACATACCTACACATTATATCTAAGCTGCAATGTTTTACCCAAGACCAACACATATCACATGGTAAAACCTCTTAAAAGTTTCTCATGGCATGATATTTCCTTCCATGGTTCCCTTATCTATAAGGGACTAAGATGAAGCATACACCAAAACCTTCTGACTTCACAATGCTTTGCGAAGGCCAAATTAGCATGTCTCTCATATGGGTTTGTATATCTATGGTCATATGATTCCCTCATTTGTTTCATAAGGGTTTTAGGTTCCATTGGATGTTTTTAGTTTTGTATATTTATATTCACATGAATACTTACCCTAGAGATAGTGGCTAGAAGTTCTTGGTCTTGGATTCTGGGGATGGGAACTTTTCCTCCTCTTTGAAACTCTAATATATGGATCATTTTGTTCCCAATAGGTAGAGTGAGGGTCACACTTGCTTTTACATTTAACAGATAAAAATTCTACCCTCTCTTAAGATCCATCTGAGGGAATCCCTCCAGTAGTAATACCCTAGCCTTTAGGGCTGGATCCAATTACTTTAAATTTCATTTCACATTAAAGGGTTCATTTATTTGTGCCCTCTCCCACCATCTCCTTGGCATCTTTCACAATAGGCCTCCCCTCTTCCATCAGTAGAAGAAAAATTTATGGATTGTTGAATATTTCACATCCTCTTGTTTCTCACAATGAGAATTAATCATGTGTTCATATATGGTTGTGATGATAAAATGATCCACACAATAAAAAATACTTGTACTACAAGAACTCTGATTCCCCACCATAATATGGCCATATAGGAAGCCATCATCTAGTCCTTATCTCACTGAATATTCTCATTAATAATCCGAAACTATTTCCCATAATTCAGGCATCCTCAATAATTGTATGCCGCAAATTAATACCCCCAAAACGTCTTGAACTATGAAAAATTTGATAAATACCATAATTGGGATATTTAAGAAGCCACCATAAAGGACCGATCTCATTGGATATCCTCTTCAGGAATCCAACAATAATTCCACTAATCCTGGAACCCTCCATATGAGTAATCCCTTTATTGAGCCCACTAAATTCCTTGAACTATGAGAACACTCATTGCCACCATAATTGAGATACGTAGAAAGACATCGTTAGGGCCCGAGTTCACTAGATATACACTTCAGTAATCCATCCCTAATTCCATTCATTATGGCATTCTCCTTAAGAGTAAGCCAGAACCAATTTCTCTCAAAGGATCATAAAACACTATGAGAAATCTCGAACTTTGTGGGCTTTGATTCTCATCCAAATGAGATATGTAGGGAGACTCTCTATGGTTAAATACTAAAAATCAAAATCTACCATGTCATTTTTGGACCACATTCCCAACAATGTCTAATTCATACATGGGAATTAATATCCCTTCTAGGTTCCTTATGTAGCTTAGGCATAAGTCCCACACTAGTAAATGACCTAGAATCTCCCACGTATATGTCTAAACCTCAAGACATCAAACTATTCATTTGGTTCATTATCACATGAGCATAAAAGGTAAGATTTCTCCCATTAAGGTGAAATGAACTATGAGGGTTCTTATTCCTTTCACAATGATGTGTAGGTCACCAATTTATGGGTATGAAACCAACATCAAAACAAACATTTGTCTCCATAGATGACTATAAATTCAAGAGTGCCCCACTATGCGGATTAAAAACTAGTATTATAATAAAATCAATTAAAATAAACTCTAAATATTATATGGTAGGATACCATTGATGGAGAACCATGAGTATATTTGGATATCTCCACTAATTATGAACCTCAAATACATATAGATGATTCTAAATTTCACACATTCTAATAATTAATATCAAATTCCAAGGGAAACATAATTTATATGTTGGTAATTAATAAGGATTCATGAAAATATCTCAATTCTATAAGAGGGTCCTAGTATAGATTTATAATTACTCCCAAAAGGCTATAATGATTCCAAAATCCCATTCTCTCAAATAATATATTTTCTTATGTATCGTAAGGCCAAACCTAAGGAATGACAACCTTTTGAATATAGGTCCCTTTGGATGAATAACAATTGTATGTTTCTTGTAACATAAATAAATTAAACGGAAAATACATTAATGTTGTGATTTCTAACCATAAAACATGTCCTATTGGGAGATGGATCAAAAAACGGTGAACCTGATGTAAACCTGTATCCATGTTGATAATATTACCCATCTGTCAGGCCCCAATTAGTTGATAATGGATGTCTAGGAAAAGGAATAAATATTCAATGTTTCCATCTAAAAGAACATTCTATAATGGAGTTCATTGTTTTTATTTTGTCAAAATTTCACAGAACTCCCTTAACTATAAATGGATTCCTTCATGTATTCACAATTGAATGCCTGGGATACTACCCAAGATGGATCCTCGTCCGCTCGAAGGGTGTCATTAAAAAATCCTCATATTTAATGTGAGGTATCCAATGTATTTTTAGTATAATTCCATCAAAAAAGTACTATCCCAACCCAATAGGAATCCAAATAGGCTCTCCATGCCAAAAACAACCCTCGATCATCCGGTCAGCGATGATCGGTGGTCAAGAAGTAGACGGTTCTAAGCACTGTCTTCAACCGTTTCGGGTCCTAATCCCCAAAACGAATTAACCAGTCCCTCTAATAATATAGGGATGTGGATAAAGATATCCATCATTTTCTCAACTTGATGATACAATAGTCTTTCCCAAGGGCTCCCCCAACAATCACTACTAATAGAATTATGTGCAATGAACCCCAACATGACGTAGGTATTTCCAATGATTTTCTGGTCTAGGTCCCATAGACCCTAGAAGGCATGAAACACCACCAGAGACAAAATTTGGAAAAAAGGGATAACATTATTACCTTTTCTCCCTCTATATATTTCCATGAACCTAACATGGTGGAACACAACAAATGAGAATATACACTCGTCTGCCCAAATTCTTCCAGCCAACATACTTTTCTGGCATCGCCCCACCAGTCATACCAATTAAATCTATTGGATGACTATGAGAAAGAACATTCACATGCATAAAAACTAACATGTAGTCAATATACTAATGTGGCTGCATTCAAGGAAGCCCACCAATCAATTATTCTGGATTCTTGAAAGCAGGAACATACCCCTTCCTGCACTCACTAATCTGGCCAGCAATGTCTTCTTTCAGCATTGGAATTAGTCGATTGAACATGCTTGGTAAAAAAATCTAGTAGGCATATACCCCTACTAACATCCTTCAAGCCTTCCAATAGTCTCTTTTACTAGCACATGGTGAAGTCATTTGGAAAGCACTGATGACTAACCAGGGGCAGACTCAACTCTCCGTCCCCACACATGAGTATTTTTAGTATCTACAAATAGGAAGTGGATTAAAATAATAAGAACATACACCTTATCTAGATATATAAAATACATATATTACCATTCCCATTTCTAAATTCACCAAACACATTTTAACAACGGTGAAAGGGAAAACACAATTTTTTTCAATATTTTGGAAGCCTGCTAGAATATCATAATGGGAAATTATTCAATACCTTGGGAATATACAAATAATATTTCCCCATGCCAAGGATGACTCGTCAGCATTGCATCACGGAGCAAAAACAGACCATTATTCCAGTCAAGGAGGGTTATGGGTAATACTTCCACATGTCATATGGAATGCTGGATCCAGAACATATACCCTTTCCACTAAGAGATAATCATCCTATTCTGATAACCAAGCCAAGGAAGGCACATAAACCATCCCATGATAACCACATCTCATAGAATGTGAACATAACTACATATAAATAAGAATCTATGAAAAATACTCTCCAAACACATTTGGGAAATCAAGACCCATTCTGTGATCTGGCTCCTCTTAATGTTAGAGTTCATGAAGCACAAAACCATTTTTCTTTTGCAGCACAAAATCAGACACTCCCATTACCATGTTATGGTAGTTTTTGTAGTAATTAAAATGATTCAATTTGGACACTTCATCATGAATGTTTTCTTCATAAAAATATGGTTGGTCTAGAGAAAATATCTCTGGATGATAGCCATAAAAACCCTCTATGTGGCCAGAAGACCATGGATAATGAGGATTTATCCCTTCCTATAATCCACCATAGTTGTACTCTCCATGAATGATTTCACTATAAAATTTCACTCTACATTACAATTTTAGTGTCAAAAAAATTCTCCAATTGACTATGTAGTGATGAGAAAGAGCTCTTATCTCAATGAAATTATAACATAAGGCAAGTCATTTCTGATTCCTTTCATCTAATATGTGAGTTACTTTCTCAATAAGAATACATCCCAAGGTGATGGCCATTCTCCGAACCTCCCTTGGGTCATTTCCCTTCTAAGATGGCAGAGGAAAAAACTAATGATCCTATTTTTTATAATATAACAATTGAGATGCATCCACTCTGGTGAGACCATGTTGGGAAACCACTAGAAAAAGAAGAAGAAGATATGTTTAATATTATAAAACAACTTGCAATGGATGAAATTCCAATCATGTTATAGA
This sequence comes from Viscum album, assembly GCA_963277665.1. Lineage (NCBI taxonomy): Eukaryota > Viridiplantae > Streptophyta > Magnoliopsida > Santalales > Viscaceae > Viscum > Viscum album. The sequence goes on along the minus strand of OY728153.1, from coordinate 1,437,517,725 downwards.
ATTTTTCAACCCTCAATAAAACATTCCAGAATTGATATCATATGATTGAATTCATAATATCCCACTCAACATATTGAAAACATTTCATCAGCTGATAGAAAAAGTATTACCTTATGAAAAATATAAATGTCATTTAATGTTAATTGAAGGGTTGCAATGCCAAATTGACTTCTTTTTCTCTTAGTTTCCTAATATCTAATGGTTAAGAGAAAGTATGTAGCCCTTCAATATGCATTCCTTGATACAGTAAAGTGGATATACCAGTAAATTGATGATACCACATCTAGTTTACAAATCATAGTATGTGGTGCATGTAACGCCCCTGCCCTAGTTACCAAGAGTTGGTGATTTATTACATATCATTTGATTGATCACAATAGATCAAGTCTTGAATGGCCGATTAGTTTAGTTGCATCGGAAGTACTAGATACATACTTATGTTTTAAATTAGTGTATGAAATGAAAAACAAAAACATTGTGTCTCCTTTGAACACATTAATATCATTTAGACTATCCTTTCAAGTCCGTCATAATATACATTTCCACATCCTGGGAATAATAAAACACAGAAAGAGGTGTCCTAAGATGCTCAGTAAGAATAAAAATACTATAGGAACTATTATAAATAAGCGTAAACTTTTAATGCAATGTATAAATATAAAACACAAGAATTATAAACATAATCTTCAGAATATTATGGAAAAGATAAATCAAATAATTCCATTTACATATTCACAAGGATATTCTACTAGTCGAATAATCACATGTAATATCAATAGATAATTTCACAATGATGTAATGCATAATAAAGGATATCATAACCACATAGTCATGGACTCATGCCATCAATAAAAATAATGTTTGTCAAGGCCCTGTGCCAGTACACTAATTTATCACATTAGACCTACACATGCATCGAGTAGTTATAGTAGGCTCCACCCGTCACTTACTAAGTCCAATTAATTCCTCATACAAAAAGGTTGAAACATAATATAAACATTAATAATAAAAGTACCATACAAAATGTCAATACTATAACCCTAAAACATGGATGGAATAAAAATATCACATTTATAGTCAAACATATCACAAAACCTTCAATACAATATGGAAGATTGTATCGTAATAAATTAACTTCAAACAAACATAAAATCGAATGAAGGATGTTTACATAGATTCAATCAAATCACTAACGATTTGAGTGAAATATTTCATTCTAAATTGAAATAGTTTAAAACTAAACAAAACATTTATTTTGAAAGTAATCTTAATAATATGTATGGAAGCTTCAAAGGTGTTAAAATTGTAGAAAATGGCCGCAACTTCTATACAAGTTAAAAAAACATTCTATTTTTAATTTCTCAAAATGGTAATAAAGTACCTTATTGAGAAGACGACCGAATGCTTATTTTCAAAATATTTATTAAAAATTAAAACTAGAGGATAAATTAATTAAACATAGTTTATGAAATAGTAAAAAAAAATTGAAATACATTTTTACGAAAAACTAATGTGGATTATAATGAGGTACCAGTATATACTCACACATAAACAACCTTGGATGATAAAGAGATTGTAAAGTTACCCCTTAACTTGAAATTTCTTCTTGTATTTATGGTATGTTAACATCCTTTATAATGGTGAAAAATTGTAATTAAATTATACAAGAACCATAAACATAAATATTATATCATATATAATCTTGTAATATTTTATTGTTAATAATATTTTAGTAGTACCGTTGTTTTGGGTGTTAACTGATTTGTTTTCCTTTATTTGTTTGGTTATGTAAGTCAAGTTGTTTATGGATAGGATATATTTGAATCATATAAAGAATGATATTATGTTCTTAATCTTTTTTTTAATCACAATATGAATATGATTCATGAATGGGTATAGTGTTAAATGAAATCTCATCATGTCGTGGAGACGGTAAGCCTTATGTACGCACGAGGGACAATATATTTCTTTTAGTGGTGAAATAGTATGTAGTTGGATTGTATATTATATATAAAAAATCATTAACATGTTATATTCATTATTTACATCAATTATACTAATTATTATACCCTTACAAATAATTAAGTTTCAAATAAAAATCTACAACACGACGTGGAGACGGTAAGCCGTACCTACGCACGTATGATGACATTTTCATTTATAGGATTGATAGAATAATCAATATGGTTTTACAATATTTAAAATAAAATTAAAATATATATAATGTACTGGAGTTATTATATTGGTATGGAAACAACATATGTAGATTAAGTGGAAGAAGAAAATATTTTTGAAATAGGTGATGAAATAATTACCTCTTCTTCAGGTTATTTCTATTGGTTTGAACAAAAGGGATCCTTTGGATGTATTTCTGATCAATGTAAGGCCTATATTAATAATTAAGGGTATTTTGGAGGTGATTTGAGTTGTTTTTGTAGAGACAAATGGATTTGGTGTTGTGATGTTAGGAGAAGGGAAAGTACGCTTTTATAAGATAGGTGAGGGTCACTTTCGTAAAATTTTGAAATATTATTTTATTATAAAATCATTTATGTTTAAAATGGTTCCAAATAGATTTATTTTGAATATTATGGAGGGTATGTATTGAAATCATATCAACCAACAAGTTTTGGGCATGTTTAAGTCACCATATTAACTTTATCGTTTAGATTTAACTCTTAGTTAAATAGTTTAACTTTTACCATGTCTTCTGGTATTCTCAAACTATATGGTTAATAAACATACTGTAAACTACCAAGATAACTTCAAGTGGTTCATTAATAAAATATTTATAATTATATATGTCATTTGGTAAATATTTATATTTTTATGAATATTATATCATTTAATAAAATACTATTTGTTTTAAAAACCCATTTACGACAATTTTGACACTATATAGTATTTGGTTTTTTCAAATTCATAACATCATGATTATTTCAAAAAACATTAATTTAATGAACACTAACATGTCATATTAATCAATTAAAATATTTTAATTCAAAAAATGTCTCAATTTACATTTATTTTAAAATTTATTATATCAATTATTTTAAGATTTTGTTAATAATTTAATTACTGCATCATTATTGTGTCATAAATAATTTAAGTATTTAATGTCTAAAAATTAAAACTAAAATAACATAATTTAAAAAATATTTTTATATTTATAATGAATATTTATAATATAATTTATCTGATGTATAAACATATTCTAAAAATGGTTTAGTTATTAAAATATGAATTTAACAATTTTAACTATTCTTTAAATAAAATAATAATATATGTCCTAATCAAATCCATGTGGATTAAAAATTATTTTATTTTATTCCTAATCTTTATTTAAGTTGAAATAATCTTATCTAACAAAATATGGACATGTTTTATGGTAATTATAATATCATTTTTATCTTTAATTCACCTATTTACTTTTTACCATTCTAAATAAAATTCAAAAGTTACAATTCACCAAAAATTAATCTCATCCTATTGAAACCCATTTTATTTACTAATTTCAATATTTTCTCTCATATTTTTTAAATTCAATTCACAAAAGCATTAAATTATGTCTTATTCAAAATTTCAAATGCTCCAATAAGGAGGTTAAAAGATGGTAAAAAGTTCAATAAAATTATATATAAATTATCGTCATATAAAATGACATCAATGAATGAAATTGAACTAATATAGGTATTATTTAATTATTTTTAAATTAAAATACATTTAAATTAAAAATAACTATTTAAATAATAAGTCGGTTTAAAACAATAAAGTAATATTTTTCACAATTCATAAAAAATTGAATATTTTCAGAAAAATACCAAAAAATAAGCATAAGATAATTTTTATATTTAGAATCCAATAATGAAGTCCATTTTGAAAAATAAAATTTGTAAAATTTCTAAATGTCATAATTACTATTCATAACTGCATTTGAAACCGCATGTTTTATAGGTCGCGGGGTGCTAGAACTCGAAGTTGCATACAGTGAATGCTATTGTATTATTCAAATAGAAGCGTATCGTGGAATCTTGGGGTGTTACATTATCCCCTAATTAATATAATTTCATCCTCAAAATTTCTAAAATATTAATGCATAAAATAATTTGGGTGGTTCTTCATCATATGTTTCTCAAGTTATCATGTTGACTCTTCCATTTTATGAATTATCTAAAGATCTTTTACCGTGTGAGTTGTCCAGTTTCTCAACACTTGATCTCTGGTATCAAGAATCTTGATCGGCCCTTTCCAATAAGATAGATAAAGTCCCATTTATATTTCTGTATAGGTGAGTACATGAATTGGGTCAGGCATATATTTTTCTCAATAGTGATACATGGAACACATTATGAACATTGGAGAGACTTGGCAGCATTGCTAAATGATAAGCTAAAAATACTATTCATTATAGTATTTAAAAATATCCTATGTATATGGGACATAATTTACCCTTCTTACTGAATCTTATAACACCCTTCTATGGAGATACCTTCAAGAATGCATGATCTCTTATTTGAAATTACAAATCATTCCTTTGGTTATCGACATATCTCTTTTTCCTAATTTAAGATTCTTTAATGTGGGATTGAATATTATTCATAATTTTCTATTGTTTCATTACCAAGTTCTAGGCCTATGAGTTTTATTTCACCTACATCATCCCAAAATGTTGGTGTGCGAAATCTCTTTCCATATAATGCTTCATATGGTGCTATTTGAATACATGAATAGTTTTTGTTGTTGTTATGGGAAAATTATACCATATGTAAATACTAATCACAGATACCTTGAAATTCAAGTGAGGAAGATCTCAACATGTCTTCTATGGCTGGAATAGTCCATTCTTGATTGTCCATCAGTTTGAGTGTGGTAGCCAGTGCTCAAACAAAGATCAGTATCTGTGGATTTTTGAAGTCTTTTCTAGAATATTTATGCAAAACAGGGATCACGATCATAAACAATCAATAGGGGTACACCATGAAATATTACGACATCATTAATATATAGATTTTCTAAACATTCAAGTGGTAAATCTTATCTTATAGCATGAAAATGTTTTGACATTGTATGATAATCAACAATGACCCAAATTGTATCATTCCTTCTTGGAGTCTTTGGTTGTCCCATGGTGAAATCTATCGTTATATCATAACATTTCCACTACGGTATGGGAGTTTTTGCATGACTCCTCCCGGATGTTTACTTCCAACCTTAACATGTTGACAAACCATACATCATGTCACATAATCAGAAATATATATCTTCATGTTGTCCCACCAAAAATAATCCTTAAAATCTCTATACATCATAGTGCAACCATGATGTATAGTGAAATTGGTGCTTTGAGAGTCATCCAAAAATTCCCATTTTAGATCAATTGTATTGGGTACACAAAGTCTCTTCCCAAATTTGAAAATTCCATCTTCATATACGATGCAAATAAATCTCCCATCATTGATAGCTTTAATTATATTTTGAAACTCATCATCATCAGTCTGAGAACATTTTATCAATTCCAATAAGGATGGTTTGAAAACATTTTAAAAGTATTGATGTTCACCTTCCAAGATTATTCCCATATCCATCATTAATAGTTCCATGAATATAGGATCCCTTTCAACTCTCCTCTTGTTCAAAATCAATGATCCTTTCAACTAAAAGCATCTGCCACATTATTTTCCTTCCTTGGGTATTAGTGTAATTTGCAATCATAATCCTTGAGTAGTTCAAGCCATCGCCTTGGCCTCATGTTGAGTTCATTCTATGAGAAAATATACTTCAAACTCTTTTGATCTATATATATCTCACATTGTTCACAATTGAGGTAGTATCCACTTTTCTTTAGAGAAAATATTACAACTACTAACTAAATATCACGAGTATGATTATTTTGGTCATGAACTTTTAGTTGTCGTGATGCATAGGCAATAACTCTATCATTATTAATAAGGACACACCTAATTCATTCCCTTGATGCATCAATAAAAATAATCAACCCATAATTTTCTGATGGTAGAGTAAATATAAGACCATTGACTAATCTTTTATTCAATTATTGAAAAAATTATTCACACTCTTTAATCAAAATAAATTTAACCCCTTTACATGTTATCTTGGTTAATGGGTTATCCAAATGGGAACATTCTGTACGAAATGCCGATAATAACATGTTAAACTAGTAAAACATCATACCTTAGTTATACTCATTGTTATTGGACATTGATTGATTGGTTTTGTCATTGATGGATCAATAGAGATTCTATCCTTAGAGACAATATATCAAAGAAACGAAATCTTCTAAGTCTGTAATTCTCACTCACTAAACCTCAAATATAAATAATTTCATCTATGACTCTTTATAATAGTGTGAATGTGTTTTTCATGATCTTTGAATCTTTTAGAGTATACCATGATATCATCAATAAATACCACTAAAAATTCATCAAGATATTATTTGAAAACTCCATTTATTAGAACCATGGAATCATATAGTGCATTACTCATCCCAAAAGGAAATACTGTAAACTCGTAATGTTCGTACCTAGTTTGAAATGCTATATTTGGAATGTCTTCCTTTTTCAAGCACAACTGATGATAACCAGAACAAAGGCCAATCTTTAAAATATATTGATCTCCGTGAATTTGATCAAATAAATAATCAATATGAGGTATGGGATACTTGTTCTTTATTGAAATAGAGTTGATCTCTGTATAGTCAATGCACAACCTCATAGATAAATATTTCTTCTTAACAAAAAGAATAAGGGCTTCACATTGAGACAAACTAGGGAGAAAAAATTTTATTATTCAACTATTCTAGTTGTTTCTTTAGTTCTACTAATTCCACAATGTCCATTCAATAAAGGGTATTTGATATGAGCCTTAAACCAAGAATTGAGTCAATGGAAAACCCAATTTCTCTATCAAGAGGATATCCATGTAAATCCTCTTGAAACACATCAATATATTATTGCACAATTGGTAAATACTATATTTGATCATTCTTTTCCACACCCAAAGTAATTTAACTCCATTCCTCCAAAATAATTTAATTTAGTAGAGATATTTGGGGTGGATTTGGATGATAATCAAATGGTGATGGTTCTACTCGAAAGATATTTTATTCATTATAATCCACAAAAAATATAAAATCCTCATTCTTACAATAAATTTTTCACATCATGGTCTAAAAGCCAATCCATACTGATGATTATATCAAATTAAATCATAGATATAACATTAATATCAGAAAATAAAGTGTATTTATTTTCAATAATTGTAAATTATTGAAAAATCATTGTTGCAGTGATACTTCCCTATGAGTTTGGACTAAAAACTCTGTCATTAAGTCAAATTAGAAATATATAATTTTCCTGGAAAACTGGGAAGATATGAAAGAATGCGATGAGCAAGAATCAAATAAGTCATTGCAAAATTTTGGGGAACTAATTAAAGTAACTTCCACCATGACATTAGAATCATCAAGCTCAATATTAGTGATCGCATAAGAATGTCCTTGATCTCTTGGACTTTTTGGTGGTAATATTCTATGATGCTTAAGACATTCATTTTCATAATTCAATATTTATTTATAATTGTAGCATTCAACATTGACAGCTTGTTTCATTCCCTTGTAATCATGAGATTTGTGTCCTTTTTTACCACACTTTTAATAGACTCCCATTCTCTTTAGGAAATTCCAGCGTGTTTCTTCCAACATTTACTGTAGGATGGAAATTCAACTATTCCCTTCTTACCCTAATTTCCATTTCCAGAGTGTTCAGTAGATCTCGTCTTCTCTTACTTCAATTTAATTTTGTTTGAGGTAGAGAATTAATTTTTTGTCTTCATAGTACATTGGACTATATCATTATATGATGAGAAGGATATTGAGACTAATGCTCAATGGAGAAATGATTTTAACCCCTGAAAAAAGAACAATCTTACTCATTCGGTTACATATATAACTTTCACCATGATTTTATAACTATGTAATGATGGACTCATACTTTGCGACATTCTCATTCTCCTTTTTCCTCAATCACAAAAATTTCCTTCTCATATCTACTCGATGTTCATGATGAATACATTTTTCTAAGAAATTATCTTTAATCTCCCTGCATTCCATATTTGATACTTTTTCATCCTTTTTGTGCTTTGAATTAATGACTAACATTTATCTTCATCTCTCTTGATTTGACAAACTACCATGATAACATTTTCCAGTTCTCTACACCCTAAAGAATGAAATATTTTTTCTATGGAACTTATCTATTGCCCAACTACAAATGGATTTCTATTCCCATTTAATATTAGTGTGTTTTTCCTCCTAAAGTGGTCTAATATTGATTAACTGGGTTGGGGATCTAGGTGCTTCATATGAGTAAGGTTATTATTCATAACCTGAGTGAGTTTTCTCAGTATGGTTATAAGCTATTCAAAACTGGTTGCGTCACTAACTCAACTATAATTATCATTAGTAGGAGGGAAATACTTACTTGGATTATGTGAATTGATATAGTTTCCATTTCTTCCACTAGGATACATTTCTAAACAATGGCATAAACTATATTAGTTTATGAATTTCAATATATAATTACAAATTAGTAAAATACCTAACATAAATTAAACAGTTTATGCATATAATCCACAATCATAAAAAAAAAGTTTTCTTTCAGATGTATTTACTCATAATTACTACATAATGTTTTTAAAGATAATGTAAATTATCCTAAGCTTATCCTCTTTGATTGTCACAACCAAGAGTGAATCAAGGCCCATTGTCGTGTAACAGGATACCCGGGTCAAGCCCAAAACTCCTTTTTTGAGTTTTCACTCTTAAGCACATCTATTCCAGAGCTGCCACTACCTGCTCCTATCCCGAAAGGGATGTATTTCCTGGAAAGTACAAAAAAGTTTTACATTACCAAAATTATAGGATGTCCTTCTATACTAATAATCAAAGTCTATCTTAGGGTAATGTTCTCTAATAACATTTTTTTTCTGAATCTAGTTTCCAAATATGGTACTATACATTCTCTGATATCAACTATAACTCATTGGCCCTAGTTACCCATAGTTGGTTCATTATTACATATCTTTGGAATTTTCACAAGAGATAATGTCCCAAAAGAACGATCTATTTAGTACTCCTGGATTTACTAGATACATACATATCTTTTACATTACAATATAAAATAAAAAACAACAAAATTGTGTCTCCCATGAACATATTAGTATCCCTAAGACTATCCCTGTAGGTTAGTGATGATATTCTTCTTCACGTACTACAAAAAGAAAAACATATAAAAGGGTGAGATTAGATGCTCAGTATGGACAAAAATATAGAAGAAACTATGATAAATTAACATAAAAATTTAAGGAAAAATATAAGACTAAAACACAATCCTTTTAAAAATAAACATCAGTATAATAAATAACAAATAAATAAATTAATTCCATTAAAATATTCACAAGGATATTCTACTAGTTGAATAATAGAATGTAATATCAATATATAATTTCTTAATGATGGAATGCATAATGATGGACATCATAACCACATAGTTAGGGCCTCGTGCCAAGAATAAAAATAATATTTCGTCAAGGCCTAATCCCAAGACAATAGTTTGTCTCATGAGACCTACCAATGCATTGAGGAGTTATAGTGGTCTCCACCCATCACTAAATAAGAACAATGCATTATTCATATGAAATGGTTCAAACATAATATAAAAATTCATTTTAATACTAAAATAAGAAATGTAAATACATTGAACATAAACCATGAATGGTATAAAATAGCACATCTAAAGTCGAACATATCCAAATTTCGTCCATACAATATTGATGAATGTATCATAATAAATCAACTTCAAACAAACGTAATATCCAGGAAATGATGTTTACATATATTAAATCAATTCAAAAGATATTTGAGTGGAATATTTATTTCAACATTGAAATCATTTTAAATTAAGGAAAACATTTATTTAGAAAATATTATTATAAGCATTCAAGGGATTCTCTGAAGGTGTTATAAGGGAAAAAATTTCCTCACCCACCGTATAAGTTAAAAGACATTCTTTACTTATTTTGTCAAAAAGGTCTTAAAGTACCTTTTTTTGGAAAACGACAGAAATATTCCATTAAAAAAATTATAAAAATTCAAACACAGGTATAAATAGAATTACCATAGTTTATGAAATAGTAAAAATGTTTTGAAATAAATTTTAAGAAACACGAATATGGATGATAATGTTGTCCTAGTAGATACTCACATATTAACAACCTATGATAATAAATAGATTATAAAATTAACCCCTACCATGTACTTTTCTATAGTCAAGGGGACATTAGCCTCCATTATTTTGGGTAAATAAATATTATTAAATTATAAAGGAACCATATACATAAATATGATATCATAGATGATATTATAATATGTCTTTGTAAATAATATTTTAGTAGTATTTTTGTTTTTAGTGTTAACTGATTCATTTTTCGTTATATGTTTTGTTACGTAAGTCATGTTTATTATGGATAGGATGTATTTGATTCACATACATAATGATATTAAGTTCTTAGACATAATTTTTAATCAAAAAATTAAAATTATTCATGAATGTTTATGACGGGGAATGAAATCTCATCGCATCGTGGAGATGTTAAGTCGTACATACGCACGAGTGAAAATATCATGATATTAATTGTGAAATACTATGTATTTTGATTTAATTTTATAAATAAATAATAATTAAAATGTTATATTTTTTATTTAAATCAACAATAAAAATTAGTATACCCATCTAAATAATGAAGTGTTAAATAACAAACTACAACACGACGTAGAGACTGTATGCCATACATACACAGGTATGATGAATTTTTTTATTCATAAGATTGATATAAAAATGAATATGGTTGTGACATATTTATAATATCATCACAATATGTTGATGGTACTGGAGTTATTATTTTTTTATGGAAACAAAAAACGAGGAAGTGGAAGAAGAAAAGAACATTGAAATATGTGATGAAATAATTACATTTCTCCGGGTTCATTCTTTCGATTTGAACAAAATGGATCTTTATGTTGTCTTTATGATCTTAGTAAGGCCTACATGATTATGTGAGGGATGTTGGAAGGAGAGTTTAGGAAGGTTTGGATGAGAAAAATGGATTTGGTGGAGTGAAATTAAGAGAAGGGGAAGTACCCTTTTATAAGAGAGGTGATGGTCACTTCAAGAAAAGCTTGAATTATTAGTTAATTGTAAAATAATTTATGATATATAATAAATCCAATTTTATTTATTTTGATTATATGGTAAGTATGGGTTCAAATCCACCCAATTAATAGTTTTTAAACATGAATAGTTCCCCATATTAACCGTATCTTTTAGATTTAACTCTTATTTAAATAGATTAACTTTTACCATGCCTTCTTGTATTCTTATACAATATTGTTAATAAACATATTATAAACTACCAATAGAATATAATGTATATCTATAATTATATATCTATCATTATATAAGTATTTTTTCTGAATCGTATATTTTTAAGAGTATTATATAATTTAATATAATAGTATTTGTTTAAAAAACTCATTTCTGTCAATTTTGAAACTATTTAGAATTTGATTTTTGTGAAAGTCATAAAAACATGATTAATTCGAATGAAAATTCATTTAATCAAACATAACAAGTCATATTAATCTATAAAATTCTTTTAATTCATCAAATGTATCAATTTACATTTATTTTAATATTTATAATATCAATTGTTTTAATATTTCATTAATATGATAATTACTGTATCATTATTGTGTCAAAAATAATTTAATTATATATTTTCTAAAAATTATAAATAAAATACCATGTTGTAGTAAATTTATTTATCTCTCTAAGGAATATTTATCCTTTAATTTTTCTTATGTATAACCCTATATTAAAAATTGATTAATTATTAAAAATTGAATTTAACACTTTTAACACTTCTTTAAATAAAATAATAATAAATGTCATGATCTAATCTATGTAGATAAGTAAAAATCATATATTATTACTAATTTTTATTTAGTTAAAAATAAACCTTTCCAATAGAATTTTTTCATTTGTTATGATAATTATAATATCATTTTTACCATTAATTACAATATTTACTTTTAACTGTGGAAAATTAAATTCGAAATTTACAATTCACAAAAAATTATATTCATCCTACTGAACCAAATTTAACATACTGGTACCAACTGTGTCTCTTAGATTTTTGAAATTCAATTCATAGATGAGGAAAATTTATTTTTTATGAAAATGTGGAAATGTGCCTAGAAGATGGATAAAAGGGTAAAAAGATGTATAAAATTTTATATATCTAATCTTTTTATAAAATTAATTCAATGAATTACATTGGAATAACATGGGCATAATGTATCTATATTGAAAATGAATTAAATTTAAATAAAAAATATTTATTTAAAAAAATGTCGGTATTAAACAATAATGCTCTATTTTTAAATATTCAACAAAAATTAAAAGTAATCCTAAAAATACTAAAAATTCAACCAATAATAATTTTGATATTCTGAATACAAAAAATGAAGTACATTTTAAAAAATAAAAATTATTAAATTTCAAAAAGTGCATATTACTTTTCATAAGTTCTTTTATAATAGCTAATTTGATAGGTCGTGGTGTGGTAGAACTCAACGTTGCATACATCGTAAGATATTGTATTATTCATAGGGAAGTATAACATGGATGCTTTGTAACGCCCTAACTCCATTTACCCAGATTCGGTGCATTATTGTGTAACATTGTCATGATCACAAAAGATCAAGTCTCGAAAGACCGATTAGTTTAGTAGCCTTGGAAACACAAGATACATTCATAAAAGTTACAATACATCATAAACTGAAAATCTACAATAACATGGTCTCCATAGTCCACAATTATATCCCCTTCTGACTTTCCCTGCAGGTCATTCATAAAATACTTCTTCACATCCTGGAAAAATTAAAAAATTGAAATGGGTGAGCTCAGATGCTCAGTAAGGATAAAAATATTGCGAATGCTTTCATAGATAAACATAAACATTTAAGCCAATGTATTACTAAAACAAAAGCCTTTTAAACTTGAACTTCAACATAATATGGAAAAAGTAAAATGAAATAATGTCATTTAATTATTTACATGGATATTCTACTAGTTGAATAATCATATCCAATATCAATAACCACTTTCATAATGATGGAATGCATAATGCCAGACGATCATAACTACATAGCCAGGGCCTCTTGCCATGACTAAAAATAAGATTTTTCAAAGCCTCGTGCCAAGACACTAGTTTGTCTCATGAGACCTACCGATGTGTCAGGGAGCTATAGAGGGCTCCACCCATCACTTATTATGTCCAATGCATTCCTCATATGAACAGGTTTAAACATATCATAAACCATAACATAATCGTATCACATAAAACGTGCATAAAGGAAACATGGAATTTCCACATTTCAATCACAAGATATCAATACAACACGTTGATATAATAAAAACGTTATCAAAACCATTTTCAATACAATAAATAAAATAAAAGTAAAACATGGTATTTATTAATTTTAAAAACATTTATGGCTTCTAGAGGAAGCCAAAACTCAAATAATGGTCACGGTGGTGGAGAAGTCATTATCACCGTATACATACGACAAAAAAATTCCCTTTTTTGATTTAGTAAAACACTACGTATAAAAAGAATCCTTTTGAATATACATAAAAGTCAAAGGGGATTATAAACCATATGAAATAAAGTTGTGTATAAAACAAAATATGCCTCAATGAATGGAGATTGAGACAAAGTCCCATACCGCATGTTCGACTTGACTCGATCTCTCTTTAATCTCCTGAATTATAAACTAGTGTTAATTTATACTTGATTAAGAACATTTTCAAGCTTATTATTCCTCTTATATCACTTATTTCCATGTTCTGAACATTATGTAATTATTTAAGTTAATAATGGTTATTTTTTCGATCTTTGGTACTTGAGTCAAAAAATAAACTTGTAACAGCCCAAGATTTTATAAAAAATATTCTTTTTAATTTTATTAATGTCTTGTGTTGTACGCTACACCAAAAGGAGCTTTCACAACACGCATCCTTGACTTTCCTTCCATTACACGCAATCGCGACCTTCCACGATAGCGTGTGTTGTACGCAACACCAAGTTTCGCTAAACAACGATATGCTATTAAGATATTATTAAAACTTACCGTTATGAATAGTAATAACCACTTTTTAAAATTTTAGAAATTTTAGCTCTCAAAATGTACTTAATTTTTGGATTCGGAGTATCGAATTTAGCCTAAGGTGAAATTTTGGTACTTTTCGGATAACTTTCATATTCTGATGAATAGTGAAAATTACTAAATTATAATTAAAAAACAACTTTTTTAATCAAAATAATTAATAGTGATAAATTATTAATTTGAGTTGTTTTAAAGTATATTTAGAATATATTTTTACAATTTAATACAATGTAGGTCATTGGATGTAATTTCACATTTAAACCAGACATAATCAGGTGTCAATCTTTTGATATATATTGTTTCTTAAAAACACGCTATTTGTTTTAACAGTGGGATTTAATTATAAAATTAATTAATGCAACTTCTATGTTATGAATTTGGTAAAATAGACTTTATTTTTGAATTCGGAATATAAAATATAGCTTAGGATGAAATTTTGGCATTGTTCTGAAAAACATCAATTTTTGATGAATAGTGAAACTACTAAGTGGTAGGTTAAAAACTGAATTTTGCATAAAACTTAATTTTACCGCTTCTGTGAATGGAATTTCGAAAATCCGAGAGACACGGTTAATATCAAGGACTAAAATGTGGTTCAATGAGATGAAAATAATTTTTTGGTGAATAGTAACTTTTTACTTTTTTTTACCGCGGTTAATAGTAAATAGGGTAACTAAGGGTAAATATGATATTACTATTACCCTAACACATTTCCTAATTCTATTGGACAAGTGTAATTCGACCAAAAACAAACTTAGGAATAAAATATGACCATTTAGGCCCACTTGGATTAGATTAGGACATTTATTATTAATTTATTTAAAGAAGGGTTAAAATAGTTAAAATCAAAGTTTAATAAGTAAATCATTTTTAATATGGGGTTATACATAAGATAAATTCTATTGTAAATATTCATTAGAAAGCTATAATTATTTCCTACATGATGGTATTTTATTTGTAATTTTTAGACATCAAATAATATAATTTATTTATGACACAAAGATGATGCAGTAGTTATCTTATTAATGAAATATTGACATAATTGATAATATAAATACCAAAATAAATGTAATTTAAAATTTTTTATGAATTCCACTAATTTTCTAGGTTACTATGATATATTAGTGTTGATTTAATCAACTTGGTTCGAACATATAATTCTGTTATGACTTTCACAAAAATCATATATCAAATAGTGTCAAAATTGACACAAAATAGTTTTTAAATCAAATATTATATTATTAATTGTTATTTTATTCCTAAAAATCTATGGTTCGGCCAAATGACTTAGATAAGGATATATATATTAATAATAAACAATTTGGGGTTCGTTTGGCATGTTATAGTAAGTGTATTAACCATATAGTGAAAGCAAACAAAAAGACACGGTAAAAGTTAAATTATTTAACTTAGAGTTAAATCTAATTGATAAGGTTAAAATAATAACCTAAACTTGTCTAAATCCTATTGGTTGATAGGATTTCGACCCATACCCACTTTAGCTTCGAAATAAGACCCTTTGGAATTATTATAAACCGATTTTGACTTTAATATAAAATAATATTTTGAGATATTCCTAAGGTGCCCCTCTCCTCCCTTATAAAAGGGCACCTCCTTCCCCTCCTCCTCACACCAAATTGAGAACTCAAGCTCGGCAAACCCCTGCCATGTTCTCTTCTCCACTTCCCTAGAATAATCCTAGAGGTCCTGGTCTTCTTCAAAGACCAATCTTAGTTCCCTAAGTGGAGGATTCAAAGAGGCGTTTCAAAGAAGAGGTAATAACCATTACCGATCTTTTCAATTTCATTCTTCTTCAACTAATTCTTCTTTAGTTGTTTAATGACAAAGTAATAACATCAGTATTACTTACATACTGATATGTTATTATAAATATGAAACAACCCTAATTCACCTTCTATCCATCCTATGGAAAAATGAAATCACCACGCGTGCGTACGTACAGAATACCGTCTCCACGCCGTGGTGTAATCTATTTTCCTCCACCACATTAATTGGATGGGTATACTGGTGTAATGAGTAACTATATATTATTATTATAATGTTATATTGATACTGAAATAGTATACATACACTTCAACACAATTCCACGACCATGGGAACGATATCATCGCTCGTGCGTACGTACGGACTACCGTCTCCACGACGCGATGAGATTCATTCTCCATGTTAACCATTTAAGAATGATTATAAAGTATATATAAGAAATAATAATGAAATATATGACATTATAAAGCTACTGGATTCATGTATATATATATATGTATGTCATCTACTTACTTCCATTCAAGACAATAAGGAAAGGAAAACAGCGTTCATGCGTACGTACGGACTACCATCTCCATGAACGGTGTTTTTCATTTCATTTATCTATCAATTATATATAAATATATACTGAATATATATGATATATAAATCATATTTTATATTCTGGAAGTAATTAAATCATGATATAAGTATTAATAATGTCAAGAACAACAAGTCCAAACACCTACGATAAATGAAAAGATTTTACCCAAAACGCTTCTTTAACATGGAATTTACAAAAGAACGGGTAATATAAAGTCATAAGTGAACTCATAACAGTGAATATGATTCTGTAATAAGTCAATCACATTATTTAAATCATTATACAGGAGGTTCGGACACATACGAAGCAAATCGGACCTAAGGTAAGGGAAATATCACAATCTCATTTTTATCCGAGATTGTTTATTCGTAAGTATTTACTGGGGTGTATTTTATCATCCACATCCATGTCTCATCAATATGTAATATTATTTCCATCCACCTAAAATTGTTTAAATCCATTTTTACCCTTCGGTGAGTTTTTAGTAAAAGAAATGAAAGGAATCTTTTATCGTTTTTCGTACGAGGTACTCTTTGACTTTTTCGACAAAAGTACGAAGAATGTTTTTTTTAACTTATACGGAATGAATGGATTTTTAAAACATTATTTCCAAGAAGCATCCTTTACAAGTTTTCAAGTTTAATTTTAATCAACTTCTTTTATTTTAAAGTTGTATGACATGTTATGAAAGGAAGAAATGTTTTTGAAGAAGAAAGGATATTTTCCTCAAGAATGGAGTTCAAGTGTTTTATCAAAATTATTTTCCATCTAAGATAATAAAGGGTTCTGTTTTTATCCCTATTATTAAATTGATTTGATCATGTTGTGATGGAATTATTTTTATGAATTCCATTATCTTATATGAATTGATTTATGATGTCATGATGTTTCAAGAATCCCATTTTTGTTACATGTGTTATGTGATGATGTATGTTTTATGATTATGTGGCACCCATAAGAAAGGATTCATTATAAGATGGGTGGGACCTATATCTCCCTCCAATGCATTGGGTAAAGATTTTATATCTCATGAGATAGACATGGCTGGAATGGTAGGTTATACCGGTTCAGTGAAACAGGACTGAAACGAGGGTTACTCGATTCAGAAAGGGACTTTGTCCACTAAGATAGTCTTGGCAATGAGTCTTGACTAACAAGAAATGATTCTCTATGATTATGTGTGTATGCCACAAAGTTTCATGTTTTAGGTTATGATTATTGGGATTACATTTCACTTCTATGATTTATCCCATGTTATGATATAATGAGCTCTTTTGCAGGTTAAGATTTCCAAAAGCTATGTTCTTATGTATATGATGTGATTGATGTTTCTTTTGTTTACCCTTACTGAGCATTTGAGCTCACCCTTTTATGTTTTCTTTTCCCCAGGATATAAATAAAGGTTTTAGGTATAAAAAAAAGGAAGATCTTTATGGGAGATATTGAAGATCTTTCACCAGGATTAGAAGATTATATTCCGAGTTTCCAAAGACACTAAACTATTATGATCCTTGTGTTTGTGTTTTCGTTATGTACTAAGTATTCCGCAAATGTAATGTAATGTCCATGTACGTCAGGCTTCGGGTCTCTACAGTTGGTATCAGAGGAAAGGTTTAGTCAACCTTTGGAAACTAGGATGCGAAAACGTTAGTGAGATCCCTAGAGATATTTCTACGGTGTGTCTAGGGATGTCTCTAAGGTTAAATATACGTGTAGGTTATAGTCCTACAATTGCGCTAAAGATATTAGAATTTAAACCTAAGATGTTAGATATTGAGGGTACTCCCCCTTTACTATGTTGTCTTCCCTAGCATGATTTCGCCTCTCACAGAATTCTTTTTGTGTTTTAGTTAATGGAGGGAACCAAAAGGAATTCGGTTAACATTGAATCCAATGGACAAATTGGTGACTATGAGCAACAAAATTGTGTAATGCCTAGAGATAAAGATATTGTGATTATGCTGAATCAATCATCGCGATATATGATTAACAAGGTGAAATTTAGTGGTATGCCTAATTCACCAACGAAGAGGAAGATAAACTATTATGCATGTTCACATGTAGAGGAGCATAAAGAAAGGAAGATTGAGATTTCTAAAGAAGTGAAGAAGAACCTTGAGGAATACCTCAAATGGAGGGACCGATGTTATCTGTGTGGAGAAAAGGGTCATAGAGTAACAGATTGTTATGGAGTTCAATGTCTTATTTGTGGAGAACATGGGCATTACCCAACTCAATGCCCTGACCTAAAAAGTTACTTCTAAATCAAGGAAGGAATTATTCCAGGACAATCATTGAAGTGGATGGACTAAAGTGTTTATGTATTGGTATTCAAGAATAATGTTGTTGAGGTACTTTTATGGTGTACTGAAATATTTATGTATTGGTCTATTGTGGTTTTCAATAATTTTAAGGTACTGGTAACCATGAAAAGTGATTCAGATATTTTTGGAATGTAGATGATATGCGCATAATGAAGGGATAAGGAGAAAATAAAATGTTTGATAGAATTCATGAGCTCATGACTGATATAAGGAGAAGGTTATATCATGGTTTGAGTATATTGAATTTTTGGATTTTGGTATGTGGAAAGAGTTAACTTTTGACAGCATTCATGTTTTCACTAAGGTTTAATGGGTATTCATATTTTTCAAGAGAATACATCATTAAAGTATTCACATGATTGGAATGTGACCAACAAGATATATGGGGGATAAATGATGGTATTCACATGCTTGGTTGGCGACATTTCAAGTAATCATTTTCTTTATACTATGAGCTTGGACCGAAGTATTTTAGATAAGCCTAAAGATTGTAATGGATTATGTTAACCATAAGTTAGTATTGTTTAAGTATAGAACTTTTTTTTTGATATTATTTATGTGATGTTATAGTAATGTAGTTTTAGAAAAAGGACAACCTGCAGGACGGGCGACGGCCCATCACTTCGGACAAGGCTGTGGGAATCGAACCCACAACCGAAGTGCGACTGGCCTTTATCGCCTACCACTGACCTACAGGAAGTCCCTGTTTAGTAGAAAACTAGTTTTATTATATTAAGCAGTATGATATGTGAAGTATAAGTTCATTTTAGGAACCATATATGATTAATCTCACTATAGATCGAATTATGTATATAATTTTTGCTAACCTTTTGTTTGAGACAGATGGAATGACCCGTCATTCTATCACATGATCTGCTAACACTTCACAAATAACAAATTCAACTTCATTTATTTAAGAGATGAAGTGGAAATTGTTCAAGGCATGAACAACAGTGAGATTGTACCAAAATAAAGTAAGTATTTATTGTAATTCAAATTTTCAACTTTAGGGAAATGATCTTGAAAACCAAAAATGTTGTCCTAGTGATCTTATACCTGATGAATCGGATGGTACCTTAGATCGTCACAAATTTATGGATTTGTGATTATTGGCTTTTCCATAGCCATGTTCTCTACCACTCTCCATCAGAACATGATGGTTAGATTTCTCTTCCAAATCCATATTTTCACCTATGTGGAAACCCAATGATTTGTTTATTTGGGTAACCGTTACGTTTCATACTTTTGTTTTTAAAGGATGGTTTTGATATTCCTTTTTACGATGTGGGTTTCTATTAAAGAAACTTTCGAATAGTAAACCATTTATAACCCCGACGAATTTCGAGGGTGAAATTCATTTTAAGGGGGGTAGAATGTAACAGCCCAAGATTTTATAAAAAATATTCTTTTTAATTTTATTAATGTCTTGTGTTGTACGCTACACCAAAAGGAGCTTTCACAACACGCATCCTTGACTTTCCTTCCATTACACGCAATCGCGACCTTCCACGATAGCGTGTGTTGTACGCAACACCAAGTTTCGCTAAACAACGGTATGCTATTAAGATATTATTAAAACTAACCGTTATGAATATTAATAACCACTTTTTAAAATTTTAGAAATTTTATCTCTCAAAATGGACTTCATTTTTGGATTCGGAGTATCGAATTTAGCCTAAGGTGAAATTTTGGTACTTTTCGGATAACTTTCATATTCTGATGAATGGTGAAAATTACTAAATTATAATTAAAAAACAACTTTTTTAATCAAAATAATTAATAGTGATAAATTATTAATTTGAGTTGTTTTAAAGTATATTTAGAATATATTTTTACAATTTAATACAATGTTAGTCATTGGATGTAATTTCACATTTAAACCAGACATAATCAGATGTCAATCTTTTGATATATATTGTTTCTTAAAAACACGCTATTTGTTTTAACAGCGGGATTTAATTATAAAATTAATTAATGCAACTTCTATGTTATGAATTTGGTAAAATAGACTTTATTTTTGAATTCGGAATATAAAATATAGCTTAGGATGAAATTTTGGCATTGTTCTGAAAAACATCAATTTTTGATGAATAGTGAAACTACTAAGTGGTAGGTTAAAAACTGAATTTTGCATAAAACTTAATTTTACCGCTTCTGTGAATGGAATTTCGAAAATCCGAGAGACACGGTTAATATCAAGGACTAAAATTTGGTTCAATGAGATGAAAATAATTTTTTGGTGAATAGTAACTTTTTACTTTTTTTTACCGCGGTTATTAGTAAATAGGGTAACTAAGTGTAAATATGATATTACTATTACCCTAACACATGTCCTAATTCTATTGGACAAGTGTAATTCGACCAAAAACAAACTTAGGAATAAAATATGACCATTTAGGCCCACTTGGATTAGATTAGGACATTTATTATTAATTTATTTAAAGACGGGTTAAAATAGTTAAAATCAAAGTTTAATACGTAAATCATTTTTAATATGGGGTTATACATAAGATAAATTCGATTTTAAATATTCATTAGAAAGCTAAAAAGATTTCCTACATGATGGTATTTTATTTGTAATTTTTAGACATCAAATAATATAATTTATTTATGACACAAAGATGATGCAGTAATTATCTTATTAATGAAATATTGACATAATTGATAATATAAATACCAAAATAAATGTAATTTAAGACTTTTTATGAATTACACTAATTTTATAGGTTACTATGATATATTAGTGTTGATTTAATCAACTTGGTTCGAACATATAATTCTGTTATGACTTTCACAAAAATCATATATCAAATAGTGTCAAAATTGACACAAAATAGTTTTTAAATCAAATATTATATTATTAATTGTTATTTTATTCTTAAAAATCTAAGGTTCGGCCAAATGACTTAGATACGGATATATATATTAATAATAAACAATTTGGGGTTCGTTTGGCATGTTATAGTAAGTGTATTAACCATATAGTGAAAGAAAACAAAAAGACACGGTAAAAGTTAAATTATTTAACTTAGAGTTAAATCTAATTGATAAGGTTAAAATAATAACCTAAACTTGTCTAAATCCTATTTGATGATAGTATTTAGACCCATCCCCACTTTAGCTTCGAAATAAGACCCTTTGGAACCATTATAAACCGATTTTGACTTTAATATAAAATAATATTTTGAGATATTCCTAATGTGCCCCTCTCCTCCCTTATAAAAGGGCACCTCCTCCCCCACCTCCTCACACCAAATTGAGCACTCAAGCTCGGCCAACCCCTGCCATTTTCTCTTCTCCACTTCCCTAGAATAATCCTAGAGGTCCTGGTCTTCTTCAAAGACCAATCTTAGTTCCCTAAGTGGAGGATTCAAAGAGGCGTTTCAAAGAAGAGGTAATAACCATTACCGATCTTTTCAATTTCTTTCTTCTTCAACTTATTCTTCTTCAGTTGTTTCATGAAAAAGTAATAACATCAGTATTACTTACTTACTGATATGTTTTTATAAATATTAAACAACCCTAATTCAGATTCTATCCATCCCATGGAAAAATGAAATCACCATGCGTGCGTACGTACGGAATACCGTCTCCACGCCGTGGTGTAATCTATTTTCCTCCACCACATTAATTGGATGGGTATAATGGTGTAATGAGTAACTATATATGATTATTATAAAGTTATATTGATACTGAAATAGTATACATACACTTCAACACAATTCCACGACCATGGGAACGATATCATCGCTCGTGCGTACGTACGGACTACCGTCTCCACGACGCGATGAGATTCATTCTCCATGTTAACCATTTAAGAATGATTATAAAGTATATATAAGAAATAATAATGAAATATATGACATTATAAAGCTACTGGATTCATTTATATATATATATGTATGTCATCTACTTACTTCCATTCAAGACAATAAGGAAAGGAAAACAGCGTTCATGCGTACGTACGGACTACCGTCTCCATGAACGGTGTTTTTCATTTCATTTATCTATCTATTATATATATATATACTGAATATATATGATATATAAATCATATTTTATATTCTGGAAGTAAGTAAATCATGATATAAGTATTAATAATGTCAAGAACAACAAGTCCAAACACCTACGATAAATGAAACGATTTTACCCAAAACGCTTCTTTAACATGGAATTTACAAAAGAACGGGTAATATAAAGTCATAAGTGAACTCATAACAGTGAATATGATTCTGTAATAAGTCAATGACATTATTTAAATCATTATACAGGAGGTTCGGACACATACGAATCAAATCGGACCTAAGGTAAGGGAAATATCACAGTCTCATATTTATCCGAGATTGTTTATTCGTAAGTATTTACTGGGGTGTATTTTATCATCCACATCCATGTCTCATCAATATGTAATATTATTTCCATCCACCTACAATTGTTTAAATCCATTTTTACCCTTCGGTGAGTTTTTAGTAAAAGAAATGAAAGGAATCTTTTGTCGTTTTTCGTACGAGGTACTCTTTGACTTTTTCGACAAAAGTACGAAGAATGTTTTTTTAACTTATACGGCATGAATGGATTTTTAAAACATTACTTCCAAGAAGATTCCTTTACAAGTTTTCAAGTTTATTTTTAATCAACTTCTTTTATTTTAAAGTTGTATGACATGTTATGAAAGGAAGAAATGTTTTTGAAGAAGAAAGGATATTTTCCTCAAGAATGGAGTTCAAGTTTTTTATCAAAATTATTTTCCATCTAAGATAATAAAGGGTTCTGTTTTTATCCCTATTATTAAATTGATTTGATCATGTTGTTATGGAATTATTTTTATGAATTCCTTTATCTTATATGAATTGATTTATGATGTCATGATGTTTTAAGAATCCCATTTTTGTTACATGTGTTATGCGATGATGTTTGTTTTATGATTATGTGGCACACATAATAAAGGATTCATTATAAGATTGGTGGGACCTATATCTCCCTCAAATTCATTGGGTAAAGATTTTATATCTCATGAGATAGACATGGCTGGAATGGTAGGTTATACTGGTTCAGTGAAACAGGACTGAAACGAGGGTTACTCGATTCAGAAAGGGACTTTGTCCACTAAGATAGTCTTGGCAATGAGTCTTGACTAACAAGAAATGATTCTCTATGATTATGTGTGTATGCCACAAAGTTTCATGTTTTATGTTATGATTATTGGGATTACATTTCACTTCTATGATTTATCCCATGTTATGATATTATGAGCTCTTTTGCAGGTTAAGATTTCCAAAAGCTATGTTCTTATGTATATGATGTGATTGATGTTTCTTTTGTTTACCCTTACTGAGCATTTGAGCTCACCCTTTTATGTTTTCTTTTCCCCAGGATATAAATAAAGGTTTTAGGTATAAAAAAAAGGAAGATCCTTATGGGAGATATTGAAGATCTTTCACCAGGATTAGAAGATTATATTCCGAGTTTCCAAAGACACTAAACTATTACGATCCTTATGTGTGTGTTTTCGTTATGTACTAAGTATTCCTCAAATGTAATGTAATGTCCATGTACGTCAGGATTCGGGTCTCTACAAAACTTCTTGTAATTACAAGTTGTTCATGTCATAAGAAATGAAATGCACTGTTCATGGAGACGGTAAGTCGTACGTACGCATGAACTCTACATTCATTTATATTTCGTATTTAATGGAATGAAATCATAATGATATAAAGGTATATTATAATTATAGTATAATATCATATATAAAATCATAAATTCCATCCTTTATATGTCCCACATATGGCATTAATGAATCAAATCACTTTGAGGGGGCGGTAGTCCACACTTTGTAAAATGAAGATATCACGTTTACCCATAATGAAAACCATAATGGTATTACATAAAATAAAAATACAAAAAAATATGTTAAAAATAAACATAATATATATCATATATAAATATAGTGCAATATTAATGGACACCATGAATGGTGTTAGAAGAATATTGAGCAATCATCGTTTCGTGAGGCAGAAATTCACCAACCACAGAAACAGTATGTTATTTAACCATTAAACGAAGGCGTATGTATGATTAAATAAAATAATTCTCATAAAAACAACCTAGAATATTGAATATACTTTTTTGTTACAAAATAAAGGAATAAAAAGAGTTTAAGTGGTTGGAGAAGCAAAATAAAACAAAAGAACACAAGTGAAGACATTACCTTTAAAATCAGGTAACTCATTATGATTTGAGCTGATGGATTCCTTGGGATGACTTCATCAAAAAGTGAGGCTTATAGGGGTAATATAGGGATGTTGAGAGAGTATTTGGGCAGAGTTTGGCCGTGCCAAATGGATTTGATGGTGTGAATAAGGTGGTAGAGTTGGGGGCCTTTTTTAAGAGGAGAGGAGGGGCACTCTTGGAATGTCATGAAATATTACATTATTATATTATGAGTTTATGATTTTAAAGGACCCAAAATTATATATTTCTAGGATAAGGTTATAAGGGTTATAAATTTACTCATACAATAGGTTTTTGACAAGGGTATGTCTAATATTTTACATTATCTTTTCATTTTATTTAAATCGATAATTAATGAGGTAATCGATGCATCATCATGATGTCATACAAAATTTAATTTATTTAACATCTAAAAAATAAAAAAACATTATCATGATGTAGGAAATATTTTTTACTTTCCATTGAATATTTATAGTCGAAATGGTAACTTATATAACCCCATGTAATATTTTTTTTAGTAAAACAACACATGTTTGTGACAATTTTATTTTTACTTTAAATAAAAAGTTATTAATGTAATTTTTTTACCCAAGTGTCTCCATGGGGTCCCCAAGTTTAATGATGGATTTTCTTGGTCGTCCATGACTCTTCCAATAAAGGTAGGACATGTTTAAAGGTATTCTCATATTTTTATAATATCATTTTTACCTTAAATTTCACTAATTACCTTTAATCGTGATTAATAAAACATAAAAGTTAATCTTCACCCAAAAATTATTTTATTCCCATTGAAACAAATTTTATATCCTAATGATAACCATGTATGCCGAATTATTGAAAATAAAATCATAGATGTGGTAATGTTTCATTTAATGAAAAAATCAGTTTCTTAACTACAACTTAGTGGTTTCACAATTCATCAAAAATTGATATTTTTCAGAAAAATACCAAAAATACACCCTAACATATATTTGATATTTTGAATTCAAAAATGATTTTTATTTTACAAAATTCAAAACATATAAGTTGAATAAATTAATTTAATAATTAATTCCCATTGTCAAAACTAATAGCGTGATTTTAAGAAACAATATCAATCAATATATTAACAATTGTTTATGTATAAGTTCAAGGTGAAATTAATTTTAATGACCACCATTGGATAAAATGGTATAAATATATACTAAATATAATTTAAAACCACTCAATAGTATAATTTATCACTAAAATTTACTTTGAGTAAAAAAGATGTTTTAAGTATTTTTTTTCTATTCATAGAAAATTGGACGTTGTACAGAAATTACAAAAAATTCAACTTAGGATAATTTAGATATTCTGAATAAAAAATGAAGTCCGTTTTGAAATATAAATTTTATATAATTTCAAAAGGTGGGTATTAATATTCATAACGGCTACTTTGATTGGTCGCGGTGTGTTAGAACTCGAGGTTGCATACAACACACACTGCTCTATTATTCAAAGAGATGTGTACAATGGAAGTTTGGGGTGTGACATTCTCCCCTCCTTCAATAAATTTTGTCCTCAAAATTTGAAATTTTTATTTGAAAATAAAAGGTTGAAAAAAGAAAATACCTTTGTGGAAAACCCTCATCAGAAATATGGATAATAAAAATATAACATTAAAATAATGAAAGAGAAGTACAAAGGTCACCCGAGATAGCCTATACTAGGATTCTATGAAAACATGGATATGGAGGAGAAAAAAACAATCAAGGTCTGATGGAGAGTTGTAGAAAACATGATTAAGAGAATGTTAACTATAAGAAAATCCCAAACCTGTGATTGGTTAAACGGTCATTGAATTCCCAGTAGGAAAAGTTAACCGACAATGTTTTTTCTTCAAGTTACCATTCATAAAGTCTAGGAATTTATTTAGGAGATTTACTAAGAACGTAAATAAATATACTTAATTATCATGTAGAATTTCATTCTTTAATAAATTTTTACCACAAAATCATCTTTCACTCAAAAATGTAATAGAACTCAAAAATATTCTATTTATCCTAACCGTATATGGTCCCAAAAATAAATTTATAAATAATCTATCATAACTGAAAAACTACATTATAAACTCCAGGGACTTCATGTAGTCCAGTGGTAGGTGATAAATCCCAATCGCACATTGTTTATGGGTTCGATTCCCACAGCTTTGTCCAACGCGACAGGTTATCGCCTGACCCGCAGGTTTTACTTTTCCTAAAACTATAGTATTATAATATTTCAAAAATAATCTTCAGAAATGTTTTAACCATAAACAATTCTATCCAAATTTCAACTTAATCCATTCAACCCTTTATTGTAATCCAAAACTCACAATCCAAATATTATAAGGAAGTTAAACACAATGAAGTTCCTTTTTGCTACGTAATAACATGTGAATACCTTCATCATGTATTCTTTTAAAACACTACAACGTCCTAAATTACCATAAATCCTTATTGATTACATTCATGATCCCTTATTCCTTATAGAATACTAGATATACCTCTTCTATCCAAAAATGATTACAAATCATTATTCAGCTTCAAGGAAGTCAAGAATATACAATATAATTTATCCAAATCTATCATGTATTAATCCAAAATCACTATCTTAGTATGATAACTATATTATGGTTTATCTTTATCCCAACCATATATTTTCCAAAAATTTAACCTTCTATTGAGTAACTTTTCTTTGTTCCACACAATTTAATGTCCTTAATGAAATATTACTGTAGTACAATCCTTATATACTCCATAATTATTATAACCAATAATTCGTTGATACAACACTCAAATGACATAATTCTTTAATAACAACATAATAACTCTAATCATTCCTCCTCATATATGGTAGTATCATAACATGATTATTATCTAATAGCATCATTTGGGGAATACTCTGATGACTTGGACAACGGTTTGCCTAGTGTCCCCACTCCATGCAATGAAGCATTGTACAGTAGAAACTTTTTTCTTACCCTTGTAGTCACACACTTGGTGTCCTTTTTATCCACACTTATAACAAACTCTCATTCCCTTCAGGTAAGTTCCACGGTGTTTCTTCCCACAGTTATCACATATCGGAAAATTCTTCTTTTCCCTTTTCCCTTTATCCATCTTTCTCTCTTCCATCATTTTCTTCTCTTGCTTCCCTTTAAAGCCATAGGACTCATAGAATTCATTACATATCTTACTAACACATGATATTATTTCTTCATATGTTGAGAATTCATGGGACACTATTTCCATACTTATTGTTGTCTTAATACCTTGAAATATATGACCCTTCTTACTTTTTGGGTCATACGTAATGATGGAGTTCACAATCCTTCTACTGGGAACCATTTCTGTACAATGGCATAAACAAGGTTAGTTCATGAATCAAAATACATAATTCTATACTTGTAAAACACTTAACATAAATTGAATAGTTTATGGATGTAATCCATAATCAAAAAAATGTTTTCTTTGAGGAAGTATATACTCATAAACCCTTCATAATGGTTTGTAAAGAAAATGAGAATTATCCTAAGCATATCCCCTGGGAGTTTCGTAACAAAAAGTCCATCAAGGCCCGTTGTTGTGCACTAGTTCCCGTTTGAGTCTAGCTCAAAGCGGTGTTTTCAGGTTTTACACCTAGGTACATTTGTGCCAGAGGTGTCTCTACCTGCTCATATCCAGATAGGAATTTATTGCTCAGACAAATCACAAAATATCTATAATACAAAACTTCTAGGAAGTTATTCTATACTAATCCTCAAAGTCTATGTTATGGCTATGTGCTCTAATCAATTTTTTTCTAAATCTAGCATCCAAGTTTAGTACTAAACTACCTCTCATACCTATTGTTACACCTTGAACCCAGTTATCCAGAGTCGGTGCATTATTGCATAACATTGGAATTGTCACAAAAGATCAAGTCTCAAAAGACCGATTAGTTTAGTAGCCTTAGAAACACTAGATACATTCATAAAAGTTACATTACATTATAATGTAAAAAACTACAATAACATGGTCTCCATATTCCACACTCATATCCCTTTCTGAGATTCCCTGCAGGTCATTCATAAAATACTTCTTCATATCCTGAGAAAAATTATAAAATTGAAAGGGATGAGCTTATATGCTAAGTAAGGATAATAATATTGCGGAATCTTTCATAAATAAACATAAACATTTAATGAAATGTATAACTAAAACAAAAGACTTTTAAACTTGAACTTCATCATAATATGGAAAAAGCAAAATGAAAAATTTCCTTATAATTATTCACATAGATATTCTACTAGTCGAATAATCACATGCAATATCAAAAACCACTTTCATAATGATGGGATTCATAAATCCAGACTATCATAACAACGTAGCCAACGCCTCGTGCCAAGACTACATTTAAGATTTTGTCATGGCCTCGTGCCAAGAAACTAGTTTGTCTCATGAGAACTACTGATGCATCAAGGATTTGTAGAGGGCTCCACCCATCAGTAATTAAGTCCAATGCAGTCCTCATATGAATAGGTTTGAACATATCATAAACCATAACATAATCGTATCACATAAAACATGCATAAAGGAAACATGACATTTCCACATTTCAATCACAAGATATTAATAAAAAACGTTGATATAATAAAAACATTATCAAAACCATTTTGAATACCCAAATAAATGAAAATTAAAACGTGGTATTTATTTTTCATTTTAAGAAAAGTTATGGCTTGTAGAGAAGGTCGAAACTCAAATAATGGTCACGGTGGTGGAGAAGTCATTGTCGCCATATACATATGACAAAAAAATTACGTTTCTTCATTTAGTAATAAGATACATATAAAAAGATTCATATTTAATAAACATAAAAGTCAAATGGTTTTATACACCATAAAAAAGAAAGTTTTGTATAAAACAAAATATGCCTCAACAAAAGGAGATTGCGACGAAGTCCCTTACCTCATGTTTGACTTGACTCGATCGCTCTTTAATCTCCTAAATAATAAAATAGTTTTTATTTATACTTGATTAAAAACCTTTTCATGCTTATTATTCCTAATATAACACTTATTTCTATGTTATGAACATTATATAATTATTTAAGTTAATAACGGTCGTTTTGTCAATCTTAGGTACCAGAGTCCAAAAATAAACATCTTATAATTACAAGTTGTTCATGTGGTAAAATATCTATTATATAAAGAATTATATTAATGATGTAGTTATAATATATATCATATATATCCAGTATATATATGCATTTATAATATTACATAACATTTAGAGGTAAGAAATGAAATGCACCGTTCATAGAGACGGTAAGCCGTACGTACGCATGAACGCTACATTCATTTTTATTTCATATTTAATGGAATAAAATCATAATGAATTAATGTTATATTATAATAACAGTATAATATCATATATAACATCATAAAATCCATCTTTTATGCGTCCCACATATGGCATTAACGAATCAAATCACTTTGAGGGGGTGGTAGTTCGCACTTCCTAAAATAAAGATATTGTGTTTACCCATAAAGGAAACCATAAAGGTATTCCATAAAATAAATATACATAAGCATATAGAAAACAATAAACATAATATATATCATATATAAATTTAGTGACATCTTAATAGCCACCATGAAAGGTGTTAGAAGAATATTGAACAATCATCATTTTGTGAGGCAGAAATTTGCCAACCACAGAAATAGTATGTTCTTTAACCATTAGACGAAGGTGTGTGTAAGTGTAAAACAAATAATTCTCATAAGAAAATCATAGTATATCGAAGATACTGGTTTTGTTACAAAATAAAGGAATAAATAGTGTTTAATGGTTTGTAGAAGAAAAATAAAACAAAAGAACACAAGTGAAGACATTATCTTTAAAATCGGGTAACTCTTTATGATTTGAGCCAAAGGCTTCCTTGGGATGACTTCTGCCCTACCCGAGGCTTCTAGGAGTAATAGAGGGAAGTTTAGAGAGTATTTGGGTAGATCTTGGACGAGCCAAATGGCTTTTATGGTGTGAATAATGTGCTATAGTTGGGGGCCTTTAATAACAGGAGAGAAGGGGCACTCATGAAAAGTCATGAAATGTTACATTATTATATAATGAGTTTGGTATTTTAAGGGACCCAAAATTATATATTTCTAGGATAAGGTGATAAGGTTTCTAAATCTACTCATACAATAAGTTTTTCACATGTTTAATGCTTAGATTTTACATTATCTTTTCATTTTATTTAAGTCTTTAATTAAAGAGGTAATCGTTGTATCATCATGATGTCATACAATATTTAATTTATTTAATGTCTAAAAATTATAAAAAAATTACCATGATGTAGGAGATAAATATATATTTCCAATAAATATTTATAGTCTAAATGTTAACTTATATAACCCCATGTAATAATTTTTTAGTAAAACAACACATGTTTGTGACAATTTTATTTTTATTTTAAATAAAAAGTTATTAATGTCATTTTCTAACCATGTGGCTCCATGGGGTCCCCAAGTTGACCCATGGATTTTATTGGTCGTCCATGACTCATCCAATCAGGTTAGGAAATGTGTAATTGTATTTTCATATGTTTATAAAATCATTTTTACCATAAGTTTCACTAATTTCCATTAATCGCGACAAATAAAACTTAAAAGTTACTATTCACCAAAAAATTATTTTATTCCTATTGAAACACATTTTACATCCTAATGTAAACCATGTTTATTGGATTTTTATAAATCAAATCATATAAGTGGTAGTGTTTCATTTAGTAGAAAAATCATTTTTTTACCTACAACTTAGTGGTTTCACTATTCATAAAAAATTAAAGTTTTTCAGAAAAATACCAAAAAATTCACCCTAAGATATATTTGATATTTCAAATCCAAAAATGATGTCTATTTTACAAAATTCTAAACATGTATTTTTCATTAATTAATTTAATAATTAATTCCCATTGTGAAAACAAATAGCGTGTTTTTAAGAATCAATATCAACCAAAAGGTTGACAATTGTTTATGTCTAATTTCAAAGTGAAATTAATTCTACTGACCACCATTCGATAAAATGGTACAATTATATTGTAATTATACTTTAAATCCACTCAATAGTATAATTTATCACTATAATGTACTTTTATAAAAAAAAGTTGTTTTTAAGTATTTGTTTCTATTCATAGAAAATTTGAAGTTCTCAGAAAATTACCAAAAAAATCAACATAGGATAATTTCGATATTCCAAATACAAAAATGAAGTCCATTTTGAAATATAAAATTTATATAATTTCAAAAGGTTGGTATTAATTTTCATAGAGGCTACTTTAATTGGTTGAGGTGTGTTATAACTCGAGGTTGCATACAACACACGTTGCTCTATTATTCCAAGAGAAGCGTACCATGGAAGCTTGGGGTGTTACATGATTGGGGTGTTAGAGTGAACATTGAGAATTTCATTTCACTGTGCTCCTAAATTTGCATCTGCCACCAAAAGTGGTCTCATGAAATGTTATTGACCTTGTTTGGCTACAATAAAACATATTTTCTGTGTAACAAAATCTATGCTCCAAAACATGATTTAACTAGATCTCACCAATGTCAGGCCCATTGAGAGAAATCTGTTGAGATACATCAGAATCAAGCATATTAGAACATTAAGTAAGCCACTCTTTTAAAGGATGTTATCCATCAGATTTCACAATTACCTGATATAGCACAATGGTATTCTAGAAAATTCAATTTACGTGATTTTTGTATAATTTACCCAACCAATGTTTGGGCCAAAAATCGTAAAATCAGAAGAGAAACAATGATAATATTACCAATAGTAGTTCTGGAACAACTCCAGCCTAGTGGGATGGGAAATTTTTTAACCCATCCCTCAAATTCAACAATTCGATTTCAATTGTATGAAGAAGAATAATAGGAACAACCTCATCCTGTAGGGATGGGGGCTTTTTCACATCCATAATCCCCTCCTCAGGGTATGTCAGTTTTCTCCCAATTAGGGATGAAGACACAAAGTTAATGAACAACCGAACAATCCAAGGTTATCCTTTAGTTTACTAACTATCAAATATTTCCTAAAAAATTATCATATAAGAGAAAAATGTCTCATGGAGGGAATATAAAGAAATGATCATATATAGATACTGGAAAAATGTCATCAATGCATTATGCATCGGTGAATGTAATTAATAAAACTATGGAAGATCCTCTATAAAATGAGTCCAGATTAGGGGTTTTGGATTATGAAGTTCTTATTCCTAATATGGTAAAAACTAATGAAAATGAAGGAGTTGTGTGTACCCAAAATCAGAGGCTTTCCCAGAATCTGGGAATTTATTCAAATAACAAACTCCCACCTCTTCGAAAGGCATATAATAATGGGAAAGGTAATGGTCACAACATGTAACACTTTTCCCCAATAGAAGGTCAATATTTTTTTCTTGATGAATGAATTTCTCAGCAAGAGGTGGAAATACTGGATTTGAAAACACTCAACGTAGAGTTACACAAAAATAAAATTCCTACTAGACATTCTCAAAAAGAAGATCCTCTTCTTTCACATCTAGTAAGAACCACTGAACAAATATCGTATGATGCAACAATAGATGTGGATAATGAATACATTCCATTTGGTACACTACAAGAACTGGATAAAAAAAATCCTTATTAGTCTATCCCCATGGGTTATCTAAGACAAATACCCACATCACTAACTCCAATGGTTTTTCCAGTCATTGTTCCAGTTCAAGGTCCATCTATAGAACTTCTACATGTCCTATCTCATCCAGATATTCCCATGTTTCTTATGAATAAAATTGAGACATTGACAACTTTATTGAAATATATAGAAGAATGGAATGAACTAGTACAACCAAAAAAGAAATCATACCCCAAATGGGTAGATTTGACCCCTCCCCCAACAAACTTTTTGAATACCACGTTTCCAATCATTAATGGTTCGAGAGATCCAATGTAGCACCAAACACATTTTATTTGTTGTTTTGATCCCATGATGGGGACCCTTAAACAACAATAATATATAAAGATCATATGTTTAGTGAAATAATTACAGGGGACACCCTTTTTCTATAATATAGGTTTTCAATCTTGATCATTTACTGGTTTAGAAGACCTTTTTCAAAAAAACCTTTTCAAGTTCATCTCAACACTACCATGGATAATTGTTTTTATCATACAAATAACAGAAATAATAGAATTAAATAGTATCATTTTTTATTTTTCAATTTAAATAATTAACATAATCTTTAAATCTACCACTCCCTCGGGTTGAGTTTCTTCCAATCTCTATGAAAAATCTACAAGACGAGTTAGAAAAATCACTAATCTCTATGAAATACATAGTAGGGTATTGAGTTCTTACTTTAGTCTCCCAAAAAGTGGAGGATACCACTGTGAAAACCCAAGATAAATCACATGTAATTCCATTAGCTCTAGGAAGAAGATGATGGAAATAATAGGCTATTAATGTCACACACAAACAAACACATGTACCAGCATCTACTTCAAAACCTTGATCATACTAAAGGGATCCAACTCCAAAGAGTAAGAAATAATGACCTCTTGGTTAAGAAGATCAAAATGGTGAATGTCAGAAATAGTTTGCAGAGTTAAAGAACAATGTTTATCCATTTCGAAATGAGCAGGGACCCAGTTACTTTATTTTAGTTTTCGAAAACAATTTATTTCAGTTAATA
Organism: Viscum album; assembly: GCA_963277665.1. Classification (NCBI taxonomy): domain Eukaryota; kingdom Viridiplantae; phylum Streptophyta; class Magnoliopsida; order Santalales; family Viscaceae; genus Viscum; species Viscum album. The sequence continues at coordinate 1,437,482,774 of OY728153.1, read as the reverse complement.
AGGATTATAAAACCAAATAAATAATGATATTATGATGAACTAAATTATTTTCCCATTCATAAAATGTTGGGACATCCCATTCAGGATTGTTTTTTCAATGACTTTCTGAAAAAAAATTGTTGACTCTAGACAAGAGAAACTGAAAAGTTCATCAACCACGTAACATGTGTTTCTTCTACCGATCCAGAAGAAAGAATATGGTGGGAAATTAAATGAATTTTTTTATAATGATGATGATAGTATGGTTTTAAATATGATCAAATAAACACATTTTATTCTCTGAGTACAGTTGAAATAACATTATATGTTTCTTAAAACATCTGCTATATAAAATAAGTCTTCATCAAAAGATCAGTCTTCCAATGGCCATTTCTCAAAGAATTGACATGATCAGAGATATAAAGAGAAATCAAGAAATGGATGATCACATGTAATGGAAAATGTTTACCATGAAATTGGAAAATTTCATTCCATAAATTTAAAAATCACGAGCACCACCCCATTAAAAAACACAACAAGAACATACCAGTCAAGCATAATATTCATCAAATGATGTAATGATCTTCGGTTCCATTAACTTTATACACTTACAAACGCCTATGAAAATAATTATTCGAGTTATGATCAACCTGAATTCCATGAACCATATTGGGGAACTTGAAGAAGAAGTCAAGGATGATGATAGAAGGGAAGTTATAGATATTCTTGGAATGACTATTTTAACTATAACTACTTCTCAAAACATTTATGCGGTAGAAATTCTTGGGATACCCTTTAGCAAGCTCACCAAGAATAAGGAAATTTTCCAACACGTGACATGATCTGTCCCTAAATGACCATCTTGGAGGACCAATTTGATGATATACTACCATTTATCATAAATATATTGAAATAGTCAAACAAATATACCAAAAGAAAATTTATTTCTATCTTATACCTAGACAGAAGTTGTATTTACATCAGGATCATCACCTTCAATGGTGGATACTAAACCACAACTCAATGATGGGAAAATAATTCCATTGGTCAATAATTATGATATTTTGACATAAATATACCATGTATTGTCCAAGTTTATGATACTGTATTAATAAAATCTATCATAATATCCTCGAGGAGAAATTATTAATGCTTTTCAAGTCACCAAGAGTTTGAAACTAATGTTGTTGCTTCTGAGGTTTACCTTATAGAAAATGATCCTACATAATGTCATGAAGTTATATCATTCCTAGATCAAGATGAGGATTATGTTGTACATGGACACATCAGACCCTTCTGTTAAAATGAAATGATTAAAGATATAGACATCCGATAAACCTTCATTAATAATGTCTCGGGAGTAAACCTCATTCCCATCTGTACACTTCATCGATTGGGTCTCAATGAATATGAAAAATTTACTTCTGCTCAGGTATTGAATGGTTATTAAATGAATGAACATGAACCTCTAGGTGAGATTACACTCATAACTCATTTTGTGGATCTTGTATGTAATTCTGATTTCATGGTTGTCTTATAGGACAAAACCGTAAATATATTTCTTGGAAGGTCATTGTTACATCAGCATGTTTCCATTACTTCATCAAATCACCAATATCACAAGTATTTTTTCAATGGTCAAATTGGAACATTTTATGGTGACAAGTAACTATTCAAAAAGTTTGAATCTCAGAATATAGAGGACTAATTATATCACACAAAAGGAACAAGGTCCGTAGAAAAAGATGTAAGAAAAATCAATTCATTAAATGGTTTGGAAAATATCATACATAACACATTCAGACATATGAGTATAGATTATTTGTTTCATATCTATAAAATTAAAATGATATACCCAAATACAATCAATCGTACAGTCACACCCATGTTTTCAATTCTGGAAATCGAACATGAGAGTATGAGATAAATTGTGGATAGTTAATGTTTTAAAGGAGTTATCTTCATCTCAGCCACTGAACATTATAAATTCATTTATTAATTAGTCAGGTTAGATGAATTTATCACATTCATGAAAGAAGACATGGAAGATGATTTTCATCCCATCATTATTTATTAAATACAATAGAAAGACCATTCATCATTATTAGGGTCATAAATAGGATCCTCTTCTTCAGGATGTTCAAATACTATCTCCTCCCCATCTCTGATTTTTTTTCTTCATCACCTACCCTTTAAGAAAAAAGAGATGATATAAAACATGATGATGAAAAAGAATATGATCTTATGTACACCACTCTATCATTGGAGGATGGTGTCTCCACTATTTTCGATGATCTTAAAGAAAAAAAATCAATTTATAAAAGAAGATCCACACCCAACTCTAATTATTACGACCATGGCGTCTAAAGAGAAAGTGGTGTATAAACTATTTATAAAGAAATATCAAGATTTATATACATGGAACTACATATAAATTTTGTGCAGTGACCCCAACATAGATACCCATCATTTGGGTTTTCTAGAAGAGCATTGGGGATTTAAGAAGGCAGTAAGAAGAATGCACCCGACTCACACCCCTAAAATTGATGCTAATGTCATCAAGATTATCAAAGCTTAGTTTTTCATGGAGGTACAATATCCCAAATGTCTGTCTAATGTTTTCTGAATGAAAAACATGAAATGGAAAATGATGTTTTTCATTTAATTCAGTGATCTTAACTATACGTTCTTATTAGATGACATCCCTCTTATGATAATTGAACTTTTGATTGATGTAATAGCTGGAAATGAAGATTTATTATTCATTGATCACCACTCTGGGCATAAAAAATTTTCAGTGGCACAAGAATATGAGGAATATATAGAATTTAGATCTAGTGATGGTTTTTTTCTATCAGGTAATTCCCTTTGACTTAATAAATTCTACTGCAACATACTAATGTGTCATCACCATATCATCAACCCCTTCCTGGGAAATTTTGATGAATTTTATGTGGTTGATTTTTTGGTGAAATCTAGTCTATTCTATGTTCAATTGGAAAATTTGGAGACCATATTTCGTAAACAATGGAAACACAATCTAAAGATGAACCACTTAAAATATTCTTCTGGGGTTAGCTCGGGAAAATTCCATGGCTTTTTTATACCCCGTCATGGCATCCAAGTAGATCCTGAGAAGAAAAAATCTATCCTTGAAATGAATTATCCTCAAAATTTGATGTAATTAAGAGGTCTCCATGATCACATGGGCTATATTTGGTTATTTATCTCTAATTTGGTAGGTAAGGGTTTACCATTCACCATATTAAGTAAAAATGGTGATACATATCAATGGATCGACGATTGTCAAGAAAAATTTAATTCCCTCATGAAATTTCTCTTAAGTAAATCGTTATTAAAGCCACATACTAAACGAAATATTCTTATTCTCTATGTGAAACAATTAGATTGATCACTAGGTGCCTTCTATGAACCCAAAAATGATGTTGGAAATGAAAATATCCTTTATCATCTCAGTCGACCATTTTTTACACAGAGAATCAATATTCAAGTTCAAGGAAAATATTCTTAGCTTTAATATTTAAAATTTAAAATCTAGGGAACTACCTTCAAAATAAAGAGGTCCACATGTTATCTTGAAATAACTCGCTCAAGTTTATCCCCAGTCATCCTATGATTATAGGACACCAGGCATGATTGAAAGTTATTTTTCAATAGTTCGATATACAATTTGTGCCTAAAATGATGTAAAATGTCAGTCATTGGATTGGATCCTTGGTGAACACCCATCTAAAAAAATACATATATAAATACTAAACGTCCAGATGATGAAATCACCACTGTTCAAGATATTTCTCAATCATAGGAAATGTACATTTTTTGTTCCTCCAGAAGACCTACTGGGAAGAGAATGGAAAACCCTAAACTCAACAATTTTTGGGTTTCGAATTATGTTTATATCCCCCAAATAAATTTTTTACTGTATTCCTACCTATTATCAGAAGGCCGTAATAACAATGAGGAAAAATATCAATCTCTAATTATAGTCCTGGAATTTTCCATCCATGTATAGGTGAACCACCTGAATGTGAAAGGTGATTCAAAATTATTAATCAAATAGATCAATGGGGTTTATGCTATTTGAACAAAATAGTTAATCCCTTTGTGTGATTATTTCAGAGTGTTAGTGGATGAATTTACCATAGAGCCTACTTTTTCATATCTTCAATGAACAAAAAAAATAAAAATTTGATGCATTGGATAATGCATCCATGGCACTAGTTAATCCAAATCGGGATGAGAGATTCATCAATATTTTCCCATCTTCATTTGGTTTAAATTTTTTTTCAAACAAAAATTAGGGAAATTAATGAAATCATCCCTATTTATTAGCCATATGGCCATTCTATAAGATGTATTAATCCTATCATATAACACACAAAAAATGGAATACATCCACCTAATAGAGCTAAGAGATATAAAATATGACAACGAGTGGTAAATTTCCCTCTTTATAATATCCCAAATCACTAAAAGGTTCTCTTGAAATGAATATTTTATACAGTTCTCTTCAGGTGTATTGATGATGAAGAAATTACATCTGTCATGAAATAAGTACCTGTAGAATACTGTAGTTTTCCCCAGTTTGAGAATAGGCTATCTGATCATAATCAAATACTTGGAACATTTTGGCCTTCAATGATGCATGATTACACAGATTTCACCATCACATGTCATCCCTACAATGTGAATTCCAACATTATTAATCAACAGTCAGAGATTCAACACATTTCTAGATACTCGTAGCCATTTTTTACATGGTTAATATATATAATAGGACCATATCCTGAAACTATGGCTAAGCATTTTAAGTTTATTATTATATTTTTTATTTCTCTTCTAAATGGGCTGGGGTAATACCTCTCAAAGAATATAGGGAAAAAATAATTGCTCATTTTTTCAAAGCTAATATCTTTATCGATTTTGGGGTCCCTCAAACCATATTGATAGAAAATGTCACCATTACCTTTTCTGTCAATGTAATGAAGTTATATCAAGAGACAGTTATTAAATGCAACCATTAATATCTCTATCATGCAATAGTTTTTGGACACATAGTGGCATTCAACAAGACCCTATCAAATAGACACTAAATTTTTTTGAATAATGTTTGGAAATCTTGGATTGATAATCTGTCACTTTATTTATGGGATTATTGGACTAATAACTATACTACATCTTGATCAACTCCATATTTGTTGGTGTACATAATTAAAATTATTTTTCCTATTGAAATTAAATTTCCTTCACTACAAGTTTCTAGTAGTGATCCGTTATTTATAGTTGAATAGTCTGAGAATAAATTTGATGAGATGAAATTATTAGAAAAAATGAAGATTCATGCATTGCATCATTTTTATGTATATAAAAATAGAATAGCAAAAAAATTTAACACAAAAATTTCCTCTGATCATTTCTTCTTGTAGAATTGGTATTAGATTTTCTGACTCCGATGATACTAGGAATGATGCCTCTAATTCTTGATCCAATGTTGTAATGACTATAATCTATACATAAGTTCTAATATAATGAAGCGTATTCCCTAATATAAATAGATGGGGAACTTATTAAAAATCCAACCAATGCAGTATTATTGATGAAGAACTTTGTATAATTACAATGAATAATTTCCTCCTTGTAAAACATGAAACTGCATATCATAATTTTCTAATTGAAATAAATTAAATTTCATAATAACCATATATGTCCATACATCATGATATTAAAATATATATCACTTTTGTCATTGTCTCAAGACATTAAAAAACAAGAAAACATTTTCCCCTCAACGAGCAATTATATTGTACTGTTAACATCTTCTCCATTTGATGTTATGAAATCCCATAAGATAACAAAAATTGTTATTCATTGTGGTTCTTTTTTTAGGTGATGAATACATTCCATGCATAAACATTACTTTCATCATTAATACTACTTAGTGGCACATGAGTAAAAATTATCCCTATGTTTGAATCCAATCAGTATAGAGATCTCATTTCAGAAACATCACATGGCTTGATTCTCATTCCAATGGGATACGCTGAGATGTCTGGATATCCAATCCTCAGTCTAACTGCAACAATAATGGAATTTAATTCCCTTTTCTTTGTGTATATGAAAAAAATATATACAGGGTATTCTTCTAGGATATATGGTTTTTTCATCATACCATCTTGTCATTCATGTATAACCATTATTCTGAAATGTGATAGAAGCCCATGTATTTCACATAAAACACAATTGGTGTGGGGAATGATTTTTTCATCTACTAAATTTGGCTTGATTCTCATTTAAATAGGATTCATAGATATTTATTGATCTCCAATCAAGGTCCTATCCACAAAAAAATCCTTCTTCCTCATGTGAAAATGTGATTTATATGGGGAAAATTCTTAAAAACTACATTTTGAATTATTTTTACATAGGTAAGATATGCAGTGACACCTTGGTACAATTCTCCAGTCCAGCTAAAATATTCCCATTCCTATCTAAATGATGACATGTCCCAATTGAATGAATCTAAAATATATAGCATAACGTCCCTATTCTATGAAATTAAACATCGATGTACCCAACGAACCACATATGGCATGATTCTTATCACATTGGGATACATAGTGAAAACATGGACTTAACGAATATTCCTAACTATAGGATAATTTTATACACCTTTTCAATATATAATAAACAATCAATGTTGGAGTCTTCATTTTGGGTCCCCTCATGTGAGATCCCATCAACGAAATAAGAAATGTCCCAATTTTTCATATGAGATAGATATATTTAAGGGCGTCCAGAATCATTGAAAATATTGATTTAAATATTTCTCTTATAAATTGATTATCACCCATTTTGTATTTCATACTCTTAATCTTGAATAATTTAATATATCTATCATCAATATTCAGTTTCAGGTGGCAATGTTTTTGATTCCTATGAGTTCTTTTTTGTTGACTATGTAGTATATTACCCTTGGGGGCCTTGCATATGTCACCGACATAATATGACTATTAGTAAAAAGATACCACTATTTGGCTATACAACATCTACCCCAATTGGACCTACATAATACATCATCCATAAAATGTTTTCTCAATTATTGTTAATTTTGTTCCTTGTAAAAGAAACTTTTTCCCCTTCAGAATTCGATGACAATATACAATAATTTGTATTTAAAGCATCCATCCATTTATATTTATCGTATTAACTTTATCTCGATCAGAAATCCTCCAAAACTATGGTTACACAGGTTCCCTAATTATGTGTTCAATGCATATTGAAATAACCATGGAGTATTTGACCACATATAATCAACTATTTCACTAATATGTTGGTCCTAGTATCCGGACCTAAAAATATGGACACCCAAAATATCATTTTTGTGTCATGTCATTATATAAATCATATTCCTCTGATTATATGGAAATCATGATTGGAAATACTCTTGGGGTATTTTGGTACCTCTCTTCATTAACCATAATCTGTTCTTTTGAATATGTTAATCTTCAAAATATAACTTTGGTTTTTAGCAATATAATGTTTGATACCGAAGATCTCTTTTACCTACCTATGTAGTATGTACCCCCAGTGGCAGCATAAATTTTAATTACAAAGATGGACAATTAGTCGATGTATGACATTTTTTGGTTATGCTACACATGCCCAAGCCAAACCTACACAATACAACTCAAATGAAAGGTTATCCAAAAATAGTGACTTGGTTATTGGATAAAACCTATTGATTATTCTAATAGCACTTTTTCGCATGGAATTTTTCAAATCTATAAATTCCCATATCATTGTTTACATTTTCTCCCTTTACATTCCTAATTTTTGTAGTATGTTTCCAGGTAAATTATCATGAAAATAGACACTCATAATCCATTGGTCAATGATAAATACCTTAAATTATATCCCTCTAATGTCTTTTCTGGATGACATAAAACAACATAACCTAATTTCATTACTTCATGACATAAAACTACACATCTTAATTTACTTGTTCTGTGAAATTAAACTGTATAGTAAAATAATAGAATTACCCTATATAGAAAATATACCCCATTTCATTCACCAAATTTATGTAGGAGTGGTTCCTCATTCATGGCATATATTGGCATAGATCGAACATTATTTTTAGATCTCTTTCCATGGAAAAACCTCGTACAATGGTATTGATTCACCCAAATCATAATTATTCTTTTCTTCAAAAAATAAAATATCAAATTTTTTAGATCTCCCTTTTCTCTAACTATGCCATACATTCCTTAGGTGGAGTTGCATAAAATTCGCCTACATAACGGGAATGTCAGCCAAAAGATACGACTTTTGGGTTATGTATCACATGCCCCTGTTGGACCTGTATAATAAAACCATGATGATGGGGTTTTAAAAATGATTTATTTTTCATGGGAAATTTCTCCTATAGGTTTATAAATCATGTTTTAGATTAGGTGGCAATTAAAATCACGACTCAAGATTTCCATTGGATGTATCTAATGAATATTGGACCAATTCCTAGCCACCAAGCCTTGTTTGGGTTCTAATCTAAAAATTCATCGTCAAAGATACTCAACCTAGAACATTAGCCTTATTAGACTGACATGAATTACTTTAAACTAAAAAATAAAAGAGATTTAGTACACACCTGGTTGAAAAACCTTACAGTGCACCCCGGACAAAAGTTGAGTCTCAGCTCGCTAGACCAATATTTTGTATGGTTTAATAAATATTGAGAAATAAAAAGTCAAAGATTAAAAGGTTGTGTGGTTGTATATATAACCCTTGTAAAAAGAAAACTAATATCTTTATTCACCATGAATTATAAAAAAATATAGAATCATTCCATACATGAGGTTTCTCCAAACACATGAAATTGACGTTGGAATACATCAATGTTCCATACCATTATTTTAGAACGTGATTCATTTATTTCTAAATGAATATTATTCTATTGAGCCAATTTTTAAACCATAAATTATGTTTCATGCATCTTGAAACTGAATTAATTGTTGTATTTCTCTTTCTAGTGACACTTCTCCGCAGTGATGGATAATCACCCCCTCTTTAAGAGTACACTGTGTATTTCCATGATAAAAGATTAAAATGTTTTGATGAAGAAAAAATCAATTTATTAGTTTCTTCCACGTAGATATGGTATATTTAATATATCAAGAAGTATAGATCTTTTTTAGTGCTTTTATTTGACTGGTCATAGAGCTCAAACATACATAAGTGTCAAAAGCTATGGCACTCAAAAGATGGATAAATTTTATAAAGGGATGTACGTGGATGAACTACATGAAGTACCTATATGAAAGTATTATTATTACACCACTACATGGAATGATCTACATAAAGGACATTCATAGAGCACCTTCTTGGAAAACTGCCCTTTGACTTGGCCCCTCCTTTCCTATAAATAGGACACTTGGGATCATCATTTGAACACTAATATCTTTTGGAAGTACTCTTTAAGCTCTCATCGGGTATCTCTTTAGCCTAGGTCTCCCAAAATTTCTCAGGTGGGTCACTAAAAATTTAGAGAATATAGAATTATATGTGTTAAGAATGTTTGAAAACCATTCATATTTTTAATGAAAAAACATATAATTAAATATCCTTCCTCCTTAAAGAAGTCCCGGCCTACACAAATTTAATTCTTTAAAAGGACCTATCAGAGGCTCTTCCAAAGACACCCATGGAGACATGTGGTGTTTATAATTACATATCAACCATATTTTGTAAATCATGGATGTCCTTTTTTGAATAATTAATAATCATGGTTTTCCAATGTCAAATCAATTTTTTCAGTCATCACTAGGAACTCCATAACACACATACACAACATACATGCTCGGTGAACCTACGCAACAAACCTATGTAGTAAAGCTATGCTACATAATTGTGCATAATACCTTGGAATATCACCTTGTAATCCATCTTCAAAGGAACTCATGGCACGATATTTCCTTACATGGATCCCTTATAAAAAAAGAACATTGTTGGACCCTCCACCAAAACAAAATGACATATCTACCCTTTAAGAAAAAGACCTCAATGTGTCTGCCCTTTGGTTTTGTATATCTACAGACAAAGGATTCCAACATTTGTCTTCTAAGGGAGTTAGGATCCATGGGATGTTTTTATGTTTTTATATCTACATTCACATGGATCCTTACCCTATAGATAGTGTTGGAATGTTCCTTGTGTGGTATTATAGGGATAGGACTTTGTCCTCCACTATTCATTACTAAAACCCGAAGCCTCTAATTCCCAATAAGGATAGTGAGGGTCACAATTGGTTTTTTATATTACAAAGGAAATGTCTCCCTCCTCTTCTAGGACCCATCCCATAGAACCCTACTAGATTAATCCCATATTATTTAAGGAAATATCAAATCATGTTAAATTTCATATCATGTTGATGGGTTCATTGCAATGCAGCCTCACCTTCCATTGCATTGGATGCTTTCTCCATAGTCCCTCCCTCTTCCATCAACTGAAGATACAGTTTGTGGTTTTTTTAAAATTTATCATCCTCTTATTTTTTACAACGAGCATGAATCACATGGTATTAGAGTATTTGGATAATCACAACATTATCAAAATCCACAACTTTTGAACTATGAGAACTATGATTTCCACCATAATAGACTTATATAGGAATCCTTAATCAGGGCCTGAGCTCATTGGATATCCAATCCATGAATCCAACCCCGATTACCTTAATCCATGAATCCTACTTAAAAATATCCCTAAATTAATCCCCCAAAAATGTCTTAAACTATGAGAACTCTGATTCCCACCATAATTGGGATACATAGGATGCCTTCATCAGGGCCCTAGATCATTGGAGACCCTTTTTAGGAATACAACCATAATTCCCTTAATCTGGGAGTCTTCTCTAGGATTTATCGATGAATTAATACAACTTCAATGTTTTGAACTATAAGAACATAGATTCCCACCATATTTGGGATATGTAGAAGTCCTTCATTAGGGATTGAGTCCACTAGATATGCTTTTCATGAATCCAACCATAATTCCCTTCATCTAGGTATCCTTTTTATGAGTAAGCCCTAAACTATTTCTCTTAATGAATAATACTAACTTTTGATACATCCCAAACTACAAGGGTTTTGATTCTCATCCAAATGAGATACATATGAAGCCTCCCTAAAGTTAGAACCCATCAATCTATATCAACCCTATCCTTTCAAGGCCACATTCGAAACATGGTATAATTCAAACATGAAAATTAATATCCCTTTATGGTTCCTTGGGCTACATAGGCTTAATTCCAACTCATAGAATTGACTAATAATCTTCTGCTTACGGTTATGTCTCTATCACCTAACCGTAAAAGTTATGATGTTTCACCTTTTATAGAACTAAACTGTGAGGGTTCTAATACCTTTCAAAACGATACATAAGTAGTCAGATTATAGTTATGTTCCCAACATCAATAAAAAATTTCATCTCCAAGGATGTCAATAAATTCGGGAGAGCCCCACTATGTTACTTAAAAACCAATATTATCTTAAAAATTACTAAACATTATATAAATACTATAAGGGAGGATTCCATTGATGAGAACCTGGAATTAAAAGGGATATATCAATTAATGAATAACCTAGAATACATATAGATGACTCTAAATTTCACACAAGCGTAAAAGTGATTTAAAATTCAATAGGAATAATAATTGATACATGGTGAATTAATAAGTATTCTTCAAAATATCTCAAATATATAAGAGAGTCATGTAGTAGGAAATAATTTCCCCCAAAAGTGTGTGATGAATCCAACCTCCTATCCACCAAACCAATGTATGTTCTTCATTATCATAGGTCCAAACCTAACATACACCTACATTTGGAAATCATTCCCCTTTTGATAAATATAGGTTGGATTCTTTTGGATCCATAAAGAAATCCAATGTAAACTTCCCAAAATTAGTGATTCCTAACCAAAACACAAATCCCTATAGGATATGAGAAAATTTATTTCTCTAATGCATTTTATACTGATCTAATAGGCTAAACCCATGAAAAGTATATTCCTAAATCGTGTAGGTGTCTCCAAGACACTTATGTACCTTTCACTATGGTACTATAATGTTGAGCATAAAAATGAGGCTACATCGTTAATTATCTAAATTTTATGTACAAAAAATCCTAAATGTTTCTATAATACCAACTCTAAGAGTATATCAGAATGAATTCAACTTGAAGACCAAAAACTAATACCAAATCAATGACCTCTTATTCATGAATGATATTCGGAAGGACCTTGATGATACCACTTTCCCTATAAAATTTTTTCGACCAAACAAACTATTACAACATGTAACATCCCAACCCTCCACATTAACATGATTTAAGTTGTAAATACTGCTTATACGTAAGAGACATCCCCATGACACCAATGGCTAGAAATAAATTCCCAAGGTCTCCAATAACTGTGGGGGACGATTCTTATATTAATAATATAATGACTAACTAAACAATTCACAATAAAACAAACTACTATATGATGCATGCTAAAAAAGAAATAAAAATAATTATTATTTTATTAAAAAAAATAGAATCAAATATTATAGTAGAATACTAAGATATCAAAATAACCAGTGAAATACATTATTCAAAGACTCCAGGACCACTATAGATCTAAGGATCCACAAGATCCAGGATCTAGCATAACCAAAAAAACCCATGTATCATGTGGTAGTTATAATGATGTGTGATAAATTTTATTTTTCTCATTTCTTAATAAAAAAACATATTCAAATGAACCAATGATCAAATAGAAAGGTATGTAATGAAACTATTTAGATTTCCCTATTGGATTCCTTACTTATTCTAATAGAAATGAAAATGTTATCCCATATAGATAAAATTGTTTGTATAAAAAATTTCTAAATTAGTTTATATCAAAATATAAATAGGATAAAATATAAATTTTATTCCCCAAAAAAACCAATTTCCATGGAAAACAACCATACAATTTTCCAAAAAATCATTAATTCCACATTGGTGTACAAAATTTCAATACGCACATCCCGAAATTTATACATGCTTGATTCATGATGACTATTCCATTTTTCATGATAGATTTTTCATCAAGGTAACAGGGTATCATAATTTTAATTATATCCCTTGTTCTATTAAACAATTAGCACAAGGCACCATGTCATATTTTAATCGGGCCCTATAAATGATATCTGAATTCACACCAAACCATTACACTAAACTATATCATAAACATCATTTCAACCATTTAAATAAAACCACACTTTTATTAAGAAACCATTAAACAACCATTTCAATAAAACCAATAAATTATAGAAAACACTTTTCTATGTATCAAAACCAATCATCCATTTTAAAATCATAATTTTAATATATTATTACAAAAATCACATTCCCCAAAACATCAAATATCCACAATTTCATTAAATATTACTCAATAAGTGTTTCTAAAATCATTTAAAATAAAATTCACAATAAATTTTAATCAAAACAATCAATTTGAAACCAATATTTCATTTTCTTAATAGAGGTGTCGAGAGTGAAGCCACCTACCATTGTTTTTTCGATGAAAATAACGAAAGACCAGAATAAATTCATGACATTAGGAAAAATATCCAAAACAACACCATATATATCTTTTCTTATCAATAAAATGACCAAATATAATCAAATTCAACATCAAAGTCCCTAGATCTTCCCACAGTAGGCAAATATCTATGAAACCATGCTAAAGGTGGGATTATATTTTACATGCTCATCGAGAGAGGTCAAGAATGAAGACATACCTCAATAGTTGAGATACAATGCACAATGGAATAACTCCTGGTCACTTCCAATTAGATAGGGAGTCGTTCTAGAACCATTTAGGGAGGATAATCCTTGGTTATAGATATTTTGTGACAATATAATGTTTTTTGAGGATAAACACATTAGATATAAAATTTAAGGATCTGTCATTTGACATCTGCATGGTTTAGTCACACAATTTGGAAAACTGTGTGCTAGAAATGATATTTTATCTACCTTATGGGATACCCCACATGGTTTACTTACACATTACCTAGTTTTGACCCATGATTTCCAATTCTCAATGTCCAACATATCCTTAACACATATCAGTTTTTCCTAATCATTCACATGGTTTTGGAATATTGTGTATTGCTCATGCATCTTCCTTTAATCTAATGATTGATCATGAATGGGTTCTTTTATGTGTTCCATGGTTTTCCCAAAACAATGCACCAATTGTGGAGCAGTATAAAAGTCTAAAAATACTCTAAAAGTTATTCAATAATTTAAAAAACTTTACCCCTTAAAATTTACACACATGAAAAGCATAATGATAGGGTTAATTACTTGAAACGAGGGGTGCTACAATATATGGGTGATGGAATTTTTTATAAAACAGAAAATGAATATATAATTTAGGGATATTGTTAAATAAAATCTAAATGAATAGTTAAGATTGATTCCTCTTCTTCAGAAAACTGTGATATATTTTCCACAAAATCATTTTTTATGATGGATTTATGATCCAAAATAAGAATCTATTTATTACTTAGGAATTTAATGGAGGGTTTTTTATAGTTATTTTCTGATCCAATTTTTCAAGTTGGTGAATAGGATATGAGAGGGGTATATATTTATAATTAGGGGAGAGGAGACGAGTGTAATTAAAAAATAGTGATAGATAACTTTTTCAAATGCCATAAGGATCCCAAATATACCATCATCCATAATTTTAGGTTATAATGTCAAAATATGTACTTAAAAGATAATATCAACAATATTTTAGTAATTTTAACCATTTTCTTTTTTAGTTTAACCCCATGTAAACATGATTTCACGTAAACTATGCAAATATATTTTTACTGTATTTACATTTCATAATGTTAAATAATTATGTTTTCCTTTTTATATAATATATATTATTGTATTACAAAAATAACCCCATTTTACCAAATCTAATTCACATATGTGTGGTAATTTAATTGAAAATTAAACTATTATAAGTGATGAAAAATTTGTTTTTTAGGAAGTGTAATTTTGAAAGAATAACTATTTATATATTAACTCAATGACTTCAAAAAAATCACTATATTAACTTATATTCATATTAAAAATTACAAAGTATAAAAATTTGATTTATATAATCATTATTACGAATTATTTGAATTAACTAAAATGGATAAACATTAAGAGCATTAGCCTGTTTTTAAAAAACATGTTTTTAAAACAAAATATAAATTTATTCTAAAAGCCTATATAATAACGATTAAGATGAATTTATGTCAGGTAAATAAAAATAAAGAATTTTTATGATAAATTAAATCTGACTCAAAACATAATTTTACTTTTATATTAATTATTTTATTTAACATAAATTACATTTTTAAAAAATTCAATATTTTTGACTATTCACCAAAAAAGGACATTTTAGGAAAAATTCCAAAAATCCAGCATAATATAATTTTGATATTATTATTTTAAAAATTGAACTAAATTTTATAAAAACATATTATAAAACATTTAAATATTAATTAAAATATTTGATAAAAAAATATCAATAAATTCGTCTTTGAAGAAAACATATTTTTGATGAATTAAATTTATTTACTGAAAAATAAATGATTACTTACTAAATAATTATTGTGTATGATATATATATATATATCATAAATTAGTAAAAATTATTCATTCCCACAATTTTAATAGTTATTTTTAAATGGTAATATATTCTGCGTGTCATTTATGCATGGTGTTTCCTATCAAATACACTATAAAAAATAATATTCATTTCATAAAATATAAGGATATTAAACCCACCCTAATTAATGAATTTAATCTTACCAGTTTAAACATTATCTCAATAAACAAAGGATTTAAATTTTAAAATATCATTCTTGAAGTCCTACATCATAATATTGTTTAGTTAAACTTATTCTTGATAAGTGGGAAAATGAAGTTCAAAGATAATATAGAATAACACATTTAATGTTCCCAAAAAGGATAACTATAATTGAATTTAAATATTTCAACTTTTAATAAGTCTTTTATTCAAAAATAAGGATGGAGAGTGATATAGATCACTAATCATGAGAAATTGAATGACATTGAGAAAGTCAATATCCATAGAATTATGAACATTTGAGGCGTTAAAATCAATATTTTAATCTAAAATGAATGAAATAGAATAATATTGATATTTTCATGATCTTTTATTGGGGGTTGAGGAATTAATTCCCCTATAAACTATAAACATAGTGAAATATTTTTATAGTATTAGGTGAATTTTTTCTTTTAATCACTTTCCACCGTAACCCCATCTTCTTATCCAAATGATGAGTATTCAAGATGAATTATTAGTACACAATGAACTAAAATCAACTTCTAGAAGACGTAATGATCCTTAAAAAGGAAAACACGATATTCCTCCAATCATTTTATATTTACAACAACATGAATAATTATCATGTGTTAAAATATCTCCCAAAATTAATATACATTAAGATGAAGAAAACTAATGTAGTATCATGTGTTAAGAAGTAATGTCATGTGGTAAAACTAAAATATAACATTGATAATAATACATTTACTTATTTAACATTTTCATAAAAATTATAATACCCATAAATTAGCATGATTATCTTATATATTCTACCAAATTATGTTTAACATTTGTCTTTAATTAAAATCAATAACTCATAAAGACTTATAAAAAATTCCCGTAATCATTTTATCTTAAAAATATAAAAATTATTTGTATAACAACATGAATTACCAAAAATCCAATGTAAAATTATATATTCTTACAAAATTCAATTTTAACTTATATTCCTCCAATAATTTCCAATAATGATCACTCAAGCTAGTTCATTTAATTGTCCCAAAAAATGGGAACATATTTTTAAAGAAGATTAATAAACTAAGCATAAATTCACATTTAAATCACATTGATATCTATATTATAGAGCATAAATTAATACAATTAACGTAATAATTATTTTATAATCATTTTTAGTTAAAAATGATTACACACTATCCCAGACAAAAAATAGGCCAATGTTTGGTGTTGCATCCTTATCACCCTTCAGTTATGGTTTCATGCCCCGTGGAATTTCATGATGTGAAATGTTTTCCTTTTTATAAAACATTACAAAAACATGGCCTTTTACATTCTTATAATTACGGTTAAAATTCTAAAAAATAATAACAATCATCAATGATTATACAAACCAAAATAGTTTAAAAAACATTAACATAATTTCCATAAAATAAATAGTGAATTCTCACTCAAATAACATTTCAACAAGCTAAAAAATGGTTATATAGAATAAAATATTATCATAACATGATATATGTATCCAAAAGTAATCATGTCACACAAAACATTAAAACATATTAATTAATTTTAACTGATGATCATAATTTAATATTTTTCTACATTATAACTCTTGAATAGATTGATGTAGAAACCATAATCACAAAACGTTATACATAATCAATTTAACATATTTTTATATATTATTATTTTGTACTTCATTCATAAAAAAATATAAATCACTTCCTATGAATCATAACATCCAAAATATAATCTGGGATATGATCCATATGTTATATATATCATCTATTATTTTCATATCTTCCATAGAATGTACATTAGGCCTTTATATTCATTTATATATATAGTCTATTCATCAGTATTCCCTCTAATATAACAATTTTTATAATTCTAAAACTATCAAAATTTAAATAATTATACTTAATCCTTGCGAATAATTTTATTCCAATTAATATAATTATGTGAATGATTAATTTTTTATTTTGTATATTATTTTTATGTACCAAATTAGAAACATCAGACACATTCTCTAATTTTCTTAAAATATATTACTGATTGTTTCATCCCACTTCCATAACCCAAAATGTCATTTTGTATATTTAGCTTTGTGATTTTTATTAATTTAACTTCAATATAATTCAATTTTCCCTTTATTATCTGTGTTATTAAACACAACTAGGAGCAAATTTTGAATCATAACATGTGATAACATGTTCAAAATAACAATATCAATTTCCAATATAGATCCCATTACATCTAGTTTTTCTTTTATAATACAACCACATTTTTCATCTTGTCCATTATTAATTTTTTTCTTGTTGTTCCATGAATTTAATAAATTATAAAAATTAGCTTGAATAGATCATATAAAATCTAATAAATTATATTATATGAATGATATATTCTAATATATCCTTAATAATTCCATAATCTATAATACTCATTCAATTTATCTAAAATGATCGTAATTCACTTATCACACTAACATTTTGGTCTATAAATTATTTTTATCTTCTGATCAAATATAATACTATCTTATAGTGTGATTTAAGAATCAATCTAATACAGATAGTAACGACTAGGCCAAAAATATAACATAATAATTATTTTTAGTATATAATTCACTTTCCATATTTTGGAGGATCATTTTAGATATATAGGTTTATATAATTAGGTCGTAACTTAATCATAAAAACCATAATTTCATAAACATGAATCTTTAAATCAGTATCCATTTTTTCCACAATATTAATCATTTAAAAAGAAACATGTTTTCTCATAATGAAAAATCAGTTTTAATTTCAACTTAAATTATTATTTAGTTAAACGCATTATTAAACCATATGAATCACATTTTAAAATATTGTATATGAAAAAAAAATTATGTAATCGACAGAAGAAATAATAAACAAATAAATCTGTCATTGATGAAAACATATAAAACCAATCGTATTAAAAGATATATTTTGGCTAAAAATAATTATTTTTTACCTAAGAAATCACATTCTCTTCCAAAATATTTTCATAATACATCTCATAAGAAACATTATTTCAAAACTAAAAAATAAAATGGTTTTTTTGAAATTGTTACAAAATATTGAAAATATTTTCAATAACTAATAGTTTTCACCATTAAAGAAGATTTAGATAAAAAAAATTTTGAATCATTTCATTACATACCATTTTGGACATGTTAATATTACCATGAAAACCCACAATACTCATAGATAGAAGATATAAATATCATGGGAAATAATTATCCATATCAAAAATAAAAATGGAATTGCTATATGGTCAAATTCCATAACATATTCATTATGAGGATATCACACACCCAATTTTATGTGGTTTAAAACAAACCACCCACCCTTGGTTTATAACAGAACCACCCATCATTGGTTCATAACATGACAACTTGTCATTGGATTATTATCAGACTACCCATCCATGGTTGATAATGTATATAATTATCATTGGTTAATAATAAAATAACAAATAATCATAAATATTTTCAGGAAAATTAGAATAAAATTAAATCGTAAATTACATTAATTTTAAACATAACAATCATAAAATTTTAATTTCACCAAGAAAATATATCTTAAAATTAATACATCCATCCAATTTTAAAAAATTAAATACCAAAATACATAAAAAAGTAATTAGGTTTTGTCATAAATTAAAAATTAAAACAGATAAAGGAATCGGAAAATAATATAACTATTATAGAAGTTAGAATCATGGTTTTCATGGTATACATTAAAATAGAACATCCCTATTTTCCTTTTATAAAAACATTTCATACAAAACACTTAAAATGATTTATATTGAATGCTATAACTTAATTTCAAGAGAGAGAAAATTTGTTTTTATAATTATTTTATATCCATATAAATGAACACATAAATTTATTACTATAAAATTTATTTAGATGAAGAAGTAATAGAATATAAATCTTTATAACATTTTATAAAACAGTTTTCGTAGTAATGTTCCCCTTCTTGAAAAAATTAAAAAGATAGGTTTTATTTTTAAAACACTTTAAAGAAAGTAATATATAGAAAACATGACCTTCATCATCATTTTAAATAAAAATAATAATTTTCCAAAATCATTTTTTAGAATAGAGATGAAAATTATTTAGAAATTAAATCATTAAATATAATTTAAAATTTTGTTTTAGGAAAATAAGTTCCTTAACTTGAGTCAGATTCATCACATATGTTCATTATCATTTGGAATAAAAAGTTTAAGATATTTAGGATGTTTTTTAATAACAATTATCATTTTTATTATAAATTTTAATTCATGTATAATAAATTTATATTCAACTACTTAATCAATTAATTTTACATTATATGTTTTGATGATATTTGTCTTATATATCCAAAATGATATTTGTAGGTTCACTAAAGTAAAAGAGGTCATTATTACAACATTTGACGAATTATATGTATGGAAATATTATCATTTTTATAAATAAATTATACTTTAAAAACCAATCAACAATGATGGTTATGAAAAATTTACTACATTATGGTCATGGAGATGACATGACATACGTATGTGTGAGTAAAATTTCCATTTTTCAATGAAAATTTGTGAAAAATGGAATATAATTTATTATATTCATATAATTATAAAAATATAATAAATAGAATATTATGACAGTAAATATACTTTTTTAAATCATCCATGTTATTTTTTGATGAAAAAATGATTTCTACTCTTCATGGCTCCAGTTCTCCACACATACACACGAACGACGTTATAATTTTTTAGCAAAATAAATAAAATGATACATTATATTTTAATAAAGATAAATATTACATTAAGATCATAACATTATCAAATATATCCCATTTATTAATTAAATATTTCATTATTACATTCCATATATAGAATTTGGGAAAAATGAATTACATCGATTTGTGAGGCGATAGTAAATCATACACACGAGTGATATTTTTGTATCCCCCAAAGATTGAAAAGTGATATTTTGTATATGATATAATTATTATATAATTATTGTATTGTTAAAAATATCACATATGTTGTTTAAATCCATATTTATAACATTTTTTGATATGTGATGATGAAAACAAACAACAGTCGTTCGCAAGGTGCTGCTTCAGTAGTGGCCTAGTGGTAAAAGAGAGGGGTACAACAACACCGTTCTTTGGGAGGTTCAGGGTCCGAATCCTGGTAGTCTGGTTTTAGGAAGATACTCTCCCCCAAGATCCACTCACCATACTAGGTCACTCGGTTTATCACTCGGTGGTCAAAATGAGGCATATCCCAAACGTGCTGATGGATTGCTTGATGAACCATTGTCGCCCGTGTTTTCATCCTCAAGGAGGCTCTGCCATCTCGGATCGCATTTGATCCTTCCCAATTGGTGATCTCTCTGGAGTTTCCTCTTCATGGGGAGGGGGTTTTTTTGTGTGTAGAGGGTTTGAAAAGGTCACACATGAGAATTTCCTTTTAGAAAATAAGAACATTCGTTCGAATGGTGGTAGTCCACCTTACACATTAAATATGGATTAGGTTCCCATTTCATGTAATAAGATATTTATGAAGATTTTTAATCTAAAATTAAAACATATTATTATATGGAAGAGAATGATTTTATTATGTCAATATAATGTAATAATATTTGAAGGATTTTTAGGTTGAAATAAAATAAAAATTTCAGTTATGCACAATAACTCATCATTAAAAAAATTTCATCGGATAGAAGAAACATCCCTCATAGGGTTTGTTTATGATAAAAATAGCGTATATAGGTCATGGTTATAGGAATTAGGTTTATATTTAAATATTTATTTCCTAATAAATAATTATTCAATATTGGGAAGTTGAGCGAAGAGTGGGTGGCCTTTTTTAAGTGGGTGAGAGGACACACTTGGAAATTGTGAAAACAAAATATGATACATATTTTTCTCACATGATACAGAGATATTAGATGGACCATTATTGTTAATTATAGTATATAATTTATATTTATGTCAAACAAATAGAATATATAAATGTTTATTAAAAAATTCAAACCTTCCCCTTTTATTTTAACCCCATAAAAACACATATTCACCTCAAACATGGAAAACAAATTTTTCTATTTGAAAGAATCTTTATGAAACAATTATGTTAAAATATTATATATTTTATTTTATTTTGATAGGTTAAATTTAATAAATTTTACCATATTTAATTCTCATAAGTGATATAATTTAATTTAAAATTAAATAGACAGACATGATGAAAAAGAGTTTTTCATTAAGTATATTTTTCCACAAAATAATTATTCTATATTAAATAAAAGACTAGTCGGGATGATTATATTAATATTAACTAATATTTATATAACATTAATATATATATTTTATTAAAATGATTCATTGCTAGGGATTATTTTATTTAATGAAAATGGAGAAAATTTTGATATTTTGACATGTGTTTAGAAATACCCAATTTAAATAAAAAACTAAAAATATAATAAAATCCAATATAAAGATTATTTAATTTAATTAAATTTTATTTAATAAAATTTAATAATAAACAGGTCACTTTAATTAATATTTAATGCATAATGGGACTTTTTATTACATATTTTTTTTAAATGTAATGAAATTTTTACAAATATCATCATTTTCTAATATTCTGTGAAAGATTAATATTTATAGGAAAATCAAAAATTTCCACAAATTTTCATTTTGATATATTTATTTTGATAAATATGTAAGTTTAATCAAATAAATTTTTTACATGTTTTAAAAATAAATTATAATAATTTTTTTAAATTAATGAAAATAATATTAAAGGAAAACATATTTTTGATCAATAAAAAGTCATCACAAGAAATTCATTGATTATTTATTAAGAATTTATCAAAAATATTATATAATTTATGAAATTTAAATAGGTATTTATTTAATTTTTCAATAATATTCATACCCTCTAATTAAATTGATAATTAATAATGATTGTGTATTTTGCAGGTATTTTAAACTTGATGTTTTGTGACAATTATGATATCAAACATAATATTATTAATTTCAATTGTTATTGTTTTAAATAATAATGGGACCCCTTGACATAATGGGAAACTAAATCTATGAGTGGCAGTTGAATATAATTAAATTCATAAATCTATTATTTCATAAATATCACATTAGAAAAATATTAGATTCATGAAAATTTTAAAAAATAATAAATATATAATCTAGAGAGATAATGAGTGTGATATTATTAAATAATATTTATAGTAAAAAAATTAAACATTAAATGAATATAGAAATAAATGTATAATTTTTTTAAGATATTTGAAAATTTGTTCTAAAATGATAAAAAATAACCTTGTGTATTTATATCTTCTTTTAAAAATAAATAATTTATAAAAAATAGAATTATAATTATAATTATGAATCAGTTAATACTTTGAGAAATTATGAAAAAATGAAAACAAATGTTCATAAATAAATTCAAGGAAAATAGTGGGAGGAAATTACCATGCTCATAAAATTAAAAATAATCCATTCATAATTTTATAAAATAATGTAAATTAAAATTGACCATTAAGATTTGATAGAAGTAGGATAGTAGAAATATATATAAGTGTATAAAAACACAGACATAGAATAAAATGTTTAATGAAAGAATGTGATATGTTCAGTTTCACTTATAAGTAACATTTAAGCTTAATTATACACCAATAAGATGAGAATGTGTGAGATAACAAGTAAAATTAATAAATTTCCATTGGATATGAAAATTGATGGGTTTTTACAGTTCAAAAATATATATTTTTACCTAATAGGAATTTATTCTAAGGCTACTAAGATTTCAACGTGAGATTATAAAAGTAACCCTTACTTTTACTCCTAACATTTGTTAATGGAATGTATACTCATGTTTGAAAAAAATTACAATACTAATAAATTATTATCGAACCTAATCCACATCTATAAAATTTTTAGATATTAAATTAGAATAATTTATTGCACATATATCAGTTACATAATATTTATTTTCATCATCTCATGTTAGTAATTTTTTGGGTTCATATATGTTTTATAATGGAAATATATATACTTTTTATTAGATAAACAATTTATCATTAGTACATTATTCATTGTAGTGAAATCATTTTTTTCAATGATTTATGTAGTTCCATATCCATTGGATGGAAGATAGTGTTTTATTTTTTCAGAATGGAATCCTCATTGATGATGTTTCATGTAATATAAAGATAACAAAATACACTTCATAATAATCATTCATTTTGGATCCACCCATGTAAAATCACATTTAGAACATAAAATATTCTATAATATCATATATTTTAATAATTTTTTTTAAAATCATTCATATTGGAAAGGTTAAATATAATATAACATCATTCATTTAGGTGGTTGAACCAACACATGAAATAGTAGGTTATAAAAATAAATAAGTATCATTAAAGAGTTATATTGTAGTAATTTCATTAATATATAACAATAATTTTTTTAATATTAGTTCAATATTGTGGTGAATTATATTTATTAAATGGGGATGTGATAATGCAATTTAAATAGTATTTAATGAACTATATACTTTAGGAATTGACTGCTTCTCAAATAGTTTTCTGATAATGGAGTATTTGTGCCACCTTTTTTTGTTTAGAAATAAGAAAATGTGTAATAAGACCTAATGATATTACATTTTTTATGGTATTACAAATTTTTAACAAGGAAAATGTGTTTTTAATTTGGTAGAGGGGCGTGGTCCTTTTATAGTTTTTTTTAAGTTGAATTTAAAAAAATATTCATTCCCTAAAAGTAAGGATGAATTTTTTTTACACTAAATGTAGAACCAAACACGAAACATAATGTATATGGATCCGTTATGGTCAATAATAACCTCATAAAATTATTTAGATATTATTTTATGTGGTAATTTAAGATTTAACCATTCATTTAATATTTACAACCCTCTTTTACCCTTTATTTTACCGATTAACATTACCACAATAACTTTTCATAATTATTAAAAAGAGAATTTTACTTATTTTTTTATTATAATTAAAAAATCATTTTTATTTGATACAATATATAATTGAAAAAAATTAATATAAGAATTTATAATGCATAATTTTATTTTTTAATAAAATGTATTTTTAAGTAAAAAAAAATTGTTCATCATCTTCTATAATCCTAATGATTAAATTAATTATAAAACATATTTTAAAAAAATCATTAAATTAAATATTAGTATATAAAATTTATGTTTTCTATGATAAAAATAAAAAATATATAGAAAAAAATGATTTATTGAAAAATATAAAATTTTAGTGTTAAATGTTGTTTTCCTTATCAAAAACCGATTAATAATAAATTCTTAACTATTTATTAATTTTTTATATTAAAAAGTAAATTTATATACATATCCTAATATATATATGAAATGGAATGAATTTAAGTAAAAACATATTAAATTGGAAAATAATATTATTAGATAAAATACATTTTAACCATATATGTATTACATATGTTTCATTAATTATTAATTAGATGTTATTAATTTGTTTTATCAAGGTTTTTTAAATTTTATCAATAATTTTTATTCATATGATTTTTTAAAATGACCAAATTTAACAATAACCCATCATTCCAAAAAAATATTTATTATATGAAATTGTATTTTTTCTTATGAATTTGTCTCTTCTTCTTCAAATAAACGATATTTTATTTTATTTCAATTAAATTATTTATAATGAAAATTAATATTTTTTACATTTAATATAATTTCTTTATATCATTTACCTTCCAAAAACATAAAACTATAAATATATTTAGTATTTTATTCCCCAAACTATATACTATTTTTAAATGTAATGGAATAACTACATTTATCCAATTAAATTCTGTTAATTTATTGAATCATAACTTCTCAAATAAATATTTCAATTCCATAATGATTTCCCAAAATAAAATTCCTCATTAAATATTTTTTTTCTCATTATAAATTTACTTTTACCAAAAGTGATTCTCAATGGAGGGGATAATCTTGGCTATTTACTAATTGTAATATTATCATTATTTCCTATTAATTACCCCATTTTTTAACATTTAAGCTACTTATAATTCATGATATAAAATTTTCCATGATATGTAATACATATTTACATGTAATTATATTTCTGAAATGTTTTATTTTTGGTGAATAATGATTTGTTCATTTGTTAAATATATCAAATTTTTTATACCATACAAATGTTTATATTCATAAGAATGAATAAAAAATAATCATCAGGAAAGAAAATATATACCTAAATAAATTAAGTTTAATTTTCCCACTCTTAAATAAATTTGTTCCTTGAAATTTCAATTTTCTATCACCATTGAAAAAAATCAATGGTATCCATAAAATTTGAACATTTCTGTATATAAACATTTACACTAATATATGAGTTATCTTTAAAAAAAACATAATTTCACTCAAAATTGAAATACTCTGATGTTTTAAAATTTCACGAATTTTTTTTTTCAATGGAATTATAAATTTTCATGTGATAAGACTTACACTTTTTAATGAGTTTGAAGAGATGTACGATTCATTGATTAACATTCATGATCCTTTCTCAAACTAAATATTAAAATTAAATGGTTATACTGAATTGAGATAATTTTTTATAAAATCAAAGTAAAATATTATATCAATATCAATATTTATTATATTATAATTCCATCATTCCAATATATGTTTCATTCACTTCAATTATGACACTATTTATTCAATCTATGATAAATTAATTTCAATTATAACACTTTTGGTTCAACGTATAACACATTCAGTTTAATTGGGAATTACAAAAATTATATTCTACTACTATTATGAACCTAATATTGAAACATTACCCCATTATTCCCTTATAATAACTAATGTTAACTCAAAACCTCACTATGAGATATGATTCCATTAAAAAACATCACATACTGATAGCATTTGAGATTATTTAAAAACACATTCACAATTTATCATAATTTTACATATCTTCCCAATATTGAAACACAATCCTATGATCCAAATGGTTTATGTATGTAGTGATTAGTTTTATAATAATTATATTACAATATAAATCATTAATATATCCAAATAAATTATCATTACATGATCTCTTTATAAACATACACATGAAAATAATTTCACGTAAAATGGAATACATAAAAAATTAGAGAGATGAAATTATTATTAACAGAAAATACACATAAACAATCATTAAGGATTATATCATAATCATGAGATTATAAATAGACATGCTATAAATACATAAATAAAGAATAAAATCATAGGAATTGATCATGATATATGATAACATAATTATAAATTAAGAAATAGAAATGTAGAACAATAATAGAAATCATCCATAGGTCATAACCACTATAATGGTATAGTTCGAACTGATTCCAAGGCCCTCTGCGATATCCCACATAAACAATATCACGTCAGTATAGGCGCCAAATTATATGTCTCAACCAACCAGTGAGTTGAGATGTCCTCATATATAGATGTGAGGAATACATTATAGGAATCTTCCATACAAAAACCCTTCCATAATTTCCACTCCATAGTGGCACCCAGGAAGATTCCATAAGTAAGTCTCATCCACTATTGTGGCTCCGTAGAGGCACCCGAGAAGCTTCCATGCAAAATACCCACACTCCATTTCATCTCCTTAGCGGCACCCAGGTAGCTTCCATGTGTAAGACTAATTCACCATTTTTGATCTAAAAAGGTACTTAGGATGCATCCATATGTAAACCCTATCCACTGTTACCGTCCCAGAGAGGGACCCATACAACTTCCTTGTTTATCCTCGACCCACTATTACTACTCCATAGAGGAACCCAACATACTTCAATGAGTAAGAAACATTCACAATTTATACTCCATAATGTCACATTGGAATCTTCCAAGCATATTCCTTATCCACCATTGTCTCTACATGGCGGCACCCAAGATACTTCCATGCATAAGCCCCATTAACCATTTCTGCTCCTTAGTGGCACCCGGGCATCTCCCATTCATAATTCTCCATCCTCTATTACCACTCCTTAGCGGCACATAGGTAGCTCCCAAGGGGAATCCCCTTTCTCCATTTTTACACGTTATAGGCACCAATGAAACATACATGCATAATCCCCATTCACCACTTACACTCAATAACGACACCTAGGTAGCTTCCTAGTGTAATCCCCATTCACCATCCTTCAAGGCCACACCTTTGTGTCACGCCCGTTAGGTACATTGTTTCCCCTTATTTCTCAGACCGAGCATGGCTCACATGGTCTTAGTGTATGTATATACCATGACACACTCTATTGGATACATCAGTGTGTAAACCCCACCCACCATTAAAGATAAATTCATGGACATTGATTCTTTACCTTTTCAAGAAAGTTATGTAGGAGGCCTCCCTGAGTTTCAAGCCCATTACCCATCGCTACAGACTAATTTTTGTTGGTTCACCCTCATCCTTCATGATGTTAAACTTTATTCCCATTATGTCCCACATGACATTAAACTTTATAATTTCAAACATGTGGGTTTTGATCCCTATCTCCAAGGTATGGTATATAGAAAGCCTCCACGAGGTTCAACCACAAACACTGGTAATCATTTAAATCCCTTTTTTTGGGACCCAACATGTTGTTGGGTTATTGTACTTTATGTACACTCCAAATATATGTCGCTTCCTAGACAATGTGGACATTTATTCCCTACCACATTGATATGTAAGAATCATGCCAATTTTTTAATTCCATCATTCATTCCCCATCCTAGTCTCTCCCTTGAGCCCTTGTGTATCAGAAATATCCTGCCTCAACCCAGTGTTTCATTCCCTTCAGGACCCCATCCATGCACACCATTCTCAGTAGTTTCCTCCCCAGGTGTCCCATAGAGCCAAATGAATATGTGTACATTGATTTCCTACCACATAAATATGCATGAAATATATATAAGGTTCATTCCAAACATCATTGTCATATTCACGTCGGCTCCATCTTGTTCCCCCATCCACCTCACTTAACCTACCATCATTCATATTGATTCTTACCTGGGCCACCACATCCCAGTAAAACCATGACATCTATTTGGAAATCTTACCATTCATAAGCCCCATACAATCCATAATCATCAATCCAATAGTGTTCCTCTGGTGGCTGGTAGCCAACCATGCATAAGCCCCAACATATCTCCAGGTGGTTGTATTTAGAGGACACACTAATTCATAACCCTGTTGAACTATGTGGGTTTTGATCCCTATTTTTACATAGGGTATATAGAAATCCTCCACTATGTTCAATCCCATACAATGATAATCTTGTGTGTCCCTTTTGAAGGACCCATACCTGAACCACACTCAGTGGGGTCTAGATCAGCATACACAGTGAGACATCTACCATTATTAGGACACACAAACCTGAGTTCTCTCTTTTTGGGAATCATGATCAATCCATAAGTGGTTCTAATATGTGGGTTCTAACTACCTGATCCTCCCTTAGTGGTGTCTAAATAAACTTCATGGTGTGATATTTTCTCTTTATGGGGCACACTATTATATGTATACTCTTATTGAGAATCTTAATCCATTCACTTGGTAAACACTCCATGTGTTCCCTCCTAAGGATATAAAAATGTGATTTGTCTCCATGGAGTGTTATGATCACTCTCATTTCATCTTTATGAGACATTAAATTCATTTCCTACAAAATTTTGAACATGGAATGTATGAGGAAAAACTCGACAACCATGCCTTTGGTATAACCATCATCGTAAGACTTCAAACCCGTGACATACATTGTGTTAACCAGGGGAAGCTAAGGAAAACCTAAGAGACATGAAAATGACATATTATACCCCGAGATAATGTGGGATGCCATGGGTTTTACACCTTTGAGATTCCCTCTTATAAGAATGAATATAGTTAACCAATGTCTGCGCATCCAGATATGCCCTGACAATCAATATATTACCATCTACTCTGACTGGAAGTTGATTCCCTATCAAGACCCCTTTGAATTCCTAACATAAATAGAGTAAATAAATGATGTCCACAAATATAGGGCAACAAGAATAACACTCATGAACAATGACTCAAATGTATGTGGGATACCTAGACTAAGAGATTAATCTTGAGGAGGAATACAAGAAAGGAGAGACCAACATACCATCATCCTTTTTCATTCAAAGATCAAGAATCCCAAAATAAAAGATGAATTCCACCCACCATTGGACAGAGGGAATGCGGGGAATGAGACAACATGTCCACAATGGATGAATCACGCATTGAAGAAAGGATTAGAAATAAATATTTATTAGATAAATAATAAATTAATGAATTTGATGTTTTGGAGTGGATTGTATGTGTAATTTTAACCACATTGCTATCATACTCCCCGTTTCTAATAGTGATAACTTGATATTTACCTTTTTCAATGGGATGGAGAGATTTATATCATCGATCATATTATTTAACCATCTGGTTTTGGAATTCTGTATCATAATTCACATACTATTTTCATTTAAATAACGGGAGTGCCAGTTTGGTATTCAATGGAGAATTCAATCTATTCGCATCATTATCTAACATCTTCCAATTACATAACCATTTAATTAAGGATAAAATATTCTCTGTAAAGATTAAAAATTAACTATCCTCCTTATAAAAAAACACAATTATTATTCCTTCCACAATTTGTACATAATTGATGCTCATCATCTTGTCCTTATGTTAATCAATAATTTTTTAAATTTAAACTATATATACTTATAAGATACATGTGATTGATGGGTGAAAATAATATTAAATTCAATCATGATATTAAATCAAATTATTTCATTATAGACACTAATTTTTATTATGGATGAGGAATTTAATATATTTAGTTTGACACTGTTAACGAATTGAATATCATTACATTTAGTTTGGATGATAATACTAGAATCATAAAATGAAATTATCATAAAAGTTTCCTCATTAATACAAAATCATTCAGCATCCTTATAATTTATCTCAAGGAATTAATTCTCTTTTTTTATGTCAAGAATAAGAGGTCTGCAACTATTGAAAAATAATATACTTAATACGTCCCAATTGATGGAGCCAATTTATTTTTATTGCATCATTTTATCTGTATGTGTTCAAAATTGATATACTTCCCTCCCCAAATAATGGATTTCAAAAATTGATTTTTAATGTTTCAAACACTATAAAATAAAAAACATTATTTTTTGTGGTAATGGTCCATTTTACAACCACTTGTGGATCAGTGTAACCGCTAACAAAATGTGGTTCATTCCTCGTTATAGAAACAATAGAACATTTCCCACATCATTACACATTTTGATGCTCAGAATGATTCATAAATTTATAATGATTGGTGATAATTAAAATGATTCTTTTCATTCTAGATACAAAAAAAATTGGTTAAATTATAGTAAAATAATTAATTTTATTTATGTATTCAGCATTAACCGTAATCTTTTTGGTTCTATCCATTGATTAAAATGAAAAGGCATAGTGTTGGAGAAAATAATCATAGTTCGAAACCAAATAATCGTGAATAATAATTTAGGATTTTTATAAATTAAGAAATATTCATTTCAATATATTGAAAACTGAGGTTTATACTATAGTATACATGATTATTTCCCAAACATTATGGTGTATTCTTACACTCAGAAATATCCCCAGGGTAATGAAAAAATGTTTCTCATCATAGTTTCCATAGGATAAATTAGAATTTCTCTGATACCAACTATATTATCCTATAATTTTCTTAAATTTATTTTTTATATTATTATGGGAATATTTGTTACATTAAATAATGATCATTTCTATAATCATATAGTATTTCGATCTTAGGAAACATGAATACATAAAAAATTTGTTTATAAGTCTCCCCAAATAATTTCATCATTAATAAAACTACACTTAAACATATAATTCCTAAAATAATTCTTCATAACCAAGTAGAAGGAAACATTATAAAGGTATATATCATATTCAAAATAAGGTTAAACAATTGAGATATCAATGAACGCATAAAAAACATGAGCATAAGGTCATGTGAACATGAGACTATCATTTGAAATCTATACCCTATATATCATAGATCATAAATTTTTTAATAGAAATTAATATTTGTAGTTCATAATAGTGAATCACAATTTAATCAAGGGACATGATCCCATATATTATAACAATGGATTATGGGATGGAATTTTTCTATACATATAAGTATAGAAAATAATTTCCTCTGAAGATAAGGTTGATTTCATTGTTTATCCCAGTGGATTAAGTTTTTTCACCAAAACATTATAGTTGTTAACATTAAATACATGTAAAATAATTTTATATTTGTATTACTCCCCAAAAAATCATATTAATCATGGTTCACTCTAAAGACATTCATTATAAACAAATAATCTTAAAAAACTAGGTTCACTCGCAATTATGGTCATGTTTATCTGATGATATATATATATCTTTACCTAATTCATTATATGGATATATAAATTCATTCCCAACAATAATATAATAAAAATAATATATATTTGTTCCCCAATAACATAAAACATTCATCATAGCAGACCCCATGAAATGAAATAAGCTTCCCCAACTACTCAAAATATCTTAACCCATCAAAAAGGAAAAACATTTATAAAAATCCTTTCATCATGTAAAAAAATTCATATATAAATAATATTGATGGTATCCTTGAATAATATTCCTAATAAATAATATGTTACATTAAAAGATCATCTCTCAGAAAAAAAAAATTCATTCAAGTATCACAAGAAATTTCAACCAATAAAATATCATTTTCTTTTTGAAATACCATATGAAGAGAAAAAAATCCCAAATATTAAGGAAAACTTTTCATTAAAAAATCATGTTAATATTTAATTGAAGCATTAAATAATTGATTTATCATTACGGTGTAAAATTAGGTAATTATTATATACATTAAAATAAATCATTCCATTCATAATTTTGTTGAAAAGGTTAATAAGTACATCCTTTAGAAAAAAGTGATGATTCCTTTTAAACCATTTTTTTAGAAATTAAACATAACTAAAAATGAATTTTATAAATATTAGGATAAAAATGAAAATACTATTTAATTCATTTTTAGAAAACATTTATATGGAAGAATAAGTAATTTTAACGAAGAGATAGATAATATGGATTTTTAATAAAAACATAGATTATAGTTTGTTGAGTGGAGAAGGAAAATAAAATAAATAGAAAACATATGTTATTAATAAGTAACATTATGTTAAAAAACACTGGAGTTTTTTGAGAGGTTGATATATAATTATCAACAGAATTATCTTAAAAAAGAATTCTAAAAAATAATGAGAATATCACATAAAACTTTTACCACATTAGTAAAATTTTAATTATAATCCACGTGAAAGAAATAAAAATATATCGAAATGTATAACAAAAAAATTTTCATATCAGCAATAAATAAATACATTCATGGATATTATATGCATCACATAAATGAAATGAGTAGTGAATATGTTATGTGTCTAATATAAATAAATGTGAGATGAAAATCCCTTATCATAGGTCTGAATTCCTTAGTTCATCTTCAAACATAAAACATAATAAATATATATTCATGATACATATATTAAACAATAATACTCACATATAAAATATGACAAATTATTTTAGTTATAAACATTTATCAAAAATTTATTAATAAAAATTTATTAAAACCACTCTTCTGAGTGATTTCTACTTCATTTTTCAAGTATATATAGATATGGTTTATTTTTTTAGTTATACATTGATCATGTTTCAATATTATATATAATTTTAGTAATTATATAAATAACATAAATATTTCATATATAAAGTTTTATAGTCATCTATAAATGTAGAGATAGAAAAAAGAAACACAAAATTTATAAAGATAGTAAACAGTATGTACATATGAATGATGAATTTTTTTATTAATATTAAAAATTAATGGTAAATATGAACTCCCCATCAAGAATAATTATTATATCATATATATAATATATATGAAATAATTTCAACTTTATTATCATCGAATTTAAATATAAATAAAAAAATAATCACATCTCCTCATGGAGGTGGTAGTTCACACATTCGAAAGACCGACATTATTATTTTCCAATGTTTTGGAAGGTAATAAATGTAGATATGATAAAATAATTCCAAATGTATAATTAATTCATTATTATCATATATATAAACAAATCCCATCATATTATCCATTTATAGAATACAATGATTATGAATGAAATGGATCACTACTTGGAGTGGGTAATTCGTACCTACACCCAACCTATACATTAACTCCCCACCTGAGGGAAAAAGGGAGAATATAGGTTTTTATGTTATATTACTAAAAGTTAAGTATATTTTGGATAATTTTTTTATTTGTTTATGAATAATATAAAATATTTATATGATATAATTGTGGAATTTAAAAGAAATAGATCAGTGAAGGATATAAAAAACTATTAGTTTTATGAGATATATATTTATAACAATTTAATTTATTTTATGCCTTATGTTAGATGAAACACTACCATAGCTTTTTTTACATACAATAGTATGTTTCTAGGATGCCTTATTATATTTTTTATTATATAAGACAATAATTAAGAAAATAAATTAGAATTTATTAATATTATAAACTAAATTATAAAAATATATGGTTTATAAGATGAATTTTGTATTTAAAAATTACTTAGAAAAGAAAATATATAACAATATATTATAAAGGTATATTTTTTATTTTTATTCTCCATTAGTCAATTTCTATGAATAAATAAAATTAATTATAATTAGTAAATTATTTTAATGAAATATATATGTTATCTATTTAATAAAATAATTTTCTAATCACTAAATATATTTTTTATGAATCAGATAACAACCATCATAATTTTATGCATAAAAACCAATATTTTTTAAAAGGGTAATTTTTTTTCTTGTAATAGATTAATAAATTTAAATAAACTTTTTTGGCACTTTTATGTTATATATTTGGTAAAAGAAATTGTTTATTTTAAATTTGAATATAAAAATGTACTTTTGTAAATAATTTCGTATTTTTATGGTATGTTTTGTAGTTTGATGAATGGTGAAATAAACATTTTTATTAAAAACCACTATTTTCATTTAAAGTATTTATAAGAAAAAATTAATTTTTGGGATAGTTAAAAATTTTATTTAGATCACTTTTATTTAAATTAAGTCAATAATGGTTTTTGAGAATAATTTTATGCACAAATTTTTTAAAAAACATTTAATGTTATAAAAGGGCATTTTGCAGAAAACTATTTTTCACATAATTTTACTAGTATTATATTAAATTAAATTATTGAAATTCAATATTTGGAATATTGAAAAAGGTATTGTAATTTTTTTTTTCAAAAGTTACATATCTAGTAAATAGGTACCTTCTTGTTTTTCCAATATTAATAGTAATAATGGTCAATTTTGTTACCCCGGTAAAAGGAAAATTTGTAAATATATGTTAAAAATAAATTTTCAAAGACTATAAAAGTACCGTAACACATGAAAAAATACTATTAGACTAATAAAATTATACCCTTAAAACATAAGGATCTAAATTATGTTATTTAATGGTCACTTTTCTCTAAAATTTACTATTATAATTTTTAATTCAAAGAAATGAAAAAAAGAATATCATTTCCTTCAACTTTAATATTTCATATTTTAATAAATGGTGAAAATTATTTTTATGAATGAATATAATTATCAAAATGTAATATAAAAAATATATTTAAATGATATTAATTTATTTTTTACATTTTTCGTCACATTAAGGATATTATTATATTGAAAGTGTTATCATTCATATAAATTTAAAATTTTAATTTTCATGATTTGAATAATATATAATTATTAATATGGGGTTATATAGTAGAGAAATTAAAGTATAAATTTTATTCTATAATATAATCAATTTATATTCATCAGGTTATTTTTTAGTAATGAAATGAGTATGTAAAATAATTACACAAAGCTGGTGTAGTAAATAATTTAGTCAAGGAAATACCTAATAAATATTATTAAAAATAAGAAATTAAACTATTGATATTTTATCAAAATAATGATTTAATAAATTATATATATATATATATATAATATAACATATATAAAAATAACAAATATTTTTAATTTGTTCTAAAATGTTCTATATTTTTAATTTATTTTCTAATTGACATCACTTGCCTAACATTTGTTAGTCTTTATATATTGAAAAAATCTTTCCCTTATTTAGTATTAAAATCTATTAACAAAGAGTTAATTAAATCAGTATGGATTAAATGATTGTCCTAACATATCTAAAATCAATTGATTTAACAAATTGCATCATTTTGTAATCTCAAATAATAATGAATGACATTTTGGTGGTATTTTGAATGAAATATAATTTAGTAAATTAATATTTTTTAATTTCCAAAGGTTCCCCCCACTTCAATTATAAAATGTAACTTCATACCTCATTTAGATAGGGTCTTATTTAATATATTTTTATCTCTTCCCATTATATATACCAAACATGGTAATGTATAGATCTTGGTAGTGAAATTTGTGAGTGTGACTATGATGATAGATACATAGTTTGGAGTATGGTCTAGAGACATCTATTTGTGAAATGTTTTTTTACTCATGATTAGGGATTATCATTTTTGTGGGATCTCTATATCATGTACATGTTAAGCTTTGACATAATTATCAGTATTGACTGACTAGTCGTATACTGAGACTACATTGACTGTTAGTACAGGATAATGAAATTTATATATTCTATGGGTGAAAATGACATTCACTCTGGGGTGTGGGATATCCTGAATGGCTGAGCATGGCCAAATTCTTAGAAATTGGGATAGATCTCACCATTGGTTCATAGTTTATTTCTTGATGATTAATGTATAAAACATGTTTTTTAAAACCAATTGTCGAACCGTTTAAGAATATTTTTCTGAAAGACTTCAAAAGGATTCCACCTATATGGGATGTGGAATTCACTATTGAGCTTATGTTGGGGGATGAGCCATTATCTATTCCATTGTATTGAATGGAACTAATATAGATTCGTAAATCAAGAATTAACAAGTGGATTTGGAAGATAAAGGGTTTTTCTATCAGAGTACATCTCCTCGGGGACTAAATATGTTGTTATAAAAGAAGGTTGATAGTATATTTTTCATGTGTGTTGAAGAAAATAAGATTAAAAATATGAATATGAAGAACCGATATTATGTCCCACATATCGATCATATATTTGACTAGTTGAGGGTAACTTGTGTGTTCTCAAAAATTGATTTGATATTAGGGTATCATCGATTGAGAGTTCGGACTTCTGGAATACAAAGGACTTCATTGAAGTTCTTGTATGGATTATATGCATCAATCCAAATTCCTTTTGGGTTCCCAATTGCAACAGTTGTGATTATGGCCTTGATGAAAATAATAATCCATTGATACCTAGATTAGTTTGTGGTGGTGTTTTTGGATGATATCATGATGTACTCAAAGAATAATGATGTCATTGCCAATATCTTGACATCTTCTAGATTACACTAATTGTGATTTGGAAATATTCCATGATATTTATGTGTCATTTTGGGATTGGTTAGATACACCTCATGGGACACATCATCTTAGAGGCGTGTGTTTCAGTGGACCCCAATAATGTTCAAGGAGTTGTTTCTTGGGAGAATCCCAGAATGATTTTGATATATAATGCTTTATAGGGTAAACTAGATATCGTCTTAGATTATTCATAGACTTTTCTTGTTTTGTATTGTCACTTTCTAGATTGACCAAGAATTGTATAATTTATTAAGGGTTAGAATTTTGTAAGAATTTTTTATACGTTCTCATGAAGTATTCAAAATTGTCACACCAATTGATCTTAATAGATCCATGTGAGGAGTACATAGTTTATTGGGATTCTTCTGGGGTTGGACTCTAAGCTATACTGATGCAAGGAGATCAGGTTGTAGTGTATGGGTATCTACAGCTGATCCCACATGAATAGAATAACCCTACACATGAGGTTTAGATAAAAACTATGGGTTACATTGTCAATTATAGGAAACATTATCTATTGGGAGAGAAGTTTATAGTCTTTACAAATCACTAATCTTAAGGTATACATTCTCATAGAGCTATTTGAATATTTGGTAGTGGAGATGGGTTGAGTATATGTACTAATTCAATTTTGAGCATTCATATATGCTTGAGAATTAAAAAAATGTGGTTGACGCTTTAACCAGAAAGGCTCATACACAGGTGGTTTAGGAGTCCCATGCTGAGTGGAAAATGATGACCTTACTGGTTGAGATGCATGTTATGGATCGTGAATGTCATGAATTAATAACTATCACAACAATTTTAGTGTTGTGCACTAATTTTTCATATATAAAAGATAGTAATTTAACCTTCCATATTTTTTGATCTTCATGGAATGCCTTGAAGGTTTGGACACACCCTCATATTGGAGAATGGATGAGAGTGACATGATATATATTAAAAATAGGGTCATTTTTCCTATTACTTTGTGAAAGGAAATAATGAAGGAATTTTCTGAATTGAAGTGGGCAGTATATCAATGTGTGACCAATATGTAGTATGACACTCAATAACAGTTTTAGTTGTTCGGGATAAAAAAGGAGATTACATGGTTCATGACACAATGCTTCATTTGTCAGCAGGAGAAGGAGTAGCATCAATGAGCTGGT
The DNA here is from genome assembly GCA_963277665.1 of Viscum album. Taxonomy (NCBI): domain Eukaryota; kingdom Viridiplantae; phylum Streptophyta; class Magnoliopsida; order Santalales; family Viscaceae; genus Viscum; species Viscum album. The sequence continues at coordinate 1,437,444,083 of OY728153.1, read as the reverse complement.
GGAATGCTATAATAATTTATATATCATGAATGGAATTGGGATGTAATGATAATGTATTTTCTGTAGGATTTTTATAAAAAGGATAATAATAATGAAATATCTAGGTTATTGTTGATAGACATACAATATCAGCGCATTTCATACATATATGAGAGACTTTCTCAGTGGATAAGTTGGGAGACTTGTATGTTTGGGATATAGTTCATCTAAATGGGGTGCTACATTCAGTAGTTTTAGGTCATGACTAATGTTTTCATTCATGTTTCTGGTAGGGATTGTTTAAATCACTTTGTAATATTTATTATTAATTACATCTTTTCAACAAAAAACACATGGTAATTCGAAATGAACCATATAGGTTCATGAGGATATATTGCAAGAATATGTTGTTGAATTTGGTGGGTCTTTAGAGAATCACTTGGATTATGTTTAGTTTTCCTATAATAAAGGTTATTATAAAACTATATAGATAGAAACATATGAGTATTTTTATGGTAGGTCTTTCATATTAGAACTATGTTGGATAGAGGTATGTGAGTCAGAGTTTTGTGACAGAGTCTCAACCTGGAGACATTAGATGAACTTCAGTAGATTCCGAAATGTGTGGATATGGCTCATGATTTGAAGAATGAATATAATGATAAATAGAGAGGACATCTAGATTTTATAGAGGGTGATCATGTATTCTTTCATGTTTCAACTAATCTTGGTCACCACATGATAGGTATATTTGCAATGATATCACCCACGTGCATTGGACCTTATGAGGTTATGGAGAGAAGCAGGCTAGTGGCATACCATTTTTCCCTTCCATAGAAATAAATTGATATGCATGAATTTCTCCATGTATCACATCTTCATTAGTATCACGCATTACAATATCATGTGATCAATGTTGATGATTTTGATCTTGAGGTAGATGATTCATTTGAGGAGTATACGATACATGTATTTTATCGTATTGAGAATGTGAAATGGGGAATGAATGTGGTGATAGTTTATATATTAAAGAAACATGGATAGGTGAAGCTGAGAAATGTGAATGGGAAGCTTATAAGAGGGATTAGTGGCCTAATCATTTGTCATGAAATATTAGAGATTCTTAGGATCGTAGTTATATGATGATTTTTTATAATGTAGGGAGGTTATAAGATCATGACAAACTATGGAGATGAATCAGGATGGAATTGATTTTTTTTGTTTATATATAAGTACAATTCATTATACATTTACCTTGATGTGTTTCTAAGTGATTATTCATACTACAGAAAGAGGAAGGAGTTGTGCATGGTTGGTATATGGTCAGAGAAAACTCAGAAACCTTCTAAGGAAACTGTGCATCCTGGGACAGTGAGGGTTCACATGGTTGGTGCATTAGTTCTCAATCCATACACCCTGGAATAACAAACGGTGCTCCCCGAATATAACTGGTGCTCGATTAGTGTATGGATAAGTAATAATGTGAACCCCTAACCAGGAAATCATGTGTGATAACATTAATTTCCTAATTTTTTTTAATATTCCCCAACCACTAAAACACCACCATTTAACCCAAACCCAGACCAACATCATTTTGGACAATTTCATAGCTTTTATAGGTATTCGATAGCCGTATGATTTTGGTTAATAATGATTTGAAGCCCAAATCAATGATATTTTCCTCTCTCAATAAGTTGATCTCATATCGAGACATTATTGTTCATCCTTCTTCTTTTCCTCATTCTTTTGATGGAATCTATCAGTAATTTTGTTAGATATATATCTATACGGTAATATCTAGTACTATGATTCTTGATCTAGATTTATATATTGATGATATTGATTCCCTAAATATTTATTTAGGGTTTTGAGATACGAATCAAAATATCAAATGATGGGATTCCCGGTTTTTGAGATTTCCAATGGGTGGTCTTCATCCACAAATAATAGTATGTGGTCTACTATCAAATTCCATAGTCTTTATATTGTTTATGTGTATGTGATTGTTGAATTTATAGTGTTTATTTTGTAAATTATTGTTCAATATAGAATTAATAAAATTGAATAATAAATTAATTATCTAACAGGGGATTTTATTGAGAAGTGGAAATGTAGAATTAGGATTATTAATTGATGAGTTAATTTTCATGGAAATTTATTGGGAATTAGAAAAATTAATTACCAGCATGTTAAATATTTCAATGTGATCAATATAATTAATTAATTGTTGAATTAATTAATTATAAAGAAATGATTAATTAATAGTATAGTTAATTATTGTGATAAAAGTGAATAATAAAATATTTAATTAATTAATTTCATTGAGATGGTTAATTAGTTATATTATTAAATAATTGGATAAAATGGATTAAATAATTGTTAAATAAGTTAATGACAGTTATAAAGATATAATATTCATGTTGATTAATCTTCAATGAGACAATATAGTGAAACATGTGATATTGTGGTGCGTTTGATGGATGGAAATATGATTATGGGACACAGACTAAAAACACAAATAACAATGTTTAATTGATTAATGTAATACTGTGGAACATGTATAGACACTGAAAATTATCATATAATGAAAAGGTTCATGCATGTATATATTTCAATCGAACATGGACTAATGCCCCAAATACGCTTGGGGTTTGGGACATAGTCTAACACTCTAAAATACCCATGGGATGTTAGACATGATTATATATTCCCAAGAGATTTAAAATGGATACCGTATCAAATTAATGGTTATAATAAAAGGATATTAAATTATAATTAATTCTATTTTATTAAATTAAAGGTGAATTTATAAAATGGAAGAGGTCATACTCCCACATAAGATATAGTCGATATTGTGTTTTGGGTGTCCACGGGAACCCTGTGATTTATGTAGTTAAATAATTATTAATTGATAATCTGATAACTATTCAATTTTGAATTGTAATTATTTCTTTATTAAACTTCATACACTATTATTTGACATGATATTGTTCTACACACCGTTTTTGGTGGCGTACTGAGTTATAATACCTCCATTAATGGTCATCTTGATGGATACCATAATATAATATATTAATGCATGATATGATATAGTTAAGGGGACATATTAGATGGATGTGTCGAGTTGAATCATAGTTTTGGGAACCATAAATGGTTCGAAACCCACTTTGGATATGTCTACGTCTTTATTTTTTTTATCATTTAAACATTGAACACACCCATTAGCATGGACGGTTTTTGGTTTTAGTTGTATATTATATTTCCTGAATTTTTAATATTGATATACTAACATTATTTATGATCATATATCATTCTACTATTTTCTATTATTTCTTCTAGTGTTTACTATTATCAAAGAGGGTATAGTCACCCTTTGGTTAACTTATTAGACCCTCTCTGCTAGTTGGCAGCCTCTGGCATATGGGTTGGTAGGCTTGAGTTCTTTTTGCCAGCTGGATTTGAGAACTAGTGTGTGGCACATGAGACAGGATGTTATAGTTAATGTGTGTTCAACTATATGTGGTTAAAAGGTTTCGGTTTTATGTCCCAATTTCACTATATTTTAAGGAATAATTTCATGATTTGAACCGATTTATCTTTTATATTACATATATAATTCCCTTTTGAAATAATTTATGATAAATATAATTTATTAAATATTATTTTAGTTTATATTTCATGGTATCCCCCTATTTTCTATTTTATTTTTATAATAAAATTTTCGTAAGGGCTCATTTATCTCAAATATGAATCCCTTCTGAATGTCATAAGTGATAGACCATATTTGTTATTGTATTGTGTAATTACAAACAAAATTAGTATTTCTATTATGATTATATTATATTTAATGATATTCAATTTCCTATTTTATGTTATCTTTTACATGGAATTTTGGTTATATTGTTCCAAAGATTATAAGAGTTTTTCATTTCAAAATTTGAATCTTGATAACAAGTTTGGTATTTGGCACCACATTTTATTTTTTCTATATCATATAATACACATTTATTATATAATATATTTTATTTTATATTAATTATAGTATTTAAATTTTCATTAATATCATTTCATTCAAGGGGGTCTAGTTTAAAGGATTCTAAAGTCGTAAGAGTTTCATTGTATCAAATAAAAATTCTTCTGACATGTTTATGTTCTACACCATGTATCCATCTCAATGGGGTAAATAAATCCATATGTTCATTTTTATAATTATCGTCTCATAATTAATGAAATTTAGTATTCTTTTTAAATTTATACTTCTAATTAAATTTTAATAGAAATTTACAATAGTCATAAGGGTATCTTTTGACTAAAATATCTTTCTTATGTTATCATCACTCTTCATTGTTTATAATTTAATATATTATTTTATCATAAACTATAATTATTTTATGATGTATTTTAACATTATATTATTATTAAAATATTATTTCATAGTAAATAATTTTTTATTTTTGATTCTATTATTTCGTTAAAATGCATTTTTGTTTAGAATAATTCAACATTATTTTAAGGGATTTTTAATCCTTACCCAATTTTTTACATCCCACAGATTTTATCACTTTCATAGTTGAAAAATAAAATTTTCTGACATAATATTAGTTTTATTAAACAGTAATCATTTTATTACATTTTATTTAACATATTTGTAATGTAAAAGTTATTCATTAAGGTTTTTAAGGTGTTCAAAAGTTATTCCAATCCATTAAAAACAAAAGGATTTATCATCCAATACACATATCCATTTGATAACCACTATTTGTTTGTCAAGGTAAATTTTTAAATGGATAATTTTTAAAGTAAATGTTTTTATATTATTTTTACTTCTAATTTTTGAAAACATCATGTCTTTCTCCACATATTCATTTGTAAAAGATAATTTAAAAGTAAAATTTTTCATGTATTTTCACTTCAATAACTCCATCAAGGTTTATCTCTCCAAATAAAATGTTTAAATCACCCTATATTAAATTTATTATATTTGAAAGTCTCATTTCTAAAAAATATTCTATTATCCTATGATTTCATAAATTCTTGATGTGTGATTGTTTTAACGTATTTTATTTAATAAATTATGAATATATATTTTAATATGAATCCAGATTTATGGATAAGGATGGGTGGAACCTATATCACCTTTAAAAGTTTTGGTTTTTGATAATATATTTTTAGATATCATGGTGTTTATATATTAGATATGTTACCATAGGTGTGGGAATGAAGAGAATTATCTCATTTTCTAGTGTTGACATAACATATTTGTTAACATAATCGTGGAAGTAATGAGTTACATCAAATATGATTTCCTTTGCTTGTGGTTGTACCACAGTTGCAAGTTTCTCAAGTTATGGAATATTTTACTTTTTTATTCATGTCATTTTAAAATTTCATAAGAAATTTCATTTCAATTACAAGACATTATTTCATGATTATGACCTATTTTTAATGTATTTCACACATTATTGTCATTCATTCATGTAATGTAAAAAATGAGATATGTTACGAGCCAAGTGAAAAAATTTATGTTCCATTAATGATATTTTCATTCTCTAATGTTTCTAAAAAATGTTCTATGATTATAATATGTGGGCTCACAATCTCTTATTATGATATTTATGTTTCCCTCATGTCCTCATTAATGTTATGATATGTTTTTACCTTACTAAGCTTCTATGATCACACTATTATTTTGTTTCCAATACTCATGTTATCAAAATTACTATGACATTTGTTATATAAAGTAAAAGTTCTAGAGGAACATTAATATAAGGAAATTTTCATTTGATTAATAAAAATAATATTCTTATGGGACTAGACTAAAATAAAATTAAACAATCATTATTTGGGTTCAATGGTGATTTGTAAGATGAATTTTTATAAATATTGAGATTAATATACTGATTATACATGGTTTATCATATATCCTATAATTTTATAAAATTTAATGTAATTTTTTTTAGAAATTTCATTATATTTATTTGTATATTTGAAAAGATAACTTATTTATTTTTTGAGGAACTTTAGAAAAAAATATAGAGATGTGCCGACGTATAAGATAATTTCATGAGATATTAGTAATGTATTGAGTTAATGTTTTCACTTACAAATATATAACTACATATATACTACTAAATGATATAATATCAAACATAGATTTAGTAGGAAGTAATAATTTTTAAAAGGGTGGAATTTTTATTAACTCAATATTCACCTAGAGCACGACACGAAGGCCTAACTGTGCAATTGTTTTATGAATCATGCTGGCATTTCATTACTTGATTATATTTTATTTATTTACCATTATGTTTGATTAATTTCCTATTGAGATTGAAGGATTTGGAAAAGGACTGTATGATAATCCAAATTAAAGTAACATAGTTCAAAATAGAATTGTTATAGGTTGAAGTAAAGGTTTTATAGGCCCACGTGATAATTTAGAAGAACAAGGTGTTTTATGGATTAATTAATTTTATGATTATGATAATATTACAATATTTTAATTCAATTTTTAGTTATTTTAATTATTATTATTTTATTAATGTATAGATATACATGTAAACATGAGTTTGAATAATAATGAAAATATTTCTTAATAGACCAACCATATGAATGGGAGAAAGAATAAAAAGCCATGTGATTATTCTAATCCATATATCCAAGAAATATATTAAAAATGTAATCATGTAAAAATTAAGAAACACAAAAAACCTGAGTATGATAGTGTCTCATGAATGTTAATGTGGGAAAAAGTTTCATCTTTTTATATTTGAAAAATGTTTAACAAAAAACATGTAACATTATTTAAATTTGGAAATAGTGATTTACTTGTGGTCAAGGAGGCTATTAAGAATATATCACTCATGAGAATATGTAGTGTTCAGTTAAAACAAGAAATAAGACAAAACTCTTCCAAAAAAACCACTAAAAATGCAATTTATTGTGTTTTAATAACTTATTCATCATCCACATCAATTCCATAATCCAAGTATTTTTAAGGATGGTAGGTATCCCTATCCTCATAGACCATATAATAAAGTAAGAATCAACACAATGATTGTCTATGAAGTAGATAGGGGTAATTTGATCTCACATACACTATATTATTAATTATTGGATAAATTATAGTTATACTCCATAATAATTTTACTAATAGGGGAAAAATATTCTAAAACCACAATAATAATATACTAGTTCAAGGTAGACTATGAATTTTCTATGAAAAAAATTACATCCTTCACATGGGCCTGAATACCATGTTCTGAGATAAATTTCTTTTAAATTTTTAGAGAAACTACGTGACTTATAGAATTATAGTCGATATTGAGGATAATATCTCATTATAGAAACTTTTTTGATGCATGTCAATATTTCCACCACATTTTGGTGTTCCTGAAAATAATTAATAATTAAATTAAGAGGATGTAATTTATTTTAGGAGTATTGAATGTAAATAGCAATGATTTTAGATCCTACAATTACATATTATGTTTTATAACATGTGTCACACGATAAATCAAAAAAAAAGAAAGCACAACATATAATTCAGATATTATTATTAAAACTTTATTGAAAAATATTATGGTAAACCATTAATAGGGATTACATTTAGAAGTTAAATAATTAATATGGGATTATATTAAAAAGTATATTTGTAATAAAAGTTTTTTGATTTATATTAAATATATCTTTTAAAAAATTAAATTCATTTAAAAACGTAATTTATATTAATAAATTATTTTTTTAATTCAACACATAATATTTATTTCAAATTTATTCAAATTATTCTAAAAAAATTGGTTGTTTTGATCAATAAAAATTACGGGATTTTAGCATACAATCATATTTATATTAAAAGAATATTATGAAAATTTTATGACATAAATAATTTATATTATAAATTATAATAATTTATTTTATATTTCCATTTTCAATTTATAATACCAAGACCAACATTTTTAAAATTTATGTAGCATTTAGATGAAAATTGTTTCACAAAACATGAGTTTAATAAATAATAACATGATGGATAGAGTATTTGATTTATAATTTTTATAAATTTATAATATTTTAATGATATGATTTATTTTTAATTTATTATAATAAATCTCATAGAAAATCATTTCTTAATCAAATTTTTTTTTAAATAATTGTTTCGTTGAAATGTTTTTATACATTGTATGTGTTAACATAAATTAAATTTTCCATATACATAAAATTTTTTGTGATAATGTTCTTATTATTAATGAGAGAATAATTTTAATGCTATTTAATATCATCAATTAAATTTTTAGGTGTAATAATAAGATTAGTATAATGATTTTAAATTTCTATGATAATGATGTAATAATTAATTAAATATATTATTTTATTACTATATATGAATTTATATCATATAAATTAAATTAAAAAACAAATAAAATCAATCTATTATGATTCATAAACACATAAATAAATATTTTCATTACCATTTCATTTTTAATCAATAGTATAAAATTTAATAATCCATAATTTTAAAATTTGCATATTCTAATTAAAATAGTTTTATATACCAACCCTATTTAAATTGACAAGATTATTTTATAATATTTAAAATTTTAGTAGGGTTAAATATAGGCTACATTTAGTTCCATCACACAAAAAATTCATTATATAGTTTATACTACTTTTATAATAAAACAAAAAACTAATTTGTTAAAACCTAGTTACCTTGTTTTAATGTAAAAGGATAAAATGTGAAATATTAATATTAAGAAACATATAAAATGATTAAAAAATGTATGGAAACACTTGGATGAGCATTTATCAGCTGAAAAAATAGAAAAAAAATAAGACATTTCCAATCTGAAGTCATTTACCCTTGAATTGTGTCATGGAATTAATAATATGTAATTAGTATTTCTAAAAGTACCATTTCCTCTCTAATAAAATGGGTTAAATTAAGAACATTAGAAAACACATATTAATTAAATTACAATATGATATTATGAAATTTTAATATACTTTTAACACTCTCTAATAATAATAACTCATAGAGAGTCATATTTATCGTATTCTATTCAATTTCAAGGGATCTTCCATGTAAAAATCAAGTCTCCAACGCATATATTATATCATTCTTATGTCTTTCTTATTAATCTTAATCTTCAAAAAAACATTTCAATATAATAATATGTCGGATTAAATTTCACTAGTATAGTTACTTGTAATGTCTTTTTAGAGGCTAAAACATCTTACCATACAAAAATAAAAGGAAAAATTCAACAAGGAGAGCAGATGCGGTACGAAATGGTTGCTCACATTCATAAAAAGTGAAGTAAAAAATTATTATATGAATTGTTATTTCTATAAGCATACTCATCCACAGTATGACATTAAGATTGACAATTACATTGACTGAATGTTTTTAGAATTTCATCATTTACCCTCAATGACACCTTAGAGGATGATCTGGTATACATGGTCTTTGGCATGTTGGTGTTTTCCTTCATCACCCTTATCTTTGGCAGGGGAGAGATAAATCCCTCACTATAAGGTATTATTTTTTCTGAAAGTAGTGATAATTTATTTGACAAAGTTTTATCTCAACCCCACACATGAAGAAAAATTATTTATGTTTGCTTTTCATCATAAAATAACTACTTCCACTTATAAGCGATTTTTGAGGAGTTATATACATTGTGAGTCTCTTCTTTAAAATTTGTGTTTTTAGGATAAGTACTGATATCACACACCTTTAAGGAAATATCTAAATATATCATAATCTCTTGGATGTATAAATCACAACCCTATAAATAAAGGTTCTTTGTTAGTGTCCTATGGATTCACACACTGAGTATCATCATAAATAATATGACCACTAAAGGATTCAATATTCACTACATCATCCTTAGGACCTTTAAAACCCCTTTTGGATATCCTAATTATCCTCCACTATTGAACTAGTATGAGTATATATAGTTCCTCATTGTCAACATAATGAATATAATGTGTGAGGGAGTCGTATTATCCTTCAATAATCTCACATAAATCCTCTACAGTACCATGATTCTTCATTTCTACTAGGGTTCTTAACACTTTTAGTACACATTTCAACCTATCAAATATTTCAGTTACATTCATATCGAGAGGACGAGATAGCGATCGTCTCTATATCTCCTTAACTTCTTCACCTGAACTCACATGAACATCATCCTCTACATAATGTTTATTTGAAATATACAAGTCTTGACCCTTAATTGGTAAATTCCAATGCAAATAAAGGTGTTTTCTATTGTAAACATCCAAAAAGACCCCTTTTTCATCATCCTCATATTCCTGTAGACCGTAAAGTTGTGCCCCATTTTCATTTCTTATGGAAATAAATCACACCGTGATTCAAAATTGATTAATTTTTATATAGATAATATTCACCAAAATATATATAGAAGGACTCAACATGCGACTTAAACGCGTCAACCAAAACAAATATTTGTTTTTAAAATCAGGTGGCACACTGTCGTAGTAATACAATATGACGAGACATAACTCCCTAGAATATTATCTAGTATATAGATGATTGATGGGTAATGTAAAGGGATGGAATGTTCAATAAATATTACCCATTTCCCAATTTTTGGATAATCAGGTTTCAAACTAATTTCATACAAACATTTCAATAGAATAAAATATGATCCATTACATGTATGAGGTGCACTCAACCATGCTAGGACAGGATAATCTTCTGATGAAAACCATATAATGATATGAATGGAGTACAGAAACCATACAATATCTCACTCTTATAAACCCCAATATCAAAAAATATTGTACTCTATGTAGTCCATTAATTAACGATGTTGTTTAAATAATGAAATCAGTATCAAATGCAATATAGATGAAGCATTAGTAAACTCCAATCTTGAAATAAACAGTTATGGGGATAATTTTAAGATCGCTGAGACTTTATGCCTAAGGGATATATGAATTAATTGTATGGATGAAATAATAGATTGGTAAAGGAGAGAAAATTGGTGGTAAATCTCCATTTAGGGATAGTGGATTACCCTCCCCCAATTAAGGGTGATGGGCCAGTGTGGCAGGCAACACTGCCAAGGGAATGGTTAGAGGAGGTGTTGAGTGAGTGGGAGCTATCTTTTTAAAAATCGATTCTACGTGTAATACTCACCTCCACCAGGGTGCCCCACCAGGCCCAGATAAGACTACACATTCTCGAGCTTGGAAATGGCATAGAATTATTCTATGAAAAATATTCCTTGTGACCGAGCCGGGCGGGACTTGATCATGGGATAGTTCACATAGTGAACTATGGATACAAACAAGTCACTATTTTAATTATATGTTGCTATATTTATGGTATATCCCATAGTTATATATTTTTAATATATCATAAAACTATTTAATTACACTAATTTATGTTTTTGGAATACATTCTACTTGAGGAATCATTCTTCATTTTTTTTCTAGATTTAATTATTTATTTAAAAATCATAAAATTTGGATCACTATCATAAAAAAAAATTATAATTATTACTTATTTATAATTATATTAGTTGATAACTATAACCTATTATAAAATACCATTTTATAGAGTTGATGCATGATCGTGTTTGGGTCTGTTTAATCACATATATTAAAAATACAATAAAATATAATTTTTTATTGATTTGGGCACCTGAAAAAAATATTTTTATAATATAATTAAAAAAACATGATTAGTATATGGTTCCTGAAATGTTATATTAGATATTCATATTTTCATTTAAGTGTCATTGTCAGTATCTAAAAATATTGAAATAAAAAATTATCGATTCGGTTTTCACAAAACATAGCCAAAATACATAAGGAATGAAATAATGAAAAATAATAATTAAAAATGAGGTATATATTTTTAAATAATATTAGATCAATAATTAAATTTTTATAAAATTTTATGTAATGATGTCAAAATTGTTATCATATGAAAAATATTATAACTTATTACCACCTTATTTTCATAATATGATATATCAAATTATTTTACTCATGATAGAAATTCATAATAATTATTACAAAACGGAAAATATTAATGTGTAATGATTTTAAATACAATATTATTATTCTTTTCAAGGGGATGATTGTGATGAACAATTCAAGGAAACAATGGAAGGGATTTTTTTTCATAAGTTCATATTAGTAGAGGCATGGATTTTTCCTCATATTTATCATTGATGTGACATGAATATTAATATGATTTTTTTTGGATAAATATAATTCCATAAATTAAATTTTTTTCTCTATTTCATGGTATACCACCCTTTCCATTTCATAATTATTAATCCACTAATATAGTTGTTTCATTACCTCAAATTTGAATCTCATGATACATGATTATCTACTATACGACATCTGTTATTATATATTGTACATACCATCCATTTGTAATAAATAGATCTCTATTCTCTTATATTTAATTTTATTCAATACACTATATCATTTTAACATTCTCATGGGGTTTTGATTCTAAAATTCTAATTGTCGTATATAGATTTTAACTCAAAATTACTATCTTTGAAATATTTTCAGTATGATTGATACAATTTCATTAATGTGGTGTTTTTATTGACTATTTGATATATAATATTACTATTAATATGTTAATAATTATATTTCAAGTCTAATTATAGTCACCCATTTTAATGTCAATTGGATTCTAATGTTTCAAACAATATAACTGTTTCTTGGTCTCAAATATAAATTCATCAAGACATGTTCAAGCTAGACACATTGTTTCCATTTCAAATGTTTAAATATAAAAATATGGTAATTGATTATCCTGATCCTATTATTCGTCATGATATTAACTATTCAATATGAATTTATACCACTCATGGGGATTTTATTGAAAATATACAATGCAGGAAATGGGGTTTCATGACATAAATATATTTCAATGTTTATAATCACTCTTCCTTGCATATTATTTCTCTATATTGATATATGTGAACGAATTTTGATTTTAGAATGTATTTCCACCTTTTTTGAAGTGTAAATCTTGCTTATCAGTATTATATTCTCCCTTTATGATTCCATTAATTCCTTAAAATGAATTTTGATAAAAATAATTCTCTTTTATTTTAATTGAATTCTCCTCAATGAGAGTATTTCTTCTCCAGCCAATGTTTTATTTTCCCTATTAGAAAAAATTTGTTTTAAGTATAATTAACAATGTATATTCCATTATGAATTTTTTAATTATTTATTGACCATCTATTTAATTTTTGGGTTTTGTCAATAAGGTTATTTAAAAATATTCAGTTGGTCTTTCAATACTTTCAATATAAGAGGTTTTTTACCCATTCGAAATTAATTTTTGATACACATTATGTATTTTGTATGTTTATATTATTATATATTCTTTAAGAAAATAAAATAATATTCCATACACTTATTTAAAACGTTATTTATTTTTTAATATCTTTATTACTAAATAATATTTTAAAAGAAAGTATTTTATATAATTTTTCATTTATTTTTCTTAAAAGGTATACCTCTCATGATGCGATGTTTAGATCCCAAATAAAATTTATTTTGTTATGAATCATTATTTGAAAATTCTATTTGAAACCATATTATTTATTAAATATAGTATATCTGATATGTTTTAAAAATCCAGTCACATTCCATGGGTTATCTAATATCTGAAGATGATTGATTTTAAGTGGTATACTTATATATAGTTAATGACGGGTGGGATCATATATCTATTTCTAATGTATTAATCTAATATATATTATGATACTTATTAATGGACCAAATTTCATTGTTCACATAGTAACGATAACTGTATAATCTCTCATATTTTTGGGCATGTACATAATGAATTTCATCACAAAAGCATGGGCATAATGAGTTTTCTCACGTGAGTTTTCTTAAATATTTGGATGATCCACATTTTTAAGTTTATCAAATTATGACACATATCCATGTTTATATTCATATTCTGTAAAATTTTCAAGATATATTAAATTTCTAGGATATGTAATGATATCAAGATTATGTCTTATTTTTAATATTTTCCAACAGTTTGATATCATTCTATCTTGTTATAATTTTTTTATGTGTGTTTCCTTACTATGCTTCTGAGATCAGAAGTTTCTGATGTTTCAAATCTATAGTTTATGACTATGACTATATCATGTGTTTCAGATCCCATGTTTTTTAATGATTTAATAATCTTTTGACAATTAGTTTAAATGTTTGGATTTGACCTAATTTCAATGACTAACGAGGTTACAGGTGAATTATGGGGTAATAGGGCATGTTCTGATCCTTGAGGATCTATTTAAATGTGTGGAAGCTATAATTACTATTTTTTAGAAACCATGTGGCCCATTCCACAATGAAAAGATTGATAGTGCGGGGGAATTCCATGAGTCAATCCCAGGCAACACTATTTGGGGAAACTGTCCGGAAAAAGGCACACTAGTTTGTGAGCCACATACATTTTTTAGAAGGGAAAAATAACATTGTTTGCCTATGGTTTACAAAAAAATGAACCTGATTTTTGAGGGTTCCCTATTGAGATAGTGAATGGTGAAATATTGAGAGAAGGTTTGTCCAACTATATGACCAAATCGTGTGATATTGTAAAAAATGCTGAATTGTTCATTCTCCCCAAATAATACTAATATGTTAAATCTCTTATTTCATTATTTCATTATAGTTGATAGTGGATAGTCATTCCTCCAACTGATTCTTAAATTCTGGGCTCTGATCCCATATAATGATATGGACTCTGATTCAAATGTTGTTTGTTTTGTTTTATCCATGTTAGGGATTTATTCATTCATGTTACTCTATTATTTGTTTTTATTCATATTTAAATCATAATTTTTTAGTGATATAATATTCCATATTTCTATGTTTTTCTTCCATTATTTCATTTTATCATGATCTAGACCAAATATGAGATCGATACTGGAGGAGTGTTCGACCACATGTATATAGATAATGGTCTAAATCATTCCCCACAATGTATATAATTTTATACATAGTTTCCAATTTATCACATATTGGACATTTTGTTCATTTATCTTTAATTAATTAAATTCAATGATTAATTTTTTGAAACCTGGTTAGGTTTTCCAATTTTTACCACGTGATTATTGGAGGTTATCAACCTGAACTGGGATCCCTAGTGGTGTGTATTTATGTATCCACCCCATAAGTTACCACCATGTTTGGTGAATTTTTATCGTCCTATATTAGAAAGAGATGTAATGAATTAAGTTAAGTTATTAGGAGAAGTATTATTCCCCATTTCCATGTAACTATATGATGTAAAATTTATTAAATGGATCCAATGGACAATGTTGAAATGATGTGGAAGAAAAATTTTTTGGGGAAATTAATTTAGAAATGGGTTATGAAATTAATTTTAAATTGGGTAGAATTATAAAGGTAAAAGTTAATGACTTATCCTTATGTGAATTTATATAATTCCATTGGAATATTTTTCCATGGATTTAAAAACATATTGAATCTCATTCACATTTCTATTCAATGAATTCATTACAATATAGAATGTGAGGAAATTTCTACTCAAAGGATTCAAGTTTATATTGGATTCCACTAACATTTATACTCTATGGATTCTGATTACATGGTATGACATAGAAATTTGTACACCATGGATCTGTAATAGGCCTCATACTTTATTACATTGAATTTTTTTCTGAGGATTCCTTTGGAATTTATACTCCATGGATCCAGCCTATTTGGTCCAAAACAGGATTACATTTTATAGTAGACAATGGATGATTAAAAATATTTACACAAATTCCAAGGATGGTATTTTTATTATGGTTGATTATTCTGAAAAATATAACACTTTTTTATTAGTCCTTTCATTTATCAAATATTATAGTTGATGATTATAGTGATCCTTGTTAGATGGATTTTATTACTCTTATATATTTCTTATATCACTATATTATATTGCACATTGTCATTATTTATATTATATATATTGTTTTTATACACCATTTGTGTTTTCCTACTCGGTGTTACCTCACACTAAGATTGTGATATTGTTTGCTGCTAATATGGTCTTTGTTAATGAAGGTAGGTACTCGGGAAAGTTTCCACTTTACTATTCTTTATTGGAAGTGCATTGGAGTTGGGTACTACATGACTAAGTTATGTTCATGATGTTATTTTGAGAGAGAAATTTTTTTGTCATATTTTAATTTCAAACCAATATTTTATTAGTTCTCTAGACCATGTATTTCTTTTCATTTTTTAAATATAAAAGAAATATATCATTTTTTATATGATACATCATTGGTATTGGATATCATTATTTTATTTTGGTTTTTTATCTAATGTTCATTTATTTGACATGATTCTACTATTGATAATTAAGATTTCACCACATTGATACACACTAATTATAAGAATAAAGTATCCCAATTGTACCACTTTGAACTCTCTACACTAGTAGGAATCTTGTGGAATTTGGGGAGGCATGCTTGAGTCCATGTCACCCCCCAACTAGGGGATCCTTTTAGTAACTCACGAGTTGGGACATTAAAATGTTGAATCAGAGGTCCTTTCATTTATTTTCTTTTCTTTTATGTTTATTCCTTAATGTTTGGTATGGTCAAAATATGTAATTTTAATGTGTTTGAATTTTGTTTTGAGTTAAAACTGGATTAGCTTACCAATGTATCAGAAAAAGTTAAATTTCATGGGATGAGACATGTTGTTCTAAATTTTTCATTTTAAAGTTGATTTGATTCCACTTTTGGGTGATGCACATACTACATGATGTTATTAATCCAATTATTATGGAATTAAATTTCTTCCATTCCAAAATAAATCAATGAAGTATAGTTCATTCATCATTTTAGGAACTTTACAATATTCACATTCCACTAATTTTCCATTTCCAATGGAATACACTAATTTACGACAAGATATTATTGATGTGTGCGTTTTGTTATAGAGTTACTATGGAATAACGTTCTTACATTATATTGAGAAATGATTTTTTACTTAGTGACTTTCATAACCAAATTTATTTTCCTACATTAGCGAAAATAGACAATATAATTATTTAACTATGGCATATTGAGTAAAGAAAAATTGGTTCATGTTAAAGAATGAATTATGGATGGGATTAAATGAGGGTCTAAAATAATTTACATGTTGCATGGCCCATTATATATTGGTAGTGGTGATCCATGTTGATCAACAATTTAAAGACAATTGTAAAAAAACTAATGAAAATGAAATGTTTAAATAGAAATGTCACCAATAAAGGGATTATTGAATTTCACTCGATAGTCTATATATGGGGACACTTGTTGTAAAATAGTGGACCTAACCAAAACCTGAATTTGGAGTGGGTATTAAGTGGTTACTCTAGTGTTCTTTGTGATTGTTTCTTTTACCTAATCATTAATTTAACAGCATTTGGAGTTGTGTGTACTATTTATATGAAGTCATAAACCTTTCTTTTGCTTATATATGTGATCTCATTGTTTTCAACCCTTTTATGTGGTGCTTTCAGGGAATTGTAGGGATGTTCCAAAACAATGCCTTATATTCATATTCCATGATGGTGGAAATGATATCGGCTCGGAGGTGGTGGGACATCAAACACCAGTATAATCTCTAGTAGAACCAGTTGTGGCACAACCCTCTTTTCTTCATAAGGTTTTTTATTATAACTTTTAAGAGGGTTTTTAGGCATTATTCATATTGATGAGCGATCAATTTAGTATTCTATATCTAGTATGAGGTGACGTGTGTGTTCTAAAAGTATCATCCACCAATAATTCTGTGCACTGGTAGTCCAATAGCTTCTGAGCTAGGGCTTCAGGTGAATTTATCAATTTTTTAGAATCTCAGGACACCTGCTAAGAGGCAGGTGAATCTAAATACATATATTCATTTGGGAGGTTCTTTGTTCTGGTGGTATATTTTTTATCTTGGTTAATTAGATTTGTGATATTGTTTAGAGGTATTTCCATTGTATATTTAATGATAAATATTTTATGAGACCATGAGTGGTGAATGGGACAGTGAGTTTATGCATATGGATATGTAAGTGATGAATATTAGGGAGTATTCAGATATCATTATAGATCATTGATGATTTTTATATATATGGCTTTCTAATGAGCCTTATAGCGTGAGATTCTTCGAGTAATTTCTCAATAATTTTATATGGTCAGAGGTGAACGTTTTTCCAATGACTCTGATATTTGAGATAAGGATTCTATCAATAATTACATAGTGTAATTTGGGGGAAGATGGAAGTAGACTGTAGGGTAGTTCATCTTCTTCAAAAATTGGTTATGTTAAATTTATTTGGGTTCACATTTATGAGGTTTCTCATGAGGAGAATTCTAAATAAAGGATGGAAGATAGTATTTATTTCCTCTATCCTCATCGGGGTATGTTGTGAAACACTAAGGATCAGTGCGATTGCAAACCAATCGAGTGACGAGCTTATAATAGGATGAGTGATATAAAAATAATATGACTTTTCCTCCAGCAGATAGTTGTATGGGGTCAAAACATAATTTTTATTTTTGATTAGGATTCACATCACCACATTTTTCTAAGTAAAATATTACAACAAGTTATTCTGGTTGAGCAGGTATTTGTGGATTGGGGATCTAGAAACTTGTTTCATCTCAAATAATAGTGTTCTTACTCTGTGTTGTCAGGTAGTTTCACAATGTTGTAGTTCAGTCCAGATATATATTTTATATATGTTACCTCTAGAGTAGAGTGAAAATTCATCAAATGTGAAAGGTAAAATCATAGTGTCCTTTATGTTATTATCTTCTCAACTTGATAAAGGTTTATCTAAAAGATTTATTTATATAAATGTAATCTGGAGATTGTCAGAGTTATTAATAATTTTAATGATGTATTCATGAATCTTCATATTCTATTGGGATTTATATTTTACAGTGTATCCTAGTGTAGGGAGAAACCCCTTGAAATAATTGGTTTTTTTCCTATGGGATCTCCACATCTTTTTTATGAGAGTTATTTGTGTTATACTAGGGTTGGATAGGATAGTTTCTTATACATACCTTATTGATTTCTATCACTTGCGGGTGACCATTACATGACCATCTATTAGGGTTTAAATTTATAATGGGTTATGAGATGCCATGGCTGGTAGAGATATACCAGATAATCTTAGTCATGAAGGGATAATAGATCAGATATCTAGTTTATATATGGATGACCAAGGAACATGTTAGATGAAATTTCATACATTGGTTGTTTTTTTAGGTATGACATCACAGAAGTCCTTTCAAGACCACCTTTTGATAGATAGGTGGAGTTCCCTATCAAGCGAGTTCTGGGAGCATCATTTTTATCCATTTCACTTTATTGGATGGATTCTATAATGTTTCTTGTGCTCAATAGGTTCTTTGAGGGCTTGGACTATCAGTGGTTTATACAACCAAATACTTATCTGTGGGTTTCACTAGCCCTTATGGTAAAAAATGTAGGTGGAATGGTTGGGCTATGTTTGGATTTAATAAAATTAAAATAGATGAGACTTAGTAATTAATATCATTTTATGAATATTTAAGATATATTTTACTTTCACAGAAGATATCATGTTTTGTTGAATATTTACCTGGGGATTCATTATCACCAGGTACATTTTTAACGATCATTCAAAACTATTACAAAATTCTAAACAAGGTATTGTCTATATGATTATATAGTTATCTGATTTTATCTTAGTAATGTGCCATTAGATTTCATGGATGTGATGAACTAGGTTTTCCATCCTTATCTGGATTCATTTGTGATTGTATTCATGGGCAGTATCGTGGTGTAATCTGACACTCCACGTGACCATTCCAAAAATGATGAAATCATATTGGATACCGTGAGAGGGAATTCGTTATATTCTATGATCACAAATTTCCAATTATGGATTATTAATATTAACAACCTAGTTATATATTCTATGAAAAATGATTATCATTTTACTTGGAGAAGGTTAAATATCTAGTTTCATTATATAAACCTAAGAGCGTCTTTGATATACGAAGTCTCATATGGATAATTAGCTGTTAAATTCATTTAAAATAGGACTTATAACTCTTTATATCACCACTTAAATTCCTAAAAAAGAGGTCTGTGATGTTTTTATGGCATTATTATTAATATAAAGCCTTTTTGGAGTTAAAAGGAAGATTGACTTTAGAAATGGTCATTATTTTACAAGAGAATGAGATAAGATATATGGTGAATTATGATGAATGATGTATTGGTATTTGAGGAATTATAATATAGTGGGAGTTAGATATTTTTTACACATCTCTTCAGTTGAATCAATATTAGAGTGACTAATAATTTCATGATGTTTGGTTTTCAGTTGTTGTATAGCTCTCGAAATATTAGAGGCATTATTTACTAGGAGATCATTCTGTGGTGTGCATGGACCACAAAATCTTCATGTATATCCCTACATATCATAACAATAATATTAGGAATCTATTTTTCATTTAATACTAAAAATATATTAACCTATATCATGCCCACATTCCTAGGAAGGGAAATGATGTTGTTGATTCACATAGCATGTGTGCTCAAATATGTGTAATTTATAGGGCCAGTAGTGAGTGGAAAATTATTTCCTTATTCTAGGAGAAGAATATATTTTTTTGGAGAGTCTTATATATACTTATAACTCAACCATAATACTGATATCCACTCTTATTGATATGTTGATGATGAGATAAATGTCATATTATGAGGGCCTTGTAAAATGGGAGAGTATGATAGATGGGGATCTTATGCTTTGTTGTACTATTTGAGAGGATTAAATTCTAAAAATACATTCTTTTGTTTGTGTTATAATAGACATGCATGAAAATATGAAGTGGTAATTTCATGGATTCTTCTATGAAGTAAAACCTAGTGCTACTAAGATGTATCATGTTTGTCACCATCAATATTGGTGGTTGGGGATGAACGGAGAGGATGCTAGATTTTTCATGATATTCTCCACCAGTTAGTGGGATATTGAGGAACAATAATGAATAGATATATGTTTAAAACATTTCTCTATTCTATAGTGGATAATTAGACATTTTTGGGATGGATTTCATGACCATGTTACTGAGGTCACCAGGAGGTAGTGATGTTGTATATGTTTTTTTGGATAGGCTTGTGAAGGTCTTCCATTCAGTACTAATTAGATATACCTTCTCAGTATATGATCATGGGAGGATTTATATATGTGTGATTGTGAAATATCACTGGGTTCTTCATACTATATCATCAGATAGGGAAACCCAGTTTATATATATATTTTTCAAAGGAATACAAATGAAATTGGGTATACATGTGATTTTAATGACAAATATAACCCTCAGATTGATGCCCAATTATAGCACACTATATTGGTTTTGGATGACTTTATTAGACATGAATCCTTGATTTTATGGTTTTTTAGGAGATTCTTATAATCATGGTTTATGTCTTATAAAAAAATATCTATCAAGAAACTATATAGGTTACACCATAAGAGTTTTATCATAGTATTCCATGTCAGTCGTCATTATATTGTTTTGAGGAAGGAGTGGAAAAACTATTCAGAATACATCTCACTCATAAGACATTAGAAAGGGTCTTGTTGATTAAAAATTGGATGGCTAAATAATAGTCTGAAAAAAAAATTGTGTTGATTACAATTGATGACATTTTGAGGATGATGAACAGGTCTTTTATATATCTTTTCTCGGATGGTTTATACATAAATTCAAATATAGGGTAATCATTCACTATATATTTTTAAGTTGTTCAAGATTCTAGTGGGAATTCGGTCATTATCCCATTTTTTTAGTTACCTCAGACGTACTAAGCCACACATGGTGAATTCCATGTATCTCAGCTATTCCATTATCATTCATACTCATCTCATAATATACAACTACATTAGATTGTGATACATGTAGATGTGTCCATTTAGGAGTATCATATATGTATTTTTGATCCGAGCGTGAATGCTCTTTGTGGTAGGGATTTTCATATAGTATTGGTTCAAAGATGCTTGAAAATATATACAATGATACATGAGTGTGTGAGGCCAATATATGAGTCTAGTGGAAGAATTTATTCTCAGAAAATGTTTAACCACCCTTTGAAGGTAAATTTAGAGACGAATTTCTGTAATATGATATGATTGTAAGATCATAGGTATTTCCATTAGATTAAGATCTTTTAATTTCATTTTAATTTTTTAATAATGACATAATATGTCTACATAATTTAGTTACTAGATTTCCAGGGATGTTTTAGGCATGTTAGAAGCTAAGATGATTAGTTTTTGGGAATTATAACAAGCCATCATGCATAGAATAAATCATAAGACCTATTCTACAAGGTTATAAATAACCATAATGGGCGCTCTAGGGGTCTTTCCTAGGCTGAAATATTTTCAAAAACCATGAAACCTAGACTGAATTCTTGTTTGAGCAACTAGTATTTTTGAAAAAAGGAAAATCACCTGGTTTTGGAATAGATTTTTATACAATTCACATGAACAATGTGGGTTCACCATTGAGGAAATGAACGGAGCATGGTTGTCACATAGTTTGTCTAACCACATGACCAAACTGTGTGACCAAATTTAAAAGGGTGAAACGAAATCCCCCCCCCCCAATGATTAAAATGATATATCACTTGTTTTCTCCATTCACTACCACGAACATAGGAGTGTATTTTCTCCTATTGAGGCTCAAATCCTTATCATTGTTCCAGTTTACCTTTATAGACTCATATTAAAACATCATTTATCATAATGGATCCATGTCAGTGAGTTCATAATTTAAATAATTTCTTTTTTTCCATTCTCATCATATAGAAAAAACAATTGTTTGAGCTAATATTCCATATTTCTAGATCTTTCATCTATTATTCCTTTTCTCCTGATCATGAAAAAATCAAAGGTCTATATAGAATGATTTTTCTACCATGTGTGTTTAGTATGTGTTATATATCATTTCCTAAAAATTATAGTTATTGTATATCTAGTTTCTAATGTGATTCTCATTATACCATCTTAGCATTGATCCTTAAATAGTTAAATTTATTAATTTAATTTCTAGAATATTATTAACTATCCCACATTGTGACTTGTGATAGTTAGTGGTTATCAAACTAAACATAAATTACCAATTAGGTAAATTTTTGTATCTACTCTATGATTTAACACCTGGTTGGTTGTGGGAGATAAAAATTCATCTAAGATAGTTATGTAATGAATTGAATGAGTCATTTAGAGTATGATTATTCCTCCATTCTGTTTGACTTCATGATTTTAAATTTAATTGATTAATTACATTGGAAATGTGTAAATGAGTTGTATGAACTAATTTCTTATTAAATGAATTAAAAAATGGTTTGTTAAGGATATTTTGATAGGTGTTTATTGATAAAGTGAATAGTTATTGAATGACCCTTATGTGAGTGTTTATAATTTCCTGAATATTTCTATTATATGGATTTAGATCAATATTTAATTCAATATACATTTCTCCCATATAGATTCAAAACCATATTGAATTTCATAATAATTTAAAATCCATAAATTGAGGATTATATTTGATGACCTAGAAATTATATACAAAATTGATCCAAATTACATTGGTTGACTTGAGAATTACTACTCCTTTGATACAAATGTGGTCCTGACATATAATTATTCTTAAATGGCCACTAATGATTCCTTGTAAATTTCTACTCCTTGGATATAGTTTATTGGTTCATGCGCTAAATTACATATTATATTCCATATATATGTCTATCATACATTAAAGATAGACTTGGTATGGTTATTTTATTATAGTTGATTATATTTCCCAATATCTCACTTACTTAATAACAATTTAAATTTAGATAATGTTACTATTGATACATATCGTTAGACTTGTTGGATGGATAGTATTGTAACACCCCAGGTAAATAAAGAATATGAAATTTTTATATTTATCCCGATTTGTTAATTTAATTTTAATATTAATTTAAAGGGAACGCTATGCTCGATGGCTTACCCAATACGCAACAACGAGTTCCTTTGAAATCTTACGTTGCACTCTAATAATAAAATAATTTTATTTTAAATGGTAGTTAACACCTACCTGTTGTAATGACGGGAATGAACATAAATTACTAAAAATGATTATATATGTTTGTCAAATATTTTTACTTTTTACAATAAATGGTAGAGGATTAAAAATGCAAATGAATCCAATTTTAATCATAAACATTCTAATATTCTTTAAAAGGTCGATTAACCACCTTTTGACGGCGAACCTCTTTTAAATCCAATTTTTGACAATTTTATGTGTTATATTTGAAAAAATAAATTTCTTCTTTAGAATCTAGATATCAAAATTTACTTTGTGTAAATTTTCGGTATTTGTCCGATAAAGTTCAATTTTTAATGAATATTGAAAAAGTTATATTTTAATTCAAAACCACTTATTAATCAAATTAATTTATATGATTATATTATCTTTTTATTTTGTTTTAAATTGAAATTAGAATATATTTTTACCATTTAATCCAATGGTGGTCATTGGAATTAATAACACTTTGAGATTGGACATAAATGAGTGCCAATCTTTTGATAGATATTTTTTTTTAAAACATGATATTTGATTTGACAGTGGAATTTAACTATAAAATTAATTAATGCAAATTATATGTTATGAATTTTTTTAAAAAGACATCATTTTTGAATTCGGAATATAAAATATATCTTAGGGTTAATTTTTGGTATTTTTCTGAAAAACCTTAATTTTTTATGAATAGTGAAACCACAAAGTGGTAGTTACAAAAAACAATTCATTTAAATGGAACTTTACTGCTTCTGTGATTTGAATTTCAAAAATAAAATATAAAAGATTTTAATTATTATGTAAAATTTGGTTCAATGGGATGAAAATATTTTTTTTTTGAAAAGTGACTTTTATATTTTATTAATCGCGATTATAGGTAATTAGTGTCATTTAAGGTAAAAATGATATTATAATAAAATTAAAATATATTGACACTTTTCCTAACCCTATTGTATGAGTCATTTCCGACCATGAAAACCCATGGATCGATTTTTGGGACCGAATGGAGCCACATGTGTAAGTTAATGACATTAATGCCTTTTATTTAAAGTAAAAGTAAAAATGACACAAACATGTATTTTTTTACTAAAACAATTTTCACATCGGGTTATACAAGTCATATTTTTGAATATAAATATTAATTAGAAATCTAAAAATATTTCCTACATCATAGTAGTTTCTTATAATTTTTAGACATTAAATAAATTAAATTATTTATGACATCATGATGATGCAGCGATTACCTCATTATTCAATGATTAAAATAAAATGAAAAGATAATTTAAAATACAAACCCTACACAAGTAAAAACCCTATTGGATGGGTGAATTTCTAACTCTTATCACCTTATAATTGAAATACATCAACGTGGGACCTTTAAAATCTAAAACTCATTTGAATATAAAGTAACATTTTATACCATTCCAAGAGTGCCCCTCCTCTCCTCTTATAAAAGGACCCCACCTCTACCTCCTTACCCACACCTATCAAGCCTTTGGATCAGCCAAGATCTTATCATTTTTCTATCCACATCCCTCTCCTAATCGTAGAAGCCTTTCCTTAGGCAAGAAGTTCTTCAAGAAACCCTTTTGGTTCAAACCAAAGGGAGTTACCCGATTATAATGTAACGTCTTCACTTGTTCTCTTTTGTTTTATTTTGCTTCTCCAACCCCCTAAACTCTATTTATTCATTTATTTTGTTACAACAGATGTATCTTACATATACTATGATGTTGTTATAATAAGGATTTGAGCTACACTTCCACACACCTCTGTCTAATGGTTAATAAACATACTATTTCTGTGGGTGGTGAATTTCTGCCTCACGAAACATTGATTGTTCAATAGTCTCTTAACACCTTAAAAGGTGGCCATTATGATGTCACTATATTTGTATATGATATAAAATATGATTATTTTTTCCTTATACTTTTGTATTTTTAATTTATGTCATACCTTTATGGTTTCCATTTTGGGTAAATACGATATCTTCATTTTTGGAAGTGCTGACTACCGCCTCCTCAAAGTGATTAGATTCGTTAATACCATATGTGATACGTATGAAGGATGGAGTTAATGTTATTATATATGATGATATACTTTAATTATAATATACCCTTATATCATTATTATTTCACCCCATTATATACAAAATATAAATGAAAGTAGCGTTCATGCGTACGTACGGCTTACCGTCTCCATGAACAGTGCATTTCATTTCTTACCTCTAAATGTTTTGAACTATTATAAATA
Organism: Viscum album; assembly: GCA_963277665.1. Taxonomy (NCBI): domain Eukaryota; kingdom Viridiplantae; phylum Streptophyta; class Magnoliopsida; order Santalales; family Viscaceae; genus Viscum; species Viscum album. The sequence continues at coordinate 1,437,417,699 of OY728153.1, read as the reverse complement.
CATGTATATTCTGGATATATATGATCTATATGATATCCAAATAATGAATATCATTCTGGATATAATGAACCTTTGACCACATACACAACGTGTAATTGTAAGAAGTCCATTTTTTGACTTAAGTACCAAATTCGACAAAATGAACTTTATTAAATTAAATGATTACATAACGTTTATAAAATTGTAATAAGTTATATAAAAAGGAATTATAAACTTGAAAACGGGTCTTAAGCTAGAATAAATTAACACTGCTTTATTATTCTGGAGATTAAAGAGCAATCGAGTCGCGTCGGACACAAGGTAAGGGATCCAACCTCTCTCTTTCTTTTTAAGTAAACTCTTTTATGTCATTGCTTTTAAGCTAGTATTTACTATGATTAGAATGTTATTTTATATTAATCATACTGTATTTTTTATGTTCATATGATGATAGACCCTATTTTCTCTCATAAATCCATTTTTGGATGATTTGAGTGGCGTCGTTAGGCTGCCGAATTTTCGTAAGAGATCCAATCCCTCTCTATTTAAGTACTCTAATTTATGTCACTTATTTTAAGGTCCTCTTTGTTATGTTGGGGGATGTTATTTTATATTCTTCTTGCTGTACATTATATGTTAATATGATTTGAAACACTATTTGATATCATCAATCCATTTTTGGAAGTTTTAAGTGGCGCTGTTAGGCTACCGAGTTTTCGTAAGGGATTTTTAATCTCACTTTTATTCCAATGAGATTTATGCTACATTTGACACCATTTACTTTGAGTGGTGTATGTACTGCCCATTATTATAATAATTTTGTAATATAATTTATTTTATTAGTATTTACATCAATGTTTTATAGTCCTTAATTCATGGGGTGTACATTTTGAAAGTTACCCAAGTCGGTAAGGGATCCTTTCACCCTCCACTTTTTAAAAGACTTATTTTGTTATGTCTTTTAATTTACATATTATTATGTTGGGATATGTTATTATATATCCTTATTTTTGTAATTTTTATGTCCATGTGATGAGATACCATTCACTCTCTCATCGACTAATTTTCTGAATTTTGAAGTGACACCATTGGGTTGTCGAATTTTTACAAGAGAACGTCTTAACCCAATTTCGATTTCTTTGGGTTCAACATGTACTTCATGAACATGTCATCCTATGAATATTTTTGAATGTCATGTGATAGTTTCACTCTTAATAACCACTTATATTTGGTGTATTTATATTTCTCACACATAATTATGTGATAGAACTATCTTTAATTTAATGATACCATATTTATAATGGATTTCATCTCAATTTACATTTCCATTGAGACTTCATTGTTGTTATGCACCAATTCACTCTTATATGGTGTGTATACTGTCCATTGACATATTATATCATGAATCCCTTTATTCTAATGATATTATAAATCTCGGATTAAATGTTATTCCGCAATTATTTTTATTCAAGAGTCTCTCATTTTGTTAAAAACTCTTTAACAAAAATATCGTTTTAAATGTTTTAAAGATACATTATTCTAAATCTTTATCATTAATTTACATGTTTTCAAAATGGTTTTCAGTATTTATTTATATGGACATTAATGTTTTAAAATTAATATTCCATTAAAATCTTCAAAGTGTTGTGGGACACTTTGATTAAAAAATCTCTTTTAAATGGGTTTTTGAAAATGGATTGATTAATTCAATATATTTGAATTACTTATTGTTATTGAAAATTAAATTTTGATATTTAAATGTTTATATTTTAAATATTTTATGTGTAATGATGGTACATGGACAATTTACGGGTGGTTACGTGATAAACCATATGACGGTCGGTGCTGTGAATACCAGGACGGGTGGTTACGTTATATCCTCCAATGCATTGGGTATGGAACTCGGCCGTATGGATATTCCATTATGTTTGTGTAGAAGTTGACCGTATGGTTATTCCATTTAAGTATGTTTATGTCCCAAGTTACATTTATATGTTATGTGTTCTTTATATGGGTTTTATGGTAATCTTTTGGTTACAAAAGATTAAGTAATGGTCTTTTATTCAGTGAATAGTTTTTACTACTTCATAAATGTTAAATGTATTACTTTGGTAAAGTACTCATTGTTTACTTGTTGTTTTTGAAAAACTAACAGTTTTCATTCTTTGTGTATCCTTTACTGGGCTTTTTATGCTCTTCCCAAGTTTTTGAAATGTTTTCCACAGGACGTAAAGATGAATAGGGTCAAGGATGGGATCAAGGATAGACATACTATCTAAAACATGGAACTAGACATGTTTCTTTTTTTATGTGTTTTTTTATGGAATCTTAGTAGACGTGTCAACCATGTAATCTTTTAAGATGAAATTGTTATGGCCTAATTATCTAAAACTCTAAACCTGAAAATATCTTCTATGTGAATTATTCATTTAATTCATGATTAATTAATGTTTAATCTCATGGCATTATAGTTGGTATCAGAGGTCAGTTTAGATATCTTTAGAGACTAGGGTATTCTCTAAGAATAAGTGACATTACCATAATGGTTAGGATTTCAGAGAGTCCTAGTTTTAGATAAAGTGAATGAGTAAGTATATCTTAGTGTTTATCTTCCTCTTTAGTACATGATGGTTCTGCTGATATACTCACACTGACCTTTTTGGTTTTAATAAATGGCTGGATCGATCAAGAACCAAACTAATAGTGGATTTGAAGGAAACTGTTATAGTTTTATGAGCGAGAAACTGAATGATATGGGAGCTGCTACGATAACTCTTGTGTTTATCCTCAACCAATTATCTGGTGTCATGATTGACCACCTAAACCATGGTGATTTCTATAAGGAATCATATATGAGAGAGAAAAATCCTTACAGAACTATAGGCAATAATCATAAAGGTAACTGTGTTCAAAAACCTATGTGTCAAAGATGTGTAAAGAAACACCTAGGAAAATGTTTCAAATGGGTACAAAAATTCTATAGATGTGGAAATAATGGTAATAAAGCAAGAACCTTCCATGGAAAAAGGAAGCATCTAATTGACATGAGGAAAGGGAATGAAGTGCTTTCTGAGGGATCAATTTAATGTTTTAAATGTGCTGTGCATGGTCATTATGAAAACACATGTATTATGAAGAAGATTTGGGAATGGGATCACCAAGATCGTACAAATATTTTTTTACCAATACCTAATTCCATTCCGATTGAGGATGAAGAAACTGAAAATGACCAATCAAAGGTATGAATTATTTCTTAACATTTGTTTTCATATCATAGGATATGATTCATGATTTTTTTGTAGGAAAGAAGTATTTTAGAATATGTTGGAATGGAATGGTTAATGGATCATGAAGAATATTGAATGAGTAAGAAGTCAACATATAAGGGCTTCAAGAGTTATGGTGAAATTATTAAGAGTATTAAGTCTATTTTGATGATGGGGATTACATTAGATGTCTTTTTATAGTATCTGTAAGCCTCATGTTTGATATATGAATTTTGTTTTCAAGGAATAGTTATCTGTTCTTTTGTGGACATTGTTATAAAGAACTATTTGGGTTTATATGATCCTTACTTTTGAGGTAATTATGGGTTACTATATGTTATGATGGAAAGTGAAAGGCATGAGATAAGATTGAGGTTAAATTATGTTATTGTTATTTTTGATGATTTTATATTTATTTGGGGAATTATTTGATAATTATAAAGTATAGAAAAAGGACAACACGTAGACCATGTGACAACCCGTCGAGTCGGATGAAGTTGCGGGAATCGAACCCACTACTAAAGTGCAACTGGTATTTGTCGCCTACCACTAGACTGCATGATGTCCCAGTTTAGTTTGAATAATTATTTATAGTTAGATGATTTTATGAATCAAGAATAAGTTTATTTTGGGTTATCTATGTAAATGATTATCTTATCATGGAGACAATGTGATTAGGCTAATTACTTTTCAATGTTAGACTTTAAGAGTAACTGATTCTATTTGGAGATAAATGTTAAGATTTACATTGGAAGACAATGTGATTAAATACTTTAGATATTTGGGATTCAATCTTAGTTTGGATTACTTTGAAGAATTTTATGGATAGTTGTTTATTGAATGGTCTTTGTTGATCTTTGGGTATTGTTGGAAAAAATTTGGAGATTAGGAGTAGTTTTTCTTTTTGTAAAAAAATTTCCGTTTTGGGTATTATCTGATCTCGTACTAAACTTTATGGTTTTGTTTTGGTTGATATCTAAAGACATGGGAAATATATAGTTCTCTTTTATGGAATAGGTGATTCTTAAGAAGTTGATTATAGTACTCTTAATGCGAACAAGCCTTCCTAAATACTCGTATTTTGGAGAAAATATGAGTTTGATTAAGGAATATAGTAAATGTTTAATGTCTACGTGACAAGTAAGTATGATTCATTATGATTTAGTTAATTTCAAAAAGAAATTCCTCAATTAAAAGTAACTTAAAAAAATTGGTGTCCTTTAACTTTTCCTATCGGGGAGTCGAATATCGTTTAACCTACCATAAGTTTGTGATTTTCTTGTGGTTAACTTTCTCCTAAACATGTTTTCTATCACTATCCATCAGAACATGACCCTTTGATTTTTCTTCCATATCCATGTTTTCTTACAAGTAATCCATGTATGGGTTAAATCGAGTGACCTGCATACTTATCTTTCTTTCCATTAAAGCTTTTTTTTACCGACTCTTGATCTGATGTGGGACTTTCAATGATGTTTCCGAGCCCAATTTTAAAATTGCGAGGACGCAATTACCAAAAGAAAGGAAGGATGTAACACCCCAGGTAAATAAAGAATATGACATTATTATATTTATCACTATTTTTTAATTATTCTTTAATATTAATTTAAAGGGAACGCTATGCTCGATGGCTTACCCAATACACAACAATGAGTTCCTTCGAAATATTACATTGCACTCTAATAATAAAATAATTTTATTTTAAATGGTAGTTAACATCTAGTCGTTGTAATTACTGGAATGAACAGATATAACTACAAAATGATTATATATGTTTGTCAAATATTTTTACTTTTTACAATAAATGTTAGATGATTAAAAATGTGAATGAATCCAATTTTAAGCGTAAACAATCTAAAATTCTTTAAAAGGTCGATTAACCGCCATTTAATGGAGAAACTCTTTTAAATCCACCTTTTGACAATATTATTTGTTATATTTTACAAAATAAAATTATTCTCTAGAATTGGGACATCAAAATTTACATTGTGTATATTTTTGGTATTTGTCTGATAAAGTTCATTTTTTAATGAATAGTGAAAAATGTTTTATTTTAATTTCAAGCCTCTTTTTAATCTAATATATTTATATTATTATATTATCTTTTTAATTAGTTTTAAAGTAAAATTAGAATATATTTTTACCATTTAATCCAATGGTGGTCATTAGAATTAATATCACGTTGAGAATGGACATAAACGAGTGTCAATCTTTTGATAGATATTGTTTCTTAAAAACACAATATTTGATTTGACAGCGGAATTTAATTATAAAATTAATTAATGAAAATTAGATGTTATTAATTTGGTATGAAAGAAATAATTTCTGAATTTGGAATATCAAATATTTCTTAGGGTGAATTTTTGGTATTTTTCTGAAAAAACCTTACTTTTTGATGAATAGTGAAACCACAAAGTGGTAGTTACAAAAACTGATTTTTCATTTAAATGGAACTTTACCACTACATTGGTTTTAATTTCAAAAATCCAATAAAAATGACTTTCATTGTTATGTAAAATTTTATTCAATGGGATGAAAATAATTTTTTATGAAAAGTAACTTTTATGTTTTATTAATCGTGATTAAAGGTAATTAGTGTGATTTATGTTAAAAATGATTTTAAAATAAAATGAAAATACCTTGAAACTTGTCCTAACCCTATTGGATGAGTCATGGACGACCAATAAAACCCATGTATAGATTTTTGGGACCCCATGGATCCACTTGGGTATGATAATGACATTAATGCCTTTTACTTAAACTAAAAGTAAAAATGACACAAACATGTATTGTTTTAATAAAACAATTTTTACATGGGGTAATACAAGTAATATTTTTGACTATAAATAGTAATTGGAAATATAAAAATATTTCCTACATCATAGTTTTTTTATAATTTTTATACATTAAAGAAATTAAAATATTTATGACATCATGATGATGTAGCGATTACCTCATTATTCAACGATTTAAATAAAATGAAAAGATAATGTAAAATATAAGACCTACACATTTCAAAAACCTGTTGTATGGGTGGATTTAGAACTCTTATCACCTTATCCTTAAAATAAATCAATTTGGGCCCTTTAATATCTGAAACTCATTTGAAAATAAAGTAACATTTTATACCTTTCCAAGAGTGCCCCTCCTCTCCTCTTATAAAAGGCCCCCACCTCTACCACCTTACCCACACGTCTCAAGCCATTGGATCAATCAATCTCGGATCATTTTGTCTCTCCAAATCCCTCTCCTAATCCTATATGCCTTACTTAAGTTAGGAATCTCTTCAAGAAACCCTTTTGGGTCAAACCAAAGGGAGTTACCCGATTTTAAGGTAACGTCTTCACTTGTGCTCTTTTGTTTTATTTTGATTTTCCAACACCCTAAACTCTTTTTATTCATTTCTTTTGTAACAAAAAAAGTATATTTGTTATACTAGAATGTTTTTATGAGAATTATTCGAGATACAATTCCACACACCACTGTCTAATGGTTAATGAACATACTGTTTCTGTGGATGGCGAATTTCTGCCTCACGAAACGATGATTGTTCAATAGTCATTTAACATGGTCAAAGGTGGACATTATGATGCCAATATTTTTATATATGATATATAATATCTTTATTATTTCCTTAATCTTCTGTTTTTTTCATTTATGGCATACCTTTATGGTTTCCATTGTGTGTAAACGTGATATCTTCATTTTAGGAAGTGCGGACTACCTCCCCCTTAAAGTGATTTGATTCGTTAATACCATATGTGGTACGTATAAATGATGGAGTTAATGTTATTATATATGATGTTATACTGTAATTATAATATAACCTTATATCATTATGATTTCACCCCATTAAATACGAAATAGAAATTAATGTAGCGTTCATGCGTACGTACAACTTACCGTCTCCATTAACGGTGCATTTCATTTCTTACCACTAAATGTTATGTACTATTATAAATACATGTATTTTCTGGATATATATTATATATATGATATCCAAATAAAGATTATCATTCTGGATATAATTAATCTTATACCACATAGACAACATGTAATTGTAAGAAGTCCATTTTTTGACTTAAGTACCAAATATCGACAAAATGAACTTTATTAAATTAAATGATTACATAACGTTTATAACATGGAAAAATGTTATATAAAAAGTAATAATAAACTTGAAAAAGGTTCTTAAAAAATTATAAATTAACACTAGTTTATTATTCAGGAGATTAAAGTGCAATTGAGTCACGTCGGACACGAGGTAAGGGATCAACCTCTCTCTTTCTTTTTAAATACACTTTTTTATGTCATTCTTTTTAAGCTCATCTTTCTTGTGATTGGAATTTTATTTTATATTAAGCTTACTGTAATTTTTATGTTCACATGTCGAGAGACCCTTTATTCTCTTATCAATCCATTTTTGGATGTTTTGAGTGGCGTTGTTAGGCTGCCGAATTTTCGTAAGAGATCCAATCTCCCCCTTTTTAAGTACTATCCTTTATGTCACTTCTTTTAAGCTCCACATTGTTATGTTGGTGGATGTTCTTTTATATTTCTAGTGCTATAAATTTTATGATAATATGATGGGAGAATCTATTTTATCTCATCAATCCATTTTTGGAAGTGTTAAGTGGCGTCGTTAGGCTGCTGAGTTTTCGTAAGAGATTTTTCATCTCACTTTTCTTCCCGTGAGATTTACGCTACATTTGACATCATTTCCTTTGAGTGGTGTATGTACTGACCATTATTCTAATATTTTTGTAATATAATTTCTTTTATGATTATTTACATAAATGTTTTATAGTCTTTCTTTCATGGGGTGTACGTTTCGAAAGTTACCCAAGTCGGTAAGGGAACCTTTCACCTTCCTCTTTTTAAAAGAATTCATTTGAAATACATTTTAATTTACATCTTATTATGTTGGGATATGTTCTTCTATATCCTTATTGTTGTATTTTTTATGTCCAAGTGATGAGATACCATTCACTCTATCATCGACTAATTTTATGAATTTTAAAGTGACACTGTTACGATGTCAAATATTTACAAGGGAACGTCTTAAACCAGTTTCGATATCTTTGTGTTCAACTTGTACTTCTTTAACGTGTCATCCTATGAATATTTGTGAATGACCTGTGATTGTTTGAAACATAATATCCACTTATATTGAGTATATTTATATTTCTCTCACATAATTATGTGATAGATTTATCCTTAATTTAAAGATACCATATTTATAATGGATTTCATCACAATTTACATTTCCATTGAGACTTCATTATTGTTATGCACCAATTGACTCTTATATGGTATGTATTCTATCCTTTGACATATTATTTCATGAATCACTTTATTCTAATGATATTATAAATCTCAGATTAAATTTTATTCCGTTATTATTTTTATTCAAGAGTCTCTCATTTTGTTAAAAACACTTTAACAAAATTATAGTTTTAAATGTTTTAAAGATTCCTTATACTAAATCATTATCTTTAATATCCATGTTTTCAAAATGGTTTTTAGTATTTATTTATATGGTCATTAATGTTTTAAAATTAATATTCCCATAAAATCATCAAAGTGGAATGGGACACTTTGATTCAAAAATCTATTTTAAATGGTTTCTGAAAATGGTTTGATTAATTAAATATCTTGGAATTACATATTGTGATTTCAAATGAAATGTTGTAATTGAAATGCTTATGTTTTCAATATTTTATCTGTAATAATGGTACTTGGACAATTTACGGGAGGTTACATGATAAACCATATGATGAGTGGTGCCGTGAATACCCGGAGGGGTGGTCACGTTATAACCTCCAATGCATTGGATATGGAAGTCGGTCATATGGCTATTCCATTAAGTATGTGTGGAAGTCGACCGTATGGTTATTCCATTTAAGTACGTTAATGTCCCAAGTTAAATTTATATGTTCTGTGTTCTTTATATGGGTTTTATGGTAGTATTTTGGTTACAAAAGTGTAAATAATGGTATTTTATTCAGTGAAGTGTTTTTACTACTTCATAAAGGTGAAAAGTATTACTATGGTAAAGTACTCATGGTTTACTTGTTGTTTTTAAAAAACTAACTGTTTTCCTTCTTTGTGTAGCCTTTACTGGGATTTTTATGCTCATCCCATGTTTTTGAAATGTTTTCCACAAGACGTAAAGATGAATAGGGTCAAGGATGGGATTAAGGAAAGGCATTCTATCTAAAACATGGAAGTAGACATGTTTCTTTTTTATGTGTTTTTTATGGAAACTTAGTAGAAGTGTCTACCATGTAATCTTTTGAGATGTAATAGTTATGACCTAATTCTCTAAAACTCTATACCTGAAAAGATCCTCTCTGTAAATACTTCATTTAATTCATGATTAAGTAATGTTTAAGTCCAGGGCCTTATAAGTATTACACTTTATTACTTTGTATATCATTGTTATTTATAACCCGATACTTTTGGTTATATTACACATATTTGATTTTGTTTAGAAACAATTTTTTTAACCTACTGAGTGTTATCTCACACAATGTTTGGGCATCCATTGGGTAACTAGATTGACTTAATGGATGCAGGCATGTACCAGGGAAGATCCCTATTTAAGATAATTGATTTACTATGCATAGGATATGGTGATCATGGGACCATGAAACACTCATGATACTATATAGATATAGTAAATTGTTTCCATTTTATACATCATCACATATATTGTATTGGATTCCTACTTCTATGTATTGACTTTGCTTTCATGTAGAGACATGACATATATCATTTTATACATGATACTACCTTGGTATTAGTAATCATTACTATCTACTAGATATGTAACTATTATTCAATTATTTTATATTCTTATGTAATTGATTTATGAGATTAAATTTTTGGGATACACATTTATTATGTTGGAATATTCTCCCATGGTAGCACCATCGACCCTCGCTGCTAGTCGTCTTCCTTTGGGGTTTAGGGAGGTGCACTTTAGGTGATGTGACCCACTGGATCAGGGAGCATTTAAGTGGGTCCCATGTTGAGATGTTAAGTTATAATATATGTAAGATATGTTCTAGAGGATTATGATAATGTAGAAATGTATGAATATGTAGTAAGAATAGATGTTTATGTATTTAGTCTCCAAGACACCTAACCTATCAGACCATGGGTTATGTGACTATTAGTGAGATATATTATTAAAATTATTGTTCTAATTAAGTGATTTTTAGATTTAGTATTTATACAATATCCCATATAATTTTTTTTTGATAAAAATGACTTATTATTAACTTTTTATGTATGTAAATAATGACACATAGGAATGGGTAAACCATTGCAAGGGTGTTGAATTTATGGTTCATGTTTTAAAAATCCTTAAAAATTAAATTAACCTCTGTGAATTATTATTTAATTAAATATATAATGTACTAAAACTAAATCTATCATATATTTATTAATGTAAACAATATATTAAAGAATGTATATTTCTACAAAATTTGACCCTAATGAGGGTACCTTCTCCTTGTCGATGTCTTGATATCTGAGTCAATGATTTTACACTCTAATAAATTTAAAATTAATATAGTTGGGAATGGATCATCCATAATAAATGGAATCCCATAATCTTATGTCCTAATAATATGATAATATTGGTTCTCAAAATTATAAAATGTAAACTTTTCTCCAATACATTTGAATAATAATATTTCTTCTACACTAAAACATTATCATCTAGAACTTTTTACATCTAAATACGATATATATTGAGTTAGTAACAGTTAATCTGTATAATTTAATTCTATCCCTCTTAAAATAAATATATATTTGTATGAATTGATTTCAGGATCATATCAATCTATTTCATCCAAAAGGATTAGTTTCATAAGCAATAAAAAGAACCAAATTACCAAGAATGATGATCACCAATATAAGGGATATCATTATCCAATAAAAGTGCAGAACATGTGGGTTATGATTTGAAAAACCCACATACATCATGTATTTATTAAGTATAATTAAAAATATAATGAATAAATTAGAGTTTTACATTATCAAATACACCAAAAATCTATTCTTTAACAACCATCAAGACATATAAACACCTCTTCATAAACCAATAACTTCCAACGTGAAATTTTGAACATTAAACATCTAGGGCAGTATAATCAAAATCAATAAGACATCAAAATGATTATGTTAAGTCAATAATCATATTCTAGCGAGTTTACAACAATAGAAATCACTTTTTTAAACATTATGTTTTTTCTTTATCTTTATTCAAAAAAATACATACATCAGTAGGTCGGAATAACATTAAATCAAATATATACTTCATTTTATCTAAATTTTTTTCACTTAAACTATTTTTTAGGTCATCTAATAGAGTACACATCTAATAAGTTCATCAGATGGACTCCCACTTATTTAAATTCTATTTAGTAAATATCTTGGCCTTTTTATATTCCTCTATATCTTCAAAATCAATTGTTATTATAATGAAAATAATATTCTACTATCTCATCTTAAATTATTATTTGACTTCCAAAAATATTTTATTTATTAAATATATATAATAGTTCATGTATCACCTAAATTAACATTTGTATCTCTATCTGTTGAAATATATCATTCATTATATTTATTTCTATTGAAATATTTACATTATTATAGTCTTAAAAAACATTAAATCATTATTTTAATAAAATTTACAAAATCCTTATATTTTAAAATGTTCATAAGTAATAAAATAATTTTCTAAAATAATTATTTATTCAATATTCACATATTTTTTTTAATTCATTATAATAGTTTATATTTCATATATTTATATCAAATAGTATCCTTTCTTAGAGTGATATATATTATCACCACATATCTTTAAAAGGTAATTTTTATCATAGAATTCCCTCCCTTGGTCATAAGAAATGGGTTGACCACATGTTCAAAATAATCATTTATTACACACTCCTCAATTAATTACACATCAATTTTATCTCAATTTTAACAGAAATAATATATTATAGAATTAAATATGTGTTGGGAGTTTCTTCTTCCCCATAGATAATAGAATAAAGATAATAGGGTGAAACCCCATATGTATTCTTTTAGAAAATTGGAAAGGTTGGAATTGAGGTCCAACTCTCGTTTCTAAATATTTTCATTAGTGGTGTCATATTTAAATATATTTATTGTTTTATATTCAATTTAAATGTTAACTGGTGTCAAATCACTATTACTCAATTCATCTATTTGGATGTGATTGATGATAAATTTGTGTTTTTATTTTTAGTGTTGTTATTATTTATTTGAAATATTAATTATAACCTGATTATCACTAGATATTTTCAGTGGAGTTGATACATTTACGTCTAAATAAATGATCTATACCATTATCCACATCATCTTAGTTCAAAATTTGTTGATAGTAATGTACACATACTCATCTGTACTTACTGTTTTAGAATAGTGTTTCTTACTATCCCATAAAGAAAAAAAACATCTTTTTAGGAAAAATGTTAATGTGTTTTTGGATTTTCAATAATTAGATTCAAATTCCCAATATTCATCCCTGATCCACAATTAAGATCAACTTAATACTTATTTTATATATAATGTAACAATTAATATTCCGTTAATATACGAAAAGATTAATTTGATGAAAAATAAATTGGATTGTTTTGGTTCACTCTGATATCTTCCACAAAAAAGTCAATACACATATAATTTCATTTTAGGATTTTGTGAGATAATGTAAAATGTTAAATTAACTTAATAAAGTACTTATGATTTAAAATCCATTTCAAACCATCCTATTTCTTCTTATATCCAACAAAAATATGTGTGGCTACTTTATATGAATTATATATGCCATGTTTTTGAATAAATCCTTTTAATATTTATCCTATGAAATGATAACCGAAAAAGCCATTTTAAAGCCCCATATGCAAAGGATAAAATTCATCAAACAAGAATTAAAATTTAAAGTTATTCGTTATCTATTTTGATAATTATATACAATAATTCCAGTTTTCATATGAAAATAATTTACAATATATATATATTATTTAAATTAGTATTTTTTAACCATGCTCATTCAAATATTTGTTATTCACAATTTTCCAAAACAAATATCATTATTAATAATTCATCATGTTTAGGTTACTAAAAAAAGATCATTAATTAATTGGTATAATTATTTCTATAGATCATATTCGATACTTATATATTCCTTATATGTAATCCCTTGGGATGTTAAATTTAAACTTATTCCTATACTTACCCATTAAAAATTAATATTTTTTATATATTTCATAATTTTAATACTTCTGATGGGATTCTACATTCAAAACAATTCAGTGATAATAATTTATTACAATATGATAAAATGATTATTCAAAACAAATACCCTCTACCTATGAATACAATTAGGAATTCATCATATATGTTTTTTTGAAAACATAAACTTATTATTATTATTTTTCTAAAACACCCATAGAGTAAAAATCAAGTAATTTTCTTCTAATTTTTGAATAATTTCCCATATATTATTATAATGTAACTTAAGTCATGATTCCTAAAATTTTATCATTATTTATATTAAACTAATTCTTCCAGTGGAAAAATTTATACTTGTGTAATATGTTCAATTTTATTCTACATCATCATTTTTATCTATATTTGACTAAATGTTATTATCTTTCAAGGATTTTCACTAAACGATCATATATTTAAATTGTTTAGAATTTTTTATTATTTTTTTCAATGCCATATTTTTATTCATCATAATACTTATCATAACATGAGTGTTCTATGTGATTGGAAATCTTTTCTTTTGATTCATATTTTAGTTTTTCATTTTTATGGATTCATTATTTAAATATCTAGAGAAATCATACCGATATTAAATACCTAACTGATTATCAATAACATCAACATCACATAATTTCATCAACTTATGCATCTAATATCTCCAAAAACTATCACATATTTTTTTGGATGTACACTCTTGGAATATAAATTATTTGTTGTTTATATTACTTTATCGTAATATTGCAATTTTAATTTTTAACAAGAATGTGATCTTCAAAAATTTCAAATATTTCACTGTTCTTTACTCTTGTAAAATATTTCAAAATAAGTTACTTATTTATTCTATAATAGTAAGATCATATTTTTACAATGTACTGTTATTCATTCAACATTAATCCAAAATACATTGATGAGTTTTTATTTTTTAATAATGGTCTTCCATATATCATCAAAAATCATTTTTTACTTTTAGCAGCACATTTTTTAATTAGGCTGATGAAGCACTGTACAAATTCAACTTACATGATTCAAAAGGTATAAATCTAAATAGTTGTATATAAACTCCTTTAATTTGTCTTTTATTATAATATAGATATACTTTAATGTTATGTTTTAAATTCCCTCTTATAAATAATTAAGATCTTCAAAAATTTGTCTTCTTATTTTATAAACAGGACACTATTAATTTAGGAGAAATAATTAATAAAAGTAAAAAATTCAAAAACATTAATTTAGAGATTCATGCCTCATTTTTGGGCATATATTTGAATGTATGTGTTTAGGTGGATGTGTATACTATATTTATTCCAACTATTATCTTCCAATATTTATTTTCTCATTTTTTTTAAACACCCAAATCAGGTTCCCTCTCTCTATTGAGCAATGGTATATCTATTACTACTTATTTATTTGACATATTCATCATGTTAGTTATTCCCAAATGGACAATTATTCTATGCCATTTATTTTTTACTCTATTATAGTAATATAGCATGTCACACAAGACTGACCAATAGTAAATAATATCATTTTATTACTAATATTTCATTAATTCATCATACTTTTTTGATGCACTGAATAACATAATAGTTTTGTTAGAATATAATGTCAATTATATCATCAAACAACTATATTTGGGTAAGTATTTCATGTTTAAGTACATTAAAAAAGTATTATAATTTGAAATTAAACCAACTTTGCCTTTTTTTTCTCTTCCATTAATTTTTATGGAACTATCATTTCTAAAGGAAACAACTCATCAATTATGTTAAGGAAAATTTATCAAAATTTTAACATCATCATTTATATATGAGGATTATATTATGTAATGAATCTATATTTTCTCATTAAATATTTATTTATAGAAATATTCATCTAACAAGGTCTTTAAATATTCTTTATTCCCTTATAATTTTATCATTGGATGCATAAAGCCTTTATACAAATACTTTTACTGAAATATTCGACAAAAAAACTAATTTGATAAAAAAATATCTTAATTTCTTCCAAGAATTCAAAAAAATATGAATAATTCTTAAATTATTATGATTACTTCCAATATATATTTCCTCTCATATTATGAATTGAATATTCCTCACTTTTTATGTTTATCACTACTACACTTAAGTGTTTTACAAGAAAGAGACATGTTTTCCAAGAAATTTTATGAATTTGGAATATATATTATTATAAAAAACAATATAATTCCAACCACCACGTGAATGATTGATAGATTTAACATTTTATAACATTAAATTTTTCAATTGGAAGATATGAAAGCCTTTTCCTTCTAGAATAATGGATCTTTCATTCGAGGTTTGTGTCTATCATCCATTAGTTTAACAGAAGATTTTCCACTTTCTTCTCAATCCATACATTCTCATTATTATTTTAGAAACCATAATTTTATATAGAAATCAATTCATATTCATATTTAATAGGAATAAAATTAAACTATTTTTCTAAACCTTCATTTCCTAAAACATTTTCAGATTCAATTATGACTTTTGATTATTTATTGAAATAATCATTCAAACATCTTATGAATTTTTCATCATTAATACATTTTTTATTTTGTGTTGTCCAAATCAAATATTATTTTATCTAACATCACACTATATATTTCATAATTTTATCATTCCATGACACCATCAATATGAGGTTATTAATTAACATAGTGTATGAATTCTTTTTGATAAAATATTCCTCACATTCAATCATCGTCTTTTATTTATATTGGAATAAGTGATGTTATTTTGGGATTTTAGTATTTTTATTATGACTTACTACATGTAATGATTTCCACAATTTTTCTTTGTATGTTACATTACATTCTTCTACTAAATATTCTTAACATTAATCATCTGCATGTTGAACATGATTCATGAAGTTCATAACATTCTATGGAATTTATTGTTCTGAATATATAAATTATAATGTTTCATTTTCATGTTATTCGATCTACAATGAATGTTTCTTTATTTCATGTAAAATTAATTTTTTACATTGTTTAATAGTATGGATTCCTTTTTCTTTTTATTCATAATTTTTTTTTGGAAATTTCTCTAGGTTCATCGATATATTCTTTATTAAATTTTCACTCAGGTAGATTAATGATATTTCTCCCAAATCAACTGTACTTGAAACATTTCAGTCGAACCATTCCTTTGATCATTCATATAATTTTTATAATGTTTTTCAGAGATAAAAGACATTATGTTATTACTATACTTATCCATCTATTATTCATTTTCTATGTTATCATAATTTCATTGTTCTATTAATTACATTTGAGATTATTTATAGATTCAAAGTCAATATTATATTTAGATTGTTTTAAAAAATCATGCGCCTTATTAATTTCATATTCATGTAGTATATTTAATGATTAATTGGATTTAAATCAAAAATATATTCCATGGTCAATAATTTAGGTTCAAATATCTCTAGAAATATTATCATTAATATGTTTTAAAATAATTTAACCGAATAGAGTTTCTCCATATCATATAATATTTCTAATTTACACATTTAATGTTTCTAAATAATAAACATTTTTCTTCTCATTGTACATATCCATTTCTGAAAAATAATATTTTTATATTTGTTTTCTTTAATTTTATTGTAATTTCCTTCAAATATATGTTCCATCATATCCATAGTTCCCTTAGACAATGTAATAACCATAAATGATGTATGAAATTTTTCCAAAATTGATATGAGAAAAGAATTATTTTCATTTTAATTAAATTCTATGTTTTTTAATAAAAATTCATAAGTTCATCCTTTTCCCTTGATCTAATACTAATTGTAGTTGCATCTAGCCCTTATAATACAAGATATAGTAGATAGGGTATTATAATATTATTTCATCAATGAATGTTTTCCATAAAAGTAAGGGATACAATGATCGTTAACTAAATATATGTTATCCAACATAAAAAATGTATCATATATAAGGATCCTCCATTTGATACAATTTTTTACAAATAAGAATTGGTGAACCCTTATGGGTCAAATATTTCACTAAAATTTTCCTACATCATTTAACATTAGGTTAAAATAAATGAACAATTAAGGTCATTATATTATCATGTAATAAAATTGTCTCATTGTAATATATTATATATTATACATGAATGAAAATACGACCAATTTTTACAATATCTAGCCCCGGTGAGGGAACCGATATACTTCTCTACATAGGATGTCTAGGCCACAAATTTTACACTATAATTAGTTTTAAATTAAAATAGTGGGGAATGATTGATAATTTACTAAAAATTGAAACCTACACTTATGTATCAAATATATTACTATAGTAGTTCTCACTAGTTAAAAATATGATCTTTCCTCAGATAGATATAAATTGAAAAAAGATTACGTGCCCGACCATTATCCTCTAAAAATTTAGACATCTATATACTTTATGTACAACAGATATAAATTCTAGACTCCTTAACATGGTGATTTACTAATTAAACGTAATGAAATTTTTGGTGACATTAGTTCATTATCTTATTAAAATTTTTTACTAAAAATGATCAATGTCATCAACCAAAACAATAGGCACATTACCATGATGAATTCTCCCCATTTATATAACCAAAACCTCTATAATAATAGTGGAGAACATTTTCATCTAATAATGTCATCTAATAATTATATAAAACTCAACATGAACTCCCCTAAATGATTTTTTGGAACATTAACCATGTATCACAACATCTGTATAATCATTGTGAATTAAAAATGTCTATTTGAATTCTGTAGGCATGTTCTAGTTTGTGTACTTTTTATATTTCATTATCTTAATGAAAATTTCCAAGTCCATTAGTTCCTTGAAAATCTAATTTTAGAATCCTATCCATTTGGTGGTAAAATTTTATTACATGTAAAATATGTTAATGCATTATATTATATCACGTAATTCTGTTGAGCTCATCTAGTAAACATTCTTTAATTTATCATCTTGTTAAATAAAACATTATATTGTTTATCTTAATATATTTTTTTAATATAAACCACTGTTTTGGTCAACATAATATACATGTAGATAATTATGAATCACTATTATTACTGTCAAACAATGATATTGTTATTATTCAAGGAACTAAACATGCATCTGCTAACTAAATTTTCAGAGATATTCTAGTGAAATCATGTTAGTTTACTAGGTTAGATACACTGAGAGGGGAGGTGAATCAGCGTATGGAAGATTAAAACAATTGTCCCTATTGATATTGTTTAGTCTGTTAATTAAAACACATTGCTCTATCTTATTTGTAGGATGATATAAGTACAAATTAAATCATGCAGAAGAAAAAACAATTTTTACTCAGTTCACAGTCATAGGGCTACATCCAAGGAGCATACACCAGTGATGTGTTGATGTACCAATTCCACTATAAACACACATCTCTTTACTATGTTCGAAGCATACTAATTGTTCCTACTGGTTTACAACCAGTCCAAATATTAAATCACACTGCTCTCTCAACTGATGTGTGATCACTGCTTCTTCAAAAGATTTAATCACATTTTTTAGACCTGCATGTCTCTTCACTATCACTAATTAATTTTGCAACATTAATTGTTGATAGAAGCTCTGTTGAAATCCAAAATTCACTGTAAAATGAATCTCACATTGTATCGAGTGTACCAGGAATTCCCAAATAATATGAGCAACACTTTCTGCACCTTGCACGTAATTTTCTTATTTTGCATGAAATCCACTTTTCGCACAACACCACTTTTACACGAAACCAATTCATTTACGTGATACAATATTCATTTAAGCACAGACTTTTCTCAATGTTAAAAAAAATATTATATGAGAAACATCCATCTTTAATGTGAATTATTTTCTTTATGAACAAAAAATTCTTTTTACGTGAAAATTTGTTGTTTACACACAACTCCCTTTCTACTTCTAATTTCACACCCCAGAGATTGAAGACTCTCAAAGTCATGAGCTCCCTTGAATGAAGTGGGTTTCCTCATATTTATATTCAAAATTAAACATGCGTGAAAACGCCTTATTTAGCACTTATTTCCCTAGGAGCACGGAAAACAGATCATATGTGAAACACTTTATTTCTCGCACTGCTCTAAAATTTCACACACATCGTGCCTTTTCAAATATTCGTTGTTCTGATCCCAAAACACCACTTGCACGAAAAACCTCCCTTAACTATTTTTTACAGCACACAAATTTTTTGCACTACATTCTTTTTCAGGTACCAGTTTACCTCCCTTTTCCAAAAACACATCTCTCTGTTTTTTGATTTTCAAGTCCAAAAATTTAGAAAACTCTGGAAAAAGAACCACTTGGTATCTTCACTTTGTGTACCACCTTCAAATCATCCATTTAATTTTCATGGTTCTTCTTTCAAACATGGATATCCCACAACATCTCTTGAACTTAAATTCACTATGAAAACCACCTTTTGTCACAAAATTGGACATCATGGTCTCCTCTCTCAGAAAACACAACATAGAGGCCCGTTTAGTCAAAAAATAGAATCACCTCAAAAATGATTCAATGTTACCTTAATAGATTTTTTCCCAATAAATCATACATCAATTAGATTTATTTATCTTTGTATATTATCTTTATTTTCAACAAAATCAAGCTGTAAAACATTCATTCATCATGATTTAGAGATTCATAATTTCATAAATAGTAGAAAAAATACAACCCCTTCACCAATCATTAGGATCATCAAATACACACATATTACCTTAATCCATTACAAATATTGTATATATAAAATTAAAAATCCTAACAACAATCTATTACAGTTCACCGATCAAATACATGTGATATTATTAAGATACAATGACCCCATGTATTAGAGTACTATTAAATAATCAATTATAGCTTATCCAAGTATACACGTAACATAAATCAACAACATAAATGAAATCAATAATTTAAAATAAACACACACAAAATTAATGAAATTCAACATTATAATGAATCATTATGAATAAAAAACTATATAATAGATTATAAAATAACTACACTAGTTTGTGGTTAAAAAAATAATCATAAGTGAGAAACCAAATAACATAATCAAGAACTTAAAAATTAGTATGTCATACAAGAAATCATCATCATGTTTAATTATAATCACTACGATAAACTCTTTATAGATTCATTAATCAATTTAATCAATCTATTTCAATTAGTTGTATTGTTAATTAAATATAAATATCTGATTATAAATATCGATGTCATGACCACAACCATACCTTAAAACCCCACAAACCACATTAAAAAATTTAAAAAATAGCAATTACATAAATCACCTCAAAAAATATAAATATATAAATAGAAATATTCATTACACCCATCATAATGGATAACATGTCACTCACAACAACAAACCCAAAAAATTCTTTAAAATTACACAGTATAACTAGGAAAAAACATATGGAATGTATATATAAAAGAAAACCTAACCCCTATTGTTAAATATAAGTTTAATCTATCTAATAAACCAAAAATACATACACCTCATCCCATGGAAGAGATAAGACATGAAATTCAAAAAATATTGTTATGAGTCTAGAAAAAATAAATTATATTTGTGTTAAATATCACAGATCTATGACAGATAAGTAACATTCCATAATTTGAAGGAATGAAAGGGAACTATAATCCTGAAATTTACCCTAAATTTATCTCAATATTCTAAATCATATCAATGTAATAATATTTTTCAATAATATAAACACTCCCAAATATAAATGATACCATGCCAAACTACATAAATTATATCCTTGTTAATTATTCTACAATTCTATGAATATTTTATTTTATAATGATATTAAAATTAAATAATCACTTTCTATTTACATATATGATCAAATGTAGTATATTTAATTTGAAAAAAATTAATATATACAACATAAACACAATAATTCATTAATGATGAATCCAATTAATCAAGTTTATCTTTTAATATTCATCATTATTATTCTAGATTTCCCATTTATGTTCCACGTTTTAAATAATTTCTATATTTATTTGAGATATATAAATATCGTACTAATATATTTTAATCATTATAGAATCATGGAATTATAATGGTGGTATCAAATATAATCAAATTTTTACCTTTATCACATTATAATGTATATATATTAAATAATTTCAACTTGCTCATTGTTAGAGAACCATGATATATAATATTATTATTCTAGTAAAATATTAGAAGATGTAGGAAAATAAATATTATAAACATGATATGATAAAAACTAAACAATGAAAAAATTAAATGAAATAAGAAACAAAGTATAAGCCCTTCCCTTAGAACAATTGATCAAAACAAATCCATGGAATATTTATAACCTAAAGAGAATAAAAAAGTAGAATAAAAATCACCCACCAAATATAAAACCATATGTTTTGAGTACGAATGAAAAAAAATAAAATTACAATGATAGAGAGGCATCTCAAATGTTTTGAAGAGTGTTGGTTTATTAATTTTTTCAGAATAAAACCCCTTGTGATTTTATGATATATATATATATCCAAATAGATTTAATATATTCAATATATTTCATTACCCACAACACTGTGCTTTAACGAACCACAATATTCGATTAGTGTTATTATTTTAACAAGAAGTTTATAACATAGCTGTTAAAAATGTCATAAGTAATTATAATTATTTTTTTAAAAAAATTATATATAAATTTTTTTTATATTAAATTCATATTGTTAAAAATTTACTTAATTTTTTCTAATGTCTGTATATATTTCAAATATAATTTTTTCAAAAAAAATGATTTTATTACTTTATCTCAACAAATAATACATTAACTTTTCACCACTTTTAGAAATTATTTTTGGAAAATTAATCTCCATTTTTTCAATCAATATGTAAAAAATAAATTTTAATGGCTTTTTATGAATTTTTTGAAAAGATAAATTTTCGAAGTAGTAGTTAAAAAATACCTATTTTATTGAAAACTAACTTCCCATTTAAATCATTTATAATGTTATATATTGTTTTTAAAAAATTTAATGTAAAATTATTTAAATTTTACTATTATTAATAAAATTTATATAATTATAATCAAGTTCATGTAAAATATGTATATAAAATCGTTTTATTATTATGATATCATTTTTATGGAAAACAATTTGTCATCACGTCTTCTAGATTAATTTAAAATTATGTTATAATACTTTTATGAATACAATATTGAATCATCTATTCGATATATGTGATATTTATATTAAACATTATATTATTATTTAATTTTTTTATCATAATGAATCAATAAAATATTAAACACATTATTAGAGAATTTAATATTAAAATAGGTTTATTGGAGTATAATCTAAAGACTTATCAACATAATGATATACAATTCCAATTTTACAAAAATATTTCTGAATAATAGTATATATATATTTTTAATAATTAATATTGGAGCCCTTTTGAATTTGTAAAATGTGAGTATGACATTTTATTTTTAAGCATTCCAAGTCTGTCCTCTACCAAACTAGTAATTGGGAACCACCTCTCCTTTCATCTTGAACACTAAATATTATTTTATTTTTGAAAATAATAACCAAAATCCCTTTTGTAATTAACCACCAACATACTAAGTCACTTAATTATATTTTGATACCCGGCTAAGAATGATTTAAGTGAAAACCTTAGAAGTTTTTATGAATAAGTGATATCGTTTTGGACCAGGATTTAATTTATTATTTTTTATTATTCATCCTTAAAATAATATTCAAATATTATGATATCATAATATAATTATATTACGTGTATTTACATGTTATATTTTTGATCGAATATACTATATCCATCTAATCCTATATCTATGGGGAAATGAAATTGTTGATCACGTGTATGACATACTATCACCTCACGAAAAAATATAATTTGTTTTCCATTAGCGCTCATTATGAAATTATATAATAATGTGTATAATATGTATATACAATATTTTTTACTTAATTAAAATTCTTTCAATAAAATATAATATCTACCAACATACCTTATATGTTTGTATGAAATTATAATGTTACTCATGCGTACATGTAGACTACCACAATCATAAATTTATATCATTTCTATTTCATTTAAATATGACATGGATGGAAATATGGGTATATGTAAGGATTAAATATTATATTTGAGAACTAAAAATGATTATGTAAGATTGATATATTATTTACCATTGTTTTGTTTTATCTATTGAGATAACTAATTGAGCATTAATGTATACATATGACTAGTCGGCTTTAAGAATATCATAACCCATTTTCAATATATAATGTTTATGGTATAATATATATATATATAATTAATCTATATGATATTTATTTCATGGATAAAATTCTTATGATTATGTAAATATTATCAATATATAATGTTCAAAACTATTCAAACAAATCATATAAAAAAGTTTTGATGATTAGAAACATCTTTGAAAAAAAGAATTTTTTTTGAAAATGTGTAACAAAGGGTAATTAGTGAATAATATTTGGAAATATAAAAATTATTACAATTCTATGATAGTTTTATAATAAACATATATTTATTATATTGTAGGGTCAAACATATATGATGAAATTCTTGACATGAGTTACGGTATTTTAATCTTAAATTTTCATTAGTGGGTCATAAGTTGTATTATGGACCTATATAATTTAATGATGTTTATATACAGCTTGTTAAAAATTATATATCATTATTTTACATATTATAATGATATTTATCATTTCATTTATTTTTATTTTTAATGGGTTTTATGATTTAAAATTTACAAATGTGGAAAAGGATTTTAATATCTAATTTTCTTCTTTGGGACATTAGTTATGTCATGAAATTATCATCGTTTATGATGTGTATATACTAACCCTTTGAGAAGTTATATAATTAATTTACCAATTTTCATGATATTTAAATTTTAATTTTATTTTATTTTTTCACTAGGATTATGATTCAAAATTTATAACTGTGGTTATGGATATTCTTCTCACTTTTATTTCTATGATACAATTTTTATATTCTGTACTTTTTTATTTTTTATGGTGAATATAAATCCCATGAATTTATTTTATGTAGATAATTATTAATATTAATGGGGATTTATAATTAAATATAAGGTTCTTTATTTTATCAGGATATTGATCCTAATGTTACTAATGCCATAGATTTTTGATGTTATAATCTCATTATTTATTGTGATTGTTTATGATTATTCTTTTAATGATAATATTATAATATATCTAAAAATAAACAAATTAACTTTATTATCCTCTTTTTATTTATAAAATTAATCCTTTTTTACTTTCATTTTTATCCCATTCTATAATCATTATTCCAAAAGAATGTTTTTAATGAAAACTGAATTTATTTCTTTCCAAGATAAAATCCCCTTTTTATTTCATATATATTTTTTCTGAGAAACTACCATAAATAAGGTTTTTAATATTATACTAATATGTGTTATCATCATTTTTAGGAAAATTTTTCCTTTTAAAAGTTTGTTTAAAATTAATCTTCTCATCAATTTCTGAATTAGGTACTTTTGACATTTCTCAAAAATAAACATAGAACCATAATTTTAACTTATAGATAATGAACATTATTTTCCACTAAAATGACCAATAAATGGTTTAGATATTACATTACATGTTTCAAATTATATTTTAAAAGAGAATATTTTCATTATTAATTAATTTTTTTTCTTTTTAAAAATTATTTCAAAAGGTAAATGATACTTTACCAAGTAATATTCCAAATATTCCTACAAAATCGTTTTCCATATAAGATGACATCCTTTGTTGTTACTTATGATTTGCTGTGTATATTTTCCAATGATATCGTTTTTATTAAATCTATGTAGTAATACTGTTATGATGATTTCCTATTTATTATAATAATTTATTTTCCATGGGTTATACTATGATGACATGTTTGTGGAACTCATTGATTTTTAAAGGAATTGATTTGATGAATATTTTATTATAATATGGATAAAAAATTTATATATTACATGACAAATGGGACCAATATCTCTATATAATTAAATGGAAAAATATAATTTTACAATATTCTCAAATAGTACACAAGATATTATCCCATGCCAAAAAGTGGTTTTATGAGAGGTTATCCCACAACAAATCATGTTTACAATGGATTTAATCATAATCCAAAATATGGCTCAAAAGTTGTTATACCAATAATAAAATGTTATGATTATCTTGGTGGGTATCCTTGAAATAATATTTTTAAATGATTATATATATTTTGCATATTAATGTTTTATTAACAATTTATGCATAGATTAATTACTTTCATTAATTCATTTCTAGTTCTTGTCTTATGAAATACCATGATTTATTCAATGAATAATTTTTAGGATATTTGATATGTTGGGTATGGTTTTATAATTTTATTGTCATGATCTCATACCCTTATTCTCATGTGATTTTTTATATCTCTCATGTTTTCAATTACTGAACATCTGATGTCTACTCTTCCAATGTTTTCTTTCCCAGGTAATGAAGAAATAAGTTATGTATTAAATTTATAAGAAGGGTTCTACATATTAATAGATTTGTTTGAGATGATATAATTCACCTATGAACCAGTTTTCCATGTATCCATGTTTCCAAAAGCACTAAACATATTTGATTTTATTATATATTATTATATTTTGTAATGAAATATAATAATTGATGATAAAATAACAATGTACATAAACAATGGTTTTTATAGTTATTATTAGAGTTTATAGTTATCATTTGTAAAAAGGAGGAGAACATTTTATTTAGAGCCAATGGTATAAATAAATATTTATGAGCCCATACATTCTATGATGAATGAACCTATTTTATTTCAATTAATTTCTTTAATTTTAACAATATGGTAGTTCCTAGTGGGGTCACTGAGAAAAGTGGAGTGCATGGGGATTGTACGAAGCTCAGAGCCCATGTTTTTGGAGTTCCCTAATTATTCAACTAATTAGTAGAATCAATGTCCCCCAATCAACATGGTTATGGTAAACCATGAGGTGAATTTCAGAACACAACTGATGGCCACAATATTTTCCCAAACCATGAGACCTAAGCGGGACTACCGTATAGCTTGTCTTAGAAATGCGACAAAGAGAAAACCCATTGTCAACATATATATTTTTTAAAATGTTCCATTACTATTAAATGAGGTGTTCAAGTAGTTCTAGGGGTATGGTTGGCACATATTTTCACCAACCGTGCATCCAATCTGTGAAACCCATGATTGAAGGGTAAATTCCAATTTATCAATTAAGTGATTTAAATGATTAAAACATTTTTCCTTATCCTCTTGCAAATAACATCTATTATTATTTGAGAGATTCCTTAATATGTTTCTCTATGATTTTATAATGTTTCACCATCTGATGATAGAATCATGCGTTGTTCATATTGTTTGATATATTATAATGAGTTCTTATTTCCTTAAGATCCTTTCTTCATTTATCATTATATAAAAAATGAAATTTTTGTGTTATATAAAATTTAATATTTATATGTATTTCATAAATTTGTCGATTTTCTTCTAATAGAGAATCAATCTGAGGATGATATAGCAGTATTGTCCTTATGAGGGATTAAAGTATGTGTTCTATACAATTTCTCTAAATGTTTGGTGGTCTATATCATATTTATGTCATAAAGAATTCCATACATTACAGATATTTCATCATAAATTTTGAAAACATTTAGTAAAATGTATAATACATGTTTATGAAATGTCATGGGTCCTTTATATGTGGTTGGAGGTTATTGACCTCATCCTAAATTAGTAATGCGACATTGTCATCCATTTGACCATAATTATTCCACCTTTTGAGTGTGTTTACCTTTCTTTACATTGATGTAAATTATTTATAATAATAATGTGAATTTTCGATGGTTTTAGGAAAAATTTTTAACATTTTTTATTAATATTTGAATGTTTTGTAATGGATATTTTCTTGGCATGTATATGACTATAATGGTATTAGTGAACTAATTAATGAAGCAGGTTTATGAATGGATAATGATTTAGTTATGATGTATCATTGTGAATCCTTTAGACATTTCTACTTCTAAGATCATTTTCATTTGACTTAACTGGATTACATTGACATTAAATTTCCTTGGATCCTATTTACATGAACCACTTGGAATACATGAACATTTCAACTCTTCGAATCCTAGAGTCCTATCTTTATCTGATTCCTTGTACATTTGTACTCCTTGGATATAATTTACATGGTTTGTATCACATACTAGGATGCCACAGACATTTCTACGATATGGATATGGATTTCATATTTTACAAAAAATATTGGTATTCCATTTAAATTTATACTCTATGGATATTGAATACAATAATGCCTTGTAAATTTCTACTCTTAGGACCTTCACCCGTGTAGGGATTTCAATTGATTAATTGATATAGGTATTTGATGAAGATATTCATTATTTATATTTAGAACTTCTACTATTATTTCTCAATCATAGTTACCCTTGAATATATGGGCAACATCAATTATACTATTATTACATATACCCTATATATATTCACTCTAATTCACATTATATATACATAGTGAAATTGTGATAGACAATGTTGGGGTGGCATACTAAGTGTTATCTCACACCATATTCCAAAAACCATTTGGTACCTAAACAAACATCATGGGTACATATAGGGTCATTGGAAAGAACCTATATAGATATTATTGTTTCATTTATTTCATATTATCAAGGGAGTACAAGACCGAGTAAAGGATCATGCTACTATCTAGAGATATTTACTTTGGATTTATATATCATATGGATATATTTATTAAAATAGATTCCTATTTTTAGTTATTAACTATCTTTCATATATCATACAATTAACATCATTGATATATGACTTTTTTGGATGAGATTACTGGGTAATTTATATGATAGATGATTTTCTGTTTTTTTTAAATCGTGTATATTTTTCATACTGGTTTATATAATTATAATATTTTTCTACACATTCATAATGATGATATATTTTCCTCAATATTCCACCAGGGGACCTAATTAATTGTCATAAACCTATGGAATTTGGGGAGGTCTTCTTTAGTATATATAGCTATTCTAGTTCAGTTATTATTCTACAAACTGGGTTCAAGATGTCACAAATTGGTATAAGAGGTTTCTATACATTCCCTTACAATTTTGGAAAGGTGGAAAGAGAAAATAGATGTTTTAGAAATTTTTTATGAGCCTATTATAGGGAGTATTTAACCCATGTAGAGTGAAAATTGAAATTACCTGGGATGAGACATGTAGTTATGGATTATAAATATTAAATTTTCCTTAATATCTCCATTAGTTGAGGAACTTGATTTTTGATGTTTCATATAACTAGGAATTTTATCTTTGGACATTATATAAAAGACATATTTTATCATGAATCATTTTAGTCACATCAGTGATTAAATGGAAAGCCTTATTCTATTCAATTTTATATTTAATATGAAAACAATTAGGATTTTATGGTTCCTTTAATGTTATGTCCAGGAAAATATGCTATCATTTCATTAAGGGTCATTATAAATTATTTTTGTGATTAAATTGATGGAAGAGATAATTTATAAGGATTATGGGTACTTGAAAATTAGAAACAATGATCTATTAATCTCTATCACTAATTATAATTGGTATATAAATGTGTATCAAATTAAATGAAACTGGGCCCCTAAATTAATGGGAATAATTATATGGGGATTCCAATTTCAATTTAATGGGTCAATTCTTTATAAATTATAAATTGATATCCATATATTGGAACCACTGTCTTATAATAGATAACGTAAACCTCACCCAATCATTGTATTGGGTAGTAGACAATCCCTCTTACCTATAATATGATCTCTTTGTCTGCTAGAACTTGATTTAGAAGCATTTTCATGGGTGTGACTTTGGTTTATGTAGGATTTTTCCTATAATTCATGTAAATCTATCACCATATTGTTACCAAATCTCATTTAAGGCATGATGATGGAACAGTTTGACACATTTCACCAAAACAACATCTATTTGGGTGCCATTAGGTTGAATATGACCATGCTCTAGAGATTGTGGGACCTAGTACACTTGTAGATCCGCATGCATTTTTTTCATGCTGCACCTCTAGTTATACATGTTATGGAAATATTTGTCTAGTTTCGTGATAGGTTCCTACACTATATGGAGACTACTCAGGGATCCCATCATGCTAGCATGACTATGAAAGTGTTTGTGTACTATTTCTAGTACGATAACCCCCCAAATATTCGGGGGATTTTTATTGAAGGGACTTATAAATATCGTTCTTTGGTTATTTTTATCCAGAGAAATAGAGGGTCGATAAAGAAAAATAATTTATGAACATAGAGTATGGAATGTTTTTATTCATGGACTATTATAACCATTTTATTGATCTCTTGAATTTCACCCCTATTTTTATAGTTTATGGGATATCTAATCCAAGGGGATTCAAGGATAGTCTCAAGTTGAAAATCTGATCGTAGGTGAATGTTTTCCATCATTCCACCATACACTAAAAAAATTACAACTTTAGAAGGGGTTTTTTTACATTACTAGCGTTTATAACCCCTTATAAAGACATTAGTGGTGGTTGTGAGGAACTACTGCTAATTTTCCCACCTATTGTTCTTACATGACATTTGTGAGGAAGTACTGGTAAATTCATAGTTCATTTAGTAGCGGTTATGTTAGAGGGGGTTTAAACACCCTCTAATGTTGCATAAAATTTACCACATTATAGGTAGTTATAACATAAAACAGACTCAAAACTTAAGGATTTTGGGGTGGTTTGAACCGCCCCAACCCCTTTGATAACACTCAGTCCATGCCCTTGGGTGAAACCCCCACCGTTGTCAACTAAAGCCCCCCCACCCCCCCCTCGCCCGATAAACACCTGAACACCAAACTTAACAATGGCTCCACACTCTTGAAATACCAAGACCCCCCCCCCCCCAATGTCCCCAGATCCCCCCCCCCCACTGTGTGCCCGAAAACCCTTTGTCTGTAGTGCTTGTGCGAATTTGCCTCACCCCCGGACACCCCCTCTTGACACACCTAAACAGCATCGACAAAAACCCCTACCAGAGCCCAGAGCCCTCCATGCCCCAAACCCTTGACACCACTATGGGCTCTAGGCCAGACCCTTTGCTGACACCCCCACAATTTGTCTGCTAGATTCCCACCCACTGACACCCCCACAATTTGTCTGCTAGATTCCCACCCACTGACACCCTAGACACCCCACGACAAAAAACCCTGACAAACACCCGGACACCCCCTTGACACAAGCTCCAACCTCTGGACACACACGGACCCTCCCACCCTTGTCCTTATGGCCCCTCGCATGCCCACTCATAGCCCCGCAGAGCCCCGTGCACTGCCACCCTTTTTCGCCAGAGCACTCACGCCTGTACCCACGTCTATTCGCCATGGTAGCGGCGTAAAATGAAATCAATGAGGTTCAAACCAAGGACCGGTTCAAGAAACCACAACTGTCGAACCATAAGGCTAACCGCATTTTCAAATTTAATATATGTTGTTTTATATTTATTTATATTCTTAATTATTATTTTATATATTATATATATATAAATGTGTGTGTGTGTTTAGAAATATAAATAATATAATATATTTGTATAAAGTTTTATTATTTCTCTAGAATATAATATATATTTGTGTATAATATTTATATATAAAATGTATTTTCGTATAATTATAATATTTTTTTGAATAATTTATATATATATATAAACACATTTTTGTATATATAATATATATAAATATATATTTATACATATATTAATAAATGTATTTATATTTATGAGTGTGTTTCTATTATTGTGTTTATAGATATAACATAATTATAATATAAATTATACATATTTTATATTAAATAAATTTATATTATATATTAATTTAATAATTATATAAATTTATCTTATATCATCAAAAAACATATATATACAAACAAAATTAAATGCATTAATATATTTGGAAATAAATAAATATTTAAATGATATATATATATCTACAAAATTAATTTATAATTAATATGCTATACTACATTACACATAAATTAAATATATAATATATATAAATTTTTTTACAATAAAATATTTATAATATAACTAAATATTATATTTATATTTATATTTATATTTATATTTGTATTTGTTAGTATATTTATTTTTCTCTAAATTATTTAACTTAGTATGGATAATCAAATATAAATGTATTTATATATAAGTATACAATAGAATTATATTTGTGTATGTGTGTGTGTAACAATAATTTAAATAATTATTATATGATAAATATATATGTGCTAAATTAATTTATAATTAAGATGATATACAACAGTATACATAAAATAATTATATAATAGATATAAATTTATTTAAAATATATTATTTAAAATATATAATATTATATAAATAAATAGTATAATTATATTTATAAATATATTTATATTTAGTATTTTCAATATTATTTAAAATAGTATACATAATCTAAAAAAGAAGTTTTTTTAAATTACTAAACAATACAAATATATTTTTGTATGTGTGTGTAAAAATACTATTATTAATCATTATATGATATATATATATATATATATATATTTGTGTGTGTGGGTGTGTGTGTGTGTGTGTGTACTAAATTAATTTATAATTAAAATGGTATAATACAATATATGTAAAATAACTATAATATATATATTTTCTTATATAATAAAATTATTATAATATATATCTAATATAATTATATAACATATATATGTATATGTAAATTTATATTTAATGTTGTCTATATAATATATATTTGATTACATAATATAATATAATTGTATTTATATAAAAATATAAAATAAAAATGTATTTAATATAGTATATGTATAATATATTTCATAAAATAAATATATAGTATTTATAAAACGATATATAAATTTAATAAATTTTTATAAATATGTTAATAATTAAATTTATATTATTTATATCAATATATATATATATATGAATACATTTTTTTATATGTATAAGTATTTATTTAAAATATTTAAATTCATTTCCTTATATATATATATATATGTTATAATATATTTAAATAAATTTATATAATGTTTTTATGTAATATAAACACACAGAAACATGCATAAACCCACATATATATTAAAATACTAGAATTTATATGAGGTCTATTTTAGAAAATAAATAAAAATTTAGAGAGAGTTAAAACCCCCCTCTAATCAATGGTAGTTGTAGCGGTTCATAACTCCCATAAAATTTATTGAATTACAGGGGGTTAACTACCACCTCTAATGTCATAAATTACAGGGGGTTTTGAACCCCCTTGATTGAAATCAGTTAGAGGGGGTTCAAACATCTATAAATTATCTTAAATTAGAAGGGGTTCAAAACCACCCCTGTTTTCATCAATTATAGGGGGATCAAAAACCTATATAATTTATTAAATTAGAAGGTTTTAAAAACCCCCTCTAATGTCATGGATTAGAGGGGTTAAATTCCCATTTTAATATCATTAATTAGAAGAGGTTTAAAACACCATATAATTTCTTAAATTAGATAGGGTTCATAACCCCTCTAATATAAGGGATTAGTGGATTTTCATAAACCCCCTCTTATATATTAAATTAGAGGGGTTGTGAAGCCCCTCCAGTTCTTTTAAAAGAAATCATATATATATATATATCCAAATGAATTATATATATATAGCTCCTCTAAAATACATCATAAAATATCATGCCACTAATTATTTTATTTTTGAGTGGTTTTGATATATCATGATCTAAAATCAAACCACATATTAAAATAAATAATGCTAAAAAAATAGAGGGGTGTGTTCATAATCCCCCTCTATTATTTATAGAAAATGAATTTATAGGGGGTTCATAACCCGCTCTAAATTCGATGAATAGAGGGGGTTGTGCAGAATGCCCTCTAATGTTACAAAAAATGAATTTTGAGGAGGTTGGGCATAACCACCTCTAAATAACCCCATCTAATGTACTGTTATTTTTATAGTGATATCATAAATTGTTATTAATACTACAATTACTCAGTATATCCTATGGGGTTTTAGGGGTGTATATAATGTTAGTTCATCTTATTGACCCAGTGGTCTAGTTTAATTTGGTAGGAAGCAACATTTTGAGACATCCAATATGGTAAATACAAACCAGATCAGTAGTTCTGGTAGTCTTTTTCATTCATCATTGTTATATGAAGGTAAAAATGTAGAGGCCATTTGATAAAAACCCAATTCAGTGATGATATTGTAGAACTATTGGTCACCATTAACATTTTGGTAATATTTGTTCTCTAGAATACAGTGAGTGCGGGTCTATAGTTAGTCAATGTTGTAGAGCGGTGCTAGCGACTTCTTTTCAGGATGGGTGCAAGAGTGTGGCCATCCAATTAGGTTGAGGTGGTTTTCATGCCCGAGGTAGCCATATAACATATTTCTAGAAACAATATAGTAGACCCTATCAGTGTATTCAGTCTATATCTCAAAGATGTTGTTTAGGACTTATTTATTTAGTGCAGTTGATACCTGAGCAGCAGAGTGTCAAACTATGTATAGTGATAGGTAAAATTATATTTTCCACTTAATTAGTATTTTTTATTTTTTAAATAGGTGTATCTCATTATTTTGTATTTGATCTAGTTTTTGAGAGGCTTGAGGTCGATGTTTAGTTTTCTTTTGTCATGATGACTCTCGATACTGCACTAGGGATTCGATAGGAGACTGTAAGATATTACATGGAGTTCCCCATGATATGTATGGGTGAATCTTTGTATAAAGAAACTTTATATTTTAGATGAAAGGGTTAGAAATAATTCTCAGAATTGACTATTTGGTTCCTATTAATGCTTATGTTTACTTATATTTCCAACGTGTGACCTTCACATCAACATAGAGTGGTTGTTTTTTCACAATGGTGAGAGGAATGTCTTGGAGAGCTAATTTCGACCCTTGATATATGGGTTGGGTAGGATGAAAACCAATATTTCTATCATATATATAGGGGAATAGAAATCATGTGTCGAGGATTTCCATCCATAGTTAGATCTTTTGATGGAATTTTTCCATGATAAGCTTTTAGGAATACCTCCGAAGGGACGGGTAGAGTTTTCCAATGATATTGTTCAATGATTTTTACTACTATCCATTCCTCATTATATGATGAATAATATAGAGTTACAAGAGTTAAATAGAATGATGTATTTGATTAAATGAATGGGATTTATAAGACATAGTGCTTCTCTAATGGGTTCAATGGTCCTTTTCAAAATAAAGCTAGAAGGTACTCTTAGGATTTTCATCAATTACCATTGGTCAATTTTTTTATAGTTTATAACTAGTATCCATTGACTCATATGAGTGATCTCTTCATGAATCTTCAATGAGATAGGGTTTTCTCAAAGATTGATATGAGACTAGGTTATTTTAAAATTTCGGTTACACTAGTATATATATCACATATATAATTCCATAGTAGATATGGATTGTACAGATATATGGTCATGTAATTTGGTCTAATGAATGTTTCATATACATTCAAGGGTATGATGAACTAATATTCCCACCCTTATTAAAATTTTTTATGGTGGTATTCATGGAATATATCTTGGTGTATTCTAAAACCTGAAATGAAAATGAAAAACACATTATATTATATTGTATAATCTGTATGATCATTGTTTATATACTACGATCATAAAGAAAAACTCTTGGATTGATAAAATTCACATCATGGGTCATATTATCTTTATTAAAGGAGTATTAGTTCACCTGGAGAAGGCTAATACTATTATTTCCTAGGATAATACAGATAAAAATTTTGATATTTGGAGTTTCATGGGGATAGATTACTATTATAGGCACATCATAAAGGACATACCATACATAGATGCACCTTTTATGTGATTGAGTAAGAATATTGTGAGGTTATTATTGTCAGAATCCAACGAGATAGGCTTTTAGTAGCTGAATGGGAGACTGACTTCATCATTAATATTGAATGTTATAGATCTATATAGGAGTTACATTGTCTATTGTGATACATCGGGTATTTGTATAAGATTAGTTTTGATGTAGGAGGTCATATTCATGGCATATATGTTTCTCTATTCAAGGCCACATGTGGGGAACTACTCAACACATGATATCATATTAACCTGTATCATTCATGTCTTGAATTGTTTGAGGAATTAAATGCTAGGATTACATTTTCTTGTGTATATGGAGAAAAAAATACCCAAGAATATATTTAAATAGTGTGATCTAAATCGTATTAAATGAATGTTTATTGAATACCTATATTTTTGTTTATTTTTAGATTGACTATATTCATGGGAATGGAATACAGTTGCTGATGATCTACGTATGGGGACTCAGACATAGGTTGTTGTGGAGTCCAGTATCCAGTGGATTTTTAGATAATTGTTTTATGATATTCACATAGAGGTTCTTGAAAATCATGGGCAGTCTTTCCTAATGTGATTATCAATTACCTCTTAATTTTTTAAGAGAGTGAATATGAGACATCTATCAAGTTTTATGGGATTAATTATGTGGTAAATAAATTTAGGTGATTAATCACTTCCTGTTAGGATCAATAATGATTATGAGATCATTTATATCTATGGAAATGTTTGTGTTCAAATATATTTAATAAAGTAGATGATGTGAGAGTGATATTTCCTGTTATGGGTAGTAAATCCTTATATTAATATGATGTATTTTGACTTTTTCTATCAATACTGGTGGTTGATGATGATGAGAGAGAAATATAGGTTTTTTACCTTGTCTTTCATTTATCAATAGGTGAATTAAGTGAATGAGTGGCTAGTAGAGATTAACTATTAATGTGTGGAAATGGGAAAACATCACCAGGGATTTTGTGAAAATATTTCATAGATCACCTCATGAATGTGACGTCACATGGGTAATTCTATATATGTTTAGAAAGGTTTCCCATTGCTTCTTATTCAATTTAACATATAATTCGATGTTATAGGGAGTCACTACCTTCATGATATCATATGCCTTAATGGGGTACCATGATATTTTATATAAGATTGATATTCCCAATTCATGTCACGGTTATGGATGGGGTTCCAGAGGTCACTGGGTTCACATGTACTACTTAGTACAACCTATCACACACAGACCGATGGTCTATCCAATAGTATAATATATGATTTGTAGGACCTTATTCAAGCACGAATCCTTGATTTTAGAGGTTCTTGGGAGAAACAAAAACATCTATTCAACTTTTAAAATAATAACCACATCCTTGTAACCCTAAAAAATTTCTCATTATGTCGACCTATATATTAGGCTTTAACATTCATCAATGTGTTGGTTAGAGGTGGAGAGGTAGGGATAATGTGTCTCCATATCATATATGAGACATTGGAGCATGTCTAGATTATTAGAAAGAGGATGTTGGTATATCAGTATATAAAGAAGACATATATCGATCATCACCATCAAAAAAATGATTTCATAGTGGGGAGTTAGGTTTTATAGTGTGTTTTTTTGAAGACTGGTGAATAAATAATTTTATATTTTAGGGAAGATATCGACCCTTTACATTTTTTCCATAGAGGCTCTGGATATAGTCTATATGATTACCTATTGGTTGTAGTTACCTCATATGTTACACACTATGTATGATGTCATCCACATAACTTAGCTTTGTCGATATCATTCTGATATATTATCTATTCTTCAACATGATGAGTTTTAGTTGATTGTTGATGTCTCCAGTGAAGTTAATACTATCCAATTAATTGATTGAGGAAAAAAGGTTCTTGGATGACATGGAGTTCATCTAGTATGGAAAAAAATGGAAGCAGAACAGAATACAAGGTGATTCTTAGGATCGGGAGGCCAACGTTCATGCCTAGTGGATGGAGTTTTTCTAAGAAGATACTTGACTACAATTGTAAGTGATATTAAATTTTCATTTTCTTTACGAGGTATATTTTGAGAGAAAAATATCTCTTTGAGGTATGAAACTATTTTATTTTATTAATTTCATGATTTTTATTCTTATGGTAGTACCTAATATGGTCCTAGAAGAAACAAGACTGTTTAGTTCTTTTATGGATCTTGTACCCTTAATTTTGGTATGATGCAGTTGGGCCGTATACTTAGTAAAAATCATGTTATCCAATCCACATGTTTATGTTAAAATATGTTTTTTTGTATTTCTACACAATATAGGGCCACACATTTTTTCCAAACTATGATCCCGACTCACTTGACCATGGAGCATGCCTCAGACATGAGATAGTGGGACAACGCACACTTAGTGCACAATTTTTCTTACCATTCACCTTGATTGTGTGGTGGGTTCTTGAGGTTGTGTTGGGAACACAATTGGGGAATTATTTAAAAACCATATGGCCAAACATTATGACCCTTAAATTATGTGTACATGACCATTTTCCCATAAGGAATACATATGTTTATAACATTTTCCATCCCCACTAGAATGTATCTTCTCCTCCCATTTGGTAGATCACATAAGCTATTGAAATAGGCTTTGATCTTGTTTCATAATTTGGTGTTTTAATCAAGAAACAATCATCTCATTGGATAACCAACACTACGTTCTATATTCCGTATCCACATTTAATAGTTTGTATATCTATAAAATATACTATTTTTTGTGACATAATATTCAATAATTCCATGATTTTAATCTATTCATCCATTTTTCTATGATAGATACCAAATTAGAGGCAGATTTGGGATGAGTTTTGTTCAATCTGATTATGGTTTTTGATTTATACATTTTCCAAAAAAAATGGTTTTCTATACCTTATTTCCAATATTCTACAGTCCAAACATTCCATGAATTTCTTCATAAATTAACAAACCCTTGAGTTAATTAATGATTTCATGTTTAATACATTTTGTGGATGATTTATATAAGGTTTTATGTAATTTATCTCAAACAGAACCTCCCATAAGATGGTTTCTTCTATTTAAACTTTATTATTTTACTCATCAGGTGTGTTGACCCTACCTTCCATCGTATGAAATTTTTCATCATAATAATGGTAATTGCTATAGGTTTTTGAATAATTTTTTCACCATTTCATTTGTACGTCATCTTGTATGAAGTGGATAATCTCTTGGATTTCATATGATTATGTATGGATTATTTAAATGATTAATGAAATGTTTTATTAATGGTGGTTATTTATGATATGTTGATTTATTTGTATGGATTGTACAATTCTACTCCATAGATCCCATTGATTTGAATTACATTGAATTCATAGAAATTTCAACTCATTGGATCAAATATACTTGAATATTTATGATTTATTGATCATTTATATTCATTTGATCATATTAAAATTAATTATTTGTTATCCATGGATTATTATACTAGATGGATTTGATGATCCCTTTAGATGCCTTAGACATTTCAACACATTTGATTTGATTTATATGGTTTAATATCTTACTAGTACACCTTAATAATTTTTATTCATTGGATCCAGTATATATGTTTTATATAGAATAGATAGATTCCATGGAAATTTCAAATACATGGAAACTTTTTACTAGGATGTCTTAGGTAATTTAAATTCTAGGATCTTTGAAATTATTTTGTTTAAACTTGATTCCTTTGTTTATGACTTTGATGGTGTTATTCAAGATTTATAGTTATCCAATGTGGAATGTTTTCTTGATCATTGTGATCCATGATAACATGGGTAGCATCTATTCTATTATTATTATTACTTGAACTCTAGCCATATCAGCACACTCATTCATCTTATATGTAATGACTAGACTTCATAGAGACACCATTTGTGTTATCCTATTATGGGTAATATCACACCCTATTTGGGATGACTTTTGATGCCAAGAGACCCATATGGGATGTGTGTAGGGATAATAGATTTCCCCAACATGTTAATGCATGATTAAATCTCATGTGTCATAAGTGGGGAATGAGAATGATCGATGGCTCATGATGCTTTCATAGGATAAATTTTTTGATCGTGTTGTAATTTTGGAACATTTATTATAATAGATACCAATTTATATTTATTACCTATCTTTTGAATAGAATTCTGTGATGGTCATTTTTATATTAAATTTTTGGATGATATTACAATGATATTTTAATAATAGATGTTTTTTCTTAATCTATTTTGTAAGCTAATATGCTTATTTTATTTATTGACATGATTATACCCCTATTATACACTCAAATAATAATGGTATGGTATCCTCACCATTATTATATGGTAATTCATATCTAGTTTGTAGCCTTTAGTATGTAAGGAGGCAGGCCTAAGGCCATGTGGCCAACCATATTCTATTAGTGTTAATTGAACCGAGTTTATAATGTCACAAAAATTCAGGAAAATAAATTGGACATTTGTTTAAGTATAGTCCAAGTGGTTTCAAAGAAATTATATCCCAATATAGTTAATAAATGTGGATGAGGATATAATAGATTTTTACCTTGGGGAAGTCAATCCAAAAATTTGTATTAGGATTTTACTCAATCATCACATATCAGATGATTCTGTTCCTTAATTCAAACTAACTATGACACTCCTAGGAATTATGTTTTAGAAATTTGAAAATAAATTTCAAACAATAATGATTGATTTTAATAGATTATTACCATGAATGAACCAGGATAAACCACTGGTTTTATAGTTTGAAAAAATAGTTTACTGATTTGTAAATCCTATAAATGATTTTCTGGATTTTGTGGTTTCCCTACTATTATTATTGTTCCTCATTATATGATTAAGGGTTTTAGATATTGGAATGGACCAATAGGAATAATGACAACCCAAAATATAATAGAAAATTATGTTGTTATGAGAAACAAAATTTTATAATTATTAGAGATAATGACATTTTTAGTATAACTAATTTGATGTCATGGTATATGATAAAAAACATGAACCTTGCTGATATTCCTAAAATGTAAAATAAGAGGAATATGGTCTTTTAGGAAAGTTCATATTGTAATAAACATATTGGAAATAATATTATTCATCCTCTTTGTTATAAATTCAGGAATATGTGTCTGGGATAATTTCTATAATAGAGGGGATTATTTTTTCTATGTAAGTGATGGTCATAGCGTAAGGATTTTTAATGCAATTCAATGTATAATAGGTGGGTAACATCAGAATTATTCATGTTAATTACCTAAACTAAGTGATAACTCCTAGAATTCGGAAAGACCTATGTTATACCATTGTATTCATGATAAATGGATGAAGTATATAGGTATTGGAATTCATTAAATGTTTTGAAGAATTTATTTTTACCAATGGTGTTTTGGTTACAAGTCTCATGAAAATTATAAGGATTGTGTTAATTTTGAATCAATATATTTCTTCAAATAAGTGTAAATTTACTGTTTTAAACACTGTGATTTGTTTTTTAGTAAAAGGATTATCATAATATTAAATTATTAGGATTCCATTTTTAGTTTCTAAGTGATAGTATTTTAATGTGATTAATGAAATTTCAGGAGACATGTTGTTTGAGTCAGTTATATATAACTCTTATGTTCAATATTACGTATTATTGGATGATTAATTATTTTTCAATAAGTTTAATGGTATTTATAACCTTTATGGTTTATTCAAAAATGATGATTAATATTAGTTTTATTGATTTATGTATAGGTTAGGGGAAATTATAACATTAAAAGTAATATAGTATTAGTAAAATGTAAAAAAATTCACATCCAAAAAGGCCTTCTAGAATGAACCCAAAACTAAAGGATTGTAAGGGTGAAATTCCTACCATTGTAATGTGTGATTTCTTTTTTAGTATAACATATATTTTTAATGAATTTAATATTAATTATTAAGATGATTTTTAATCATATTTTATATCATAGAGTTATCAATGGGATTTAAAATTTATATGGTAATTTTTTATGCCTTACGATAAAGGATGTTTTTTTTGAAATATTACACAAATTATGATTTAAATTTAGATATAATAATTTTTTTATTAAATAAATTGAGACATTATATATAGAGGAAATTTATGATATATATAATGATCATAATATATTTGAGTACACACAAACACACATAATGAGCTGGATATGAACTATAGAAGATGGTTTGAGTATTTTAATGATTATCATTTATCAAAACACGGCCAGTCTAGTAAAGAGAATAAGGTGGATAAAGCATTGAACTGAAAGGATCATACTGGAATTTCTATTATGAGGATCCAAAAATATCTAATATTTAAGAATTTTCAAAGGAATTATATCAAAATATTTAAGGTTTTAAATATTATATTTCTCAAATGAGTATTAAACCATATATCAAAGTAAATATTAATAAGGTATTGAAAGAATATATTGAGCTAAAAAAGTTGGTAAGAAATTTTCATGATAATATCTTTGATTACAAAGAAATGATAAAGTTTAATAACCATGTATGTGTTTTATACTAAGAATTTTTTAAAAATACATCATTATACGAAGCTCATAGTTCATCATTCCCTATTCG
Organism: Viscum album; assembly: GCA_963277665.1. Taxonomy (NCBI): domain Eukaryota; kingdom Viridiplantae; phylum Streptophyta; class Magnoliopsida; order Santalales; family Viscaceae; genus Viscum; species Viscum album. The sequence continues at coordinate 1,437,375,508 of OY728153.1, read as the reverse complement.
TCCATGAAATACAAACATTAATATTATTTTGATGATTATTTCTTGTGTTATTGAATGATGATTTATATTATTGAGTATCTATCATTGATTATGTTATTCAAGAATGTTATGGTAGATTATCTTCCTCTAGTGGAGTTTTTATACAATAATAGCTTCCATTGAAGTATTAAGAATGATCCTTATATACCCCACCATGGAGTATGCATAGAACTAATTTTTTTAATTCGGATAAATAATTATATTAGTACCTATGATTGGTGATGAAATGGAAAATAATATTTGAACCCTTCAACAACACATCAATGTTACCTAGAGTGGCAAAAATGTTATGCTAAAAATTGGTGGTGTGATATAAAATATAATATTGGGTGGGATTTTCCATGTGAATATATCTATGGAATAATATTATATATTTCATGAAGAAAGAAAATCTATGACTGAGGAATATTGTCCTTTTAACGATTTATACTAAGTAGGGATGGTATATTATTCCTTGGTACTTCCACCGAACAACTCTTATGTCCCTCATGTGTTCCATATATATCTATTGAGGATGTACTTACCTGATCCATGACACATACTAAAATAATTGCAATAACCAATAGAATATGATACTTCCTATCATTAAAAACATATTTAGATTTAGGATCATAGAGAGAAATTATATCGAGATAAGACCTCTCACATGGTCAATGTGTTATGGAAAAACTACCAAATAATTGAAGAAATGAGGGAATTTGAGGTTAAGATGTGGAAACCTATCCCAATTTATTTGAATGAAAATGATTTAATTTAAACATAAAACTCATATTAAGGAGTTAAATTGTATACCCAGATATTTTTTAATATATTACTTTTTCAAATAAAATTAATTACATATATTTCTTACATAATACACACCACCAAGTTTCAACAAACCAAATAGACTATTGATATTATTAATTAAACATTACAATTAGAAAATATAAATTAAATATATAGGCATGGAAAATAATAATCTAATTTAATTATATCATATTTATATAAATAATTTTTATTTTTAAAAATTAGTTAATTTTTAGAAATGTATTTATATGATTTAAATATTTTTTATTTTCGATAATTTTTTTAATGATTTTCATGAAAAAAGAGAATATTTTGTGCAAAATTTTGTTTTTTTAAATGAACTTAATATATTGTTAAATATGTTTTATATTATTCTATATAATTTTATGTAAATATTAATTTTCCAAAAAAAATTGAAAATCCAAATTTTTATGGATCTGCATTGTTTTATTTAATGTATTTCCAGAGTTATAAAATAATAGAAAATGTTTTAAATGATAAATTTGTAAATAAATTAAATTAATCTAATTAATTTAATTATAATATAATTCATTTTCAATTTTTAAATAAAAACATTTTATACATAACAAATGTTTTTTTGGAAAACCAATTTTTCTTCACAGTAGATGGTTTTATGTTAAATTAAATTATATCAACTCAGATAATTAAAGTTGAAAAAATATATGAAATATTTTTATCTTCATTATTGATATTATATAACAAGTCAAACTTAATATTAGGTAAAAATTAATAGCAAAAAATATATAAAACAATTTCCTATGATTATGTTTAAAATGGGTTTTCCAGGGATCAGTGTAAAAATATATTGGTTAAAGTAAATAAAAACATGGTCAATTCTCATTTAATGGAAATATATAGAAATTATATAAAATAAAGTTCATTAATGAAGTTTTTTTATCCTTTCTCTATGTCTTATACATCGGTATAACTCATTCTTTTGAAAAATTTCAAGTTTGTCATCCGCCCCACATATAAGAGGGAACCCCATATCATCTCCTCTTAACACATGAAAAGATTTTTTTTCATCCAATACCTACAAAAAAATTTTCTTATATATCTATCAATATTCTATCTTCATTATTGTGATCAATAACTCCCCCCAAATAATGCTTTGGGTGAAAACCCAAGGAGGTTCTCTGAATAATAGGTATCATTCTTAACGAGGTGTAGTGTATTTCTTCTTCCACCTCCTTCCAAAATTATTGAAATATTATGATATATAAGAATTATTATATAAAATATATTTATATTTAATTATGTTAATTTAATATCCTATATTCATCCACTACTTTTTCAAATGAGAAACAAAACTATTGATCATTTTTATAAAAGACTATCACCTTGTAAAACATTGTACTCTGTTTTTCATCACCACATCTAATTGGTGAATATAATGACTTATTTAATTTTTATATATGATATTTATGACATAATTTGACTTAGGAAATTATAATATCATACCTAAAATTTTTACATTCTATGCCTTTGAAAAATATAATGTCAGTCTTGTGTCTGTGTGAACTGCCCACCACAAAGCGACATGATTCATTTTTTTATTTATTTTTACATGACATTAAATAAGGATAGAATTAATGAGCCTATATAATAATTATGATATATATATATATATTAATATATTTTACAAATTATTTTTCTTCTTTCCTTCTATCCATTATGAAAAAAGAAACAACATTCATGTATAGATATAACCTACTATATCCATAATTGGTGTAAATAATTTTTTACCTATAAATATTAGGTATTTTTATAAATAAATATATAATTAATATAAATTATATTATAATAATGGAAATATTTATAGTGATAATGGATCTGTGATCAAATTTCAATGTTCAAATATTTTAAAAAACATATAAGAAAAAAAGAAATTATCACAAAAAATGTTGTTTTAATAAGGAAATTGTAAAACAAATTGGTAATAATGGTTCATTATTTAATAATATATGTTATATATATATATATATGATTATAATTATGGGATAGTAACATAATTGAATATTAATTATTATAAAATAGGTTCAAACATGAACGAAGAATGTCGAGACTGGACGTAAGGGATTTTTATCTCAAATTATATTTTTTGGGAAATATGTTATGTTATGCAATAATTTTTTTATAAAGAGAATAAAACTAATGGTTTCCATTATATATACTAAATTTATTTATTATATTTATATTTAATGTTTTATGTAAGGTTGTTATTTTATGTGTATTATGATTCATAAATTACCAATGCAGTAATAGATTTTTATCTCTACTTGACTTATTTAGGACATAAGTTATGTAATAAAACTATATTATTTTGTGATTTGTATATATCAATCATTTTAAATTCTATAACAGTTCATTATTTATTTTCATTATATTTTAAATTTTGAATTAATGTTATTTCTTCATTGGTATTTTGAATAAATAGTTATCAAATCGGTAATGGATTATTGTCTCACATTTATTTCTATAAGACACATGAAATATTTAGCACTTGTTTCTTTTGTGTAGTGAATATAATTTCCATGAATTTATATTATGATTATTATTATGAATTTTATGGGGATATATATTTACATATATGTATTATTTTCAATTTGATTGTGAACAAAAAAATTCCAATCATATAAGGGGTTAATGTTATAATCTCATTATTTATAAGGATTATTTATTATTATTATTTCAATTAAGAGATAATATTAGATACTTCTCATGAAACACATGAATTTACTTCTACTCTGGTTATTTATATATATTATATGTTTTACTCCATTTTCATTTCTTTTTGATATCATAATTTTAAAATAATGTTTTTAATGAAAATCAATTTTTATCTATTTAGTTGAAACCCACATTTATTATTTATCCATTTTTTCTATAAATATATATTCATTAATGTTTTAAAATAAATCATTGTATCAATTTCTAGATAATTTACTAATGAATCTTACTAAAAATGTGAAATATATTTTTGTTATAACATGTATGGAATGAAAGTTATTTCCCACCATAATTTCAAATAATTGTTTTATATTTTCCTTCATAATATTTCATTGTTATTTTTCAATAAAAACATTTCATTACATTTTTTATGTGTATATATTTTTAAAAAGTTATTTTTAAATGGAATGGATATTTTTCTTTATGAAATGATCTATGTGATCCTTTAAAATAATTTTCATTCTATACTGTCATCCGTTAATGTTAGTCTTGATATATTAGGGATATGATACAATAATTCCATCCTTGTTATTTCTTTAGATGATATATAATGATAATAATATTTTTATGAAACATATTTCATTACATGGGGTTACTATATGTGAAAAGTCTTATAAAACCCATTTTCATTTCATGGTGTATGATATAATTTATTTTTTAGGCTCTTTTGGAAGTCAAATTTATTGTTTATGTGTCAGGTGGGGCCTCTATATCCCTCCAATTAATTGATTAATGATTAATGTTCTATATGATTAAAGGGTACAATGGAGGTTATCCCATGACCATAAAAGTGTACATATGAGGTTTCATAATACTAAATGGGGATACAATGGAGGTTATCCCAAGCGCAATTTAGTTAAATTGATTTTTATCCCAAGACAATCAATTATGGTTGTTTTATTGGGTAATCGTGGTATATTGTTCTACATGATTATATGTAAGCCATAGTTTGGGTCCTTTTAACATGTTATTCTCTTATGCATTATGTTATTTTCTTCTATTATGATTCATGTCATATGAAATACCATCATTTAATCTATGAATCATAATTATGATATATATATATGTGTCTTATGGGTTTCAAATGTTATTTTCATGTTCTTATCTGCTAATTATCATTTTATATTGATATGTCCTATTTTACCTATTCTGAGCATAAGAGCACAAAATTTTGTATGATTCATTTACCATGGTTATTAGGAAAGGTATTATTTTTTATATTTATAATTAGGGTTATATTTATATAGAAATTAGAGAAAATGATGTCGTTCACCAATGAACTAGTTATCCGTTTATCTATGTTTTCAAATGAACCTAACCTATATGATTTTGGAATGTATTATATTTTTATGTAATGAATATTAATTTATTATAGAGTAATATCTTTTAATGAAATGACTGGTTCATTATAGAGATTTAAAATTAAATAGTCATTACTTATAGTGTTTAATAATAGGGTGATAATCTAATTAAAAATTTGGGAAAAAAATTTATTTGGACTAATAAAAAGGGGTTTAAATAAGTATGATGGAGGGATATATAAATCAAATGCTATTTTGATTAACCAGGGTAACTTTAATGATTACACATCATTGTTTGAAATCATATTATTCTATACCATATATGAACATATTTTCCATCCTTAATATAAGGACCTAGAATTAAACAATTGTTTAAACTTTAGTTTTAGTGGAAAATTTAATTTACTTAAAAGTGATGATATATTAAAAATTTAATCATATAGAATTAATACATAATATATACATAAAATTAAAAATTCATAATCATTGGATACTACTAGGAAAGTATCTATTTACTTTAAAATATTAATCATTTTAAAAATTAAACAAGATTTATATGACAAACATGAACATAAAAGTCATTATGAATTCATTATTAATCTTATCCATCCTTATTTCCTTTGAAAATGATTTTTTTAATCATTTCATGAGCACAAAAATCTCAGAAGGAGATATAATGACGGAAACCACACTAGTCTAGTGAAAACATAAAAAACCATTCAAAACCCTATTCAGTAAAACTCATAATCTTGCTTGGAAACATAATTTAGTTGAATTGGGTTATACTTACCATATAACTCTTAAATAAAGCCTTACACATGGAATATCCATTCATTCAACTTCCATATCTACAGTAATCAATGCATTGGAGAGCTATAATGGGGCACACCTGCAATATATTGAGATATAGTGGGATTAAACCAATATAACATGGGCTATAATGGATCATATAACATCATATTATGATCTATAATGTTATAAAATACAGAAGAAATGTTTATGGAACATATCATGAATAAAACAATTGATACCTCATTTAAACCCTTGAGCAAAACATATTCAGATTTTCGAAATTAACATTTTTTCTAATAAAATTACTTTTAATGTATAAAAATCATTAACATAATAATTAAATAACATTATTAAAAAAATATCTATGATAACATATTAGTGAAATATTATAGAAAAAAATCTTTATGAAGTTAGGAGAAACCACTCAAGCCATATAAAAAAGAATCATTTTGAATTTCTTAAAACAATCATTTAAAGGGATTTTAAAAAGAAAAGTCCCTTACATAACACATGAAAATTAATTTTTTTCAAAACACATAAGATGGAATCAAAAATTAATATACATATATATACATTCATAATTTTTTTTTGATACATAGTCATAAAATAGAGTGATTTATAAAAATAAATCTTTAAAACATTTAATATAAGGTTTACTTAAAGAGTCCATTACCTCTAGTTTGACTACATTAAAATTTGTTAAAAAATTGTAAATAATAGTTTTAATAGTGTTATTAATATATTAACAAAATAAAATAATTTTTATATTTCCTTACAATATCGTTTTATAACTTTTCCTACCCATTTATTATCAATTTTTTGTATTTCCATTGTTTCATGTTAATTTATTTCTTGGCTTTAATGTTCATATTATTATGGAATTCATTGTAAAAAATTAATACTCTATAAGTGATAATATATATATATTGGTCTTTTTAAACAATTATATTTGAATTTAATCTTTCTAGTTATTTTGTAAAATCGAAATGAAAAATCATCATCGACAAAGGCAATGAATTAAAGCACCGTAGCCATCAATTTCATTATTTAAGGATAAAATGAGAAGATTATAGATTTTATAATGACTATTACATAAAAAAACTATATTATATATATGATACTTTTTTTCCTGAATAACTGAATAGGAGGTGGGGATACAGTAGAAGTAAAACTGAATTTAAAAGTAAAAAAAATGAATCTTACTTCTGGAGAATTCCTCTATAAGAACCTCTTTAAGGTTCATGGAAGTAGTTTTTTTTAGAATAGATTCTTAGTAATGTGTAAATGGATGAACAAAAGGAAAATTTGGTACAGTATAGCACAAAAAAAGTCTTTTGGGGATGAAAATTTTTGAAGGGGGAGCTTCATTTTACAATTGAGGTGAGTTGTTACACAGTAATTACTCAAATTAATTAAATATAATAAATTTATTATATAGTTTAATTATACAATAATGAATTAAAAACATAGGATATCCCATTTTGGATGGAATATTATCACTTTTGTCCTTAAATATTATTTTTATTCATTTATAATAATTTCATGAAATATTATATTCATCAAATTTGTTTTTTCAAATTTTAAACTTTTCACAATGAAAAAATTAAACAGTTTATAACAATGCTTCCAATTCGATTTAATTTTTTTTATATCTTATATGTATTATAATTACATATTACAATTTTTAATGGACATGGAAATATCTAATAATGTTTATTTTTTTATTCCTATGATAATTATTTTGATGTATTCATTAATTAAATATATACAACATCATAATTGTAAAAGCTATTATGTTTATTATTTGATACCTAAAAATTAAAATAAAATTCAATAAAAAATATTATATTTTCAAATAGAATTATTTTTTAAAATTACTTTTGAAAAAACACTTATTAAAACATTATATATATTGAACAATATAGTGTGAATAAGTTTTATTTTTTTTATAAAATAATATAAATCGACAAATGTTATTCATGTGGGTCTAAAATGAGCCAAATATGAATGAAATTAAGATAGTGGTCAACACTTTCTTATATAAAAAAATATATCCAAAATTTATTTATTTTTAATTCTAATAATTTAAATAAAAACATTTTATTTATTTTTTTCCGTGTGTACAAGAACTGCATAAGCATTGAATGTACATTATTGTTAATTATTTCAAATATAAAAGTTAATAATAACATACATTAATAAAAAATATAATTATTTTCAATATAAAATCCTATCTTAATTCATTATTTATATTCACTTATATACATGTCACAATAACATATTATATTTTTTAGTTTGTATTTTCTTTCCCTACTCAAGCACTGCACATTAATTTGGGTATGATTGCTATTATATAGTTATTGAAATCGATATTAACTACCAAAAAAAATCAAAAATGCATAAAAATTAATAAATTATTAATGAAAATATTTTTTATGACATAATAATTATTTATACGGTACCAAAGATGACATTGACAATGCTTTTTATGCACTGTATTGACAGTGAAAATAATTTTAATATGTATCCTAGAATAAATTATAACATACATTGTATGATTTATTGGTGGATAATATTAATTTTAAAAGATCATTATCTAATTATGAAATAATCAAAAAGAATTTTACACCACAATTATTTCTCCGTGATGTGATAAAAAATAGTATTAAAAATAGTATTTTATCTTTTCACCAAAAAGGAAACATTTTCAGAAATTTCGCAAAAATTTGTACCATGATAATTTCAATACTATAAATTTGAAATTACATTTAGTTTTTTAAAATAAAAATATTGTTATTTATAAAATAATTATTTAAATTAAATAAAAATACATTAAATTATTTATTTTAGGAATTCATATTTGAATAAATAATAATAATAAATAGAATATTCTATAAATACATGGGTTTTTACGATTTCCTACAGTTTTGAAATTATTTCCTCATTATTTATATTAACTAGTAAAAAATGTTCGGATTAATTTTCATCATTGAATTTTTATATTCCCATGTTTTTTATTCTAACATGATGTTTATTCGTAAATCCTTAACTTGGTAAAATACCTCATTCCACGAAATGTGCTCTCTCTAATCAAGATTCTAAACCGATTTCTATTTATGAGAAAGGATCTCTTCCAACTGAACAATTAATGGGCTCTAAATAATAGATGGGTCTAGTACATACATTATTAACATAGAAAAATGAATAATATTGTGGAATTTGGATATACTCAGAGGAAAAGATACAATGTAAAGACCCATAAAATTCATGGAAAATTTTTTCTTAAATTTCATAGGGATTTTACAAGAACGCAGTTTCATACGGCACTTGATTCCGAGTCCCGGTGTTCCTAGAATTTCATTCCAAAGTTTATCTGGGGTACATTCAGTGAACGAACGAGCGAGATTTCCTATCTTTTGAACCGGTGCCCGGAATCGAATTCCGAGGGCACTGATGGAACCGCAGTGCCGGTAATTGCTTAGGAACGCTTAATCCGGAGATGCGTTTACACGAGAGAAGTTGATAAAATTTGTGGAAGTTAAAAATAAAAATTTAACAACAATTTTAATTTTTACTCTAAGTCTTTAATCCTTTGGATGGATGTTGGGTAACTACCCAACCTCCCTTGGGAAGTTATGAGTGTGGTGGGGCCCACACGAACCCCACCCCATTATATCCTATAACCCCCTCAACTCCCATTATGTTTGTTAAGTTATGTTTATTAACATATAGAATTAATGAGGTGAGTTAATGTGGAATTCAAACACTTGAATTTCAAAAGCCTTGATGTGTTAATAAAATAAGTTAAGAACTTATTTTATTGGGTTGGTGTTTAGTTGTTTGAGAGCCTTTGGAGAAAAAGATAAGGAAGTCTTGAGATCTTCATTCTCTTTGACGAAGAACGCGAAGAACGAATGATCTCCTACGTGGAGCACCGAGCCCTCGGAGACCGTCTTCCGTGACATCGACCCGCGACGTGACGTCTTCTTCCACGACATTTTTCTGCCGCGACATTTCTTTTCGTGACGGTTTTCTGCGATGAAATCTCGGTCAATGTCTTCGAATCCTCTCTCCGTGACGCCGACGTTTTTCATCTATTTTATCGAGGTAGAGGTTTAAATTATTTAATTATTTTCGTTCGTGATTTCTAGTTTCTCGTTCTTCGTGGTTATACGACTAAATGTTATCGAATAACGAGAGGGGGCCAGACCGCACAAACACGGCCGACTCTCCTCCCTTATCCATGTGTTGTTTCTTTGTGGTTTGAAACGAGTATGGCGCGGTGTAGTCGCACCGCTTGTGATCGTGTGGCGAGAAATGTGCGGCGCCATCGCGCTGCGCCGCGAAATCATTCAAGGACGCGACGCCATCGCACCGCGTTGGTGAATCTTGGAAATACAGCGTCCGGAGCGGGGCCACAGCAGAGGAGCGCGGTGTCGTCGCACCGTGCTGGATGAACCAGGCCGCAGCCAGATCCGGGCCGCGACGGAGCAGGGTGACTGGCAGCCGGTTCTGGGCCGCCGGTGTCGGCAATGGAAGTAGGACTGGCCGTCGCCGGTCCTCGTTGGCAGAACCGGCTGGCCGGTGCGGGCCGGCCCGACATAGGGGAGCCGGGGGAATTAATTCCCCCGGCCGGCCAGCACAAACGGCCCCCATAAATGGGGGGTCGCGGTTACACCAGAGGGGTAGGCGCCCCCCCCCCCCACCCTTTCCAAACGGCTCGTCCATTGGCCGAGCCAGAGCGCTGGGCGGTTTGTGCCCAGGCCGGGCCGGCCCGGACCCGAGGCGGGTCGACCCGGTTCGGTTCGATCGGGGGTCTCTGGCCGGGTAGGTCTGGGCCCAAAACCCCCGTTTTCGGACCGTCTTCGGTCTTTTTCCCATAACATGGGCTACAGACCTCCGATCAATGAACCGTCAGTTGCAATGTGATCCTTGAGTCGGGTCGGTCGTTTTGGTATATCGCACTCAAGGTTTTAGATTACTTTGATTTCGGCCGGGTTGGTTCGTACACGAAACCAACCGGGCCCTCGGAGCGGAAACACTCATATCTTAAGCTCTGGACGTCCGAATGATGTTCCGTCGACTTTTTTGGATTCCTATTAGTGAGAAGGATCTTTTGGCTTAATCCACTTGAGGTTTGGAAATAGGTGGAGTATGGTCGGGTTGGTTTTTCCTTAAAAACCAATCGAGCCCCTCGGACGAAAAAGCCAATAACTCTCAGACCGGGCGTCCGATTGACGCGTCGTCTGCGACGTTGAGTTCCTGTGGATGATACGGAACATTTGGATACATCAACTTTGTACTATATGTCAGTTGATGTATCAGCCTCTCGGCTCGTGGAGCGGAACCACCCGAACGATCTTGCTGTGTGCAGGAACCCTAGAGCTGGATGTGACTGCTACTGTGACTGCGACGACGACTGTGAAGAGATCCTCAGTGGATTCGACGACAATTGCAGCACTCAACGATCCTGTGTGGATCAGTGCTACTGATCTTGTGTGGGTCCGATCCTGTGTGGAACAACGCTCAGCGGTTCTGTGTGAGCCAGTTCCTACAGATCCTGTGTGGTTCCGATCCTGTATGGGTCATTGCGGGGGTTAGTACCTATCGATCATTTGTGGGTCTGACGACTAAGATGGATCAGTGATCATCTCAATCATCTTTCTAAGAAGTATACCTATGTGAGATGAATACTGTATTACATTCTTGTGTGGATTGTTTTGTGCTATCCGGTGTGGATTTACGTTTTGCTTTCCTGTGTGGACTGGGTTGTACTTGGGCTCAGATGTTGGAGCCGAACGTGAATTGATGACTTAGGTATATGTATGGGCATATACCTAAGCAGTGTCGGATGTTACTTCGTGATTTACCTTTCCTTTGTGGTTTATCATTTGTGGATACTGGGAGACCATCGGGGGTCTCGGGGTCCCTACTGAGTAGCTTATACTCACCCCTGCACGGGCTATGCCTGCACTACGTTGTGTTGGTTGCAGACGACAGACAGCGTTGATTGTGGTTGAGGCTTGCAGAGCAGGACGTTACCTGGAGGTGGACCACTGGGAAGGACATACTCGGAGCGGACGGCGGGACCCGAGGAGCTATGGAGATATCTGTACCCACCCTTCAGGTGGGATTCTTAGTGGATAGATCGTCTTGTGGCTTTAACTTTCAGTTGATGTTTTCCCTTTCGAGTTGTACTTTACTTTCAGTTTGGGTTTGTATACTGGCCCACTTACATTTCCGCACTTACTCTTGTAACAGGTTTTACATAGTGTTTACTTCTACTGCTTGTTTGTTCTATGGTTTTTGTTTACTTTACAAAGGAAATTTCTTCCATTTTTACCAGGAATCTATGCCTTGGTGCTAGTCTCCAGCCCCTGGACTATGGAAGGCGGGCTTGGGGTAGTCACGGCACGGGCCCCGAGGACAGGTCGTGACAAATTGGTATTAGAGGGAGGTTAGTTCTACCGTAGAAATTGGTACTCTGATCTTTTTCTATGAGAAGCAATAATGATATGCGTATTGAGTTAGATTATCAGTCCAGGGAGTCCAGTGTTGGTGCGGCGGCCGATGTATCCATACACCAGGACCCTGCCTTCTGATTTCCGACTTAATGCACGAAAACATTGATTGTGTGTGTGTTTCATGTTTTCTTTGTATTACTTTGTATCAGCTCACTAGGTATACTGTTCTGACCGTGGCACACCTGTTTCTATTTCAGGATGGCCCCACAATGGCAGCCAGCTAGGGTTCCGAGAGTTGAGCCTAACGACAGCCCACCGAGCGACGAGGCCTCGGTTCATGGCCCTTTTTCAGCAGTGGCACCGACGGTAGCTCTACCCGTCGAGCCACCGATTCTTCCAGCACCAGCTGCTGACGATGCACGTCGCCTCAGTGCACTGCATGAGTTCCAGCGCCAGCGACTGCCCAGGTTCCGCGGGGAGACGGACCCCCAAGCAGCCGATGACTGGCTGGAGGCAGTGGTATGAGTTTTTCGGTTAGTGAGGACACCAGCAGACCTCATGGTGATCCTCGCATCGAGCCTACTACACGCAGCAGTAGGCATATGTTAGAGCTTGGTGCTCTAGGTGCACGATGAGGCATCTCTTCTCTGGACGGACTTTGAGAGCCTCTTCCGCTCGGAGTTCGTCCCAGCCACCATCCGTGCGGTGCACATTGAAAAGCTTCTTCAGCTGTAGTAGGGTAGCATGACAGTCGCCCAGTACTCGGCGAGATTTACCGATCTCTCGCGCTACTCTACAGACATGGTACGAGACCCATTCTTCTGGGCCTGGACCTTTGAGCAGGGATTGAGACATGAGATTAGGGCATCGCGGATCTCCCTCAGCATTCCAACTCAGACAGGAGTACTGGACTGATCCATTTTGATCGAGAGCTTTCTTGCTGAGTCTACACCAGCGCTGAGACCCACCGTAGGGCGGCAGGTATCAGAGTCTTCTGCAGCAGGCAGTCGACGGATGACTCTTGGGTCCAGGAAGACCAGACCCTCAGACAGACGACCTCAGGACACTGGCTCAGTAGTGCGGGGCACACAGCACGAAGCCAGTCTTTCAAGAGACAGGCATTGCTACTCATGCGGTGGACAGGGCCACATGGCTCGTGACTACCCGACCCTCCATGCAGAGGAGCATCAGACGGTTGGGGAATCACCTAGGCAGAGGCAGAGGTTCGACCGTGGCGGTCCGCAGGGAGCAGCCGGACGAGGCAGAGGAGATGGCCGAGCAGCAGGTGGTGGACGACGTTTTGAGGCTCTACCACCACCACCACAGGGAGGTCCACCCCGACCTCAGGTGAGAGTACAACTTCAAGAAACTGAAGCATACGATCATGGAGCTCCGGAAGTGGGTGGACTAGTGCGGGACTAGCTCCAGGCATAGAGGCCTTTGCCCATATTTCCTCTAGATTTGTAGTTTTTGTTGCCTCGTGTCCTTGTAATGTGTGTTGAATTAATAAAAGACACTTTCATTGGTGACATTTTCTTTCTTGTCTTTTGTTTGTTATTACTAAGAGGTGTCAGTTAAAAACTATTGAATTGACCCTCACTTATGAGATTCTAACTGGAGGAGACCTAGTGACCAAACACTGATGCCGACAGTGTGACTCAACCATTAGAGGCGAGAGTAACGGTTGGATCTCTTGGTAGCAGCGTCGAGGCCTTACGACTTCATCCATGCCATGAATTAACTAATAATGATGGGATTGACTGTATTAGGCAAGGAACATAGTTCATCCAGGGGATGATATTGGATTTCCCATTTCGGCAAAGGAGAAATGTTTGCAGCTTTGCAGAATGTTAAGGAGGAAGGGGAAACCCTTCGTGTGGTCAGACAGATGTTAGCAGAGCTTCCAGGAGCTGCGATAGAGATTGACTAGTGCACCTATCTTGAGGTTTCCTGACGAGGGAGTAGGGTACGTAGTCTACTATGTTGCATCAGGGACCGGACTTGAATGTGTCCTGATGCAGGAGCGGGCAGTGATCGCCTATGGATCATGTCAGATGAGGCCACATGAGCAGAACTATGTGACCCATAACTTGGGGTTTGCACCAGTGGTCTTCGCTACGAAGACATGGTGACACTACCTGATGGGCGAGTGCTATACAGTCTTTTCTAAACATCATAGACTCAGATACATCTTTTCTCAGAAGGACCTGAATTTGAGATAGCGGTGATTTCTCGTGTTCTTCCAGGACTATGACTTTGAGATAATCTATACACATGGGAAGGGCAACGTGGTAGCCGATGCTCTCAGTAGGAGGACGGGCATTCATCTACTTGAGGAGGCGACAGAGCAGCTAGCCTCTTTGGAGATATCCTTCGTGGATAGAGATGGATCATCCTTCCTTCAGTCTCTCACAGTCACCCCTCCATTACTGCCGCGGTCAGAGAGGCACAGCGTGGGGACGCTGACTGTGAGAAGTGGCGTGAACAGATATCCTTAGGACAGGCACCAGATGGTTTCTCCTTTGGAGCAGAGCATGAAATCATTTTCATAGGACGTACCTTGGTACCATTCACTTTACGGGAGGAGGTGATGAGAGAGTTTCACACCTCTCCCTTGGCAGTACATCCCAGAGTGGCGAAGATGTAGCAGGATCTCAGACGACAATAGTGGTGGCCGGGCATGAAGAAGGTTGTGGCAGAGTTCTTTTCTCGATGCCTCACCTGCCAGCAGGTAAAGGCTGAGCACTAGGTACCAGCAGTCTTGATACAACCCTTAGAGGTCCCGGAGTGGAAGTGGGACGGGATATCTATGGACTTCGTGACTGGACTTCCACGCACTTCTAGAGGCCACGACTCCATTTGGGTGATTGTCGACCGACTCACCAAGTCAGCACACTTTTTACCCATCAGAGAGCAGTTCTCAGTGGAGAGCTTGGAACGTCTTTATGTTCAAAAGATTGTGCGGCTTCATGGTGTGACATCATCTATCGTCTCTGATCGAGATGCTCGCTTTACTTCCCGACTTTGAAAGGGGTTGTAGGGGGCGTTCGGGACGCAACTACATCTGAGCACAGCCTTTCACCATCATACGGATGGTCAAATGGAGAGGACCATTCAGGCTCTCGAGGACATGCTCCACACATGTTTCCTCGACTTTGGTCGCAGCTGGGAGGACCACCTACCCTTGGTGGAGTTCGCGTACAACAACAGCTACCACTCCACCATCGGGATGGCACCATACGTGGCGTTGTACAGACGACCTTTTAGATCTCCTTTGTGCTGGACAGACCCTAGGGAGTCAGTACTTGTGGGACCAGAGATAGTCCAGGCCACGACAAAGAAGATCCATTTATCCAGGAGCGGATGAGGACTGCTCAGAGCCGGCAGAAGTCTTATGCTGACAGGAGGCGGAGGCCACTAGAGTTCGAGGATGGCGATCACATCTTCTTGCGTGTCTGACCTCGACGTGGATTATAGAGATTTGGCCGAGGCGGAAATTTTTCTCCACGCTTCATCGGACTATTCGAGGTCCTCGGTTGGATTGGCAAGGTGGCTTATCGTCTGGCTCTACCTCCTCAGTTGCACCGGGTGCACGACTTTTTCCAGGTGTCTCAGGTGAGGAGATACGTGCACGACCCGACACGTATCATTGACCATGGGGAGCTCGACATAGATGATGGGGCGTCTTTTGTGGAGGTTCTAGTGGAGATCAAGGATCGACAGGAGCGGGTCCTGCATGGACGGTTGATTCTTCTAGTGCACATCCGATGGCAGCACGAGAACCTCCAGGAGAGCACTTGGGAGTGGGATGCTCAGATGCGTGCTCAGTACTCACATTTGTTTCCCTAGTTTTTGATGTATCTTTACAGGGACGTAAAGCCCTGAGGTGGGAGTAATGTAAAGACTCGTAAAATTGAAGGAAAATTTTTTCTTAATTTGCTTAGGGATTTTACAAGAACGCAGTTTTAGACGGGACTTGATTCCGAGGCCCGGTGTGCCCAGAGTTTTTATACAAAGTTTATCTCGGGTACGCTCAGTGAATGAACGAGTGGGATTTCCTATCTTTTGAACCAGTGCTCGGAATCGAATTCTGAGGGCACCGATGGAAACACAACACTGGTAATTTCTTCGGAACGCTTAATCCGGAGTTGCATTTACATGAGAGAAGTTAATAAAATTTGTGTAAGTTAAAAATAAAAATTTAAAAAAAAAATTTATTTTTACTCTAAGTGTTTAATCCTTTGGATGGAAGTTGGGTAACTACCCAACCTTGATTGGGAGGTTATGAGGGTGGTGGGGCCCACACTAACCCCACCCTTTCATATCCTCTAACCCCCTCAACTCCCATTAATTTTGTTAACTTATGTTTATCAACTTATGGAATTAATGAGGTGAGTTAATGTGGAATTCAAACACTTGAATTTCAAAAGACTTGATGTGTTAATAAAATAACTTAAGAACATATTTTATTGGGTTGGTGTTTAGTTGTTTGAGAGCCTTTGGAGAAAAAGATAAGGAAGTCTTGAGTTCTTTATTCTCTTTGACGAAGAACGCGAAAAACGAATGATCTCCGACATAGAGCGTCGTGCCATCAGAGACCGTCTTCCGCGACAGAGACCCGCGACGCGACGTCTTCTTCCACAATGTTTTTCTTCCGAGACGTCTCTTTTCGCAACGGTTTTCCATGACGAAATCTCCATCAATGTCTTCGAATCCTCGCTTCGTGACGCCGATGTTCGTCATCTCTTTTATCAAGGAAGAAGATTAAATTACTTAATTATTTTCGTTTGTGATTTCTAGTTTGTCGTTCTTCGTGGTTATACGTCTAAATGTTATCGACTAACGAGAGGGTGCCGAACCGCACAAACACGGCTGACTATCCTCCCTTATCTGTGTGTTGTTTCTTTGTGATTTTAAATAAGTATGGCATGGTGCTGTCACACCGCGTGTGATCGTGCGGCAAGAAATGTGCAGCGCCGTCGCGACGCGCCGTGAAATAATTCTATGACGCGACACCGTCGCGCCACGTCGGTGAAACCCGGAAATACCGCAGCCGGTGTGGGGCCACAGTGGAGCAGAGCGGTGCATTCTCACCACGCTGGACGAACCAGGCCGCGACCGGTTCCTTGCCACGGCGGAGCAGGGTGACCGGCGGCCAGTTCTGAGCCGCCGGTGTCGGCGAAGGAAGAAGGACCGGTCGTCGCCGGTCCTTGTTGGTAGAACCGGTCGGCTGGTGCAGGCAGGCCAGACATAGGGGAGCCTAGGGAATTAATTCCCCCGGCCAGCCAGCACAAACGGCCCCCATATATGGGGGGCCGCCGTTACACCAGGGGGGTAGGCGCCCCGCCCCACTTTGCCAAACGGATCGACCGTTGGCCGAGGCATCGCGCTGGGCGCGTTGTGCCAAGGCTGGGCCAGCCACCTGGCTGGTCCTCCAGGACGGGCTGTACCCAGGCCGGGCCGACCCTGACCCGGGGTTGGTCGACCCGGTTCGGGCCGACAGGGGGGTCTCGGGCTGGGTCGGTCCGGGCCCGGAACCCCCGTTTTCGGACCATCTTCAGTCATTTTCCCATAACATGGGCTACGGACCTCTGATCGATGCACCATCATTTGTGATCTGATCATTGAATTGAGATGGTCGTTTCAGTATATCGCACTCAAGGTTTCATATTACTTTGAGTTCGGCCGGGTTAGTTCGTACACGAAACAAACCGGGCCCTCGGAGCGAATATGCTCATATCTTAAGCTCTGGATGTCTGAATGAAATGACGTCGACTTTGTTGGATTCCTCTTAGTGAGACTGATATTTTGGCTTACTCCGCCCGCGGTTTGGACACAGGTGGAGTACGGTCGGGTTGGTTTTTCCTTAAAAACCAACCGAGCCCCTAGGACGAAAAAAGCCAAGAACTCTCAGACTGGGCGTCCGATTGACACGCCGTCTGCGACGTTGTGTTCCTATTGAAGATACTGAACTTTTGGATACATAAACTCTTGACTATGTGTTAGTTGATGTATCAGCCTCTCAGCTCGTGGAGCGGACCCTCCCGAACGAGCTTTCTGTGTGCGGGAACCCTAGAGCTAGCTGCGACTGCTACTGTGACTGCGACGACGAATGTACAGAGATCCCCAGTGGATTCGACGATTATTGCAGCACTCAGCGATCCTGTGTGGATCAGTGCTACTGATCCTGTGTGGGTCCGATCCTGTGTGGGTCCGTGCTCAGCGGTTCTGTGTGAGCCAGCACCTACAGATCCAGTGTGGGTCCGATCTTGTGTGGATCATTGCGGGGGTTAGTACCTATCGATCCTTTGTGGCTCCGATGACTAAGATGGATCAGTGATCATCTCTATCGTCATTCGAAAAAGTATACATGTGTGAGCTGAATCCTTTTTTACATTCCTGTGTGGATTGTGTTGTGCTATCCTGTGTGGATTTACATTTTGCTTTCCTATGTGGACTGGGTTGTACTTGGGCTCAGATGTTGGAGCCGAACGAGAATTGATGACTTAGGTATATGTATGGGCATATACCTAAGCAGTGTCGGATGTTACTTCGTGATTTACCTTTCCTTTGTGGTTTATCCTTTGTGGATACTAGGAGACCTTCGGGGGTCTCGGGGTCCCTACTGAGTAGCTTTTACTCACCCCTACATGGGCTAGGCCCGCTTTATGTTGTGTTGGTTGCAGACGACGGACAACCTTGATCGCGGTTGAGGCTTGCAGAGCAGGACGATACCTGGAGGTGGACCACTGGCCGGGGCATACTCAGAGCGGACGGCGGGACCCGAGGAGTAGTGGAACTATCTGTACCCCCCCCCCCCCTTCAGGTGAGATTCCCAGTGGACAGCTCATCATTGTTCCTTTAACTTTCAGTTATTGTTTTCCCTTTCGAGTTGTACTTTACTTTCAATTTGGGTTTGTATACTGGCCCACTTACTTTTCTACACTTACTTTCTTACCAGATTTTACTTAGTGTTTACTTCTACTTCTTGTTTACTCTGTGGTGTTTGGTTACTTTACAAAGGCAATGCCTTCCCTTTTTATCAGGAATTTATGCCTTGGTGCTAGTTGATAGCCACTGGCCTATGGAAGGTGGGCTTGGGGTAGTCATGACACGGGCCCCGAGGATGGGTCGTGACATACAAAGTAGGTGAATGGTCCAACTATATCCATAATTTCATAAGTTATAATAAACCATGGACTCAAATTTAAAGTATTACCAAAATACATAACACTTTTCAATGGAGAAACTTTTGGAAATACCTTTTCACCAACCTCAAATGAATGTCATTTACATGTATTATCTAGATAAAATTTCTGAAAACTCTGACCTACCTTCATGCATCTCTATGTCATATGAACATTATGTTCCACTTAATATATCAATTCTTATCCTATAAACTTCCTTTCCCTGAAATTATCCAAAATGTTGAAGTTTAGAACCTCCTTCTATAAAATTATTCTTATGGTGTCATCTATATAATAGAATGGAGACTTTTATTATAAAACAATAAACTAAAGAGACATCATGATCTATAATTCCTGAGTAATAAATTGAATATGTTTGATGAAAATCCTCCAATATCGAAATCATTCATTGTAACTATCCACCAAATTGAAGATGAAAGGATGTGCCTAAATTCAATTCAGTTTTTAATGAATTTTGAAGGACAATTAAAAATTTATAAGTGAATATGGGATTGTTATATTATTTGATGGAGATAAAAACTCCATCTAACCTCAAAATATCTATTAGATAAAATTGAAATATTTATATGGAGATAGGGTGTCTCGAATATGAAGGAATTGAGAAGATGTAGTCAAATACTCAATAATAACCCATATTTCATTATTACTCTGAGATTTCATTGGTAGTCCCAACATATAGTACATGGATATATTTTTATATTTACACTTAGTCACTTTAAAATGATTAAGCATCTCATTTATTAACTACCCCTCCTCTTTAACCGGTTAACATGAAAAGAATTTCATGGTAAAATCTGTAATATCTATTTTTACTACATCCTACTAGTAACACTATTGAAGGTCTCTATACATCATTGTGTATCCAGGATGAAAGGAAAATAATGAACAATGAGCTTCACATAACATTTAATTCATTGATTGAGAATAAAATAGAAACACATAATCTCTTCCCAAACCTCAATACACAAAATTTATCAATCTTAAATTTAGTAAATTTACCATTTTTTTACCAATTTTACATTTTTTTGTAACTCACATTATTCCTTATAATCTATCCTTATTCAATATGACATAAATGAATGGAAGAACACCTAAAAAATAGGGGAACACATGACAACAATAATTTTAAAAGCCAAATTCATCAGATTATTAACCAAAGGGTCATGTTCGAAACATATCATAGTTACTGTAGCATTACTTTTCTGAATAATAAATTTAACTACTCTATTTTTTTAGGATGGTAATGAATAAACAAAACAAAATCATTGATTATTTAAATCAATAATCTATGTTATATGTTCAATTCCATGTATTTAAATGTATACTACACACTTTTATGGTCTGCCTATATTTCACAATTTACAATATACAAATGATTCCTCCAAATTATTAATTAAAAAATATCATCATTTAATTTCAAATCATGTATAGAGTAATTTAATTAAATAGGATTAAACAAACATGATGCATAAGTAATTACCTAATCATTACACATTATGAATGAACCAAGTACATTCAATGACGCATCACCATAGATGAAAAATTCAAAAACTTAAGGAAGGTATAAAATGGATCATTCAAAAACATTATTTTTAATTCCTAAAATCACTTTGTTTGATGTCTCAACATATGCTGATATAGTTTCAAAGTATTTTCCCACAACCTACTATTTCTAATCATGATGATTTCCTTCAAAAGTGACTATCGTTGGAAATGTATTATAAAAATGACCCAACTCTTTATAATTATAGCATCTTACCATCGACTTATCATTACTTTTTTTGATATTTTCACTTGAAAATACGATACTTGTTACCAAAATTGCTTCATCAATAGCATTTCAATGAGTTTACCATACATTCTCCTAGATTCTTTTTACCACACAATTCAAGAGAAGGGGAATAAAATTTCGTTCCTCCAGATATAATTGATGAATTAATCCCCAAATCCATCCAACATGACCCCTTATAATTCATATCATTAGGAGGGATATACATGTTAGAAAACTCTATATCAACTTTTTCTGCACAATACACATATTTCTTAAAGATTTTCAACGTTGGTGAATAAAATAATATTCAAAAAATGCTTCCAAACCATCATATATCCTATTAATATTACTATAAATGTATCAAGTTAAATGTTGTACATAATTAGCTAGTCACAAAAAAATTGGAATCATACATAGCCACAAGTTCGTAATCCTTATACCTCAGTTCAAAGAATTGTTTCTTCATTCTGTGTCAAATACATTTATGAAAATATTTTCTGAGAAAAAGACTTCTAAAATCATCCCATTATAGAGTATCAGTATTTTATTTTCATCTCGTATTATTAACTAGAGACCACCAATTATTGGATTCACCTTCAAAATTATAAACAATAAGGGTTACCTTTCGATGTTCTGAACATCCCAAAATATCAAATATCTTTTCTAGAGAATTAATCGTTCCATTTTCTACAACAAGATATGAGATGAACTGAATACTAGAAGAAGTTTCCTCATAAAATGTTTTACATAAGATATATTTCTTCACATTAGATAAGTTCTTATCTATAATGGATACAACCACTTTTTTTTTCTATGTCAACTTTGAAATTAGTATCACAAACATAATGGTTTTGATCCCCATCTTTCCTGGATGTAGATTTAGATAGATATTAGCCTCTCAATGCATTCCAACATTAGAATCCCTATTTCAAATATAGAATCCCATTCAGAATTTATAGATATAATTCAATTAAAAATGATAATATTCAAATTATATACCATTTTAAATTAAACATAAATTAAAAATTATTTTAGTTATTCAATTACCATCATCCTAACCCCTAAGGTTATCTAAACCGTTTTCTAATACAAACAATATGAACCCAACCTTAAGACATTGACATATCTTCAGTTTTATTACAAAACATAATTTCTTTCACAGTGATTGTAATTTTAGGTTTAGTATGTTATATAATTATTAAATAATACATACATAAAATTCAACATTTATTGTAATAGAATACTACTAAAATAATAATCATTTCAACAAAAATATAAATCATTAAAAAAAACAAGATGTCGTTGAAACAAATATTCATAAAATTCATCATGAATTATTTATTTCATTTACTAGTATTTATTACTTATAAAAAATATTTTAAAATTCTGGGATGAGCACAATAAATCACAATAAGGAACCTGTTGAAATAAAAAAAATTATCCTACTAAAAATATGAAACCTGATTAAAAACCTCATTTTGAAAACTCAAAAGAATTCATAGAAATAGAATTTAGATTTCATGGAATAATATTTTTATAGCACTAATACATTTACCCTTAACACATTGAAAATCTATTTTATATACATTCATCTATATAGTATACATTGCATTGGAGAGCTATAATGGGGCTCTCCAATCATATCATGAGTAATAATGGGATCAACCAAACATATAATGAGTTATAATGTGGATAAACCAATTGTATAATATTCAATTAAGGGGTCCAAAAACAATAATTGTGTCCCATTAACATATCATGATAAAAAACTAGGAAATTTATTTAAACACATGAGCAAAACACTTTCAGATTTTCAAAATATTTTTTTCAGTAAAAAAATTTACTTTTAAAATAAAAAACAATTCACATAATAATTAAATAAAATTTATAAATAAGAACTATGAAAACATATAAAATAATAATTATAGTAATAAATAATCACTTAATTTGGAGAAATCTCTCATTTCATATAAAAATCAATTTGGATATCATAAAAGATACATTTAAAGGATTTTAAAAAGAACGTCCCATACAAAACACATGAAAAAAGATCCCATTCCAAAATATAAAAAAGGAAATTAAATCATTAATAAACATATGTATATAAATTCATTAAAACCATTTTGAACAGATGGACATAAAACAGATTGATTTATATGAATAATCCATTAAAATATTTAAAATAATGTTATAGTTGAAGAGTCCCTTAACTCAGGTTCGAATTCCTTTAAATTTGTTAAAACCAATTTTATAATGGTATGAATAGTTTAATTAATATATTACACATCGAAAATAATGTTTATATTTCCTTCCAAGATCTTCTAATAAAACATTCTTCTAATATATTAACACTATTTTGTTATTTTTATTGCTTGGATCGCATTCTTTTCAAGTCATTGAAGGTATATTTATTAAGGAATTCATTTTAAAAGATATAATACTAAAAAAGTCATAATATATATATATATAAGAAATTTTTAATAATTACATTTTAATAAAATATTTCCATGATTTTTGTAAAAGGGAAGCAACGAATAATTGTTCATGAAGGTAGTGAGTTTATGCACCCAAGATAGAGATTTTAATACTTAAGAATAGACAGAGAAGATAGAAGATTCTCTGATTCATATACCATCAATAAAAAAAATTATATATATATATATATGATATTGGTTTTTTCATGAATCATTGAATAGAATGTGAGGATAAGGTTGAAGTGAAAAATAATTTAAATGAAATGAAAATTGAATATGACATCTTAAATCATCCTCCTTGAGAACATATTTATGGATCTTGGAAGTCATCTTTTTCTTAGCCTATAAGCTCATAAATGTGTCAATATATGGGGAGGATGGAAATTTAGTAGTGGTTATCCAATAAATAAGACATATGGTGAAGAAAATATGTGAATGAAGATTCCATATTTTATAATTATTCTGAGGGGTAACATAGAAATTACACAAATTATTAAAATATAATAAATTAATTATAGGCTATAAGAGTTCCAGAAGGATTCAAAATCATATAATATCCCGTTTTAGAAGAAAATTTATAATTTCTTTTCATTTACATGACTATTTTATACAATTTAATAAATTATTTTATTCATGATTTTTTTTCAAAAATAAATTACTACTCATAATCATGACATCAAACACATGAAAATAATTCCAATTTGAAATAATATTTTATTATATCATATACATATTATAAATACCTATATAAAATGAGATAATAATTTTAAAAATAAAATTATATGTAGTTTAAAATTTATTAAATCAAAAAAATTATTTATTCATTAATTAATTATTTACCGTTACATTATTGTTCAAGATATTAAGGTAACAGTATATTAACTAAAAATTAAAAATAAAATTCAATTAAATATATAATTTTATTAAATTTCAAATGTCATTTATTTTTCAAAAAACCCTTCTAGAAAATATAATAGATAAATATTATACATTTTGACATTATAGTGTGAACATTTTCTTTCTTTTTAATAAAATAAAATAAGGGGCATAATGTTGTTCATGTGAGTCCCAAATGTACCAAATCAAAATACAGTTAATATAATGGTCAATAAATTCTTATATATTAATTTTTTAGGTGATAATTTAGGAAATATAATAATTCATATAATTTTTATAATCTTTATATATATATTTATAATTCTTGTACAAGAACTGCATCTTCATAACAAATTCATTAATGTTAATTATTTAAAATATGAAAATTAAAAAAAAATCAATTCCATAAAGTTTTTCATTATGTTCAAAATCAAATTCTACATTTTTTTCATTATTTATATTCACTCATATATATGTCATGATAACATCTTAAATTTTTTATTTCGTCTTTTGTTTCCCTACGCAAGTGTTGCACAAGAATTTGGGTAAGATTAATGTTATCTAACATTGATACTCAAAATTTTTATACAAGTATATCAATAATACTAAATAACTAATAAATTATTCGTGAAAATAATTTTTACAGCTCTATTATTATTTATTAGGAACCAGATTTAACATTTCCAATGCAATTTAGGCACTGTATCGACCCAGATAATAATATTTATTCCTAACAGGAATAAACTATAACATTCATGTTCTGAAATATTTATATACAACCTAACTCTTATAAAATCATAATTTAAATATTTAATAAATTTTATATCACAATTATTCCTTTATGATTCCACAAACAAATACTTTGATTTTAGAAAAACTATATTTTATACTATTCATCAAAAAACAATACTTTTTTAGAATCATATGAAAAATTTAAACCAAGATAATTTCGAAATTATAAATTCAAAAATGAATATATTTTTTCAAATGAAAATTTTATAATTGAATAATTAATTCTTCAAAATAAATTACTATAGAATTATTTATCTCCTCTATGAATTACTATTTATGTCTAGAATAATGATAATGAAATTATCATATAAATACCTAGTTATATACACCCTACCACAATCAATCAAAATCTACAATACATTAGGAGAAATTAGTCAACAAATAAAATATTCCAAAATTATAATCCATTAAACCATAATATTTCAATATTAATATATAAATCCATTAACAAAAAATATAGTCACTACTAAAACCTTCTGTAGAACATGAGTATGATATAATGATTAAAAGGGACTAAAAGGAACTATAGATCAGTGTAGAAACATTCAATTAATAAAAGGATTAAATATCGATGGAAATAAAATCTATGTCCTTTAAAAGTCGACGTATGGTCCCCATGAGATTGAGAGGAAAGAATTTTTTTAAGAGATGGGATAAAAAGGATGAATTTTGTAATATATTTGATGGTCCACCATCAAGGTGTGGTGACAATAAAAAATACTACAGTTGTATTAATGAAATATAATTATTATTCTCCTTGTCATCAAATTAATAAAATCTCTTTCCATGTTTCGATATTTTAGTCATTTTAGTAAATTTGATCCTAATACCATTAAAATATGGTACCTATAACAAATATTACAGACATCACCCCTAAATATTACACATAACAATAATGAAATAGTGAAATCTATATATCTACATAAGCATACCTTCCAAATCTGGATCATTCTAAATGATCCCCATATCATTGAGATAACACGACTAATAAAATTAAAAATATGAAGTTTTTCCTTCCCATTTCCCAGAGGGACTCCACCATAAATCCAATACGCGATACTTACCAAAACATCCATCATAATAAAATTGTGACCTACAATTGTATGATTGATTTTAAATGGTCTAGACCATACATAATATAAAAAAACACATATGTGACTAACCCATGTAGGTTCAATCATTAACCATAAAATATTTAATCAACCCCTCACGACATCGCCCGTACTACCTTGTTACAGTTCTACCATTCCCACAAAAATAAGAATTTATCCCTTTCTTATTTTGTATCTATTTTCCACAAAACCACTCTAAAGAATCACACATATTAAAATTATA
Source organism: Viscum album (assembly GCA_963277665.1). Lineage (NCBI taxonomy): Eukaryota > Viridiplantae > Streptophyta > Magnoliopsida > Santalales > Viscaceae > Viscum > Viscum album. The sequence continues at coordinate 1,437,348,919 of OY728153.1, read as the reverse complement.
ATATAATAAAAATGGTTCTGAAATAGTGTATCTAATTCTCAAAACATGTGTTTTATCCATCATTAGATAATAAATAAACTACATTACTTTAATAAAACCAAAGAACCCTCTACACACTTCTATCTGTTTGAAAACACACGTCCTTAAAGAGTGGTCTAGAAGTTTAAATAATCATAGGAAGTAATTTTTTATGGTAATTATAACTTACCAGACTATCATTTTATAGTATATGGATTCCCATTATATATTTTATTAAGTTAACATTACATTTATAAAAACATCATCAATTATATTTCTTCCCTAGTCCCATAAAAGTCATCTCATCAGCAATAATGTTATTCCAATTTATTATTATGGATATAAATTCATAAAAACCCATCACCTAATTAAAAATATTATATTATTTCTACTTGAACATGATAACATTTTTAAACCATCTATAATAAAAATAACACAGGAGAATGAACCGTGTTTTAGGATGATTTCCAAATGACATGATTATCTCAACCTAATAATGAAACTAGTTTTTTTATAAAAACATATCACCATTAAAAAATTTAAAAAAATATATAATTATAATAACATAGGTGTAACGAAGCTAGTATTAATGTTAAAATATAAATTTTAAAATTAAAATGAAATGAATTTAAAATAATTGGTTTTTTATAAATAAATATAAAAAATATATAAATTACATTGAAGAATTATGAAAACATGGAAGGTAATCTTAATGAAGAATCCTGGATATAATTTTGGGTAAAAGTTATAGTGTATAAAATGATAAAATATATATTTATTCACACTTTTGAAAAAAAAGTTAAAGGAAATATAAAATGACATAAGTAAATATTACATGTTATTATAAGGATGTCTATAAAATATTATGAAATACATAAAGATGTGAGAATATTTTTCTTGAAAAAAAAGAAGATATAAGGCTCATTTCACATACTGATATCATTATTAGTGAATTATATATTAATGTTATGAGAAATGAATTGGTGAAAAGTAAAACAAGTTACTATGAAAATTGAAAATACATGCTGTTTTATAGATAAATAACATCATATTTCACCGATTGAAAATTTATACAAAGAGAATATTGACATCAATGTGATAATGTAAAATAATCCATTTATATTACTGAATATTTCTACAATAAAGATTTTAACTCTTACATAATAATCCTAAACATCTGAGTCAATTATTTTAAAACAATATTCGTATATATTAAACATGAGTGATGAGTGAAACAATCCTCGATAAGTATAAGGGAGTATTTATTTGAAAGAAGAGTTCATATGGAAAACACTATTTTATTATTAAATTGATTGATAACATTTATAACCCGTAAAAGGTAAGATAATGATAAATAATTTTTTAAGGCATATCCATACTGAAGAGGGTTTAAGTGGGAAAACCCAAAGAAATGGAGTTTGGTTAGAGAATTTCCCCTTACATTGTATCTGAACAGTTTCATCACATTAATGTCATATATAATGACATTACATTCATTAAATATTAATTATATTACTTATTTAACATGTGTATGTTTCATTATGGTTTAATTATGTTTTTTAATTGGTTATTCGATGATATATATAGTTTAAAACAATTGTTCGAGAATGTTTGTTTTTAGGGTTTTTAGGAAAGGTTCACTTGAATACATGAATGGATTTTCATATAGAACATGGATAAAAATCCATAACTGATATTAAAGGTTATTAATGTTATTATTGAATATTAAATGATCTTATAATTAATTGTGTTATATACCATGTGTATGAATCATTAGTTAAGAATTTAATGATGATCGTTTGGGTTAATTCAGGTGGTTTATCCACCACAACGAACTTATTTTGTTTAAGAAATTTGTAATATATACATAAGTTAGTTCTGAAACATTAAATAAGATATAATAAATTTATCATAATCTTTTTCAACCCTAAAAATGGTTTCATAACCATATCTAAAGGTGGTAATGTAAAATAAAAACATGTCATTCTTGATGGTATTAAATTAAAACCTCAAGAACAATGTTTTCCATTCTAAAATAAATAGAATAGGATAATAGGGTTTTATGATATATTATCGCATTAGTATCATAAAAATAAATTATATGTAATATACTATAGTTACCATAATATGTGGATGGGGATACGTGGGGAGAGTCTAAGAAAAGAACTCAAAATTGAAATGAAATAAAAGAAATATAGAGGGGGTTACCACTTGAAACCTCTTTAAGGCACCCTAGAATGTCCTTTGGATGATACCATAAGATATTGGACATGGTTAAGGGGTTAGGGAAGATTTTTTGGAAGAGTTTAGGAAAGGATATAAGCTTTATAGGTGTGATGAAATGAGGGTGTGAATGGTGGTATTTATATTGGAGTGTAGTGTGTTTTTCTCAATATTATATTCATTAATTTATTATTTCATGACAAAAAAAGTAATAATCATAATTTCATGACCAATAATAGTAACATTTTCATGTAATTTAAGTATAATTTCGGTATATCATCCAAAAAACAGTTAATGACATAATAATTCATTAATTTATCATTTATTATAAATTATTGTAATTTATTATTCACTAAATATTCAAGTAGATTAGAAAAATACAAAAAATCCACCCAAACAAAATTTCGACATATAGACTCCCAAAATGAAGACCATTTTTCAAGAAATATTTTTATAGATAGGAATATTTTTATTTATAATTAAAAGCATAATTTAAACGAAAAATAAAGTTTTAAAACATTTATTTACTTATTCCAAAACATAGGTACATCACAGATTCACTTAAACCCTATATATATACAATCATTGGTGATGTAACTATTTATAAGTGTATGTCACTATTTATAAAGACATTTTACTATTCACCAAAAATTAATATTTTTCAATTCTACTCCAAAAAACACCCTAAACACAACCATGTATGTCATATTTATGAAAATCGAAACATAGAAGTTGAAAATATATGTTTAATGGTAAAATAGTATTTAGTATCATGATATGTCACTATTCTTCTTAATGTGATTATACTAAAAGGAATATTTATAATAATGGAGTTCCATTGATAAAACATTGGGTTGTTAAATTCTTCCCCATATTAAATTTCTACTTCGAAATTCCATTTTACATAAACATTTAATGGTACATCTCCTTCATCACATCATACAGTTCCCAAGTTACTCCTCCAAAATTATAGATCATTCACAAAACATTGTAAAGTTGGGTTGTCTTGTTGCATATAACTTTATCTTTCCGATCCAAAATCATTATTGGCTACACCTCAAATGAGAGATCATCATCCAGTTTTACAACCTCTATGTTCAGTACATGTGAGTTATTTGGTATGAACTTGCTCATGAGTGGTATGTGAACCAAATCATAAACTTGATCCATATTCATTGGAAGTGCATTCTGATAGGACATAGATCATATACAGTCAAGGATCTAAAAGGGGCCAATGTACCTTGGGCTGAGCTTCCCTTTCATTCCAAAATTCCTTACTCTCTTCCATGATGATATTCAAAGGAATACTTTATCTTCAACGTCAAACACCACATCCCTTCGACGATTGTTAGAATAGGGATTTTCTGAATCTGAGAAGCATTGGTGGTTTTCTGGAAGACTTGAACCTTCTCTGTAATCTCTTGCAGAAGATCAGGTTTGAGTTGTTTTCATTCTCCAACATCATCCCAACTGGATTGAGTTCTACATTTCATTTTTATATAGAGCTTTATATGAATCCACATAAATACTCAAGTGGAAGCAATTATTTTATAATAACTCTACTAATGGGAGATTCTAATCCCATCCACAATCGGATTCTAAATAGTAGTTCTTTATCATTTTTTCAGGTGTCTAAATAATCCTTTTAGATTGACCATCTGTTTCGATTTGATAGGTCATGATGAAATTTAATTCATTACACAAAGAATGTTGAATACTCCTCTATAATTTGATATAAACCTGGGATCAAGATCAGAGACAATCAATAATTTTACACCATGATTTTATCCACTTTTTTCACCTAAATATTTTCAAGATTTTTAAGTGAGGAATATTCCTAAATAATTATCAAATGATAAGTCGTGGTATGTCAGTCAACTACAACCCATATCGCATTGTTTCCCTTAGATATTATCAGGAGTCACGTGACAAAGTACATAGTGACATTTTCCAATTTCCACATGGGTATAGGCAAAGGTTTCATTGTCACATTCGAATTTTGTTTCTCTATATTAATATATTGACATACCAAGAACCTTGAGATATATTATTTAATCTACTTCTTCTTGTTATCCCTCTAGAAGTATTCATGGATATCTTGGTACATCATGGTTCTATGAGGATGGATATATAATGTTGATATATGATCAATTTTCAATGGAACATTCTTTATCCTAGGTGATGAAGACACAAAAAGATATGTTTCAAAACAAATAACCCCATCATCATGGATATAGAACTTTTGTAGCTTCCCTTCATTTAAATAATTCAATTTCTTTTGTAACTCCATATCATCCCTCTATTCCTCCTTAATCATCACTTGGATTGATGGTTGCGCAATAATTTGAGAGAGGTGGGATGTATCCCTTTCCCTTATGACTTTCAAATCTATTATTTTCGTATCCATGTAGATATTGACTTTGTCAATCTCTAACATGGATAGAGTAGCAGGTTGTTTTATACATAGAGCATCAGCTACCTTGTTCGACTATCCATTATTATAGTTAATAGATCCATCATTGTTTTTGATTAGCTTTAAACATCTCTTTTCACATGTGATGATCTCATTTTATGTGAATATATACATTATACTCTTGTTATCCGTATATATGTCACAATTTTCCCCATAAAGTTAGTGACACAAAATTATCAACCCAAAAATTATGGCCGCTATCTCTAGATCATTGGTTGGGTAGTTTTTCTCCTGTATCATCAACTAATGTGAGGCGTATGCTATAACATTATTATTTTTCATGAGTACACATCCCATGCCTTTCATTAAAGAAAAATTTTATATCAAAAAACATTATCCACTTTTTTTTTAATGAGAGTACATGTTTAGTGATCAACATTCTCTTTAGTTCCTTGAATCTTCCCACACATTCATCCATCCAAAACAACATTATCCCTTTCCATGTTTACGTAGTCAGTGGTCCTAAAAAATTTTGTAATTTTCTCACAAAATTTCGGTAGTACCTGGCTAATTTATGAAAGCTATTGTTTTATATGACACTAGTGGGCCCGGTCTATTCCTCAACAGCCATTGTTTTTAATTGTATGTAGAAATTCCCTCAATTATGATCGTGTGTCCCAATAATGTGACTTGTTTCATCCAAATGTCACACATTCAAAACATGATGTGCAAGTTCCCCATTCTCAATATCATTTACACAAGTCTTATATGTTCTTCATATTCCTCCTTTCTCTTGGAGTATATAAGAAAATCATCAATAAAAACAACCAAATATTTATAGAGGTAATGTCTATATAATATATTCATCAAATCCATGAATATCACAGGGCGATTACTTCATCCGAAGGGAATCACTAGAAACTCATAGTGCACATCCCTTTTGTGAAAGGTGGTCTTCTAAATATCTTCCTTATTACCCTTTAACTAATGATATCCTGAAGAAAGATCCACCTTTAAGATGTGTTAATCTCCTCTTAATTAATCTACCATGTTTTCAATCCATTGAAGTGGATAAATGTTCTTTATGGTGATCTGGTTGAGTCCCCGATAATTGAAACACATTCACATAGATCGATCATTCTTCTACACCAAGAGCACTGACGTACCACAAGGTGATGCACTAGGGTGTATTAAACATTTCCCCAAATGCTCTTATAGATACTTCTTTAACTCCTCCAGTTAGATAGAATGTATCCTATATAGACACTTTGAGATAGAAGTGGCTGAGAATGAGTTCAATTAAGAAATCTACCTCAAAATACGAGGGAATTATGGGTAAATATTTGTGATTTAAAACAATGAATTCCCTCATGATTTTAATTTCCTTAAGGTTGGAACAATATTTTTACTCAACCATTTGGGCACATTATGCCTCTTCATAGGGAATCAACACCCACAACATTGAATGATTTTTCAAAGGATATTCTTGAACTTCTTGAATTTGTAGAGAATTAGGGGATTGTTCAGAATATGGAGAAAACAATATTTTTCCCGAAACTTGTTATGTTCATTGTATAACGACATCCATTCCATTCCCATTATAGCATCAAATTCTACTGGGGGAATTATTACGATATTTTCAGGAAGAACCTTCCCACATATGCCAACATGATTATTGTAAAACACATGTGTTGTAATGATTACAAATCATGGGGTTTTTACAGATATCTCTACTTCAACATTTCTGGTATTGATTATATAGTTCAAGAATTCTTGAAAGATATAAATTAATGCATATAACTAGAATTGAATAAGACTTTTTTGATTCATTGGTGAAAAGGATGTGTACATTGTATGAATTCATTATCTAGATCCACATCTGCAGTAGTGATGGAATAATACATCCGTTGTTCCATTGGATTTAGTGGCTTCTTACACTGATTACCCTCAAGGACTCTAGTTTTAGTTCACAAGATTTTATAGTTCCCTGGCTCCCTATAGTTGTAGCGTTAGACTATGTGTGGCACTCTCATTTCATCCACCACATTCTCTTTCATTATCTTGTTTTTTCGACACTCTTGTTCATTGTGGCCTTCTTTTCCACTCTTGAAAAATTTCCCTAACCATTTTTTGTAGTTCCCATGATGAAACACCCCGAAAAATTTGGTATGTGCATCATTTAGTTTTCTGCCAACCTTTACCTTTAGATCCTCTATATTGAAACTCCATATTTCTTTTCATATCAACATAGAAATGGTACCATTCTCCAAACTCCATCTCGACTTTGATATCATATCGAATAACTTCCCTGTAACTCCAAAAGTCACATATTTCAAGAGCCATTCGAAGGTGTAATTTTTATCTGCTAATTAATCTGTCAATTTTTCTATCATTTTTTATAAAACCCCCCAAAGAGTACCTTGAATTCCTTGTGAAATTTTCATTATTGGTCTTGAAATTTTATCCGTCTTTTTTTATTGAGATATATGAACTATCTCTCCATTTATATAATAAACAAATAGTGTCACCTATTCCATCTCATAACATAGAAACACAAAAAATATATTCTCCATGTAGTTGACACACTATTCCACAACTAGTGGATCAGAATACCCACTAAATTTTCTTGGTTGTTGCTGCATAAAACACTTGATAGCCTATTTCCCCATCTTCAGTGAAAGAGGATGCTATTAATTATTCAGGTTATTATTTGTAACCTTAGATAGTTGGGTAAGAATTTCCATTATATTTTGAACTCTACAACCTAAAGCATTTGGGATTTCATTTGGGAAATAATTGTATTAGACCGTGCATGGGTTGTTGGCATGGTTTCTCATGGTTCCCCCAATTTTATAAAATATAAATAGTTAGAAAAAACATAAGACAACAAGTCATGGATAAAAAAATTATTCATTTGTAAAATTTATACTAAAAGCATAACATAAGGGATCCCATAGTGAAGCTTCTTGTGTGCATATTTTTACATAGTTTCATATTAGAGATTATCTATATGGTTCACTAATCTTAATTCCCAAATTAAATAGACGTTGAATTTGAAACCAACAATAGTGACCCTTCATTTTTTTTAAAAACTATTATATCATTTTAATGATAAAAACATAATAGTATCTCACATAGAGAGTCTAAAAGATTAGTTTCTTGGGAAAACTATGACCATGTATAACATTTAAAACATCAAACATAAATATTTTCTTAATCCATTCTTATAAAACTTCTATATTATCTTGTGGAAACCCTTTAGTACACATAATATCCTCATGATATAATTCAATAAAGGTTTATCTAAAATCTCAGTAAGAGTAAAGATATGACTTGTATAAAAATGGGTGTGCATAATCATAACATAAGAAAACAATCAAGAACATGAGAGGAAGAATTCTTATAAGACATGAAACGTCGACATGCATAAAAATGAAACATCATGTATTAGTGGTGACCTACAAAACATAGTTGTGGACAAAGTCATAATAATGTTCATACATCATTTCACATTAACTCAAGAGGTTTAACCCTTTACCATGTTCTTTGGTGCACTATATAATACCCGGCGCACCCATCACATTCAAAAATTCATATTACACTATATAATTCCAGGCACGCCCATCTCATCATAATTTTTACATCATCATGAATGAGGCATTGAAAAAATGTCCAACATGAACATAAAATAACCCATGGAAAGAAATGGGTTTCAACAATTCATGTCAAAATTGGTGCTTCTGAATATTTAGTAAATAAATGAAAATAATATATAGAAGACAGGCGGGGTCAAACAAAGGGAGATTCCCTCATATATTGAAACACAATGTTAAATATCATAATAATACATATCATTTCCATAATCAGAGTCATCGATTGTTTACCATTCAGAGTGAGACTTACCCAGATTGAGGATATAATGAATATCATAATTAAACATATCTTATAGATTAGAAGATCAAGTACACATAGTGAGAGGTGTATTAGAGTCGTCCTTCCTTGGACTTTTCCTCGAGTGAGTAGGAGTGTATTCAACCTCCTCAATCCCAGAATTGAGTTTATCTTTGAAATAAGTAATACCACCTCTACTCAGGTAATCCATTCCACATCTGAGATGTCACTCCAACTCACAGATATCCCATGTGAATTCAAGAGATTCTGGATCATTTGATGACAATTAACCTGTTGAGGGACCCCAGTGTTAAAAGTCATCTTAGTAGTCTCATAATGTAGCAAACTTGAAATAGGACTGTAATTCATGCATAAGTTTGAGGGATCAGTGAAAATATTATATCATGCAACAAAGAGAATAACATTTTTTCTAGTCCAAACTAATCCAATGGGAGTAACTTCATGACCATCCTTGGGTTTAATCTCCTTGGATGAATCAACCTGAGCTATGGAGGGACCACTCATCTGGCATGAATTGTCCTCCCGAATATAAGAAGGACCACTACAATCTCTCAATGGTGATAAATCCACTTTTATTCCCTTCTATTTTGAATTTAGTTAATGTTATTCAATAGAATATTACACATAAACCTTTGTTGAAGATGTATTGATGTTATGATCAAGGGGTTGTGACAAATCCACTTCATTCCCCTTTGATATCCTTCTATAGGGGTTGGATGGAAGACCTTTCATCCCCCATTTTTCCCAAGAAATCGATCTCCGACATAGTTCTAACAAATTCCCAACATCCATACATTAATTGAAAAATATTTGTCTTCTTTCATACTCAACATAAATATTAATTTCATCTATTAGAGCGAAATGAGATAATTTGTCAATCAGGATTGATCTAACATCAATCTCAACTAACATCCTCAAAAAGTGTCCAAACTAAACATTCTCAGTCTCTTTATCAAGCCGTATAAGAGTCCCATTTTCCATGCCCATATCAAATAGAATATTTGGGTGCTAAAGGACCCAATTAAGACCAAGATGACAAACCCATACATGAGAAAAACAATTCCTTTCACACGAAGCATTGATGTCCAGGGACAATTAATGATGGTGAATCAATCCAGGTTTCCAGGAATGAGATATAGTGCTCCATGCATGCTTATATGAGAAATATGAAGGAAAATGAAATGAAATAAACCACATACAAGTTATACATACTAATAGTTAGTGAAACACCACCGAAAATGAGATCTGTCAGACCAATTAATAAAACCTAAATTATTCCTAACCGTTGGGTAAAACAAGACATGAAATCAATGAGGATTTATTGATGGAAATACTTTTATCATAGGCATCAGTAGTGGCCTCAACATGTTCTGATGAACCCATTCAAAGAATTATTCTAGAGTAGGATTCAGTGTACGACACAAATGCAGACTTCAAAATATCATTCGAATCAGATGATAACATTATATCATCAATATTTTGGAACCAGCACAAATATTTGAAGGCATATCTTTTTTTAGCCGATTATTTTGATTGTATTTTACATCCCAACCCTGTGAACCTCCGTCACCCAAAAAAACAACATCTAGGGTCTGAGATCTGATGTCAACATTGACATCCTCACGGGCGGCAATGTGATCCCGTAGTCCGCCATTAACAAACCGACCACATATAACGTGATCCTGAGAAGCACCATCCACCAACATCTCAAAACCTCCGAGACACAACACACATCAATTCTAGGTGACAGAGTAGACAACAACATCCTAAAAAACATATCGAGAAGTAAGAACTGTGTGTTTATATGAAAAAGAGTACATTTTGAAAGCACTAGGTTATCTATACAATCAACTATATAACATTATTATTCTAGAAAAGGAATTATATTTATGAATTAATAATTTTTAAGTAATATCCTTACCGAAAATTGGTTGAATATGGAAAACCCAAAGATAGAGAGTTGGGTTCGAGAGTTTCCCCTTACCTAGTATCTGAATACTTTCTTTAGATGAATGTCTTCTATAATGAAATTATATTCATTAATTAGAAATTTAAAAAACCTTATATACATTAATATGGTTCATTATGGTTTAATTATGATATTTTATGGTTATTTCGATGATTTATAGAGTTTAAATACATTGATATGGAATGTTCATTTTTATTTTTTTCATGAACAGTTCACTTGTATTCATTCATGGATATTCATGTAGAACATGCAGAAACATCCAGATATGAAATTACTTGTTATTAAAGATATACCATGAGTTAAAGATATCTTATAATGAGTTATGTTTTATCCCTTGTGGACGAATCATTAGTTAATAATTTAGTGATGTTCATTTGGGTTAATTCGGGCGGTTTTTTGACAACAATGAACTTCTTTTGTTTAAGCATATAGAAATATTTTCAAAAGATAGGTCTAGAACATTAATTAGGATATAATACATATTCCATATTCTGGTCATACTATAAAACTGGTTTCATGACCATATATGAATGAAGGTAATGGAAAATGAAAACATTTTTTTCTTGAAGTTGATAAATTAACACCTCACGAACAACATTTTCTTTCTAAAATAAATAAAAGAGAAAATGGAAGTTAGATAATATATTATACAATTAGTATCATAAAATTAAACTATATGTAAGATAATAGAGTAACCATACCATGTGGATGATGATATATAGGGAGAGACTTACAAAAGAACTCATGATTACAATGAAATTAAAGAAAAAGAGTGGGAAAAAAGAATTAACTCTTGAATCCTCCATGAGGCACCTTGGATTGGTCTTTTGATGAGTGAAGTTGTTCTGGAACGTGGGGAAGGGGCAATGGATAGTTTTTGGGATGATATTTGATTGGTAATTAAGTTTTAGAGCAGTGAAAAAATTAGGGAGTGAAGGGTGGTATTTATAGTGGATGGGAGAGATGTTTTATCAATATTATATTCATTAATTTATAATTTAACCCCAAAGACAAGTATTTGTGAAGATTCCATTACCAAGAATAGTAATGTGTGAATTTGAGTACTATATAATTTCCTTAAATTATCCATATATCAACTGATGACATCAGAATTCAAGTATGTAGCATTTGTTGTGAATTATTGTGTTTTACTATTCACCAAAAATTCAAGTAATTCAACAAATCCCAAAAAATTACCCTCACCATTTATCAACATGTAGAATCAAAAAATGTAGTCCATTTTTCAAAAAAAGAAAATTTTAAACATGATAAATTCAATTATAAATTACAACCATAATTTACTTGAAAAATACTGTTTTTAAAAAATTTATTTACTTATTACAAAACATAGGTACATCAGCCATTCAAATAAATTCTATATATATTATCATGTGTAAGGATACTATTCATATGGTTATGTCATTATTTATATGAGTAAAATTGATTTTAAAAACTATATATTATTATTCACTAAAAATTATGTTTTTTTTTGTTTTATTCGACTCTAAAAAATCACCCTAAACACAACCGTGTATGTTAGATTTTTGAAATTGAAAATATAGAAGCTGAAAAATTATGTTTAATGGTCACATTGTATTCAGTATCAGGATATGTAATTGTTCTTCTAAATGTGACTATACTATAAGGCATAATTATAATAACGGAGTTCCTTTGATAAAAGTATGGGTCGTTACAATTAATTTTAATTTACTCATACATGTTGTAAATAGTGGAAGTATTTTATCATCATTTATGAATGTGGATAAATCGACCCGAACAAAAAAATGAAATATGATTGAGAGAGTAAGAAAAATTAGTTATATTATACTAGTAATATTATTATAGAACAATTATTATTTAAATTAAAAAAATTTACCCTATGTAATCTAATTTTAAATTATTATATATTAGAAGGTAATTGAATAAATGATAGAGAACTCAGTACATCAATGAATTAGATCTATATGAAACATGTTCTTCAAAAATAAATTATTTATGGCTACCTCAAGAGACTAGAAGATTCAATATCTGTCAATATAAATTATTATATATACTAATATTATTTAATAATTAAAAATATTTGGAATTTTATTATATTGGTTATTGGATGAGATAATTTACATGTGTTTTGAAGTTTCCATTTCACAAATTCTCAATCCTTGATGTGTAAGGATTTAATTTTTTACATAAAAAATTGATTCAAGGATTGAAAATAATAGAAAATGGATGATGGGGTAATGATAAAAACCTCATATAAAGATGTAGAGACAATTTTCAATTATATATAAGGAAATTGTCCCTCACTTTAACAATTTTAACTCGTTTTACCCTTTACGGTGGTAACTAACTTTTCACTTTGGAAGTTATTTATATGAATAATAATGTATATATCATATTAAATAATTTAGAAATGGTTACACAAAATATTGAATATGTTTTATTAGATTATATTTTTATAATTAATAAAAATTAATTATATTATATGAACACATGAAAAATTAAATGTATTTTCATAATAATGTATTTTTAATTATAAATATATACTTAATCATCATCACACTAAAAAAATCATGACACGAGTTATAAAATATATTTAAATAATTTATTTCATTAAATTAATTCCATACTGTAGATAAATTTATTTTTTTAGCATAAAAAATCATAACTCTTCGAAGAATCTATTATTTGTAATAAATTTCTTTTCATAATTTTGTGATTTTATCATTGTTTATATCCAATTAAAAATAAAATTATGAATTTTTATTAATATGTATATATATATGACTAATAAATTACATTAAATTGTATAATGTAAATATGTGATATTTAACTTCTTCAAAAATTATCATATATAATAAATAAGAAATTTTAAATAGAACATTTTAACAATGAATAATTAAACAAGTATAAATTATTCATACTAAATTATTTATAGTATTTTGTTAATTATTTTTACTAATAATTCATTTAATTTTTCAATATATTTAATTATATTATATCACAAGTGTTAATATATTTAACTAAATTATGTAATTATTAAAAATAATGTTTTTATTATCAATGACACATTTTGGAGTAAATCGTTTTTTAGTCTATTCCAAAATCTTTAATTATATTTCATATAATTTATATATAATGAATTTATATTTTACTTTAACAGCTGAAAAACATTACTTATATCAACTACATATTATTAATTCCAAAATTGTGGCATTCTTACTAGTATTATACTCAGTAGAAATACAATCATTTATAATCGTCAAATTATAACACCCCGAGCTTCCACGATACGCTTCTCTTTCAATAATGCAATAGCTTTCATTGTACGCAAGTTCGAGATTGTAACGCATCGCGACCAATAAAAATAGCCTTTATGAATAGTAATAACCACTTTTTTAAATTATATATTTTATATATTTAAAAATGGACATCCTTTGTGGATTCGGAATACTGAAATTAGACTATGTTGATTTTTTTTATTTTTCTGAGAACTTACAATTTTTTATGAATAATGAAAAATACTTAATAACAACTTTTTTAATCAAAATAATTTATAGTGATAAATTATACTATATAGTGGTTTTAATTTATAATTAGAATATTGTTTTACCATTTTATCCAATGGTGGTTATTAGAATTAATTTCACTTTGAAATTGGACATAAACAATTGTCAATCTTTTTATATATATTGTTTCTTAAACACACGCTATTTGTTGTGACAGCGAGAATTAATTATAAAATTAATTAATGAAACATATATGTTTGGAATTTTTAAAATAGAAATCATTTTTGAATTCAGAATATCAATTATTTCTTAGGGATAAATTTTTAAATTGTTCTGAAAAACTTCAATTTTTGATGATTAGTGAAACCACTAAGTGGTAGTTAAAATACTGATATTTTTTAAATGAAACATTACCACTTTTGGGTTTTGATGTTAAAAAATCTGACATACATGGTTGTCATTATGATGTAAAATGTGGGTCAATGGGATTAAAATAATATTTTGGTGAATAGTAACTTTTAAGTTTAATTAATCGCGATTAAATGTAATTAGTGTAATTTAAGGTAAAAATGATATTATAAAAATATAAAAATACCATTGCACTTGTAATAAACTTATTGGATGAGTCATTGCGGACCAAGACAATCCATGGGTCATCTTGGGGACCCCATGGAGGCACTTGGGTAAAAAATGACATTAAGAACTTTTTATTTAAAGTAAAAATAAAATTGTCACAAACATGTGTTGTTTTACTAAAACAATTATTACATGGGATTATATAAGTTAACGATTTGACCATAAATATTCATTGGAAATATATAAAGCTTTCATACATCATGGTTGTTTTTTTATAATTTTGAGACATTAAATAAATTTAATTTTTAATGAAACCATGATGATGCAGCAATTACCTCATTAATTAACGATTTTAATAAAATGGAAAGAGAATGTAAAATATAAGAATTACACTTGTCCAAACCCTATTGGATGAGTATATTTCGATCCCATATCACCTTAGACTCGAAATATATAATTTTGGGACCTTTAAAATCCCAAAATCATTATATAATAAAGTATCATTTTATTACTTTCCAAGAGTGCCCCTACTCTTCTCTTATAAAAGGCCCCCACCACTACCACCTTATTCACACCTTTAAGCCATTCAGGTAGGCCAAAATCTTCCAAAATACTCTCCCAACATCCCTCTATTACTCTTATAAGCCTCACTTTGGGCAGAAGTCTTTCCAAGGAATCCTTTGGCTCAAATCAAAAAGAGTTACCCGATTTTAAGGTAATGTCTTCTCTAAAGTCGTTTTGTTTTATTTTGCTTCTCCAACCCCCTAAACTCTTTTTAATAATTTCTTTTGTAACAACAATAGTATCTTAAATACACTAGGATTTGTTTATGAGAAGGATTTTATTTACACTTACACACACCTAAATCTAATGGTTAAAGAACATACTGTTTCTGTGGATGGCGAATTCCTGCCTCACGAAACGATGATTGTTCAACAATCATATAACACCTCTCATGGTGGACATTATGATGAAACTATTTTTATATATGATATATATTATTTTTTTGTTTTCCTTATGATTATGTATTTTTCATTTATGGCATACCTTTATGATTTCCATTATGGGTAAACGCGATAATTTCATTTTAGGAAGTGCTGACTACCGCCCATCAAAGTGATTTTAATCGTTAATTCCATATGTGAGATGTATAAAGGATGGAGTAAATGGTATTATACATTATATTATACTGGAATTATATTATACCTTTATATAATTATAACTTCATTCCATTAAATACGAAATAGAAATGAATGTAGCGTTCATGCGTACGTATGACTTACCGTCTCCATGAACGATGCATTTCATTTCTTACCTCAAAATGATATGTAATATTATAAATTCATTTATATACTAGATATATATGATATATATGATATCTACAGCATGAATGTAATTCTGGAGGTAATGGATATTCTACCACATAAACAACTTGTAATTATAAAAAGTTTATTGTTGACTCAAGTACCAAAGATCGACAAAACAACCGTTATTAACATAAATGACTACATAATTTTCGTAACACTGTGATAAGTGATATAAAGGGATAATGAACTTGAAAAAGGTTCTTAATGAAGTAAATATTAACTCTAGTTTATTATCCAGGAGGTTAAAGAGTGGTCGAGTCAAGTCGTACACGAGGTAAGGGAACTTTTTAACCCAATTTCCATTCACTGGGTTAATCTTCTACATTCAAATTATGTCATGATATTATTATTTCCTATCTGGTATTTATAATTTCTTTATGTGTACTTATATTGAATACACATAATAGATCTATTTTATATAAAAAATTATCTTTGTAAGGGAACTTCTTAACCCAATTTCCATTCTTTAGGTTGAACTTATCGTTCTTATTTATGTTGTTCTCTGATTATGTGAGAAATGATTTTTTATATCTTATCATGTATTTATATTTTCTTTATGTGATCTTATAGTGATTACACATGAGAGATATATTTTATTTAGAAAATGATCTATGTAAGGGTCTTCTTCTCAATCTCTTTTCGTTGAGGCATATTTTGTTTTTATGCAACTTTCTTTTATATGGTGTACAAACCCCATTGACATTTACATTTATTAAAAAGGAATCTTTTTTATACAAATCATTTTACTAAACGAAAAAGGGGAATGTTTTTCTTGTCGTACGTATGCGGCGACAATGACTTCTCTGCCGTCGTGACCATTATTTGAGTTTCGGCTTCCTCTACAAACCATAAATTTTTATAAATAAAAAAATACCATGTTTTAATTTTCTTTTATTTTGGTATTGAAAATGGTATGTATCAAATATTATTTATGAGTTATAATATATGAATCCGTGAAAATGTATATGTATTTAATGCAAGTTTAAAAATGTTTTTAGAAAACCCGACACTCGAGTGTGGTAGATAGTAAGGGATTGGGCGTGGACCCATCATGGCCTGTAATTAGTCGAGCAGTCTCAGAATTAGATATATTTTTTTTAGATGCTTGCATAAATTTTTCAGAAAAACACTAGAGTATATTTGAGTAATTTTAAATGTAAGTATCTTCTAAAAATTGAAATGGTATTTTGATGCCACAATTAATTTCAAATGGTATTTTAAAAATGGTTGTCCTAAGTGTTTATATACCATTCATCATGTGATAAATGCATTGGAATGAGTAAGTGACGGGTGGAGCCCACTATAGCTCCTCGATGCATCGACAAGTCTCATGAGACAAACTAGTGTCTTGGCATGAGGCATTTACAAAATCTTATTCGTAGACTTGGCACGAGGCCTTGGCTACGCGGTTATGATAGTATGTCATTATGCATTCCATCATTATGAATGTGGTTATTGATATTTCATGTGATTATTCGACTAGTATAATATCCATGTGAATAAGTAAATGGCATTATCTCATTTTACTTTTTCCATATTATTCTAATGTTTATGTTTAATAAGCTTTTGTTTTAGTTATACATTTCCTTAAATGTTAATGTTTATTTATGAAAACTTCCGCTATATTGTTATCCTTATTGAGCTTCTGAGATCACCCCTTTCAATGTTTTAATTTTTCCAAAAAGTGACGAAGTATTTTAGGAATGACCTATAGGGATAGTCAGAAGGGGATATGAGTGTGGAAAATGGACACTATGTTATTGTAATTTTTCACGTTATGATGTAATGTAAGTCATATGAATGTATCTAGTGTTTCCAAGACTACTAAACTAATCAGTATTTCGAGACTTGATCTTTTGTGATCATTCCAATGTTATGCAATAATGCACCGACCGTGGGAAACTAGGGTCGGTGCGTTACAGTTGGTATCAGAGGCAGTTTAGTACTAACCTTGGAAGCTAGATTTAGATAAACTCTGATTAGAGCACATAGCCCAACGATAGACATTGAGGATTAGAATATAATAACTTCCTTTAATTTTGGTATTATAGAGATTTTGTGAGTTTTCCAAGAAACACATCCCTGTCTGGATACAAGTAGGTAGAGGCCGATCTGGCACAGATGTACCTTGGGGTAAAACCCAAAAATACCACTTTGAGCTAGACTCAAATGGGAACTGGTGCACGACAATGGGACTTTCAGCACTTTTGGTTAAGACACTCCCAGGTGATACGCTTAGGATAATTCTCATTTTCATTACCAACCATTATGAAGGGTTTATGAGTATATAATTCTCAAAGAAAACATTTTTATGATTATGGATTGTATCCATAAACTGTTAAATTTATTTTAAGTGTTTTACAAGTATGCAATTGCGTATTTTGATTTATAAACTAATATATTTTATGCCATTGTTTAGGAATGGCGACTAGTGGGAGGAATAGAAACTGTATCAATGCACACACTCCATGTATGGATTTCCCTCCTACTCAAGATAATTATTGTGGAGCTTGAGATACAACTGGTGCTGATCAACTTATCACCATACTAGGAAAAATCTCTTAGGTTATGAATAATAACCTTACTCATATGGAGCACCGTGATCCGCAATGTGGAGGATCAATGATAGACCGCTTCATGAGGCAGAAACCGCTAACATTTAACGGGGGAAAAAATATAATTAGATGAGCAATGGGTAAACTCCTTAGAGAAAATATTCCACGCCTTGGGAAGTAGCGAAAGGGAGAAGGTTGTCACAGCAGTTTACCACGACACTGGTGATGCTGATCAATGGTGGTCGTTGATTCAAAATACAAAATAAGATGATGAAGTATCAAATATGTAATGGAGGGAGTTCAATGAACTTTTCTTAGAAAAATACATCCCTCGTGACCATCGAGCAGATATGGAAATGAAATTTATGAGTCTGAGACAAAAAGAGGATGAGAATATTGCAAAGTATGAGGCTAACATTACATGGATAGCGAGGAATGCTGCAAATTATATACATAACCCATGAAGTAAGATTGACCATTTCTTTGATGGGTTAAAACCATTTATCCATCGAGCTTTAGTATCACAATCATTCTCAACGTATGAAGATATTGCCTCATGTGCTATCAAGACAGAAAAAGAATTCTCTAAGTCTTATGACAATAAATTAAAGCAAGAGAAGAAGAGAACGGTGGAACAAGAGACATATAAAGGGAAAACGGGAAAAATGATTTTCCATTATGTGATAATTGTGGGAAGAATCACCCCAGTACATGCCTAAAAGGAATGGGAGTTTGTTATAAATGAGGAGAAAAGGATCACCAGGCTCGTGATTGCAAGGGAATGAAAGAGGCTATCAATGTTGAATGCTACAATTGTAGGGAAATGAGGCATTATACAAATGAATATCCTAAGTGTCAGGAAAACTTACCTCTGAAAAGGTCAAGGGATTAAGGACAATCTTATTTTGTTACAACAGTTGAAGTGGAATAATTAATGTATTGGTGCTTTTGGACTCAAGGATTATATTCTGGTTATAAGGATAATGTGATATATAAATAAGGATTGTACTTCATTACCTTTTTTTCATTAAGTATTTAATATGATGGAAGTAATCATATATTTAGTTTGTGACAATAATAGAAACTTTACTTTTTTTGGGAAATCTCATGTTACAATTGATTTTTGAATTTAGAGTCCTTTTAGAGAAAGTCTGGATGGAGGTATTTTGGATAACTATAAAGGTTGGAATGAATTAAGTTGAACTTTGGATAGTATTTTTTAAGGTTAAAACATTTCTGAATATTATTTTTGGAATATTATAATACTATACATTTAGGAAAAGGACAACCTGCACGTTGGTGGATAACCTATCACGTCGGAAAAAGATGAAGGAATCGAACTCACAACCATAGTGAGACAGGCCTTTATTACCTACCACTAGCCTACAGGAAGTCCCTGGTTATTAAAAATAGTTTTCCTTATCTAAATTGTATGTGGTAATATATGGAACCTTATACAATTAGGATAAATAGAATATTTTTTGAGTTCTGTTACCATTTGGAGTGAAAAATGGGATTTTTGTAAATATTTATTAACGAATGAAAGCCTACATGACAATTAAGTATTTTTCCTTACGTTATTAGTAAATCTCTTAAATAAATTCCTGAACTTTATGAAAGTTAACTTAACACAGAAATGTTTTCGGTTAACTTTTCCAACTGGGGATTCAATGAACGTTTAACCAATCACAAGTTTGGGATTTTCTAATGGTTAACTTTCTCCTAATCCTTTTTTCTACAACTCTCCATAAGACCTTGATGGTTTTTTTTTCATCCATTTCCATATTTTCATATAATCCTAGTATGGGCTATCTCGGGTGACCTTTGTACCTCTCTTTCTTTCTTTTATTGTTATATTTTTATTAACCCTATTTCCGATGTGGGTTTTCCACAAAGGTATTATCAATTTTCAACCTTTTATTTTCAATGAAAAATTTCAAATTGCGAGAACGCAATTTATTGAAGGATGGGATAATGTAACACCCCGATCTTCCACGATACACTTCTCTTTCTATAATGCAATAGCATGCATTGTACACAAGTTCGAGATTCTAACGCACTATGACCAATCAAAATAGCCATTGTAAATAGTTGTACCCACTTTTTGAAATTATATATATTTTAAATTTCAAAATGGACTTCATTTGTGGATTCAGAATATCGAAATTAGCCTATGTTGAATTTTTGATATTTTTCTGAGAACATCTTATTTTTTATGAATAGTGAAAAATACTTAAAAACAACTTTTTTAATCAAAATAATTTATAGTGATAAATTATACTATTGAGTGGTTTTAATTTATAATTTTAATAAATTTTTAACATTTTATCCAATGGTTGTCATTAGAATTAATTTTACATTGAAATTGGACATAAACAATTCTCAATCTTTTGATATATATTGTTTCTTAAAAACACGCTATTTGTTGTGATAGCGGGAATTAATTATAAAATTATTTAATGAAACTTATATGTTTTGAATTTTTTACAATAGACATCATTTTTGAATTCGGAATATCAATTATTGCTTAGGGTGAAATTTTGGAATTGTTCTGAAAAACGTCAAATTTTTTATGAATAGTGAAACCACTAAGTGGTAGTTAAAAACTGATTTTTGGTTTAAATGAAAAATTACCACATTTGTGTTTTTATTTTAAAAAATCCTACATACATGGTTGTCATTAGGAAGTAAAATGTGGTTCAATAGGATTAAAATAATTTTTTGGTGAATATTAACTTTTAACTTTAATTAATCGCGATTATAGGTAATTAGTGAAATTTAAGGTAAAAATGATATTATAAAAATTTGAAAATACCATTAGACATGTCCTACCATTATTGGATGAGTCATGCACGACCAAGACAATCCATGGGTCAACTTGGGGACCCAATGGAGCCACCTGGGTAAGAAAATGACATTAATAACTTTTTATTTAAAGTAAAAATAAAATTGTCACAAACATGTGTTGTTTTACTAAAGAATTTATTACATGGGATTATATAAGTTTACTTTTTGACCATAAATATTAATTGGAAAGATAAAACGATTAAATACATCATGGTAATTTTTTTTATAATTTTTAGATATTAAATAAATTAAATTGTTAATGACACCATGATGATGCAACGATTACCTCATTAATTAACGATTTTAATAAAATGGAAGGATAATGTATACTATAAGAATTAAACTTATCCAAAGACTATTGTATGAATATATTTAGAACCCTTATCAACCTAGCATCGAAATATATAAGTGTGGGACCTTAAAAATCCTAAACTCATTATATAATAAAGTAACATTTCAATACTTTCCAAGAGTGCCCCTCCTCTACTCTTATAAAAGGCCCCCACCTCTACCACCTTATTCACACCATAAATCCATTTGTCTCGGCCAAACGCTTCCCAAATACACTCCCAACATTAATCTCTTACTCTTATAAGCATCACATTGGGAAGAAGTCTTCCTAAGGAATCCTTTGGCTCAAATCAAAAAGTGTTACATGATTTTAAGGTAATTTCTTCTCTAATGTTGTTTTGTTTTATTTTGCTTTTCCAACCCCCTAAACTCTTTTTATTATAATCTTTTGTAACAACAACCTTATCTTCAATATAATAAGATGTTGCTATGATAAGGATTTTATTTACAATTACACACACCTACATCAAATGGTTAATGAACATACTGTTTCTGTGGATGGTGAATTTCTGCCTCACGAAACGATGATTGTTCATGACTCATATAACACCTCTCATGGTGGTCATTATGATGAAACTATTTTTATATATGATATATATTATGTTTTTTTCCTTATTATTCTGTATTTTTCATTTATGGCATACCTTTACGATTTCCATTATGGGTAAATGCGATAATTTCATTTTCGGAAGTGCGGACTACCGCCCCCTCAAAGTGATTTGAATCGTTAATGCCATATGTGGGATGTATAAAGGATGGAGTAAATGGTATTATACATTAAAATATAATGGAATTATATTATAACTTTATATAATTATAACTTCATTCCATTAAATACAAAATAGAAATGAAAGTAACGTTCATGCGTACGTACGGCTTACCGTCTCCATGAACGATGCAATTCATTTCTTACCACTAAATGTTATGTAATATTATAAATGAATGTATATACTGGATATATAGGATATATATGATATCTACATCATGAATATAATTCTGGAGATAATGGATATTCTACCACATAAACAACTTGTAATTATAAGAAGTTTATTGTTGAATCAAGTACCAAAGATCGACAAAACCACTGTTATTAACTTAAATGACTACATAATTTTTGTAACATTGTAATAAGTGATATAAAATGTATAATGAACTTTAAAAAGGTTCATTAATGAATTTATAGATTAACTCTAGTTTATTATTCATGAGGTTTAAGAGCGGTCGAGTCAAGTTGGACACGAGATAAGGGAACATCTTAACCCAATTTCCATTCATTGCATTAATCTCCTACTTTCAAATTATGTCATGATATTATTATGTCCTATCTAGTATTTATTCTTTATTTATGTGTACTTACATTTAATACACATAATGGATATATTTTATATAAAAAATGTTCTTTGTAAGGGATCTTCTTAACCCAATTCCCATTCATTGGGTTGAACTAATCGTTCTTATTTATGTTGTTCTCTGATTATATGAGAAATGAATTTTGATATATTATCATGTATTTATAATTTCATACTGTGATCTTATAGTTAATACCCATGGGCGATCTAGTTTATTTACTAAATGATCTTTTTAAGGGTCTTCGTCTCAATATCCTTTCATTGAGGCATATTTTATTAATATACAACATTCTTTTATAAGGTGTACAAACCCCTTTGACTTTTACGTTTATTCAAAAGTAATCTTTTTTATATGAAGTGTTTTACTAAATGACAAAAGGGTGATGTTTTTTTTGTTGTATGTATGCGGCGACAACGACTTCTCCGCCGTCGTGACCATTATTTGAGTTTCAGCTTCCTCTAAAGGCCATAAATTTTTTTAAATGAAAAAATACCATGTTTTACTTTTATTTTATTTTGGTATTGAAAATGGTATGTATCAAATGTTGTTTATGAGTTATAATATATGTAATCCTAGTGAAAATTTATATGTATTTAATACAAGCTTAAAATGTTTTCAGAAAACATGAATCTCGAGTATGGTAGACCAGAAGGGATTTGGAGTGGAACCATCATGGCCTGTAATTAGTCGAGCAGTCTCAGAATTAGTTATTTTTTTCAGAAGCTTGCATAATGTTCTCAGAAAAACATTGGAGTACATTTGTGAAATTTTAAATGTAAGTATCTTCTAAAAATTGAACAGGTATTTTGATGCCGCAATTAATTTCAAACGGTATTTTAAAAAATGATATTCATAACTGTTTATATAACATTTTTTATATTAGAAATGCAATGGACTTAGTAAGTGACGGGTGGAGCCAGCTATAGCTCCTCAATGCATCGGGAGGTCTCATGAGAAAAATTAGTGTCTTGGCACGAGGCCTTGACAAAATCTTATTTGTAGTCTTGGAATGAGGACTTGGCTACGTGGTTATGATAGTCTGGAATTATGCATTCCATCATTATAAAAGTGGTTATTGATATTTCATGTGATTATTCGACCAGTAGAATGTCCATGTGAATAAGTAACTGGAATTATATCATTTTACTTTTTCCATATTATTCTAAAGTTCACGTTTAAAAGGCTTTTATTTTAGTTATACATTGCCTTAAATGTTAATGATTACTTATGAAAGATTCAGCTATATTGTTATCCTTACTGATCATTTGTGCTCACCCCTTTCAATGTTTTAATTTTTCCAGGATGTGAAGAAGTATTTTAGGAATGACATGTTGGGATAGTGTGAAGGGGATATGAGTGTGGAAAATGGAGTCTATGTTATTGTGATTTTTCACTTTACGATGTAATGTATGACTTATGAATGTATCTAGTGTTTCCAAGTCAACTAAACTAATCAGTATTTCAAGACATGATCTTTTCTGATCATGCCAATGTTACGTAATAATGAACCAACTCCGGGTAACTAGGGTCAGGGCGTTACACAAATAATGGCCAAATTAAACATATTACATTGATTAAATTTATTATATTCTAAATTCAAAAAAATGGTCTCATTTATTTATAATTTTATCAAATAATTTTCCTATAAGTAATTTTTCCAATTATAGTTTAAATTCCATCAGAAAAAATTTCTCCAGAGTGGAGTTGATCTAGAGAAGTTCCCAGATGAAAAAATATTATTTTTTTCATTTATTATGAAACTTGTTTATATTAATATAAGGTGTGTAATATTATATGTAATATAATAATCCATGTGTGTAATACTTGTATTGACACATTTTGTTATAATGTTATATTATGATTGAATAATCTGTTATTAATTTGAGTAATATCGTGCATGTTTAATTTTCATACAAAATTTATATTTTTTAGAATGAATAAAATCATTTATCAGGGAAAATAAAATTATTAATTTAATATCCATTGTAATATTCTCTCCTTCATTAATAAATATTTTCCTCAAAAAATGAGTATTCCCTTTGTGAAAAAATTTAATATGTCATCCTTAAAATCAGAATTATTTTTATTGATGACTCTACATTAGTCTATGAGGAATTATTAAAGAACATGAATTTTCCATCATAATAAGAATATTTTTTTTAGTTTTTCTCCCATTTCTTCAAGAATGATAATTTTTTTGGGGGAAGAGATTTCTCGTGTGAATGTGTTTATAGAGTTGTGACTTTTGTATGTTCAATTTCATGAACCTATTTCCAAAAAAACTAAAAATTATTATTATGTAATGTGATAATATATTATTAAATTATTATAAACCATCATGTCAATTAAAAAATTTCATATCCTATGATTCCTTTTTAAAAAGATATCAAACGTTCAATACAACTATGACACTATTTGTTCAATCTATGACACCATTGGTTAAACTATAAAACTTTTGGTTCAACTAGAAAATCATTTAGTTTAAACTAGGATTCCATTCGAATTACCCTATTAATGTAAATAAATTTATCCCATTAAATAATAAAACATAACTATAACACCAACTAATGACACCCCAAATCAACACTCTAAGATCATGTTCTGTTAATAAAAAAATTACTTGCCTCATTTGATACGAACATAAATGACCCAAAAAACATGTACCCATTTACATTTAATAATATCATTCTTATATTCAAATCAACATAATGGACACAAAGGTATAATGTATTTATATATTAGCTATATAAATACCATATTAAAAAATAATGATTCATCATATGCCCAAAAATTATCTATACATAAATATATATCAATAATACCCAGACATGAAATTTATTTTGGGAAAATGGAAGTATAAATTTTTTTTAATCTCATATAATAAGTATTGTATAAAGATAATGAATGATTTTTTGAACATTAAATAATAAACATGTGTTAAAACATGAATATGATAAATTACATGATTAAGGAAATAATTATTAGAAGTTATCATGTAACAAGACAATATCATCATAGACAAAAATATTTCAATATAGAACAACAATAAGAATAATAAAGAGGTAATAAGCATTACCATGGTATAGGAATGTGATATCATAAATCAATAATTGAGATTAATGAAAACATTATATTGTAATTTAGAAAATCCATGAAATATATTATACAAATATGTTGTGTAAGTAAGTGTAGAAAATCATTTTTTATAACAAGGTTCACTATAAGACCATCATCACATGGGGAAATGATTCCCATAATATAGTGGGCTCCCTCTCTATTCCCATGAACAATGTGTATTACGTTAACTGCCAACCCCATACGTGTCATATAACGATATATAATGCTTTACCCAATACATTTAAGAGATATATAATTTATGTCACACCTATCACATAATGAAAAACCATAGATATGTGGGCCACTTAAACATAATCACATTCAAAATTAAACCCTGGGAAAGAAACGGGTTTCATGAATATTTCAATCAGTCATAAATAAATTGTACTGATAATGAAATTGGGTGACTTCAATAAAAAAATCCCAAATCAAATATATAAAACCAAAAAATTATTTTTTTCATTTATTTAAAGACATTTGATTATATTTAAAAAATAGTTATCACATAAGGAGAAATGTACTAAAATATTCGATAATATTTAATGTCAAAGTAATAAATATAAATATAATTATGTTATTGAAAAATGAGAAATAAAATAATAAATACATTTAATATTCAGCAAAAAAATATAGGGATTATTCATAATAAAAAATCATAAACAATGTGGATAAAATTGACCACAAAGGAAATGTTAAAAATCCTTCCGTTCAAAATTTTATAAAATAAACTAAAACTAAATAAAAAATTCTCTAAAATAGAAAATGTTTTCTCCAATTACAAAAAACATT
The DNA here is from genome assembly GCA_963277665.1 of Viscum album. NCBI lineage: Eukaryota > Viridiplantae > Streptophyta > Magnoliopsida > Santalales > Viscaceae > Viscum > Viscum album. Next base: position 1,437,321,926 of record OY728153.1, on the reverse strand, counting down.
ATAATTTAATTATAACCCAATGTGAACTAAAATGTTGATATGACACGTAAAAAATATGAGAATAAAATAGATTGTGTATTATAGAAAAATAACATGTGATTTCCCCTAAATGAATTATTTTCATTGATAAAGAGTGCTTAAAAAAAATTTTAACATTACTCTTGAATTACATAAAATCACATTAAACTCTTAACTAGTTAATATAACCTCCCTAAATTATCATTTCATCAACGTATTCAAATAATATTATTAAATTATAACCAATTAATAAACATATGTTTTTCAGTTATTTTTTATTTTTATGAATGGATGTTATAATTTTTTATTAATTTATAAATGTTTTATAAATAATATTTTGATAATCATTATTTTTTAAAAATATCAACAATACATTATTATTAAAGGTAGTGGAATCATTTTTAATCAGTAATTTGTATAGTTGAATGATAATTTGATGGATGTTATGGGTATGGTTTTTGATAGTGGAATCCACTATTAGTATGTTTTACAAAATATATTAATGATAACGAGTTACATTATAATTACCACATATTTTTTAACCCCTAAATATCATATTAATTATTTAAATTATCATTTATTAACTTGTATTTCCAAAATTAATATCTCGGCACTCATTCATTTTAGAAACATTGGGGATCATATAGAGTTTCAAATGTAGGTTGGAAAAAAGGACAAAAAAGAAGAAGATGTAATAAAAAATAATAGGTATAAATACTGATACATATATAAAAATAATGTAATCTTTATAGACATGGAATCATGTTAATATAAAATAATTACAATATTGAATGATACATAGAAATATTGGATGAAATATCTTAATTGAATATGATTTAAAAGAACCAAGTACTTACTCTAATGAATTCACCCATTATGAAAAGTTTTATTTATAATGAAGTATTTGGTCCTCCTTGATACCAGTGCTACCAAATATGTAAAATGTTCTTATTGGGAAGATTTTTTGTAGTTATTGAAGATATAGGTAAAGGAAACATATATTTCTACATTATATAATAATCACAAAATTACATAATTTATATCAAGGATTTCACATTATTAAATTTCTACAAATTTTTTGTCTAGTGTCTTATAGAAGTATTGAAAAAATTAAATAAGTGGAAAATTTCAGAGAGTATAGATTTTTTAATAAAAATATTTCCTTATTTTATTCCAATTTTATTAATTAAATGTTTCCTTTATTTAAGACATGACACCATGACATAAATATTAAGCCTTATAAATGATTTTACTCCTCCTTATAACCAAGGAGAACCATTTGAAAATAAGGGATGAGGAGAAAAAGATCACTATGGATTATAAAAATAAAATAATCTCATTAATCTATTGAGAATCATTAAAACCGTTGAGGATGTTAAAATTTTACACAATAAAAACATGAGGACATAAATATATCATTTAGACATGTAAAAAAATATTTCATCCTAGAAAACTATGTTAAACCATTGGAAACCATAATAAAAAATCTATTTTTACATAACCATAATGAGAAATGTTATTTTTCTCCAAAAACAGTTAAAATTGAATAATTCCTAGATGAAATAGAATATGATTAAATATTTTAAAAAACAATATTAACTTATATAGGAATATTTATAATAAATAATGGCTATTAAGCTATGAAAATTCATTAAATGAAAATAATGTAATGAAAATATTTTTTCACATTTGTAAAATATCAAAAATAACACATATAAAGACCATTGAAAATATTCTATTTTAAAATTTTGTTAATAAAAGTAAAATATATTATATAGTTAAATTAAAACTTATTTATTCATAGGTAACAAAAATCTTAAAAAACATAAAATTACATTAATATAGTTGATAAATAGTTTGATAACATTTAAATCAATGTTTTAATGGGAAGCCATTTACATAGAGTCCCATATTATTTCATTCATATGCTTACGAACCTGAGTAACAAAATTATATTATTACATAAAATATAAAAAGTCTTAATAATGGTGATTCCATAATAAAATTTCTATATAATAAAATTATTTTCCTATTTTATTTCGTTACTAAAATGGTAATATTCATGTTTAACAATTTATGGATACTCAGTTTATAACCTCAAAATGACATTAGTGTAATAAAAATGGTCAAAAGGATTATTGTAACTTTAATTTTAGAATCATAAATTTTATATAATTATTATATTTATATATTACATAAAATTTTATTACCATCCATTTATTTCAACAACGAAATATGAACCATGTAGTTTCATGGAGAGGGTAGTTCGTACAATTCATGAAAGGAATTTCCATTTATCAAATTATTTGAAAAGAAATAAATTTTATAACATTTTACATTTAATTTTTTTATAAATATTTTAAAGATGTAATATTATTTCCTTATTTATATCACAATATAATCCTATATAATATGGAGATGAAAAAGGAATCATATCACTTCTTATAGGTCATAGTCCACACGTACACATGAGTGACATATTCATTTACTAATGAATAATAGGGTAAATGTTTTAGTAATATATTATCCTAATATAATAAAATTTATGACCTTAATAAGATATATAAATATATGTATTTATATATTTATATTTTTTTCATCATTTTCACAAACCTTTTGATCTTGTGATGAAAAAATAACACATCACTTCATGGTTGTTGAATTCCACACATATGAACGAGAGATATTTTCATTTAACATAGGATATAAAGGTTGATTAAAAAGGTTTTAAACGTAATAATAATATTTTATATGTATATATTATATGCTTATTTTTAATTCCAATATGATGAAGTAATATTTTATTTAAGTAAATGAAAAATCCAACATGAAAACACTCAGTTAAGAGTTATACAAATTCTTTTGTAAAAAACCGTTTTATTACATCATTCTCCTTATAGGTTATGTATTTAGATAGAAAAATACCTCTATTATTTGGATACAGGTTTTTGGGATTGATTTCTCAGTGGATTTTATAAACAACTATTCTCAAAAAATTTGATTAAGGGAGTATAAGATATTTCCATTTATAAGTGAGGCTAGAAGAACCCTTTTTATTTTCAAAACTAATAATAAATTTTAAATTTATTATTCCAGGTAATGTGGCTAAAATCTATCCAATTTATAAGAAAATGTGATTAGGGTTGAAATATCTAATGAGATAACATTTAATAGTAAATTTTTTTGCCATATAACATTGTATTTTTCGTTGCTAATAATAATTACCCCTAACTATGGTGACACATTTTTATGAGGGGTATAAATCATAATGAAAAAAATAATATTGAAATTATTAATAAATTATATAATAAAATCTCAAAACATTTTAGAATTTTTTTTGAGATTCAATTTTTTATATCTTAAAAATTTACTTTTAATATTAGTAAAATAAATGAAAAGAAAAACTATTTTTAGAAAATTACTTTGTAAGAATAAAAATGACATTATAAGAAGATAAAATATAAGGTTAATTATTGTAGAATTATATAGATTATATTTAATAAATAGGATATTATGTTACTTATAAACAATATATAAAAAATAATGCTACAATAAAATTAATTTATTTAAATAAAATAAATTAACGCTCTCTAAAAATATGATTATTTCACTATTCATTAAAAATTATATCTTTTATTCAATATACCAATAACTACTTCTGTAATATATATTTGATGTTTTGATTAAAAAAACCCTTTTTATCCAATTAAAATACTAAAATAAAAAAATTTAACTTTTAAATAAAACAATGAAATATATAGAAAACAATTTAATTAAATTAGAATCACCTTTTTTCAAGTGAATAATTATAAAAAAAAAATAAAAAAAATAAAATGACAAAGAAATGATAAAACATAAAAATATAAATCATAATATTGATATATTTCTATTATTGAATGGGTTTTCATGTTCTCCCCCTTTATTAAATTACATCCTCTTAGTTATATTCATTTCATAAAAAAGATAAGGTATTTTCCCAATGCATCATTTATTCATTCCCATGTCACTTCATATATCACGTAATTATTACAAAAAAGAACAATATAGAGTATTAATTTAACTCATAGTACATTCCCTTTTAGAACCAAAATCTATATCAACTTTTGATAATCTGATAGATTGTCCTCTAACTGTATCACTTATTTCCTCCAAACATTAGATGTATGAAGAACAAATTTATATAGGGAAAAAAGTGAAACATATCTTCTAATTCGGTTAAATTGTAAGTAAGGATACCTATAATGAAACCAAAACCAAATTATAACATCCTTATATTTTAAAATAACACTATTATTGTAACACTCAATGCTTCCATGGTATGTTTCCCTTTGAATAACGCAATATCTTTCATAGTACGCAACATCGATATTCTAACACACTAAGGCCTATCAAACTAGCCGTTATAAATAGTAATACCCACTTTTTGAAATTTTTTAAAGTTTATCTATCAAAATGGAATTCATTTTAGGATTCAGAATATCAAAATTAGATTAGGGTGAATTTTAGGTATTTTTCTAAAAACATACAATTTTTGATAAATAGTGAAAATACAAAATTTTAATTAAAATTTTTTTTAATCAAAATATATTATAGTGATAAATTTTACATTTGAAAGTTTTTATGTATCATTAGAATATATTTATATCATTAAATATAATTTAAGTCATTAGATTTAACTCATGATTAAACTGGACAAAAACAAGTGTCAATATTTTGATAGTTTTTATTTCGTAAAAACAGGCTTTTTGTTTTGACTACGAGAAATAATATTATATTAATTTATGAATCGTATGTATTTTGAAATTCAAAAAATGGATTCCATATTTGGAATCAGGGGGTCCAAATTGTGTAAATAGGTACCTTTTATTTTTAGTCATTAGAAAAATTTATTTCAATAAATATTTTATTTAACGTGGTTTAAGGGGTAAATCCAGTAAATAAGGTTAATAAATAATATTATAATAATATTAAATTACCAAAAAAACGTGTTCTAAACCTATTTCATGATACATTTCTGACCATTGGAATACTTGTGTCTATTTTGGGACCCCATAAAGCCAAATGGGAGTGATAATGACAATTTATATTGAATAATTTAAAGTAAAGACAAAAATAACAAAAGAAAATATATTTTAGTAAAACAATTTTTATATGTGGTTATATAATTGATATATTCCACTATAAATATTATTTAGAAAGCTAAAAATATTTCCTAAATTAATATTTTTTATTTAAAATTTTTAGACAAAATATATATATATATATTTATATATGACACAATCATTATGTAGTATTTTCCTTATTCATCAAACAATCAAATAAATGATATTATAAATACTAAAATAAATATAATTTTAAAGTTTATATTCCACACAAAAATTTTATAAGAGACTATGAAATGTTAGTGTTGAATAATTGTATTTATTTTCAATTACGAAAGTTTTTAGGACTTTATAAAATCAATTATTAAATAACGTCAAAATTGACAAAAATGAGTTTTAAAAACAATACAATATTATAGGATGATATAATAAATAGAAAAATCCATGGTTCCTACAAAAATCATATATAATAATATATGTATCATTAATTAACCACTTGGGGTTTTCTTGGAAATTTATTTTAATTTCATTAACCATATAATATATAAATAAAATGAGATATGGTAAATGTCATACTATTTAACTTAGAGTTAAATCTAAAAGATAAGGTCAATATATTGACCCAAACCTTTCTAAAACCTACCGGTTGAGAGGTTTTCTACAAATATCTACCTTATAAATTAAATAATTCATTTTGGAGCCATTGTAAACTAAAATTTATTTTATTATAAAATAATATTTTTAGCTTTTCCTAAGGATCCTCTCACCCCTCTTATAAAAGTGCACTTCCCCTTCTCTCTAATTCACATCTTCAAATCCATTTGGCTTGACAAATACATTCAAAAATACCCTCTAAATTGTCCTCCCTTCATTCTAGAGGCCTTCGTTTAGTCATAAATCCAACCAATGGATCCCTTTTGATCAAATCAAAAGGAAGAACCCAAATAAGAGGTAAATATCTCACCACCTCATTCAAGTTTTCTCTTCTTCCACTTATTCATTCCTTGTTGATTCTATTATAAAATAATAAATCTAGTATCTTCTACATATATTGATGTTATTATAAATATGGTACAACCATATTCATTATTCTATTTATCCTTTGAATGACATGTCCCCATACGTGTGTGTGTGTGTACGGCTTACCGTCTCCACGTCATGGTGTGGTCATTATTCATTACATTATTATTTAAATGAGTATAATGATGATGTATAAATGATGTGAATAAAAAATAAAACATGATTAGGATTATGTATATATAATATACCATCCAATTATATACGATTTTAATATCAAAATAATGATATTGTTTTACGTGCATATGTATGGAATACCGTATCCACGAACACTATAAGATTCACTCCATATCGTATCCATTCAAGAAAAATTTTAAATATATGATTAAAAATAATTTTTAAATACTTAATATAATTCGGAATATAAATAAGATACATCCTATCCCTAAAAAACATTACTTATGTAATAAAGAATATGACGGAACACAAATCAGTTAACACCTGAAACATTGATAATACTAAAATATTACTAACAAATAAATGTTACAAAGATCATATATGATATCATTTTAATGTATATGATTCTAGTGAAATTTAATAACAATTATTACACAATTATATAGTAGTTTTACCTAACCTCGACCAATAAAAACAATAAATTAAGGGTTAATTCTATAACCTCTTCGTTATTCTTTGCTTTTTATATGTAATTATCTATTGGGACCTCTTTATCATCTATATCCTTGTTTTCCTAAAAAGATATTCCAAAACATTTTACCAATATACTATACTATGGTTTAAAGACATTTATACCTTTATTTGACCATATATGATTTGAAAGCAATCTTTCCTTCGTTTTCCAAACAAGTAACTTTATGACCATTTCTCCAAAATGAAGGTAAGAATGTTTTTTTTAACTTATACGGTAGGTGCGGATATATTTTGCAATAATAACATCGTCGAAGCTTCCCTTACAAGCATATAATAATATTTTCAAAAAAATGTTTTCTTTTATAATATATGACATTTAAATAATTTCAAAATAGAAAGAGATATTTCCCTAAAAAATGTTTTGATTTCATCTATGTCAACATCCTTTGATGGATTTGAAGCTTAATTGGAGTTGATTTATGATAATACAAAATTTTGATGTTGTATTGAAGGTTTTTTGATATGTTTTACTATGGATGTGTTCATTTCACACCATTTATGGTTTATGGATAATGTATTGACACTTCATATGATAGTTTTAATACTAATGTTTATGTTATGTTCGAACCTTTTCATATGAGGAATGCATTAGACTTATTAAGTGACGGGTGGATCCCGCTATAGCTCCCCGATGCACCAGTAGGTCTCATGAGACAAACTAGTGTCATGGAACAAGGCCATGACAAAATATTATTTGTAGTCTTGGTACAAGGCCTCAACTATGTGGTTATGAAGTCTAGAATTTTGAATTCTATCATTATGAAAGTGGCTATTGATATTGAACGTGATTATTTGACTGGTGAAGGTTCCATGTGATTAAGTACATGAAATTATTTTGATTTATATTTATCTCATTTTATTGAATTTTATGTGGAATTGGGTTTTTTTAGTTCTATACATTTCCTTAAATGTATATTCTTGTTTGTGAATGTTTCCTCTATATTGTTATCCTCACTAACCATCTGAGCTAACCCCTTTTATGTTTTATTTTTCTCAAGATGTGAAGAAGTATATTATAACTGACCTGCAGGGATAGTCTATGAGAACTTAGTATTGTCAATGGAAATAATTTTGTTGTAGTTTTCTATTTTATGACGTAATGTAATCCTAATTAATGTATCTAGTACTTCCAAGCCTACTTAACTAATCGATCTATCGAGACATGATCTTTATGGATAATGCAAATGATACGTAATAATGCACCGAATCTAGGCTTCTGGGGTCATGGAGTTACAATTGGTATCAGAGGAAGTTTAACAATAACTGTGGTAACTAGATTTATATAAACTCTGATCAGAGAACATTACCCTAAGATATACTTTGAGGATTAGTATAGAAGAAGTTCCTCGAATTTTGGTAATGTAGATATTTTGTGAGTTTTCCAAGAAAATACATCCTTGTCTTGATTTGATCAGGTAGAGGCGGCTCTAGCATAGATTTACCAAGGGGTAAAATCCGAAAACACCACATTGAGCTAGACTCAAATGAGACCTGGTTCATGAAAACAGGCCTTGCTCCACTCTTAGTTACAACACTTTTGAGGGATATGCTTAGGATAATTCTCATTTTCGTTACAAATCATTATGAAGTATTTACGAGTATATAACTCCCCAAATAAAATATTCTTATGATTATGGATTATTTTCATAAATTGTGAAATTTTTGTTAAGTATTTTACAAGTTCAGAATTATTCATTACAATTCATAAACTGAGCTAGTGTATGCCATTGTACAGAAATGGTACCCAGTAGAAGGAATGTGAACTCAAGAAATACATATGATCCAAAAAGAAAGAAGAGTTGTCACTTTCACAGTATTAAGACAACATTTAGAAGGGAAATATTCTCCCATGTATTCTCAACATATGAAGAAAAAGTATCATTGGTCAATATGATATGTAATGAATTCTCTGAGTCCTATGGAGTTGATGGGAAGAAAGAGAAGAAAATGATGGAAGATATAAAGATGGATAAAGGGAAGAGGGAAAAGAATGATATTCCAATATTTGATAACTGTGGAAAGAATAACCATGGTAAATTCATAAAGGGAATGGGAGTTTGTTATAAGTGTGAATAAAAAGGACAAAAATTACGTTATTTTAAGGGTAAAAAAGGATTCAAATGTACAATTCTTTATCTAAAAGGAGTTGGGACACTACACGAATCAATGTCCAAAAAATCATTGTATACCCCAAAAGCTACTATTGGATAATAATAAAGTTATGATACTACCAAAGATAAAGATGAATGATTATATTTCTTATGTTTTCATTAATGTATTTTGTCATTTGAGTATTATATTAATGATGTACTTGTTATAAGAATTATATACTATATAAGGATTTTACTGCAGTACTGTTACATTAAGGACGTCAGATTGTGTGGAACAAAGAAATGTGACTCAATATCTGGTTAAATTTTGGGAAAATATATGGTTTAGAGAAATATAAACCATAATATGGTTCTGATAACAATGTAGTTATTTTGGAATAATACATGATTGATTTGGATAAATTATATTGGAAATTCTTGACTACCATGAAACTGATTAATGATTTGTATATTCAATCATTGTTGGAGTTTACTAAATTTTTGGACATAAAGAGTATATCCAATTTTCTATAAGGAATAAAGAATAATGAATGTAATAAATATCGTTATATGATCATTTAGGGTATTATCGTGTTTTAAAAGAATATAGGATGAAGTTATTCACATGTCATTACATAGAACAAAGGATCTTCATTATTTTTACCTTCCTTATAAAGTTTGGATTACGAGTTTGGACAAAAGTATTTTAGATAGTTTTAAAGTTTGGAATCTATTAATGTTGACATTGGATAAAATTGTTACGGTTAAATCATTTCTTGAGATTATTATTGTGTTTTCATAAAAAGGAAAACCCAGAGGTCGGGCGAGAACCTATCGCGTCTAGAAAGGCCGCGAGACTTGAACCCACAACCGAAGGGTGACAAGGGAGAATCACTTACTACTATAATATGTGATGTAATAGATTTTATAATGTAGTATTTTTATATATTCTGACAAATGAATAATAAATTATTTATTTTTGGAAGCCTAAACGATTAGGATAAATAGAATATTTTGGAGATCTATTATCTTTTGGAGTGAATGATGAGTTTGTGGTAGAAATTACAACAAGGATGAAACTCTACCTTTCAAAAATATATATATATATATATATATTCTCTCAATCTATGAAAATATTAATTATTAAACAGTAGGAAAGGGATATTAAGGCCAAAAATGTGTTATCCTAAAACCTTATGTTTTGTTGATCTGATGATATTATAAATCATCATAGATTGATTGATTTGAGGCCCTTAATTTTACACTTTTATGTGGTTGATGACCAAAAATAACTCCCTAAAAATATTTATATTTTTCCTCCAATTATGAGTCTTTAATTTCCACCAATGTTTTCCTAATCGAGATAATAATTTTTTGGTGACCCTTTGATTTCCATTTTCCTCTTATTAAGACTAAATTTAATTAACCCAATTTCTGATGTGGGTTTTCCACAAAGGTATTTTTATATTTTAACCTTTTATTTTTTAAAAAAAATTTCAAATTGCAAGGACACAATTTAATGAATGAGGGAATAATGTAACACCCCAGGCATCTATGGTACGTTACCCATTGAATAATGGAATATCCTGCATTGTACACAACTTCGAGATTCCAACACACTATGACCTATCAAACTAGCCGTTATAAATAGTAATACCCACTTTTTGAAATTTTATAAATTTTATATTTCAAAATTTACATCATTTTAGGATTCAGAATATCGAAATTATTTTCTATTTTTCTGAAAACATTCAATTTTTGATGAAAAGTGAAAAATAATAAATTTTAATTAAAAACATGATTTTTAATATAATTAATTTATAGTGTTAAATTAAAAATTTAAATGTGTTTTAAGTATAATTAGATTATATTTTTATCATTTAAACTAATTTAATTCATTGGATGTAATCTCATGATTAAACTGGACATAATCAAGTGTTATTCTTTTGAGAGTTATTATTTCATAAAAACACCATTTTTGTTTTGACAATGGGAATTAATGTTAAATTAATTTCTGCCAATTTTGTGTTCAGAATTTGAAAAAAGGGATTCCATATTTGGAATAAGGAGGTCCAAATTGTGTAAATATATATATATATTATTTTTATACATTTGGAATATTTAGTTTAGTAAATATTTTATTTATCATGGTTAAAGGGGTAAATCCAATAAATATGGTTAAAAATAATATTATAATAATATTAAATTTCCCTAACACATTTCCTAACCCTATTTTCTGATATATTACCGACCATGTGAATCCTTGGGTCGATTTGGGGACCCCATGGAGACACTTGGGAGTGATAATGACATTTTATATTAAATAATCTAAACACAAAAACAAAAAAAGCAAGTATCTTATAGTAAATAAATTTTTATATGAGGTTATATAATTGATATATTTGACCATAAATAGTCATTAGAAAGATTATAAGATTTCATACATCAGGATATTTCATTTATCATTTTTATATATAATATAAATATATTTATATATGACAGAATAATGATGCAGTATTATCGTTATTAATCAAACAATCAAATAAATTATATTATAAATACTAAAATAAATATAATTTTAAAGTTTTTATTCAATGAAAAAATTTATAGGTGAAAAATAAATATTAGGGTTGATTAAATATATTTATTTAGAAGTAATAAATTTGTTAAAATTTAAAAAAATCAATGTTATATAATGTCAAAATTGACATAAATGAATTTTAAAAACAAATAGAATATTATTGGTTGATATAATAATCTTAATGTTATAATGATATAAAAAAGTATTATATAATTATATTTGTATCATTAATGAACCACTTGGGTTTCTCTTGGATTTTTATAGTATGTTTATTAACCATATAATATAAAAATTCAAAGAGAAAAGGTAAATGTCAAACAATTTAACTAAGAGTTAAATGTATAAGATAAGGATAATATAGTGACCCAAACCTGTCTAAAACCTATTGGATGAGAAGATTTCGACCCATCCCTACATTGTCCATTAAATAATTTATTTTGGAGCAATAATAAACTGATAATTATGTTATTATAAAATTATATTTATAGGTTTTCCTAAGGTGCCTCTCACCCATATTATAAATGGGCACTTCCCCTTCTCTCTAATTCACACCTTCAAAGCCATTTATCTCAGGAAACCACTGTCCAAATACCCTCTCAACTATCATCCCTTCATCCTAGAGCCATTAAATTAGTCATAAATCCATCCTATGGAGCTCTTTTGATCAAATCAAAAGGAAGAACCCAATTAAGAAGTAAATATCTCACCACCTCTTTCATGTTTTTTCTTCATCCACTTCTTATTTCCTTGTTGTTTACATTAAAAAATAATAACTCCAGTATCTTCTATATAATGTGATATTATTATAAATATGGTACAACCATATTCATTATTCTATATGTCCTTGGAATGACATATCATTGTACGTGTGTATATAAAGCTTACCATCCCCACGTCGTGGTGTAGTTGTTATTAAATATATTATTATTTGGATGGGTATAATAATGACGTATAAATGATGTAAATAATAAATATAAAATAATAATGATTCTTTATATATGATATACCATCCAATTATATTAAATTTTAATATCAAATTAATGATATTATCGTGCGTGCTTACGTACGTTCTACCGTCTCCACAAACAAGATGAGATTCATTCCCTATCATATCCATTCTAGACTAATTATTATTAGATGATTAAAAATAATGTTTAAATTCATAATATCATTCTGCATATAAATAAGATACATCAGATCCATAATAAACATTTCTTACATTACAAAGCATATAAAGGAAAACAATGTAGTTAACACCAGAAATTACGATAATACTAAAATATTATTAACAATGGAATTTTAAATGATCATAAATGATATCATATTAATGTATATGATTATTTTGTAATTTAATAACAATTATTGAACCATTATATATGATTTTTACCTACCCTCGACCAAGGAAAATTACAATGTAGGTGTTAATTATACAACCTATTAATTATTCAATATTGTTTATATGTAATTACCTACTAGGACCTCTTTATCATCCACATCCGTGTTTTACTAAAAATGTATTCCAAAACATTTTTACGAATTACTAGACTATGGGTAATGTCATTTATACCTTTATTTGAACTTATATGTTCTGAAATGAATCTTTCTGTTGTTTTCCAAACAAGTTACGTTTTGACATTTTCGAAAAAATTAAGGTAAGAATGTTTTTTAACTTATACGGCGGGTGAGGATACATTCCGCCATTATAACATCGTCGACTATTTTCTTACATGATTATACGAATATTTTCAAAATAAATGTTTTCTTTTATAATTATATGACATTAAAATTATTTAAAAATTTACAGAGGTATTTATCTAAAAAACCTGTTTTCATTTCATCTATGTCAACTTACTTTGATGGATATTAAGATTAATTTAAGTTTTTTTATGCTGATACAAAGCTTTTAAATTGAATTAAAGGTTTTGTGATATGTATGACTATGGATGTGTAAATTTCACACCATTCATTTTCTATGTAGAATGTATTGAAATTTCATATGATAGTTTTCATATGAATGTTTATGTTATGTTTGAACCTTTTCATATGAAGAATGCATTGGACTTAGTAAGTGACGGGCGGAGCTAGCTATATCTCATTGATTAATCAGTAGTTCTCATGAGACAAACTACTGTCTTATAACATGGTCTTGAAAAAATCTTATTTATTGTTTTGGCACAATGCCTTGACTACGTGTTTATGAAGTCTGGTATTATTCATTCCATCATTATGAACGTGGTTATTGATATTGCACTTGATTATATTACTAGTATAATATCTATGTAGTAAGTAAATAGAATTATTTTTATTTATATTTTCTATATTATAAGGAATTTTATGATGAAAAGGCTTGTTTTTAGTTCTATACATTGCCTTAAATATTTATGCTTATTTATGAAAGTTTGTATTATATTGTTTTCCTTACTGAGCATCTAAGCTCACCCCTTTCTATGTTTTAAATTTTCCAGGATTTGACGAATTATATTATGACTAACCTGTAGGGATAGTCTTTAGGATCTCAGTGATGTCTATGGAAACAATGTTGTTGTAGATATCCATTTTATGTTGTAATGTAAACCTTATGAATGTATCTAGTACTACCAAGGCTACTAAACTAATTGGTCATTAGAGACTTGAACTTTTGTGACCATACCAATGATATATAATAATTCATTTACTCTGGGCTTCTAGGGTTGTCGAGTTACAATTATTGATAGTGAAATCAACACACAACAATGAGTTTACATGAATAGTGATATAAAATTATTTAAACAAAACTGATATAAAATATATGATAAATTTTAAAGTATGAATTGGATTAAAAACATTATGAAATATATATAATGTTTTGTATCAATATAAATTTATTTATAAATAATAATTGATTAGTCATTAAATATTATACAAATTAATTTTATTCATCAGAAATAATATTTCTTAAAACAAATTACCGCATTATATGAAAAGATAATAAAATTAATATTTTAAAAATTTGAGATATATTATTGGATAAAATGGTCTTACATTTATGAAATTATCATATTTATATAAAATTACTTGGAATGTTTACGATTTTTTTGTAAAATATTACTTTTTCAATGAATAGTGGAAATTATGATTTCTATAAGATATTTCATTCATTTTAATAAATTAAGACTCATTATTATTTTTATTTTATTTATAAGTAACATAATTATTATTTATATATGTTAAATAAAATTAATTATACTTAAATAATTTTTTTATAATATTTTATTAAATTTTTATTCTTATATATAAACACTAGATTTTTTAGAAAACTATTTCAAAGTGTATTATGTTTCTCCATTTTAAATAATTAAAATAATAAATCCCAAGACATTATTTGAATTAAATAAATAAATGATATACTTTTAAATAGTAATTTAAATTATTTGAATTGTGATTACTCTAGTAATATATATTATTGGATTATTTTATTATTAGAAAAAATCATTTTTTGATAACCTAATTTTTATGACATGTCTATGGGTTTAATTTTAAATTAAAATCATAAAATTCTATGATTTTATTTTTAAAAAATATATTAAATATTCTGAATAATAAAAAATTATACTATAAAATGTATTTAACATTTTTTTTCTATATGGAAAATTGGTAGCCAAAAAAATAATTATGGTAGTAATGTTAAAAATGTGCTTACTATGGGGTCAATCTAAAATTATTAGTGTATGAAATGACCCAAAAGTTATATAATTAATATTTTATAGTCATTTTTCAACATTATATTTTCTTAGTATCTAAAATGGCCCTTTTTGGAGCCTTTTGGCATGTAAAAAATGTGGGTTTAGTTTTTTCATTTCAAAAATCCCACGTGTATTATCTCCCACACTTATTAATTTAGACCCCATCTCATCTATAATTTACAAACCTAAAAACCATTTTTTAATACAATAAATCCAAAAATATCTTCCTTATATACCTACCCTCATCAATGAAACCATGTTTTGATAGTAAATCCCCCATAGGATGTATTTTCATGCAAACTAAAATAAATTGTCCGAAGAAGAGGTAACATTCATAGCCAAGCATTTAACATCATTTCTTCTTCCACATCCATTGAGTATTCATATAACATTATGATATAATAACCTTCATATCATACCAATATATATATATATATATAATATTTATAGGTAATTACAAACAAACATCTATTCAACCCTTCAATGGTACTCAAACGCGTTGATCGTATGTGAGGCAGACTACTGCATCTCAAACCAATTTAATTCAGTTTACATAATTTCTTATCATACCTATATAAAAGGATGTTTATAATTTTAATATATAATATATAATAAAAAATTATAATTATGTAATCATAATATCTAATATACCTTCTTACTTTCCATTCCATATGGTATATAATAATGTCACTTGTGATTATTACGGAGTACTGCCTCTGAAATCAATGGGATTCATTTTCCTCATAAAACATAAAATTAAAGTAATAATACATAATTAGAAAACTATATATTATATTCATGAAATATTAATACTTTTTGGGAAAAAATGTCTTTTGTTTTCTTAACTTATCATCCACAGAATAAATGATATCGTCGTTCGTCTGTATGGTGGTCTTCTAGAACGCAATGTGTTGTGATTTATTTTGATTACCACATCTCATGGATTTCATGTCTAAAAGTATTTAAAATTATAATTTGATATTTTTTATATAACTATCAATTTATAATGTTAAAACAATACCTACCTTTTTATGATTATCATCAAAAAATTGAGACATTACTCATGCGTGCAAATGACCTAACTTCTTAAGGATTATCACTTAGTTCATTTATCATAAAAATAATTAAAACATGGTTTGAAATTAATTATATATGTTTTAAAAATATAATTATGAAAATATTAATATTATATGAATGATTAAATAATAATCACTTTGACCATAATCAACATAACAAATTAATTTTGGACATATGAATCATTTATCCTTAAAACGTCTGATGTGAAATTAATTGTTTAAGTAATTGAATATAACATTCTAAAAAAATTTATTAAAAGGAAAAGTAGAAAATATAATTGTTATTAATAAATTAAATAATTAAAATATATTTATTATTCAAGATGATATGGAATAATAGTAATGATTCAAGTGCATGCTAAGAGTTTCATTATAAAATTTTATTCTTTGAGACACATGATCTTTTGTTGGCCTATATTAATTTATATCAAGTATATATTAACCCATTATATGAAATATATTGAATACTTTATAATTTAAGGTTTTTATGTTACAGTTAATTTCATTAATTCATGGGGTTTATTATTCAAAAAATACAAAATAATGAAATTATTATGTTTTAATCTCATATAATTTGGATTATTTATGCTTGGATCATTTTTATTGTAAATTATTTGATCATTATATAATAATTCCCATACCTAATATTATTAAATGGTTATTCAATAAATATTCAAAAAATCATAACATATTCTTCTATTTAGTTCTTGAAAATATTGACAAAACATTTTTTTTAAACATACTATAGCATTATCTTATGTTGAAAAACAATTTTGTTCTATGCCACTTTTGTAATTAATGTGTTTAAAACATGGTTTTAAATTATTTTTTGAAGTAAATTTTAATGTTTTGAAAATTAAAAAATGTTATAAAAAATATTATTATAGTAATTTTCTAAAGTTGGTACATATCTACTTTTACCAATAATGTGGAAGGATTCTTTATTATAACATTTATGATGTGAAAAATATTTTCTATCATCATGTCCATTATTTTCCAAGAAAATATTTTTAAATTATTGATGGTTATTTACGAAAAATATTTCAGTTACTATTTCATTAATTTTTTTTTAAACAAATTAATTTACATTTTAGAAAGGGAAATTTCATGAAAATTATTTTTAATATTTTTAAATTTATTATAATTCTTCCATGTAAAAAAATATAATGTTATATAATCATTCTAAATTCAATATACATGTCACTCATATATATACTAATCATATTATCCCTTCCTTTGATGGGTTAATACATTCTTTATGGTCATTTATCAAATTAATTCATTATGAAATATCATTTTATTATGTAATGAAGAAAGATTATGTAACCCATTTTTTAAATGGTAATTTCATATATTATGACTTATAAATAAATTAACTTATGTTGAAAACATAGATCATAAAGATGTTACGATCGGTGTACCTAGACTCATCACTAATGCAATGGGTAATGCTTTTGCATCAAGTATGGGATTATATAGTAGATATAATCCCAAATGGGATATTGTGAACCAAGGTATATTTTTTGTTGGATTCTATGACTACTATTTATGTTATATTATATGTTTCATCTATATTTCATATGATTAAATGTTATTATTATAACATTTTCTTTGTTTATCATCCATGATATTACTCATGGGATTTCTATTTTATGATGTCACATTATACTTTTAGTTCAAAAGTTATACTTATTTATCATGATTATTCCATTACATGGCATTCTAGCACACCCATGTTTTTTACGTATTCCGAGGATATTCATTATCATGTTCAGAGCTCACTAAAGGAATAAGGATTCCATGTTTTGGTATCCTTTAATGTATTAGGATCATATTATTCTGAACACACTAGGCCTCATGATCTTTTGGTGGTAATAATGGATGTTTATGTAAGATTCATGTAATAATTTATGTAAAATGAATGGCTCATTATTGTTAGTATCAAATAAAAGGATTATTTGTAAATTTAAAACTATGTTGAGAAAATATTATTGGGAACCCTATGGATAAGAATAATGATATTTATAAGGGTAAAACATTGTATAAAAAACATTTAAGAATCTTATTGATGTATTGAGGGAGTTATTTCTACGAAATTACATCCCTTTTTGTATATTACAAGATTGTATGGTTCTATCACAAATTTTACTTTGGTTAATAACTATAAAAATATGTTTCGATCTTGATACAACTGTTAACTGGTACACAAAAATTTTCCATAATATGCACTTGGTTTGACATAGTTGTGTGATATGTTTTTGAAATTTACACTCTTTACATGCCATCATAAAGAAAATTAATGTTTGATAATTATGGGTAACGAATGTTAAACATATTGTCCTAAGATTATAATTCAATGATTGATCATAAGTTTAATGAATAAATATCCATACCTTGGTTTATATTATGGAATTTTTAGATGATTAAGTGTATTTCTTGATGTATTTTTAGTAATTTAACAAATGTGTTTAGTACGGGTTTTAGTAAAAAAATGTTATTTTATGAATAATGACCTTATATTTTATAGACATTAATTTGATATTAATGTTGTCCTTTAGATTTTAACATTTCTATGATGTAATGTTAATAATATAAAATTAATATTGTTTTTGTTTTTGGGAAAATAAACATTATAAAAACCATAGTTATTACAAACATATGAAATTAATAATATTTTTTAAATATGTTTATCATATTTGTTACAATATTTTAGGGTCTTTTAAAATAATAAATATTGTTATCCCATATGTATTTATAATATTTGAGAAAAAATAAATTCCCCAAGATGAGTGAAAAACAATTGAATATGGTAATTATGTAGGGATTGAATCCAAATTTGAAGGGTGATAATGATAAATCAGCTACCACTATCCTACCTGATGTAATGGTTAGTATTCCTATTTTAACCTAATAAATATTGTGTATTAAAAAAAAATTATTTTGAAAATCATTTTAGATGAGAAAATCTTTTGGAATTTTTATTTTTTTGAAGGGATTATTAATATTTTAGAAATCATTTTAATGGGTTTTTATAAATACATAACATCTTGGTTTAACACAATAGATTATTTGGTAAGATTTATATTATATTTTTCATAGGTAATTTGATGTTTATGATATATTATTTGATGTTAATACCATCTTTCATGTTGAGTTTATTGATGTCATTTTAGATATAGTTTTACAAATTTAAGCAATGATATATGTTAAAACATTGTATTTATTGTTAAATTCTATACTAATATATTTATATTTGGAATTATCTTTTAATGTGAAAAAATTAGTTTTTATTTTAAAAATATATAATAAATATGTTATTACTAATTTTTGGATCTTATGACTTGTTAAAATTAAATTAAGTAGTTATGAAAAATAAATTCATATATGATATTTATTCAAGAGGTTAATTAGTTAAAAATAAAGTTATATAACAAATATCAAAGAATAAAATTGTGTTTACGAAAATAAAATATTTTAAGTTAGAATATATTTTGCAGTTCTAAATCATTATATTATAATAATTTTTGAAACCTAAGAATATGATATTGAAATAAACTATCCTACTACCTTCATATCTAATGATTCATTGGTAGTTTAACTCATCGTTGATTTATGGTGTTTTTTTCATTAACATTCACTTGATCATTCAATTTTTATTATCAATGGGCTATATCACTCTCCATTATTATTTACACTTTTCATTCATGTCTATATTTTTTCTTCTCCAAAAAATCTAAATGTTGTCACCCTAGTTATGTGTTATCCTATATAAGATTCATATATTTGTTCCCCACTTTTATGTGGATGTTTTACAAAAAAATATTAAATATGGGTTTATAAAAATAAATTTTAAAATTTCAAGTACATGGTTACTGAAAAAAAGTTTCAATTAGAAGAATAAATTTTTTATAAGGTGGTAGAATGAAACAACTCCATATTTAACTGAACCATGAAATAATATTATTTAATCATTTTCAATATATTATTAACCATTAATGAAGTGTTATAAATAGAATTGGCTAATTTATGATATGTATACAAAGTATCTATGAAGTATAAATTATATATAATTTCTAATTAACTAATCACTAAATATAATTATTTTTTTCAAAAATTTATACAATTTATTTTAAAATATTAAAATTCCATTTTTATATGATGATATAAATTTTAACATATCCTAAAATATTGTGATTTCTTTTGGAACATATAATATTATCATAAAATAGTTATAAGTATAGTTTATAAATTTTTTTGATTAATTTATATAACAAAATCCCCATTATTAATTTTATTTAATTTAAAATAAACATAACAATTTTATAGTTATATTAAATTTAATTAATGAAATTTAAACTGTCTTTATGTTGTACATAGAATAAGTCTACACTTATTTTTAAAATAAATTTTCCTAAAAACTTTAACAATGTATATACTATTTCTTAATTATAATTCATTAAAATAACCCCTAATGATAAATGATTTATATTAAATATATAGACTATTTATTTATAAATATTATATTAAAGTAATTTAACTATGATCACCAGTCATATGTTACTATATGATCATTTTCAGATTGAAAATAAGCATTTCTTGAAAAATCAATTTTTAACAGATCTATGTTTTTAATTTGAAATTAATATTTTCCACTTATGTAAGTTAAATTTTGATAAAATAACATCCATATATTGAATTATAAATGGTTATACTACATGATATGATATGATTAATCTTTTACACTAATAAACTGTGAAAATAATCAAAATTAATTGTCATGGTTAAAGTGAAAATAGGGTTCCACAGGGTTTAACCTAAAATTATATGTATTTGAAATGAACGAAAACAAGAATAATTTTTTTTATAGTAATATATAGACATTATCAATTTATGTATAAAAAATTGACCATTTTAGTGACACTACTAGAAATATGCTCTATACCAATGGTTTGGGAAAACCGTTGGTATAGTTCACTTATATGAACCTATACCAACAGTTTTTCCAAAACCATTGGTATAGGTCAGTAATTTGGACCTATACCAAAACTTTTGGACAAACTGTTGCTATAAGGTGGACATATAACAAGGGTTTGGGTAAAATCGTTGGTATAGGTCTCTTATATAGACCTATGCCAACAGTTTTGGCCAAACCATTGGTATAGGTCCCACTTATACCAACGTTTTTTAGAACAGTTGGTGTAGTTACATCTATATTTTTATGGAATCTTCTTACAGAGAACATTAAAAAAATCAATATTTAAAATATTTATGATAATACATATACATATACATATATATATATATATATGAAATTATGTTCACAAAATTCATATTAGGTCAGTGGTTAGGATGTTTAATCATAAGCTATAGGTACTGGGATCAAAACCCACCGAATGCTTCTTTTTTAAAATACATATTCCAATGGTTTTATGGAACTATTGTTATATATTTTTCATATTACTTATAATAATGGTTTTGGTAAAATTGTGGGAATAGACCTATCATAACGGCTTATTTGGCCACGGTTCTCCAAACCGTTGGTATTGGATATAACAATGGTTTGGAAGACTATACAGATGGTTTCAAACCACAGGTATAGAGTATTTTTCAACTATTGTGAATTACTGAGTGTGAAAAATATAGTTGTATTAATTTATTTTAATACAATCCTAGTTTGTTTGATCCCTCAATTTTAAAAGGAAACCCAATCTCCCCTCCTATTTAAAAATTGAAAATGAATTGGTTCAGGGAATACCTCCAAAAATAACATCCTTAATTCCTTATCATTATCCTAGAATCTTTTGTTTGATCATAAATCCTTCATAGAATGTATTTTTTTGAAAACCTAATCATGTTTTCCAATGAAGGTGTAATGACCTCAACTAAGTATGTAGTTTCTTTATTCTTCCACATAATTGAAATATTATTAAAACATGATGATATATTATTTTTATTATATTAAATATAATATTATATTTTTATGTTGTGTTATTGAACTATAACTATCTCATCATCCCTCAAATGTAAAAAATGATCACTATCTGAAAGATAACCACCTCACGAACCGATTCAATTCATATTACTTCCCTTTTTTAATGGAAGGATATAATGATATATGTAATTTTTTATATCTTATATTTATGATAATATAATAATTTTTATATTTTAATATCACATATAACATTTTAACATCCATTTTATATTGAATACGATAATGTCCCTCATGTGTAAGTCATACTAACACCTCATGAAATGATGTGATTCATTTTCCAATTAGTATTTTTGTAGAAGTAAATAAAAATTCATTTTATGTTGATATATTATATTAATGAATTATTAATCATTCTGAAAAATGTATATATCATATAAGTTATTAACTTATCATCAATTTAATAAATGAAAACATATATCATGTGTATGGACGAATAATTCCTCATGAAGCGATGCGGTTCATTTTTATTATCGCGTCACAAGGATGGAATATATGTAGGAACATAAAATATTATTATGATATTTTTTGGTGTAACTATAATCTAGAGAAGTTAAAATAGAACATATCATTTTCCGATCATGATCATAAATAAATGTAAATATTACTTGGCCACACATATGACCCACCGTATGCATAATTATAACACAATTCATTTTTAATAATCATATTTATAGTTGGATTTAAATGTATAATTTATATTAAAAAATTATAAGCAAGTAATTTTTACCATTATAAATATTTTCAAATAATAATATCATTTCCCTTAGATAAATTACTAATGTGGTTTTTTATATATGATATGTTTATCATTAAAATGACTAACCAAAAATTATTTTTCATATAAGTTATTATGACATCGTAAATAAAATTAAAAACAATAATAAAATATAAAAGTGTTATTTAGAAAATAAATAATTAAAATAATTTTATTATTTGTAATGATATGGATCCCATGTGATTATTCGAGAATAATTTATGGTTCTCAACTCAATACTCTATTCATTACGACACATGTTTGTTTATCTACCTAGATAATTTTTTTATGGTTCATGTACTGACTAATTATATATAATTTCATTAATAATTCATAATTAATGAAATTTTATGATATAATGTAGTTCCTTCCTTAATGGGGGTAATTATTAAAAAATTACATTATCAATAAATTTTTATGTTTCAATCATGTTTTTATATGGATTATTTTTTTTTATTCGCCACTAATGGAAATAATTTGACCCTTTCCTGAAAAAAAAATTCAATTTTATTATCATCTAGTTAATCATTAACTTTTCATGTCATAGTACCATTTCCTCTATTTTGTTGAAATTTTTAATTAAAATAAACTTTATATCTATCTCTATTCGATCGAAATCCCTTCCTCATTTGTGTCCAACATTTATTTAATGTCATTAAAATCATGTTTTTATAGGGTTATATAGAGTCATATTTTAATTTTTTTATTTTTCAATAAGGTGGGTGAAATTAATCTTCTTATATTTTTTAGAATGATATTCTTATCATATTTTTACCAAAAATGTGAAAGGATTTAATTTTTATTGTGTATATAATGAACGCTATTTTTTCATCAGGTTTATTATTTTCTGGGAATATTATTTTATTTGTTTACAAGGATACTTTAAATGAAAAAAAATTCTCAATATCTCATTAATTTTAGTTTTTAAATAGTAATTCTCTACAAAGGAAAGTTAATTTTCCCAAAGAATGATTTTAGTATTTTTAAAATTATTTCTATTCATCAATTAAAACTAAAATTAATGTTATAAAAATCATAAAATTTTTTTATAAGTGTCTCGCACATATATACCTAGTATAATTTCCCTTCATTTCATGGGGTAATACATGAATTTTGATAAATTCTCATATTTACTTATTTGGATATTCACATTGATTATGATGTGATTCCTAATAATCCAACTCATTTTTATTACCCAAGTAATTATTATGTTATTTTATTTGATATTTTTTTTGTAGAGAAATAGATAATTAAATTGTTGTGATGGGTGTTCCTAGATATCACTCTAAGAAATTTATTTAAATATTTATTCTAATGAGGTCTCATTTATGAAATTAAGTTGTAAACCAATCTAATTATGGGACATTTACCTCCATTTTATATTCTAAATGAAATTATCCTTGACTCAATTAAATTTAATTTTATATAATTCCACAACATTTGATAGGATCCCAGGTTCGTATTAATCCATGTTCTTTATATTATGATCCCATGTGATTTTTCTTGTTTCTCCTCATTTTTGATATCATGTTATACATTTTTTTAAAATATGTACTTATTTTTCATGATTATTACATGACTATGATTTCTTCACTCCCCTTTCTTCCCTAGCATATTCCATGATATTTTACGAGATCAAAAGAATTTATATTCTCATTGAATAAATGAAAAAAGGATTTTTTATTTTCATTTATTTTTATTTATTATGATCCCAAACTTTTAATGAAACTATTCCTTTTGATCTTGTGTTTTAATTAAAATAAATTTATTAAAAATTTATGTAATAAAATTTTTAATGAGAAAATATACACATTGTCCTAAATTTTACAAGGACTGGTTACTTATGAACAAAAATGATCCATAAAAAATTTAAAATACCATTCTAAGGAGATACTTTAAGAAATAAAATTATCACATACCATAAAGGAAAGTTCCTTCATCCTATTATCTAAAAAATTAAATAACTACGTTGAACTACCCTAATATAGTGTTTAACAATACTTAACCTCAAATACATATTTTCTTCCAATTTTATTCCCAAAAATTTACATTCACTAAATTCATCCAAATATTATTTCATTTAATATAGATTTTTATATAATTCCTCCAAAGGATCCATATTTACACTCTAATAAAAAATATTTTTTATTGAAAATAATATTAATGAAATATTTAGATCCTGTATTCCATATTAATATGAAAAGATATCAAAAATTATATCCTCTATGATATTAATCATTCACTCTTACTATCTATTCAATTAAGGATAAAATTATATAAAAAATGAATTCACTTCGTAATGAAATATGAATTCCATTCCAAAGTATTTATATAAATATTGGGTCATAATAAAAGGAAATATAGAGATTGATCATATTAAATATAACCATATCATTAACACAACATCATGAATGTGTATATCATTGAATAATATCTTGAATAACTATAAAATTACTTGATTTATCCAAACAATCAACAATAACAAAATATGTATTACTACATAAATGTATATTTGGAAAGTATATAATAAAACCAAAAGATATACACTCCCATTTCAATTAAAGCACTAGAAAATAATGAAGTATCCTCATCTGTATTTTCCTTTCATCATTATACTTTCTATAATCCAAAATTTTCATGGTAAAATTATTTTAATATTTCATCATACATACCCACCAATATGACCCCTAATTGCCCCTATAAACATTTTATTCATTTAGGTTGAATAGAAATTAAAATACAATATGATCAACTCAAAAATCCATTCTTTTCTTTGGAATCATTTAACAAATATAATCCCTTCCCAAACCCGATAACCCTTTCATTATCAACTATAATGTTTGGAAATTTATCTTCATTTACAAATTATATTGTTTCATTTAATTTATGACCTTCCATATAAGCCTTATTAATTCATTCTTCCTTGAATGAATGCACCCAATATTGTACCAATAGTGAGGTAGTTCATTCATACTTGATTTTGAGGAAATCATTTATCAGGTAATTTACCAAAGGATCATTCTCCAAATATATAATGGTTAATGATATAATATTTTTTCATTTCATGGGCTATATGTACCTTGTATGTTTTTCATTGATGATATTGAATCGTGAAATAATTATCATTTATTAGTTATAAGAAAATCCATTCACTATGTTGTAATAGTTTAGGGAAAATATACACAAGTATGTATTTCACATTTTACCCAATATTCTACATGATTCCAGAATTGTAATGAAAAATTATACTATTACAATCTCAAAATCATATATAGGTTAATATTTATAAAATATTTTCAAATTTATATGAAGCATATGAAATTTCTTTCTCATCATAAATTAAGAATCAACCATGTAAATTTAATGAATCATCACACTAAATAAATATTTCTCATTTTTTCAGTAAAGAAAGATTTAAATTATTAACCAATTTTATTTTAAATTCTAGTAACTATTCAATACATTTCATTATATATTTAAATTTCATTCATTTTTGAGTTAACATAATTTTTTGTTTGATAAATATGAGATATTCTCAACATACCATTAATTATAACCTCAAAATACAAAAAAAACATTAAATCTGAGTGAAATTTATATATCTTCTCAATTCATCATCAACACTTATTTTATAAGGATTAAAAATTATTCCAAATTTATAATTAAAATTACAATTAAAATAAATATGTTAAAGAAAATATTAACATTTAAAAAATTTCATATCCTAATTAATTTCACTTTGATTATGAAAAATAATCCTTATGTGTTTATTATTCTCATCATGAAATTTAGAATAAACCATAATATAATCAATTAAAACCACTACAAGGTTATCTTAAAAGGCATAGAATAATTTTTTAATAATATTCAAAAATAAATTCGCTGAATTTGTAACCATAATAACATAACCACAAAATCATAATATCCACACCTAATATGGAACATTACCCTCATATTTAATTCCTTATTCACCTTCATTTGATAATAACAAATCCTAATATTTTTCATTAAAAGATTTGGTCACCCTAGAGCTTATCAATGAATTCATTAGTAAAAGTAAATAAATACTTGTTCCTAAATGTGATATTATTGAGTTATATATAATTAGTGTAATATTTCATGGAACCATCCTTTTTAAAAAATAGAGTAAGATCTCCCAACATAGAAGTTATGGGGAATGTGAATCCAAAAAAATAAACTTTTGTAACTACCTTTTTTCTTTTAGAAAACACTTGAATACAATTGATAATAAGGTTTTGAAATTATAATAACATTATGTTGTAATACTATAATAATATCTACCTCTTGATCAGGAATATCAGTAAAAATTTCAAAAAATAATACATCTATTTATACCTTCACTATTATTATATCACTTATTTGAATAGTATTCTTCTTTTCAAAAATATTTGAAATATTCTTTCAATGAAATAATTAATAACATTGTAAAATTATAGATATGTTATTAATGTTTTGGCATCGTTTCTACATAAAAATGGAAGCATGGTAGGAAATGATTATATGACATTATTACTGCTTCAATCTCCCATAAGATGGTTTACTGAATGCCAACCCATATTCAAAATTACATCATTCTCCCAATGGGAAACATGACAAAGTTTTTAAGATAATACAATTATAATAATAGAAAGGTTCAAATATTTTAATGATTCCATAATGTTACCACTATTAGTATTTACCTAAAGTTCTAAATTAATTTCTTGCAATGGTTTATACATTCTAAATTCAATATTCTTATATAATGAAGAATGTATAGATAATGAATCAAATAATAAATTATCATAAATTAATAAAATAAGTTATTTACATTAAAACACATTATTTAATGGTCTATAATCTACTATGGTTGTAGAAAAATTCCTTTCCACACATTTTATCTTTTAATCATGATAATTCCCACATTTAGTAACTTAATCCAGACGTGCATTAAAAAAAGATCCAAATAATTGTAAATAAATATTCTCATTATTGGTGGAATGTAAATTTTCATTTTAATCGTACGATTAGAAATATTTCCTTTATACCGTGGCCAATATACTATTCCTTTATCATTAGTAAAACTTATCTAATCATACCATACATTATTTAAAATATCTTTTCTCAAATTGGGAACACTGTGTGGTTTACCACAATATTAATTGGTTAAATACTTTTCCATTTATTTCAATCTTTCCCATTTATTTCTATTACATTCATGATTTGTATAGGTGATATAAAACTCTATATCAACATTCTCATCATAATGAAAAATTTCCTCATTAATGTAGAATTCACATAATTCCAATTCTCTTCATAAAAATTGTTTTCAAACTATGTAAAATATATAGATATTTACTTTAGTGACAATAAAAACATTTTTGGCTTACATGGATAATATAGTAAAATAATATACATAAGTGGAACGATATTATTCTTACTTTTACCTTAAAATCCTAAAAATTATTTCTTTTATTTGTTGATGAATATATGAAAAATACTATAAAATAAATATATCATTAATGATCATCAGTCATATGGGGTAAATATCATCATTTTCTTTATTATTCTTAATTATATAAAATAATAGATCTGTATCTTGTAGAAAATAATAAATAATATCAATTAACTTATTATCATAGATTCATACCAAAAGATCATTTCTCTTTTCCGCTTCATTGAAACACCATTCTTATTTCACCTGGTTTGAACATCCACCAAATTTTAGAGGGTCTTTCCTTAATAAACTATCTTTTGATGTTGTGTTCCTATATTAATAATTTAATTTCTATATTTCATGTTTTCTATCATTAGTAGACTAAATCAAATAGGTAAATAAAATAATTGAAATGTACTATTATAGTAATTCAATGTTACTATTTAATATCGTTATTATCTCATTGATGTATTTTTATATCAGCTTACATATTTATATTTTGTAAAACTATTCAAATAATAAATGGGATTGATGAAGAAGACTTCAAATATTAAAAATATATATTATGATAATATGACCATAAATTACAATCTCCTTAATGTTTCTTTTATCCCACCCAACTCTTCATGTATCTAAATGTTTAATCTAATATCAAATATAATGACTCGTAAGATAATCAACACATAATAACATAATTTATAACAAGGTTTTTACTTTATTATATTTCAATTATTTTTTGGATTTAATTTTTTAGAGATTTTGGTAATGCAATTACATAATAATGTGTCTTCATTAACAAAGTATTTATTTTTTTCACAAATTTTGTGATTTATATATGAAACTTATTTTATTCAAGTCATTTTCAAATTGTTTACGACTTGTCGCCATTGAAGAAATCATGATCTAGATAAAATTTATATCAATCCATAGATCCTATTGAAAAAAATGGAAAATATTTTATGAGAAAAAAATATTATCAAGGGATATAAATATAAAAGAATCTCATATGTCCAGTGAAAAAAAGAGAACTCGTGAATTTATTTACATATTTCCCACAAAAATTTGACAACATAAATAAAATACTTCAAATATGTGCAATAAATATTTATTGAATAAATACCCATGAAATGGATAATAAAGAAGATGAAAACATATTAATGAAACCCAAATTATTGTGGGAACTATTAAATATATTTCTCTTAAATAAATCATTTAACCATTAAAATTTATTAACACATGAAATGAGAAGATTTAAATGAATAACATATTGCAATAATAATATAGGAAAATTATGGAATATTATTATTAACCTATTTTAGCACATGATTAACCCATGTCAAAATAACATAATCATAGTTAATTACATAAGAGTTATTAGACATATTATCTCCCTTGTTCTAACTATTGAAGAATACATCGTTTATAACATTATAAATTAATTATACATTATTAATAACCTTTTACATATTTATCCAATTATAAATATTCTTTTTATTAATAATATTAACGTTTTATTTAGTAACTTAAAAATTTAAGTTGAAATTAGATGTTTTTTGGACGCCAGATTTATAATTCCAAAATAACACTAGTATGTTAATAGTGTCTGAAGGGGTAATGGTTATGTTAACCATAGAATGAAATACATGTTATAATTTTGTTATATATATTATATATTTTATATTTTATTAAAACTAACCATTTATGGATTTCATGAAAAATCAACCACAATGCTTCAAGAAGATCGTAGTGCATATGCACACACAAAGGGAGATTTTATATTCCTAATGGGTGGGAAAAAAATACTAGATAATATTTAACTTCTAAAAAATCATAAATAAATTAAAATTTTTATATTTATTCTCTATTTTATTCTTTAGGACCATCCCTATATGGTGGATATGAGAAATGGACCACATCATTTCGTGGTGGTGGTAGTCCAAACATATGAACGATTCACATTGTTGTATTATAATAAATTATAGGGTAATAATTTATGTAATATTTTATCTTTAAAGAATCCCAATAATTCACTATGTATCATATATGTTCATTTGTTTCTTAATTTTAACCATGCATATGATTTGGGGATGAAAAGTGAAACATATCACTTCATGGAGTTGGTTTCTGTCATGTATAGATGGTCAATGTTTATATTTCCCAAAGGGTGGAATAATATACTGAAAATAATTTTACTATAATCGTAATAAAGATAAATTATATTTATGATACTTATTATATTGTTTATAAAGTTTCAATGATAATTTTAGGGAGGTGGTAAACAAAGTAAACATGAAAACTCTTTTTTAATATTTATACCAATTCATTTGGAAACCTTCTTTTTTTACACAATTATCCAACCAAGATTGAACTTATGGTTAGAAATTTACCTCTATAATGTGAGGAGATATTATTGGGAGATATTGTTTTAGGTATTTTTTAAAATATAGTTCTCTAAAGGTGTTATCAATATTTTAGAAGTGGTTCCCTTTTATATTTGAAGGGAGTGGAACACTTGTGATTTTTAAAAAACATTTAAATTTTATTAAGATATTACTCATGGTCATGTGGCCCAAAAAATATCCAATTTTTATGGTAATATAATATGGGTTGAATTAAAACATCCATTAATATTTATGATGAAATTTTTTGGCCTTATCACAAATTATTTACCTTAATTAACGAGGTTTTAACTTTATCATTGTGACACATTGTTACCATGGTTACTATTAATATTGAAAAATATTAAATTGAACTCTTTAATTAATAATTAACACCTAATTAAAAATACATAATAAATTTATCAGGATTCATTTTTTTGAGTTTTTATAAATAACTTTCAATATTACTATGAAAGGGAAATATATACTCATTTCTATAAAATTGAGTTTTAATAATAAAAACGGTCTTATAAAAAAATAAAATAGATTTTTTATTATTTTGTAATTATATTTTTTATTTTTAATAATGTATATATTATTTGATATTAAAAAATAATTAAAAATGAAATAAATTTTTAAATTACATGATTCATGGAAGGCAAATGATAATTTCTAAAGAAAAAATCATTTCTCTATATTATTGAAAATATCAATATTTTCAAAAAAGTAAAATCAAATTACCAATAATATAAATTGAATATAATTTTATAAAAAATTATATTTATTTTATCAAAAAATATATAAAATCATGAAAATTTACTTCTAATGAAAACAAATTGATACAGGGAAGAACTATTTGGTTAAATATAATTATACTTTTTTTGATTGAAAAAATTATATAATGACTTATAAAAAGAAAATGAATATTAATCCATAAAATGATTAATTATGAATTATAATTTTTCATTCTTTCTATTATTAATCGGTTTTCCAAAAAATAGTTTTCTTAAGGTGGGCATAGGAGGGGTCCTTTTATAGGTTACTTTGAATGGCATTTCTACAAATACCAACTCTATAATGTGTATCTATTGTATTTCTAAATGGAATGTAGAATTAAAAAATGGAAAATAATAGAACAATTATGATTTATGGTTGATTATAACCTCATCCTTACATTTATATATAAGGGTTTTTTATATTTTAGGCGTTTGCGCCACATATTACTAATTTTATATCATTTTATGCATTAGCATGGATACAAAGTTTAAATTTATTAATAAAAATATAAGTTAAAGTTAACTTATTACACAATAAATAAATTCCTATTAATATTATGAGACCAATTTTATTGGATTCAATTTCTAAAAGTGTGTGAAATTATTTTCAATATAATAATGAAAAATGCAAAAACATATTTTTTAGAATAATATATTATCAGCATGAAAGTGATTTTATTATTCTACAATACGTTTTAATAGACATAAAATATATTTTAACATATATATAAATAAAACATTTAACTGAATCCATTATTTAATAGGGATAAAAAATTTGAATACTGAAATACCAAACACGAAAAAATATTCCATTCAATAATAGGTCTTTTAATATCTATTTATTTTTCCCTTATTAATAACCAATTAATTATCAATTCATTAATTTTTTACTGTTTTATATTTATATAAAATACATTTCATTAAATTTCATGCTCTAAATATAGAATATTCAACTATTAAATAATATCATATAATATATAATAAAAAATTGTTCTCTAATAAAACATATTATTTTTTCATATGAATAACTATGTTTGTATCCCATAAATTAACATAATTATTTTGAAGGTATTAATAATATATTTTAATCATATTTAATTGAATTTTATCAAAAAAATTTATTGATTTTATTTTTAAAATTAAACTATTTACTAAAATAGATAATTACTTATAAAAAATTTCATTTGAATCAATGGTAATTTTTTATTTGAATATTCATATTTTAATCATATTCCAAAATATATAGTCATATTTTAAAATTTTAATATATATGAAAATTTATGGTCATCAAAAATAATTTTTTTATGTTTACTATATGATGGTAATTATAAGCCAGTAACATGTTGGATTGTATCATAACTAATAAATATACATCCCTTTTTAGTGGTCAAATTGTGATGTCTCGACCCTAGAACCACATGCCATTAACTCGAGATAGTTTTACACATGACCTTAGGCATTGATAGAGAAAATATTTTCAATTAATTGATATTTAATATCATTGTTTTAAACCTAAAAAATTTTTCCTCTAAGATGAATTGTTTTATTTTTATGATATTGGTGTTATTTTGAGTTGAATAGTAAAAATTGGCCATTTTGGATTTTTAACAGTTTAAAATGATTTCTGTAGTTTGGCCATAAAATTTTCTACACTAATCCAAATAGATAAATTAATTCTTTTCCAGATTCTAGAAATCTAGGGCTTCATTTACTATTTTTGGACTAAAAGATTAATCGGCCATATGGAAGCTCAAAAGAAGATTACAAGTGTGAGAAAGAAAATTGTTTGCAGTTCTTCCTAGTTTTGGTGTGCGCTTCATAACTGATTCATGGTGGGCCTAAATATTGTGATATTCGGTGGGTGGACGTGAAAGGAGTTTTGGAGAATCTTTAATGAAGTAAGGGCCACGTGAACTGGCAGTTTAATGGGTCATTTAATCACCATATTCCAGAGGTTTGCGATTTGGCGAGTCTAACTGGACAGGATAAATGATCAGAGTAAAACGGTTATAACTCTTGGAATACAAGTCCATATCTGCTGATATTTTGAGGGGACACGGCCAAGATAATTATTAACACTAATAATGAAGGGTGAAATGTGTGAAGAGGTCATTTATGGGGTATAAAACCCACAAGAGATCAGGTGTCTAATTCTGCCTATAAAAGGAGGCCCTCACCTCCTTCCCAAATAATCCCATTCTCCACCCAATTTCTTCTAGGACCGCAAGAAGGAGAACATTTCATATTTCTGTTTTATTTCGTTTCATTTTCATAGTTTTTTAATGTATTCTTCTTCCCCATTCATCTCGAATACCCTTACCATGGTGGGGTAAACATTTGGAGTGATTGGAGAAGGTTTGGTTTTTCTACATTGTAATGCTTGAGTTTTTCAACGCAATTGAATAAATTTCCTTCTTTTTCAAATTTGTTTTAAATTTATTATAGAATATTTTATAATCAAGTGCGATAATTCTTGAATATTAATTCCATTAATGATTTTTTCCTTGGTAAAATAATCATAATCTCTCTCCACTAATTTCTGGTTTATATACGATAGAATAAACCAGGGATTAGTGGTGAAGTATTCGATGCTCGTCAATACGTGTAAAAGGTGTAGTGAATGATATTGATTGTTTAGGATAACAAACCCCGATCGGGTATTCCCTATTTCAATTAAGTATATTCAATACAAATATTTTACACATGGATGGAGAGTTGTCCAAACCAAGATCTTGGTAAGGTTTTCTCTCACAATAATAATTTCACCAATGAAGTGAGAGGAAATGATTGTGGAAACACAATATAATCAACTAAAAAGAAGAAGTATGAATTAAATTGAACAAGGATATAATTGTAATTAGGAAACCTACCCTGACCTAATCACCCTTTTTATTTAATAGTTTTTCAATCATTTGAATTTCAAATTTCCTTCCAAAAGCACAACATTTTTACCCCCATTTTAAAGTGACAGCCCATTTTTTGTGTACAAATTTTCAGGAGACATCCTAGGTCAACCACATTACTAAATTTTGTCTTAATAATTAATTGTTTTGTCACGCCCTATGATAGGCATGCGTCAAACATGGCATCGTTTCCAGGAGGGCAGTGCCTCAAAAACCTTAAAAAACATTTTTTAACTTCTTTTTTTTGAATGACCCTTAGTTCAAACAACAATTTAATTTAATTTTATCCTGAAATTGAGCAAACAATAACCCAATTGAGGAAGAAAAATTTTCAATTAGATTTTGAAGAAATTAAACATACAGATTCATGTGACACATCCAGTGATCACTCTGAACCTCCAATGGCTGACAATCCCAACCAAACATTGCCCGATCTTTGCACCCCACAATTCGCAAACCAATGAAATCAACTAGATATTCCTACATTAGAAAATGATTTTGAATTGTGCATTAACATGATTCAAATTCTTCTTAAATTCCATGGTCTTGCAGGTGATGACCCCAATAGGAATATCCAGGAATTTACAAATGTGTTCTCTAGCTACAGACCCAGAGTTGTTTTAGAAAAATAGGTAAAGTGGAGGGAATTTACCTTCTCACTCGAGGGAGAATAAAAGGAATTATTGTACAGTCTACAACCACAAGAAGTCTGGGAATTGGAAGATCATAAATGATGCTTCATGCAAAGGCTTTTTCCTGCATCTAGGATCACAACTATCCTAAAAGAGATCTATGTCATTCGCTAGTAAACCGGTGAAAGACTTCACGAATTCTGGGATTGATTCAAGAAGCATTGCGCAAGTTATCCACACCAGAATGTGGAAGAACACCATTTCATTGTTTTCTCCTATCAAGGATTTCTTGATAATGATCGAAACATTCTATATGCATCATCTTGGGGTGCCTTGATTGACAAGTCTCCAATGGATTCGAGAGGATTGATTGAAAAGAATGCCCAAAACTCACAGCAGTTCAGCACCAAAGGTAAGATCACCAGAGGAATCCATGAGGAAAGAACATCTAATTTATTATATTTAATTAGGAATAAAATTGGTGAACTCACCATGTTAGTGTGACAAATAGATGTGAACCATGTGAAGGAACAACAAGGGTTGAATCAGGTATGTGGTTTATGCTCTTATAATTCCCATTTCATTGATCAATGTACAGAAGTGCAGGGGACAGAGAGTTGTTTTTTAGCCTATCGACAAAGGCAATACCAACCGCAAGCCCAACCAGGG
This sequence comes from Viscum album, assembly GCA_963277665.1. Classification (NCBI taxonomy): domain Eukaryota; kingdom Viridiplantae; phylum Streptophyta; class Magnoliopsida; order Santalales; family Viscaceae; genus Viscum; species Viscum album. The sequence goes on along the minus strand of OY728153.1, from coordinate 1,437,286,071 downwards.
TATGGGTTTCAACATAACCAAGCCAAAGCACCTTTTCAGCAGCAATATCAGAATCCCATAGCATTCCAACAACATTATAAGCAGCCCTTCCAACAAAAACAAACATTACAACCACTACCTTTCCAGTGGAATAATTATGATAAACCATCCACAAGTTCACTGAAAAATGAAGATCAAAAGCTTAACACAAGGGTTGCGGGATTAGAAGATACAATGGACAAGCTAGATGATCAATTTACAAGCATTATGGATTTTCTCAACAAGAACCCTGGTAAACATCCCTCACAAACATTTCCCAATCCAATGGAGAATGTTAGTGCAATCACAACCCGATGTGGTAAGGAGCCACACCACCAGAAAAAAATGAGGAGGATGATTCTGGGGAATCTTCTGAAGCTCGTCCTATCCAACAAAAAGATGGAGTCGACAAAAAAAGAGAATGAATAAGGCTTCGGAAGGAAAGAACATAAACACATCCTCAAAAACAACAAAGGGAGAAAAAGGATATCCCAGCACCATTCTTATCAGTATTGGTTGAGTCAAAGAAGGGTGAAGAAGAACGACTTCAACCAGAAATTCTTGAAACATTCTGAATATTTGATATTAACGTCCCACTACTGAATGCAATCAAACAAATCCCAAAATATGAAAAATTTATAAAGGAGATATGTACTAAATAATGGAGGCTGGATGGAAATGAAAGAATCAACTTAGAAAGAAGCATCTCATCATTGATCACAGCACCGATTCCACAAAAATGTCATGATCCATGGACTTTCACTATTCCCTGCACTATCGGTTCTTTAAATTTAACTGATAAATTATGTGATCTTGGAGCTTCGATAAATGTGATGCCTCACATAGTTTTTTCATATTTGTAGATCATAGAACTAAAACCAACTCAGGTGGTGGTACAATTAGAAAACTAATCCACTGTTTTCCCAGCTAGATTCGTTGAAGATGTACTTGTAGGAGTGAGAGGATTAATCTTTCCAGCAGACTTTTATGTTCTTGCTATGGAGGAAGACAGATCACCACCCCAATCTCCCATTATTCTATGGAGACCAATCCTGAAAATAGTATGGAATATCATCAACTTTCTTGAAGGAACACTCAACATGGATTTTGGAGAGAGCACAGTTCACTTCAATATTTTTGAATCCATGAGGCACCCATCAGATGATCACTCCCTCTTTTCACTCTCCCATGAAGTTGGTGAAGAACCAATTGAAGAATCAGTTATTTTCTATTAATTATTAGAATTAGGAGAGTCTTCTTCCCTTGTAAATTTCATTGAACATGTGGATGTTGATGATGTTGGAGATACTGACTTCATGTGGGAGGAAGAGGAGGTCCAAAATCTAGAAGTGGGAAACCTCAATTTAGTCTAATCCCTTGAGCATCCCCCTAATATAGAACTAAAACCAATCCCCACTAATTTAAAATATTCATACCTTATAGAGGGATAAAAACTACCAGTGATAATTGCTAATAATCTCTCTCAAATCCATGAAAAATCATTGCTTGAGATTTTGAGAGAGAATGTCCAGGCAATAGGATGGAGCATAGGTGATATCCCTGGAATAAACCCAAAAATATGCTCACATAGAATTTTTCTTGAGGGAGATTTCAAACCTATTAGACATCCCTAAAAGAGACTAAATACCACCTTGATGGAAGTTGTGAAGAAGGAGATCAAGAAGCTTCTGGAAGCTGGGATCATTTATCCCATTTCAGATTCGCAGTGGGTCATCCCTATTCATGTCGTTCCGAAAAAAACTGGCCTGAACACTATGAGGAATGAAAAGAATGAGTTAATCCCTATAAGAATTCCAAAAAACTGGAGAGTGTGCATTGATTTTAGGAAATTGAACCCGGTCACTCGAAAAGATCATTTCCCCATCCCCTTCATTGACTAGATTTAAGAAATATTAGTAGGTAGAACTCATTATTTCTTTTTGGATGGATTTTCATGTTACTTTCAGGTACCCATTTCTCCTGAGGATCAAGAGAAGACGACATTTACATGCCCTTTTGGTACTTTTTCATATAAAATAATGCCATTTCATTAATGTAATGCTCCAGGTACACATCAGAGGTGCATGGTGAGTATATTTTCAAATCACATTGAATATTTCATGGATGTTTTCTTAGATGATTCCACAGTTTTTGGAGATTCGTTTTATCATTATTTGAAAAATCTGGAAAATGATTTAAAAATCTACATTGAAAAAAACTTGTTTTAAATTTTGGAAAGTGTCATTTCATGGTTCAAAGTGGAATTGTACTTGGTCATTTAATTACCCAAAATGGAATTGAAGTGGATAAATCAAAAATTGAAGTGATAAATTCATTACCTTACCCAAATTGTGTGAAACATGTTAGATTATTTTTAGGACATGCAGGATTCTACGGGAGGGTTATCAACGATTTCAGTAAGATTTATCTCCCTCTCTCTATATTACATTTGAAATATACTGATTTCGATTTCAACGGTGCATGTAGGGCGTCCTTTGATGAGTTGAAGAAGAGATTTATTTCACCACTTGTGATGTAGCCTCCAAATTGTGAAGAACCATTTGAACTACTTTTTGATGCCTCCAACCAAGCAGTTGGAGATGTCCTTTCTCAGCAAATTGAGGGCAGACCACAAGTTATTTCATATGCCTTGAGAACTTTAGATGTGGCCCAATTCAATTACACAACAACGGGAAAAGATTTCTTTGCTGTTGTTTTTGATTTAGAAAGATTTAGATCATATCTTCATGGAACTAAAATCACTGTGTTTTCTGATCTTGTAGCTTTGATGTACTTCATAATGAAACCTGATGCTAAACCAAGGTTAGTGAGATGGATGATACTACTTCATGAGTTCAATATAGAAATCAAGGGGAAGAAGGGATCTGAGAACCAAGTGGCTGATCACTTAAGTAGACTGCCAAGCACTGCTAAAATTGACATTCCAAAAAGAGACCCACTGAATGATAAAATTCCAGGAGAGTAGTAGTACTTGATTGAAGGAGAAGTGCCTTGGTTTGGAGTGCCTAGAGAAATCACCAGTGATCAGGGGAATCACTTGTGAAATTTGATAATGGAGAATTTACTGAAGAAGAATGGGGTGCATCATAAAACAACAACTCCCTATCATTCACAGACTAATGGTCAAGATGAAGTTTCCAACATTGAAATTAATGGAATTTTGGAAAAGACTATTAATCCAAATAGGATGGATTGGAGAAAATGGTTGGAATATACTTTATTGGATTATAGGAAAACCTACAAGACCCCGATTGGAATGAGTCCTTATAGGTTGATTTATGGGAAAATCTATCACCTACCTGTGGAACTAGAGAATAAGGCATATTGGGTTTTGAGGAAGATGAATCTAGATCTTAGATGTGCTAGGAAAAATAGAATGTTGCAGTTATAGGAGTTGAAGGAAATTAGAAGAGACACATTTGAAAATTCCGAGATTTACATACAGAGAACAAGAGTGGCCCATGAGAAAATGATCCAATAGAATGAATTCCATGTTGGAGATAAAGTGTGGAAATTCAATTCTAGACTCATGCTGATGCCAGTTAAACATCGTTCTAGATGGGAGGGTCTATATATAGTTACTCATGTATATCTTTTTTGTTCTGGGAAGATTGCGAAGGATGGAGAGCATGATCCATTCACTCTGAATGGGCATAGGTTGAATAAATTCCTTGGGACGCTGCCATCAGAACCAGTGGAGGAGATCTCGCTCCTCCAACCTGTCTATCAATAAGAGCCATCAGGTTGTACCACTCCTTCACACTTGCTTAATGTTTTGATTCATTTGAAAATTTGATTACATGTTAAATCCACTTGAATTCATTGAGGAAACTGCATCATTTAAGTATGGGGGAGGGAACCGTTGTAGTATAGGATTTTTATTTGATGTTTTTTTCAAAAATAGAAATTTAAAAAAATGCGTGTTTTCAAATTTTTGAGTTTATTTTTCAATTTTTTGTGTGTTTATGAAACTTTTGAGATGAAATGATTATCAATACCATTTTTAAAACCCATGTCAATGGGTGAACCAATCGATTTCATGAAACTGAGCTTAAATGAATGCTGAAAATTACATTGTTTCGAGTTTAAATATTTTGGAATTTCATGAAAAGTACAATGATTTTTGAATCTCTTGCCATATTTCATTACCTATATCTCTTAAATCACATTCTTGTGAGGATTGTAAACCATTTTTATCATATTCTTTTTATTCACCACATTTCGTGAGAGAACCAGACCATGATTGCTTAAACCAGAATTTGATTTATTTCTTACAAAACATGAGTGTTTGGGGTACATGTGTTTTAAATGATTGAGGCATTTATTTGGTTTGAATCCCCCTTTTCAAAATAATCCTTTTCTTTATGTCCCACCTATATTTTTATCCTCCATTTAGCCCCTAGTATTCATGAATTTACTATTAGGTTAGCCACATTACATGCCAGTTTTCCCATTCCTACCTACTCTGGAAGTGAAATTGCATGATCAAGTTGAACTTAAGTGTGGGCGAAGATGTCATGTGGTGTACTAACAGATTTTGTGATACTTTGGGTGGAAAATAAATTATGGAAGAGATGCATGTGATGCCGAAAAATTATTCTGGTGAAAGTTGTGCCTTTTCTAGAACTTTCATGATAAGAGAAGTTGTGCCTTTCTGGAGCTTCCAAGGTAAAATAGAAAGTTGTGCCAATCTGGAGCATTAAAAAAATCATGTTTGAAATGATTTAAATTTTTTCTTCTTAGATGATTGAATGATAATGGATCCTATTTTCTACAAAGGGCAAGTGAAGGAGACCATATTTGAGTGAAAATTAGAATCCTGAAATTTTTCATAAATAAGAGCCAAGCCTCCTTTTTTGGCCTCATAATTTTTAAAATCTAAATCTTACCAACCAGAAGCCACAGAACAGCCCTGAAATGTCCTAATGGGAAACACATGTCCTTGACTCACATCAGGTGGAGAAGTAGGAATTTATCAATAATATGGTGACTCTTGTGTGAGTTTTGATGAGAAAGGACTTATTCAGCATTTACATTTCTGATATGAGATAAAATTCATGCGAGGAAGGTGTTTTATGTGCATAAGATAAGAAATTAGGTGGAAATATATTAAAATCTAAAATTGAGAACTTGAAAGAATTGTTTTTGATGAGGCATGATATATATTTGTTTCTTGGAATTCATTTGGTAGATCTCATTGATATGTGTTTTGGATTTGATTTGATTTGATTTTTACATGTCCAGAAGTCCAAGTGCTAATTGTGGGGAAATTGATAGAGAAAATATTTTCAATTAATTTGTATTTAATATCATTTTTTAAACCCACAAAAGTGTTCCTCTAATATGAATTGTTTCATTTTTATTATATTGCTGTTATTTTGAGCTGAATAATAAAAATTGGCCATTTTTTATTTTTAACAGTTTTAAATTATTTCTGTAGTCTGGAAATTACATCATTTACACTAATCCAAATTGAAAAATTATTTATTTTCCATATTCTACACATCCAGGGATTCATTTACTATTTTTGGACTAAAAGATGAATCGTCCATATGGAAGCTCAAAAGAAGTTCACAAGTGGGAGAAAGAAAACGGCTTTCAGTTCTGCCTAGTTTTGTGTGGGCTTCATAACCCATTCATGGTGGGACTAAATGTTGTGATATTAAGTGGGTGGACGCGCTAAGAGTTTTGGAGAATCTTTAATTAATGAAGGGCCGCATGAATTGGCAGTTTAATGGGTCATTTAATCACCCTATTCTGGAGATTTGGGATTTGGCGAGTCTGACTGGACAGAATAAATGCTCAGAGTAAAACCGCCATAACTCATGGAATAAATGTCCATATCTGCTAATATTTTCAGGGGACATGGACAAGATAAATATAAACAACATTCATGAATGGTGGAATGTGTGAAGAGGTCATTTATGGGGTATTCAATGCACATGCTTTCGGGGGTCGAATTCTACCTATAAAAGGTGGCCCTCACCTCTTTCCCAAATCATCCCATTCTCTACCAAATTTTTTCCAGGACAGCAAGAAGGATAAAATTTCATATTTCTCTTTTATTTCTTATCATTTTCATAGTTTTTTAATTCTTTCTTCTTCCCCATTCATCTTGATTACCCTTACCATGGTGGGGTAAACATTTGGAGTGATTGGGGAAGGGTTGGTTTTCTACAATTTAATGCTTGAGTTCTTGAACGCAATTGAATAAATTTCATTCTTCTATAAAGTTGTTTTCAATTTATTATAGAGGATTTTAAAATCATGTGTGATCGTTCTTGAATATTAATTCTATTACTGATTTTTTCCTTGGTAAAATAATCCTAATCTCCCTCCACTAATTTCTGGTTTATATACGATGGAATAAACCAGGAATTAGTGGTAAAGTACTCGACGATCATCAGTACGTGTAAAAGGTGTAGTGAATGTTCTTGATTGTTTGGGATAAACAAAACCCGATTGGGTATTTCCCATTTCAATTAAGGATATTAAATAAAAATATTTTACACATGGAAGGAGAGTTGACCAAACCAAGATCTTGGTAATGTTTTCTCTCACAATAATAATTTCACCAAGGAAGTGAGAAGAAACGATTGTGGATGCTCACATTAATCAAATACGAAGAATAGGTTTGAATTAAATTGAACAAGGATAACATTATAAATAGGAAACCGACCCCAACCTAATCACCCATTTAATTTCATAGTTTTTCAATCATTTGAATTTCAAATATCCTTTCAAAAGAACAACATTTATACCCCCGTTTTAAAGTGACAACCAGTTTTGTGAGCACTCCTCTTAGGAAGACATCCTAGTTCAAACAAATTTCTACATTTTAACTTAGGAAATAATTATTTTTCCACACCCTACGACATGCGTGCGTCAGGCATACCTACCAATATTATTGAGGATTCCAACTAGCAGTGAGAGACTAATATGTGAAATAGGGAGACTATACCCTTATTAGTAAGAAGAACAACAATGGTATTAAATAAAAAATATCCAAATGATAATAATCAACAACAATGATAATACCATATTCAAAAATCATCTAACATAACCAATTAGTTCCAAAAAAGGAAAAAATGACCATAAACCAAATTTGTAGATATGTTATTATAAAAGGGTCATGTGTAATATACAATACCAAAATAAAGACACACAAACAACTCCTACGTGGGTTATGACATCATGGTCGATTCCACCAACCATGATCTTTCCTAAATGCCAACTCATCTATATATTATATGGCACTTTCACATATCCTACCCCCACAAACATGAAGTCCACTCACACACCAATTAGGAATTCATAGTTGTGTGTGAGTACTAATCAGTTGGAACCCAAAAATAATGTGTAAAGAAATATATATTCCACAATAGTTTATGTAGTTGGATAAATAATAATGAATAAATGAAAATTTAAATAGATTTTACAATTAATTCTCAATAAATTAATACATAGGCGCATGGGTTCATGGTGACACCCAAACACATCATACAATCTTCATACCATTCCAATGATTGAACCACACACTATAGAAATTCCAAAATATCATATTTTATGGTCTATCATTATATATTTAATAACAAATTCCTATTCCTATGATTGAGGTCTAGAAAGAAGTCTCAGATTCCATGGGTATTTGGGGATGTAGTACCTATCTGAATACTCAATGATCTTATACAAAACAATTATATCATGGTGTCATAGAGTATCAGTATGGAACCCCGTTGGTATTTAGAGAATCAGTTTCTATTCCACAACACATTTTTCACATCATTCTATAAAATGAAAAACCAAAATTCCTCCTTCATACCCATTTTTAACCATTTTTATAACCCATTATTCAAAAAATTTCATAATCCCTATATTCATCCATTTTCATCATCCCATTATTCCTCCAATTTAATAATCCCAATGATTAACAAATTTAGGGATCCCATTATTCATTCCATTTCATAATCACAAGGGAAACAATCCATTAATCAGTTCAATTTATAATGGAATTTCTTGATGTAGAAATTGAAATTAAACAATTATATACATAAATTTATAATTAATACTATAGGAATTCTTACATAGACCACAAAATTCAATATATTTTATTTGTTTTTTCTAAACTAAAATACCCAACATGTTTTGGAATAATAAAAATCACAACAATGTAGAAGTTATAAGATCAATACCAAATAAAAGGATCCTAAATAGCAATATCTATAAAACATATATCAAAATAAATTTCCAAAATTTAAAAAATAATACATCTTCATATAGAAAGAGAGGTGGGAGATATAGAGGAAACTAAACATAGAAGATACCTGTTACCAATGAGGAGTCAATCCATCAACTGAATCATCCAATATCAAACATAGGGGATTAAGAATAATTTGAATACTCTTATGAGCTTAAAAAAATTATGTAAATAGGATTATTATGAGTGGGGGTTAATGAAAATAAAAAAATGGGGGTTTGGTAACTTTTATTATAATTTCTTAGGGTATAAAATCTTGTACTCATGGTTTCCTGGATAGAAATCATTGTTTTTAAAATCATGAATATTAATGATGACCCCTTTCCTAGAGTGTCCATGTTTACTCTTAGGTTGGAAGATGCTTTGAAAAACCATACCCCAACATTGAAAACCCATCTATCTGCAGGTGCCTAGTTTGGAGGGGAGGCCACGCAGTTTGGTCAAGCTATGTTCAAACTCATGTGGCTCCAAAAGGGGTTCATGGAATCCTAGTAAAAAAATGGTTTTCTTTAACCATATTACAACATTGAAAACCCCATGAGATTATGATTATCTCCCAATTCTCCCAATAAAACCACAACGTAATACCCAATGAAGATATAAACAAAACAATTATAAAACTACACCTGTAAATGAACACGAAGCATCTTCAGAAATACTAGGATCTTGGAATCTCCCCCACCTTATAATAGCTCATCCTCATGAATTACTCCTAAAAATCTATAATATTCGAAATATAAATGGTTGGACCACTGAAATCACATATTCTTATGCCTCTTTCATGTTTTCTTCTGAACATTATAGTTTATCCACACAATTAAACGATCATAATAGTCATTCCCCACACACGCTTTCATGGTGCAATCTAAAAAAAGAATCAAATTCTATTCAAAGGACTCATTAGCCTCATGCATGACATCATAAAAATTGATCACAAGGGAATGGTTGGGATCATACTTTCGAATCTGTGACACCTAAAAAACATCATGCACAACACTCTACCACTGTGGAATAAATAATCATTATGTCAATAGTGTGATTCTCACCGAGATCTCAAATGGTAAAATGAACCTTAGAACCCACATTCCATAACACCCAATCATATGGTGAAACAATCATGTTAACACCCGAAGGAATAAATGGCCACCCACTTTAAACACAATTTTTAATCAATGATAATAAATATATGAATTTTACCTACTCAGAGTAGTAGTTAGACATTATTGAGTCAATATGTAATAACCCAGATTTCCCCATGACCTTCCTCTACGAATGTACAACATTTGAGGTGTTCTAGGAAATGTCGTTGGATTATTTCAAGAGTTTTTAAAATTTCAAGTATTTGTGTTGGCATTTCAATTGGTCATCATGTCAATGCATCAGCATATCAGTGCATCAACATGTTATTGCGTCGGCATGAAAGTGCCTCAAAATCAGTGAGTCAGGTGATTCACCCTCAATGAGTTGAGGTAATTTTCATCAGTGAGTAGATGGTGTTGGAATCAGTGCGGCAAGGGATTCTACATCAGTGATTCAGGATTTCAACATAGGTCAGTCGAGGGCATTAGTTTTGGATAGTCGAGGTTGTCAGTGATGGTAGGTTGAGATGTTACTGAGTTAGGGGGTCATCATTAGTGATTCATTTCGTCTATAGCATAACATAGGTAGAAAATCATTGTTATATTGTGTTGGTAGTTCATTCGTCAGTGGCTCAGCGTCAGTGACTCACCCATTAGTGATTCATTTCTAGATTTTCTAGTTTTTCCATTTTTTCCTATTTTTTCCATTTTCACCCATGTTATGCATTTATCTCCGTGAAATAGTATCATATCAAATCACATCAGTAAACTAGTCTCTCTCAATCATTTCTGATGGGAAATAATAAATTCTTTATATCTTGTAACCTTCCACTATCCTTGTAACCATTGAGTCGTGTGGTCAATCCACGATCTGATTTTTAAGAAAATTGAAATATTACACCTAATTTTTAGGATATCTCCCTTTCAAAAACATAAATCTCTTCTTTCCTTCTCCCTTTTCAATTACCATGGTTCACCTAAAGCCTTCCTCCATAGATTAGCCATTCACCTGTGTAAGTTATCTTCGGGGAAATTTTTGGAGAGTTCTTCCCAACTGCCACTGTCACCATTGTTCTTGGCATAAGGAGGAAATTTAATCATTTAATCATCTGATTGGGATTTATTTTTCTTCCCTCTGATTTATAATCATGTTGTGTGGGTATAAAAATCAATACTTGTGAGAATTTTCTGAATATGTTTCTTAAAAAATAGAAATAGATAAGAAATATACATGATTAAGAGACAACACGGTTCAATAAGTTTACAGGTAGAGAGTTGAATTTTGTTGGTCACTTGTTTTATCTATTATCATTGTTTTATTTAATGATTTTTGTGAGTGTAATTCCTTATTAATGTCATGGTCTTTGGTGTTATTTTATTTCACACAAGTGATATTCTATTTTGTGGAGATTCTTGAATAAAGGAATGTAACATTAAATCTTATTAATCACATACACTAGTTAAATAAATGGATACCCCCATGATCAAGCTTCTATGCTGATCACCCCAGTTATAATTAAGTGGAATGTAAGAACCTAGGTCGGTAAAATCTGAATATATACACATATTATTGATAGGTGTGGCTGAGTTCTGAGTTCTATAGAGTTTTTTAACTATGTGTGAGTTGTGAAGTGCTGTTATTGGGAACACGGTTGTGGCTATAAAGATGGGTAAAGGGGGTGGGCTCCATGATATGGGTGTGGTATGAGTGTGTAGTCGGTTTGGGGTTAATGGTTGTTGTTTTCATATTTTTATGGGGTGGTACAGGTGGTTATTTGGATTCTTAGTCTATGGTAACGAGAGATTTTTATATGGATAAACATGTAGGCAGTTAATCTTCCTTTGTTGTGATGTGGTCGCAGAGTAACAATGGGATTTGGGGATGCTTTTTAGATATGGATTTTCTATTTTGTGGGATTGCATTGAGAAATTTATTGGGATGTGTGGCTTTGGGAATGGGTTGTGATAGAAGGATAATGTGGTTATTTTTTGAAGAATGACTGTCTGTGATAGTTTGATTATTGTATGTATAGTTAACCAATCATTTCACCCTATGAGGAAGTTTTATATATTGTGATTGGTAGTTGCCCAGTAGTTCTGGAATGAGTTTTTATGAATCCTATTAATAATTAAATGGAAATCTATTGAATGAATATGAAGTTAGGTTGTGCTTGGTTGTGGGTGTTGTGTGTTTATTCATATCGGGGCCGCACCAATGTGGTTATGCATGTGTTTCATGGATTTTAGGGGATCCATATGTTGGGGTTGAGTGTCTTTATAACAATATATATATTGTAATTACTTGGGATTTCTATTTTCACCCCACCCTTGTTGTGCACTTTTTTTCAAACACCTCCATTTAATTGGGGAGGGTGACCTTCCCAATATCCTGATGGGAAAATAGAGTACTGGTTACTAACTTTTTTCCTAGAACCATCATCCGAGTTATTAATGATCGAGCTTATCCAGGAAGGATGTAAGTTCTTGAGGCATATCATAACACAAGATCCTTCAAGAAATGGTTTGTTGTTAATTATAGGCCTAGGTGTTTTCGGTCGATGATTGTTTTCCCAAGTTCTTTCGGGATTAGGCTCAGGAGTCTTCAGGTGAGAGATGTGGTTTTTATGGCCTAGTTGTCTTCATGTGGTAATTTTTATAGTTTGAGGTCCATGAGTGTAAACGCATGTTGTGGAAGTGCGACTGCAAATGGTAAGAGTGTTATCATTAAGACGTTAACCATTAGGGATAAGCAGTCAACTAGTGGGAATGTGGTGAAGAGTACAGAAATATAAATGTGCCTATACTACTACATTATTTGACTTCTGTTATTTCGTTAGTGGGCCTTGGTGAGGTTGGGTTGGATAGTATTCCCTTGGAAGGTTCCATGAGGTTTAACTATTTTCGCACGGGTACATTAGTATGTTCCCCCAATTTTTCTTAGGTATATTTAGTATTATTACATGGTATACTTTTATACTTAGACTATGTATATAATAAGGTTTTTATGATTCTATTAGGGAATCTAGGACTTTTCTAAAATTTACTCTCTTGGGGTCAGGATTAATTAATGATTCTTCCTATTAATTTTATTTTGGTACATTTCCATTGTAGTTTTCTTTCACATTGTGTTAGTATTACATTTGAACATCCTTTGGGGATATATTTCTGTTTCACTTTTACTTCTATTTTTTGGAGTTGTCTAGGATTTACTATCTTAGCTCCAAATTCTATTCTATAAAAAGGGAAACGCCTTCCATTTTTGTGTGAGATTATATATCATCACTACTAGTCTCCACTCTGGGGATTATAAAACGAGGGACTCGGGAGTCATTACCTCTCTATCAACTTGAGGAATTAAGGGGGTGGAACTTTTTTGTCTATGCTTTAATCTAGATGAAGGAAATTCTTGATAAAATGGTATCAGAGGTGATATGTTTTATGTAGTTATGAGTCAAGAATTGTAATGATTTTATGGGATGGTAGGGTAACGATGTTAAAGAATCTTGGTATGTAAAATTGGTTAAGGAATACCAGCTAAGTTATTGGAATTTAGGTCCCCCCGTGATCTTATTTAAGGAATCTAAACTTACTAAACAACCATGAGTTTCTACACTGATTATAGGTTATAAATCCTATAATGGTACAAGAAATAAAATGACTTTTGTTCTTGTGTGTATTGGTTGTTTAGGGAACTTAAAAAAATTAAGAGTTATTAAAATTCAAATAAATTTCCCACACTACTCGGGATTAGGAGTTCTCTGTTTACATTCTCACCTATTTCACCCGTATGTCTCCCCCGTGTGATTGAAGTAGTTTTGGCCAGAATGGGTGACCTAGTTGATTAACATAGGGAAGATCAGGTTGCGATAGATGACAGATGGAATATGGTTTTTTGTTCCTTCTAGTGGCATATTCATTGTATGTAAGAGTGTGGTGTCATAGAAATAGTGACTAAAAGTTGTCTTAGAGATATAGTGATCACATTCATCTTGATTTAGGGTCTAAATGTGTATTGGGATCTTCATGCGCTGATCCAGATGCGAAGAGAAGAAAACAAATGGTGGACTCGTTACCTTGAAGAGAGGATGGAATGTGAGGTTTTGTGGGTTGTCTTTGAGATGGAGTTCCAGGTACATTTACTTTCTTCCACGGTAAATTCCAAGAAGAGGTAAGAGATACTCTCCCACCAGCATGGGGTATGTATGTGAAGGAACTGGGTATCATGTTTAACGATCTTTTATGCTTCACACCATATCTTTAACTGAATGTGGATCCCCAAGATAAATTCTTAGAGGAGGCACTCTAACCTTATCTTCAATATGGTGTTACCTAGTTCACCCTACCGATATATATAAGTGTTCATAAAAAGCCATGGTTGTGGAAATGATTCACTCTCTCAGAGGTGTTCCACGATAGGGGGGCCAGCCGAGTTCATCCAATATAAAATCCATCAATAATACGTCCCCATCATTACGACCTTCTAGGATTCATCTTGCGGGTATTAGGCCTCACCAATTCTAGAACTGATATTCTAGTACACTCCCTTTCCCCGTAGGTCCAGGAACAAGTATCCTTTTCTGTAGAGGTCGTGGTAATATTTATAACTAGTGCCCAGTCTGAGCACCGTATTCTGGGTGTGGGATGGTTTATCACCCACCTCAGTAGTTGCAATTTCCAGTTAATCTATTCCAACAGTAGGGGAAGAAATCTTGTATTCCACTAATGGTAGACGATGTATGAGGTGGTTGACCTCAGCGTGCTCCTCTTGGACCTCAATCAGGTTATTTTTGGGGAGGCATATGATAGTAGAGGAGTAGAGGAGATGGATGTGGGTAGTTTCACACAACTGATGTACCAGTTCTAGTAGGTCTAGAGGTTGTTTGAGTTTTGATCAATATTTCTAGTACTTTAGTGTGTTCCTTGTTTCATGTAGAAGATTTTCAATCCATTTTTTACATAGTCTAGAACTTTTCCTAGGTATAGACTTATAGTGACTTCCCATGACCTAGTGTTGAGTATGCCAGTTAGAGGTCATACTAGTCTGTTTGATCATTTTTGAGGATGTAGACTGATGATGGGGACACATAAGTCCAATAGGGATCTGTATCAGCTATAAATGCACCCAAAATATGTCATCTTAGGCATTGCCATTTTTTGTTTTATGAATTTTGTTATTGATTGCTTCGAAATAAGGCTCATGTTCTCAAATATGTGTAGTTAGTGTGTATCTTTCAATGGTGAGTGGAGTTTTCAGGAGGGCAGCCCGCAGGTGGAGCCCCTTAATTACTTATTAGCGGAGCAATCAATGGAATAAACATATAAAAATATGATAGAGGATCTAGGATTTGGTAGTGATTTCATAGATGTATTTCCTGAAGAGGATGTGACTCTACCCCCTTGAGGTGACATTGAGTTCTGGATTGACTTGCAACACGGTTCCCATATAATTTCATGGTCTCCCTATCAGATGAAACCATTTTAGTTGTGGTAGTTAATGATTCAAGTTGATGGCCTAATGAAAAAGGGTTTTGTCTGGCCAAGATTGTCCTCATGGGGTTCTCGAGTCATGTATTTGAAGAAGGTAGATATTGGTCTAAGACTATTCATACTCAACCAAAAACAGAATCATGTGATGGTCTTGAACCATTACCCCAGCAATGGACCGATGATCTTTTTGACCAATTAGTGGGAGATTGTTGGTTGTCAATGATTGAGATATGGTATCGATGTCACTAGTTGAGGGTAACAGTTGGTGGCATCCCAATCACTTATTTCAGTTGAAAGTATAGGAACATTGAGTTTGTGGTCACACCTTTCAGTGTTACAAACACCGCATTTCAATTCATGGGGCTCATGAACTCTATCATCTGAGTCTACGTGGACCTGTTTTTTGTTGTGTTCATATATGATATTTTAATTTACTCAAATTATTAGGATGATCACACTGGGAACTTCAGGATAATCTTTGTTGTCCTCCAGTACAACTAGATTTATGGGATGTTATCCATATAAATGTTCTAGATTGGAGAGATTCACATCCTTGGACTCATAGTGTCATAGAATGGGATAAGAGTGGACCTCTTAAAGGTTGAAGCATTTGGTTATTGTGTTGTACCCAATAATGTGGCAAGGGATCGCAATTTAATAGGTCTGATAGGGTATTATCTTATTTTTTGTACCCAAATACTCTTGATTTGTAGTTCCTTTGATTTCCATTACTATAAAAGACCAGGCCATTGAATGGAGTGAGAATTTCAAGGTAGCCTTCAGCTATATAAAGGTGATGCTGATTAGTGCCCCAATGCTTAGGTTTCTAGAGGATGGGATGATGTTAAAAGTCTTCAGTGGGGCATCTGGCCTATGCTTGGGACGTGTGAAAATGTAGTAGCAAAGAGTAATATCATACAATTCAAGGAAATTACATCCTCACAAACATAATTATTCCACCCACTATATAGATCTTATAGTGGTTGTTTTCACACTGACATTTTAGAAGCGTTACCTCATAGGGGTCACTTTGTGGACTTTGTGGATCACAAGAACTTGAGGTATCTCTTTTCCCAAAGAGACCTGAACATGTGGCAGAGAAGGTGAATGGAATTACATCAGTATTATGACTTTAAGATCCCTTACACCCAAGGGAAGGGGAATATGGTGGCTTATTCATTGAGTTGCAAGTCATAGAAGGAGGTTGTTCGGGAATCCATGAATACTTCTAAGGTAATGGAGGAGTCAGCTACATTGTGCTTGGATGCAGGGGAGGGAAGTGGAAAATGTTATCTATTTAATATGAGAGTTTAGTCTTCCTTCGTGCACTGGGTATAGGTGTCTCATTTGGGAGACTCAGAGGCTAAAATAATTCATTATCACATTTTTAATGGTGATATTTCGGATGGATGGTTGGAGGATATACAGAATCTGATTCTATTTCGTGTGAAGCTATTTGTCCTAAGGTCAATGCATGAACGACTTATTTGTTAGTTCTATATATCACCCCCAGTGGTAGACCCAAGAGTTTCTAGATATACCAAGTCTAGACAGAGAGGTTTTGGTGTCCCGGGATAAATGGGTAAGGGAATGGATTGACGAAAAATGTGTATTGTGTAAGCAGGTGAAGGAAAAGAACTATGTTTCGCGAAGTGTATTACAACACTTAGATATTTCCTACTGGAACTGCCATGCCATCCCAATGGATTTTATCACGATACTGCCCAGAACTCAGGGGGGTTGAAATTATCTTTGAGTATTAGAGGATCGATTGACGAAACCAGCTCACTTCCAAGTGATCTAGGAGTAGATTGTAGTGGATGCCTTAACACAGAGGTATGTGGATGAAGTGATGTGGCCACATGGATTTATAAGATACATTATATCAGATCATGATAAATGTTTTACGTCACAAGTCTGTAGGGGATTTAGGCATTCCTTTGGTACACAATTAAACCTTTTTACTGCATTCCACCTTTATATGGATCGGTAGATAGGGAGGACCATTTAGACATTGGAAGATATGCTACAAGTGTGTGTTTTGGACATCAAGGAATCATGGGTATGACACATTCCCTCAATATCATTTTCCTACAATAGTAGTTGTCACTATACCATTGTAATGGCGTCATTTTAATCCTTGTATGGAAGATTGTGTCACTCACTCGTGTTCTGGATAGAGATAGAGGAAGTATTTCTTCTTAAATCAAAGGTAGTGTAAAGAACTACAAAGAAGGATTATCTTGTTTTTAAGAGGATATAGGCGACTCCAAATAGGAATAAGTAGTATGCCAGTCATAAGAGGAGGAAAATGGACATAGATGTTGGGAATATGTTTTCTAATGTTTTTACCCTCGGCGCAGACAATGGAGGTTCAATAAGTGAGGAAATCTTTCTCCCACGTTCATCGTAACATTCGAGTTCTTGGGACGAGTTGGAAAGTTGGCATATCAGTTGGTGTTTCCACCATGATTAGAGAAGATCTATAAAGCCTTCCATGTCTCTCAGATTTTTTTTTCTACATGATGAATCCCAGAACCCTAACTAGAGAGAGTTGGATATCAAGGACAACATGACATTCATGGAGTGACTAGTACAAATCATGGATCATGAAGAGAATGGGATGCATGGACAGACCATTCATTTTCTTAATTTGTTATGGAGGCATGGTGGCCTCAAGGAGGGTTACTGGGGGAGAGAATCATAGAGGTTTTCCTAGTACCTGGAGCTATTTTGAGATTTCAATTGTGTTTTTACTTTGTACCTTTATTATGATGAAATGTTTAACCTCTCTTGAGGAATGATAAGTTGTTTCCCTATTGTATAATTTTGTATGAAAATTCATGACTATGGGGATGGTATAACCTAATCCCTAATCAAGATACATTAATGCGGATGTGATTAAACTTTTTTAGGAAATATATTTCCGCCCAATGAAGATATAATCTTAAATTATAGGAAGGATCTCCTTGATCAATGTGTCTGGACGGTGTGAAATTTTATGTTTGTGTGGTTTCTTGAGGTCGTGGAGTGGTAGTGTTTTTACTATTGTTCAGATAGGTGACAATAAGGCATTCAATGGTGTCTTGTTTTTTACACTATATTTATAACAACACTTGGTGTTTCACTCCTTAGAGAAATCATAAGGCATTGTTTTTTGGACAACTTTTCTTCCAGGGTTATTTTTTAAATGTTCAGGGACCAAGATAGTTTGAGATGTATCAGATGTAATAACACAGATTTTCCCAGGTCCATACTCTGTGAAAATATAGTTTTTGAGGGGTTATGAGAGTAGTTAGTGTCTTATTTCAGGATTTTCCAAATTTTTAGTTTTCGTGTCGACATGTCAGTTCATCGATATGTATGTGATTTTGCATGTTAGTGCATCAGCATGACAGTGCATCAGCATGAATGTATGTCATGATTGGTGTGTCATTTTTGTCATCATTGGAGAGTCATTTTCATCATCATTGGGGATTCGAGGGTATCAACATTGGTGAGTTAAGGGCATCAGCATCGGTTAGTTGAGGTCGTTAGAATCTATAGGTCAAGGGTGTTAGTGTCAGTGAGTTGAGGGTGTCGATGTCGGTTGGTCGAGGCATCAATGTGTCAGTGGTGTTGTTTTCAGTGATTCTTTTCATTATTAGATCATAATTAGTTTCTATGTGTACTAATTTTGTGTGTGTATCTCACCCATCGGTCGATCATCATCGGTGACTCACCAATCGGTGACTCACTAATCGGTGACACATTCCTAGTTTTCTTAGTTTTTCCAGTTTTTCCAGTTTCACCTTCCTCTCCATGAAATGCTATCCTACAAACTCACAGTGGTACGTGGGGATGTATCCTCCATTTCCTATGAGAATTATTAAATTCTCTATATCTCATAACATTCTACCAATCTTATAAATTCCAAGCGGAAAGGTCAACCCACGATCTGATTTTCATGATTTATTAAATCATCTCCCTTATTTTTAGGATCTCAGCCTTTAATAAACTAAGATCTCTTATTTCCATCATCCTTTTCATTTACTATAGTGAAACTAGATCCTTCATCCCTACATTAGTCTTGCACCTATTCTAGAGCTCTCTGGGTCAGTTTTATTGGATTTCTTCCCTAATATACCAACGATAAATTTTATTCGTACGAGGAGGATCTTTGGTCATTTAATAATCTCATAAGGAATTTTTTTCATCTCATTAATTGTACATTATTATATGAGGGTATAAAAATGAATCATCATGAGTAATTGTTGAATAAATTTCATAAAAATAATAAATAGATAATAACTGGATGTGATCAAGAGACAAAATGTGTAAATAGATTGATGGGCACAAAGTGGTTTATGTTGATCGCCTATTTTATCTGTTATCCTTGATTATTTAATTGATTTTTTGTGGTAAAGTCCTCTGAAAATCATGGATAATTGTGTTCTTTGATTATTGACTAGTGATTTATTTTTTTTGATTCTTGAATAAATGAATGTAACATTAAACCTACTTAATCACATACAATAGTTAAATTAATGGATTCCCCTAGGATCAAGAATGATCTATGATCACCTTGTTTAAAATTAAGTGGAATTAAAGAACCTCTACTAGTTAAATATGAATATATACACATCATTTTTATGGGTGTGGTTGAGAGCTATGTTCTGTGGAGTTTTGTAACCTTTTGTGCTTTTTGTAGTGCTGTTTTTGGGAGCACGGTTGTGGGTACAAGGTTGGGAAGAGGAGTGGGATCCGTAGGAAGGGTGTGGTATTAATGTGTAGTGGGTCTAGGGTTAATTGTTGTTGTTGTGGAATTTATGTGTGTAGTGGTATAGGTGGTGAGAGGGATTCTAATTCTTAGAGATTTATTTATTTTGGAATGGATGAACTTGTAGGAACTTGAACTACCATTGTTGTTTTCTGGTCATGGAGTGACATTTGGAAGAGGAGATGCTATATAGATATAGACTTGTTGTGAATTAGGACTGAATTGATAAATTGTTTTGGAAGCGGGGCTATGGGATTGGGTAGTATGATAATGACTGGGCGTTATAGTTTTCAAGAATGTTATTCGTCAGTTTGTTGGTTATTGTGTGTTTGGTTAACCTAACTCTTCACCATCTGAGGGAGTTGTAGATATTGTGCATGCTAGTTTCCTAGTAGTACTGGAACAAATTACATTGAATACATTAAGTAATTGAATGGTAAGTGGTTGAATGAAAAATGGGTTGGGTTATTCTTGGTAGTGGGTGTTTTTTGGTTATGCTTATTGGAGATGCAGAAATGTGGTTTTTTAAATGTTGGTTTGATTTTTTGGGGACCATAGGTTTGGTTTGAGTGGTTTCTTACCTATATATATAAATATTGTACTTCTTTTTTATTTCTATATGAACCCAACACCTATTGAGAACAATGTGCCTTACACCTCAATTTCAAGGGGGGTGGTGTCAATCCCAACATTTTGATCTGTGGATGGATGGTTGGTTGCTAACATTCTTCCTCCCACCATCTTATTGCTTCTTACCGATTGAGCATATCTACGTAGGATGTAATATCATAATGATTTCCATATGAAAATATCACTAGGGTAATGGGTTTTTTGACGATTATAGTCCAAGGTGTCTATGGGACCATATTTATTTTCTAAATTTCTTTGTTATGAGGCCTAGGTTTTTCCAGGAATGATCTGTGGTTTATGTGTTTCAAGTGTCTATGGGCGTTATTTTTTGTAGTTTGAGACCCATGTGTGTGTGGGTAGGTTTTGGTAGTGGGAATACATATGGGAAGAGTGGTACTATAAAATCATTATATGTTAGAGATGACTAGTAAACTAGTTTTAAAGTGGTGTGGTTTACCTAATTATCGAGGTACCTATACTACCATATTTCTTGACATGTGTTATTTAGTGAGTGTTCTTTAGTGAGGCTGGGATGGTTAGTATTACATTGTAGGTTCCTTGAGGTAATAATGTTTTTTCATAGTGACATTAGAATATTCCCCCACTTGCTAACAGTTATCTTTAGTTTTTCTACTAGGTATACTTGTACTCTCACCATATATATATACAATTGCTTTCAGGTTTCTAAGTGATCTCTGAGGACCATGCTGGATTCTACTATCCTAGGCGTTGAGAATATGTGTTTTATCAACTGAGTTATTTTTATTTGGAACTATGCCTTTCGAGTTTAATTATACATTGTATCATCTTTACTTTTGTACATGAATGTGGGAATGGATTTTGTAATCACTTTTACTTCTAGTATTTGGAGTTTTGGGGATTTACCATCTTATCTCACAATACTGTTAAATAAAAGGGTAATTAATTCCATTTTTGTTTGAGATTCTTTACCCATGGTTCTGGTTTCGACATTGGGGGATGTCGAAGGCAAGACTCGAGGGGGGACATTATATCTCCTTCAGCCTGAGGTAGGAATGGTGTGGAACTTTGTTTTACAACCCATCATCTAGATGAAGGCGTGTCATGATACAATTGAACCTTCTATAATGTCTCCATCATGACACATGACCCCAAAAACTCCAAAGCAACTACCTCCACCAAACAGAAAATTGATCTTAATTTTTACCATAAAGTGCCTCATATGGTTCCACATTAATAGTGTTTTTGAAATGGTTGTTATTAGTGAACTCAATGAGTGATAATTACTTCTCACAAGACCGCTCAAAATCTATGTTGTATTCTCCTTGTAAGTCCTCTAGCACCTAGATAGTGTGCTCTGAGATCATGACTATCTATGATAGGAATTTCATACAAAAAAACACGTGGTTACCCAAAATATTAGTTATTCCTTTCCTGATGCACAATTTAATGAAAGAATCACAGTATGAAACAATAACTCATGGCCCCCTGTACAAATGTAATACATCCCAAAAACACATCTCATTCAACATTTAAATGGGAAAAACCTCCAATATAGGAATGAAATAAGATACCTTTATCATTCAGCCCACAATCACCCAAATTGAATCATTATTTTGAGGGATCCATAGAAGACCCACTAAAATGTCTATAATGACATCGTCCCTATTCCATTTCATAATGAAATATAGATGCATCAAACCATCAATTCATTTATTCTCATCATTTTACTATCAAAAGATGTATCATGATGTTATGAAACCCTCAATATTCGTTTTCATGTATGGATTTCAATACTGTCTACATAGATCAAGGAACATATTTTTCAAACTAGGATTCCCTACCCACTTCATTGTTTGAAGCTCCCACATTTTCTCCTCACACATAAATGATCAAATAAAAATATGATTTCATTCATAGATGATCTCATCATTATCTATAGTACAATTTGAAGGTGGATCCCCACTTTCATGGTTTTCCCCCAAGGAAAATCCCTCAATATCCTCTTATTTTATCTCAACATTAAGGATTAAATTTGTTGTGTCAAATAATAAGAAATTGAGTTTCATATTCCTCCACCACTCTTGAACCCATATATGAATCTCTTCCAGCAAGATAATCATCTTCCACTAAAACCAAACCCCTGAACTATTTGAGTCAGTTTCTTCATTCTTAAATCATGGGAAATACTCTCTCCCTTCCCCACCATATTTTTTATCTCAAAGTCATATGACCGCATATAATCAATCCATGTCTGTTGCCACACATTCAAAAAAACATTGTGATAAGATGTATTTTATGACCTTGTGATCAGTATAAACCATAACATTTTCACCAAATAGTAAATTAGACCAACACATTAAGTCATAAACCAACCAAGAAAATAAATTATTATGTATTAGATAATTCTACTCAAGTGGCCTCAAATATCATGATACATATTCCTTGATTCAATATCCATGTATCGACAAATCACCACATATGATACCAGACACATCATTGAAAACTATATAATCCCCACCCAGCATGGGTTGGATCACAATCATTTTAGTAGTCAAATAATTCCTCAACTCATGAAAATAATTCTCAAAATCTCTAAACAAATAAAACATTGTTACCATCTTGATCTTTCTCAAACCATGTTGTTAAAAATGGGAAAATTCTTTGATACACATTCAATAATAACACGCCAACCCCAGAATGATTTGAATATCAGTACCAATTATGAGATTCTGCCATGAAATTGCTACCTGATTTTTATATAGGTCCACTAAAAACATTATACAAGATTGTGTGACCCAATAAATGTACTCTATCAAACCATAATTGACACATAGATAGATTGGTGTATAGATGACACTCTCTCATTATACACAAGATGATTTAAATATTTCAAGAAATTCATCACCATTATTAGAGTGCACAATGATATCAACCACAATAACCAAATAGCTGATCTATGGACATGTCATAGATTAAGTCCACCAAGATTAAAAAATCCCTATTGAGTTCAGAACCCCAAAAAATATCACAATGAATTCATATAGGCCATACCTGCTTCTGAAATCAGTTTGTTGATTATGAGAAGTTATAACCTTCAACAAATGATGCCCATATCTCAAGTCAATATTGAGAAACCAAAATCATCTATAAACATATCAATGGGATTATCAATACAAAGAGGAGGATATCAGTTATTCAATATCATCTAGTTCAACATCAATTAATCAACACCAAAATGAAGTTTGTTATTTTCATTCATACAAAAAATTAATGAACACCAAGCTCACATACTCAACAACGTAAATCAATTGTTAATCAATTCATCTTGATAATTATGATTTTTATGATTATCTTTTGGTAAAAAATTATAAAGTGCAATAGAAACTAGTTTAGCTCCAGTTATGAGCTCAATTGTATACTCAACCACCCTCTCTTGTGGAATCCCTATAATTTCCATTCTAAATATGTTCTTTAAATGGTCAACTATCAGTGGAAAGACGTCATGGATGAAACCCTCATAATCTAAAAATATAATTGAATCTTGGGTTGTCAGATCCTCCAATAACTGATGAACTAGCCCCAAATGGCGAACCTAGATATCCCATTCTCCTTAAAAAGTATATATTTTAACCGCAGGATATGTAAAGGTCACAATACTCTGTTATAAATCGATGTGTGATTTTATGATTCTAACTAATCCATACCCAATATGATGTCAAAACTGGAATGCCATGTATGGAAAGATACCAATGGAAATGATACTTCCCAAACTCAATAGAACACCCCTTACATAAATAGATTTCCCTAAACCATACTATAAATGTTGTTTCAATAATCGTAAACCAACTCAAAAACTTCACCATCACAATGTAAATTTTATTAATTTGAGATGATATAAAACTGTGGGAGTATCACGTATCAATAATATCACTAGAAGGTGTAGATGTAGTAAGAATAGTGCATCTGACTATAGATGAACCATCCTTGCTATCAAAAAATGTATGATAAATTGCATGAAACTATCCTCGCCCTCTATCACATGTTATAGTCTGAGTCCCCTAAGGTAAAACACTATGTTAATACAACCCCACTATCCATGATGCACCATTCCCCCTGGCTCAACCTCCATGGACTAAAGAACTCCAATTTTTGGAATGATATGGGGTAGAATGCTACCTTCTAGTACTCAAATTTAGCCTAGCTATACCATTGTTACGCATCATTCGAGAGTTTCATCAATATCCCTATAATTTTACCATCATACTATAGGATTGTAACTCCCTTGGTGGTCGAGTGTGATAGCAAAAATTTAACCCATCCTATCACATTGGGGGAAATAATCTCAGTTATCAATATATGTAACAGATTTTTCTCCCTGCGAACACTACATTCCATCATCGAGGTTGATATTCTCATATAAGAACATCCTAATCTTGAAATATTTGTCTCATTTTCATCTAAAATAAACCACAAACATTCCATTGGAGTATTCCATCCGGTTTCCCATAGAATTGAGATCGTAATTCGCCACTTTATAAAACACCTTCAGCTGAGGGATGTTAAACTGGGTGTAACACCCAAATATTTTATAGTTTATCTTTTTTTAAATTTATCTCCATTGATAAATTATGTTGCAAAAAACATCGGGATAAAAAAATAATTAAATATTATTATTAAGATTGTTATCTCCTAGTTATTTGAATAAATGGGATGAGGGATGTTATGTAAATTATGAATATATTGGTTACACATGGTTATAAAATTAATAATTTCTCTACCAATTATTTAAAGATGAAATTAAAAAACAATTCAACATAAATGATGTGTTTTATAAAAACTATTATTACGGAAATAATGGAATTTTAACTTAATATATTAAATTAATCACTAAGTGAAATATATTATTGATATATATAATTTAATTATTTAATAAAATTATTTTCAAATAAACCCAAATTTATGATAGTATTATGATTAGAATAAATCATATTTTAAGCATAATTGTCTATATGTTTTATAAATATAGTTTTAAAGCCAGTTAATGTTACACTTATTTTAAATTTAAATTTTGACACATTTATAAAATCTATTTTACAAAATATACATCTTATTTAAAATCTTAATGTAAAAATTATCTTACGGTGGAATTTTAGTAAATTTTATGAAGATATTTATTTTCCAGGGAATAGTGAAAAATCTTGATTTTTATAAAACTAACATTTTTTATATATTAAATTTCTATTTATGATTTTTATAGTAAACTCACTAATCAATTTGGAAATAAATTTTGGGTATCATATAAATGAAAATATGATATATTCATATCTTGGTATAAGTAAATTATATTTTTGAAATTGATAAATTATTTGTTTGTATTTTGTTATGTGTAAATGTTTATTTACAATTTTATAATTAATATAATGCATTAATTGATTGTTTATTTTCCGAAAATATATTAATGAATTAATATTCTTTTATCCTATAATTATATGAGAATTTTATGAATATGTAATTAATTTCTCATTGTTTAATAAAATCAATTTTAATTTTAAACTCGACTTTTTCAAAATAAATAATAAATTTAATTAAAAATTAAATATCTCACCATTAGAAAATAATTTCCATAAAATGTTGTTAATTTTATAAATAATGTTTTTAAAAAATTCGGGTTACTTTTTTAAGTTCTTTCTTAAAAATAGTAGAAATTTTGATGACTAGTGGGATATTTCAATTTAAGGTATTTATGATTAAAAGTAAATAAATGAATTATTTAGTCATAAATGATTTATGGATGAGTTAAGAACCCATTTTTTTAAATCACATACACTTCATAGTGTATCAAATCCTAAGAACCAATAATATTCATATTCTTGATCCAAAATAATAAACAAATGAATAAAATAATAAAAGATACCCCTCTTCTCCATAATCAATACAACCCCCCTCCACCCCATGTAACACCCGAGACTTTTATGTTATATAAATCATCAAAGGGATCTTTTTCTACACAACACTTGCTTGGCTTGCTTTACACGCAATCGCGACCTTCCTCGATAGCTTGCGTCGTACGCAATACCGAGTTTCACTAAACAACAATATGCTATTAAAACTAGCCGTTATGAATAGTAATAACCACTTTTTGAAATTTTATAAATTTTATTTTTCAAAATGGACTTCATTTTTGGACTCAGAATATCGAAATTAGCCTAGGGTGAAATTTTGGCATTTTTCTGAAAACTTTCAATTTTTGATGAATAGTGAAACCACTAAGTGGTAGGTTAAAAACTGAATTTTGCATAAAACTTAATTTTACCGCTTCTGTGAATGGAATTTCAAAAATCCTACAGACACGGTTGATATCAGTAAGTAAAATGTGGTTCAATGAGATAAAAATAATTTTTTGGTGAATAGTAACTTTTTATGATTTTTACCGCGGTTAATAGTAAATAGGGTAACTAAGGGTAAATATGATATCAATATTACACTAACACATGTCCTAATTCTATTGGACAAGTGTAATTCGACCAAAAACAAACTTAGGAATAAAATATGACCATTTAGTCCCACTTGGATTAGATTAGGACATTTATTATTAATTTATTTAAAGAAGGGTTAAAATAGTTAAAATCAAAGTTTAATAAGTAAATAATTTTTAATATGGGGTTATACATAAGATAAATTCGATTGTAAATATTCATTAGAAAGATAAAAATATTTCCTATATGATGGTATTTTATTTGTAATTTTTAGACATCAAATAATTTAATTTATATATGACACAAAAATGATGCAGTAATTATCTTATTGATGAAATATTGACATAATTGATAATAAAAATACCAAAATAAATGTAATTTAAGACTTTTTATGAATTCCACTAATTTTCTAGGTTACTATGATATATTAGTGTTGATTTAATCAACTTGGTTCGAACATATAATTCTGTTATGACTTTCAAAAAAATCATATATCAAATAGTGTCAAAATTGACACAAAATAGTTTTTAAATCAAATATTATATTATTGATTGTTATTGTAATCCTAAAAATCAAAGGTTCGGCCAAATGACTTAGATAAGGATATATATATTAATAATAAACAATTTTGGGTTCTTTTGGCATGTTATAGTAAGTGTATTAACAATATAGTGAAAGAAAACAAAAAGACACGGTAAAAGTTAAATTAATTAACTTAGAGTTAAATCTAATTGATAAGGTTAAAATAATACCCTAAACTTGTTTAAATCCTATTGGTTGATAGTATTTCGACCCATCCCCACTTTATCTTCGAAATAAGACCCTTTGGAACCATTATAAACCGATTTTGACTTTAATATAAAATAATATTTTGAGATATTCCTAAGGTGCCCCTCTCCTCCCTTATAAAAGGGCACCTCCTCCCCCTCCTCCTCACACCAATTTGAGCACTCATGCTCGGCCAACCCCTGCCATTTTCTCCTCTCCACTTCCCTAGAATAATCCTAGAGGTCCTGGTCTTCTCCAAAGACCAATCTTAGTTCCTTAAGTGGAGGATTCAAAGAGGCGTTCCAAAGAAGAGGTAATATCCATTACCGATCTTTTCAATTTCTTTCTTCTTCAACTTCTTCTTCTTTAGTTGTTTCATGATAAAGTAATAACATCAGTATTACTTACATACTGATATGTTATTATAAGTATGAAACAACCCTAATTCACCTTCTATCCATCCTACGGAAAAATGAAATCATCGCGCGTGCGTACGTACGGAATACCGTCTCCACGCCGTGGTGTAATCTATTTTCCACCACCACCTTACAAGGATGGGTATAATGGTGTAATGAGTAACTATTTATGATTATTATAAAGTAATATTGATACTGAAATAATATACATATACTCAAATACAATTCCACGATCATAGGAATGATTTCATCACTCGTGCGTACGTACGGAATACCGTCTCCACGATGTGATGCGACTCGTTCTACATGATCATCATTACATAGTAATTATATAAATGAATTGAATGAATAAATATGATATATGTTACACTAATACCATTCTGGATATAAGGTATATATAACCTTAAAAGAAGAATAAGAATTTATTCGACAAAACACACATAAGAACAAAAGGCAATAAAGACCCGAGTAACAAGTAACAACGAAATATTACTAATAAGAAGCTAAGAATATGACCATATATGATATCATATCAATATGTATGATTCTGGAATAAGTCAATAACATGATTTAAATCATTATACAAGAGGTTCGGACACTTACAAAGCAATTCGGACCTAAGGTAAGGGAAATATCACAATCTCATTTTTATCCGAGATTGTTTATTCGTAAGTATTTACTGGGGTGTATTTTATCATCCACATCCATGTTTCATCAAAATGTAATATTATTTCCATCCACCTACAATTGTTTAAATCCATTTTTACCCTTCGGTGAGTTTTTAGTAATATGTATGAAAGGAATCTTTTGTCGAATGAGGTACTTTTTGACTTTTCTGACAAAAGTACGAAGAATGTTTTTTTAACTTATACGGCATGAATGGATTTTTAAAACATTATTTCCAAGAATCTTACTTTACAAGTTTTCAAGTTTATTTTTAATCAACTTCTTTTAGTTTTAAATTGTAAGACATGTTAAGAAAGGAAAATGTTTTTGAAGTAGAAAGGATATTTTCCTCAAGAATGGATTTCAAGTATTTTATCAAAATTATTTTCCATCTAAGATAATAAAAGGGTTCTATTTTTATCCCTATTATTAAATTGATTTGTTCATGTTGTGATGGAATTATTTTTATGAATTCCTTTATCTTATATTAATTGATTTATGATGTCATTATGTTTCAAGAATCCCATTTTTTACATGTGTTATGCGATGATGTATGTTTTATGATTATGTGGCACACATAAGAAAGGATTCATTATAAGATGGGTGGGA
This sequence comes from Viscum album, assembly GCA_963277665.1. Lineage (NCBI taxonomy): Eukaryota > Viridiplantae > Streptophyta > Magnoliopsida > Santalales > Viscaceae > Viscum > Viscum album. The sequence continues at coordinate 1,437,256,903 of OY728153.1, read as the reverse complement.
CCTATATCTCCCTCCAATGCATTGGGTAAAGATTTTATATCTCATGAGATAGACATGGCTGGAACGGAAGGTTATTTCGGTTCAGTGATACAGGACTGAAACGAGGAGTGAACTCGGTTCAGAAAGGGACTTTGTCCACTATGATAGTCTTGGAAATGAGTCATGACTAACAAGAAATGATTTTCCATGATTATGTGTGCATGCCACAAAGTTTCAAGTTTTATGGGGATCTCATTTTCACTTCTATGATTTATTCCATGTTAAGATATTATGATCTCTTTTGCAGGTTTTGATTTTCAAAAAGATATGATATGATTTTTATTTCCTTTATTTGCCCTTGCTGAGCATTTGAGCTCACTCTTTTATGTTTTCTTTTCCCCAGGTCAGGAAGATGGATATTAAGTAGAATATGCTAAAAGGGACCCTAGATATGATGAAATAAATGGGAGACACTATAGAAGATTTATGAACCAGTTGTTTATGATTCCCAGTTTCTAAAGACACTATACCTATACGGTCCTTTGTGGTTTTGTCATATGTTGTAATAAGTGTGCTTCAATTTTGAAGTATTAACAATGTATGTAAAGTATGGGTCGTTATAGTTGGTATCAAAGGAAAGGTATAGTCAACCTTTGGAAACTAGGATGTGAAAGCCTTAGTAAGAACCCTAAGGATAAGTCTAAGCATAGAACACAATCTTAGTGTTTTAGAAATGGCCTTGAATAACCTAGGATAAGACCTTAAGCATGAAAATTTTATTCTTGAATTATGTGGTTTCCTATTATAATTAGTGTTGCTCACACTATTCTTCTTGGTTTTAGTCAATGGATGGAACCCGAAGGAACCGTGTTAATGCGGAATGCGATGGGAAATGCAATGATTGTCCCCATGAGCAACCAAACGATATGGGAGCTGGAATGAAAAATCTTGTAGCCATGCTCACACAACTTTCTCAAGCTATGAATCATGCAGGATTTCCAAACGAACAAAGGAGGGAGCAACATTCTGTTGAATCCTTCATGAGGCAGCGTCCACATTCTTTCAGCGGGTCTACTGATCCATTAGTTGCTGAACAATGGATTAGTACTACTGAAAAGATATTTTCAGTTCATCAATGTTCTGAGCATGATAAAGTCATCCTATCAGTGTATCGTTTGGAAGGAGATGCGGATCAATGGTGGAATCTTGTTAAGAATACGAGGCAAAGGGATGAAATTGAGTCTATGGAATGGGACGAGTCCAAGAACTTATTTTTCAAAAAGTACTTCCCTCGTATTCTCCGAACAAAGATGGAGAAAGAGTTCCTTGAACTGAAGCAAAGGGATGATGAATCTATTAGTACCTATGAAGCAAATTTTACAAGACTTGCAAGGTACGCTTCTGGTATTATTATCCAACCTGAGAGTAAGATCGATCGATTCTTTAGTGGCTTAAAACCAAGTATTTGAAGGGCGTTAGCCATAAGGGACTTCAATAGCTACGAGGAAATCGTTCGATGTGCTCTCAAAGTCGAGATGGAGATTGGAGTAACCCATCAGTCACATGGGTTTGATAAGAAGAGGAAGATGGAATTCAAAGAAAAATCTAATGAGCACACGGAAAAGAAGATGAACTTTCCATTATGCTCAATGTGTGGAAAGAAACATGGAGGGAGTTGTCTTAAAGGGACATGTAAATGTTTTAAATGTGGAAAGGAATGTCATCGGGCATTTGAATGCCGCGATAATGGGAAGAAGATGTCTAATGATGCAAACAAAGGAAGGGATACACAGAATGAACCTACTACACTTCAATGTTTCAAGTGCAAGGAGATGGGGCATTATGCCAATCAATGCCCAAATCCAAGGGTTGATGAGGATGGTCGACGTCAACAAACTCTTAAGGCTAATGACAAAGGAAAGTCACATGCAACTTCTATCAGCGATGTGGAGTACGATAACGATGTGGTGAAAGGTACACTTATCATCCACTCTAAAGTAGCAAATGTTTTATTTGATTCTGGATCCACCCACTCTTTTATTTTTGAAAAATTTTCTAAGGGTATCACCGTATTACCTCAACAATTAGATGTTGAGTTAGCTGTGACAACACCTAATGGCACATCAATCGCATCAAAAGTTTATAATTCTTCTCCGATCGAAGTTTGTGGGAAAGTGCTTCCTGCAAATCTTGTGATCCTTCCTTTAGTGGAATTTGATGTGATTCTTGGCATGGATTGGCTTTCTCTACATGGAGCTCATATCAATTTCCAAAGAAGGGAAGTCACATTCCATATTCCAGATCAATCTATGATCGTATACCAATGCAAGGATGAACATAACCTTCCAGTGGAAATTTCATCCATCTTATGGGTATTGATTCCACTAAATGAAGGTTATTTATCTCAAATGGTTGGTGAGAAACTCACGATTAAGAATATGACCATTTTACGGGAGTTTGATGATGTCTTTACGGAGGAATTTCCGGGTCTTCCACCAAATCGTGAAGTTGAGTTTTCAATAGAACTCGTACCGGGTGCTTTGCCTATTTCAAAGACAACTTATAGAATGGCCCCAATTGAGTTGCAGGAATTGAAGAAGCAACTCCAAGAGAATCTTGATAAGGGATTCATACGCCCTAGTGCGTCACCTTGGGGAGCACCTGTTCTATTTGTTAAGAAAAAAGATGGATCAATGAGACTCTGTATTGATTATCGAGAACTTAACAAGATCACTATCAATAACAAATATCCTCTCCCACGCATTGATGACTTATTTGACCAACTATGCGGAGCTCAATACTTTTCCATGATTGATCTTCGTTCAGGGTATCATCAATTAAGGGTCAAAAGGGAGGATATACCAAATATGGCTTTCCATACAAGGTATGGACACTATGAATTTATAGTGATGCCATTTGGTCTTACTAATGCCCCTGCTATCTTCATGGATCTAATGAATAGAGTCTTTAGAGACTATCTTGATCAATTTGTGGTAGTCTTTATAGATGATATTCTTGTCTATTCAAAGAGCAAGGAAGAGCATGAAGATCACTTGATAATTATATTGAAGACCCTGAGAAAGGAGAAGCTTTATGCCAAATTTACCAAGTGTGAATTTTGGCTTCAAAAAGTTGCATTTTTGGGTCATATAATCTCAAAAGAGGGGATATCTGTGGATCCAGCAAAAACAGAGGTTATCGAAAGATGGTCAAGACCAACAACAGTAACTGAGATCCGAATTTTTCTTGGTTTGGCTGGATATTATCGACGTTTTGTAAAATATTTTTCACGATTATCTAATCCAATCACCAAGTTGACTCGGAAAGGAGTTATGTTTGTCTGGACGGAAGAATGTGAAGAGAATTTCAAGGAGTTGAAAAGAAGGTTATCCAGTGCACCTGTGCTCACACTGCCTTGTAGTGGAGAAAGGTTTGTGATCTACAGTGATGCATCCAAGAAGGGATTGGGGTGTGTTCTTATGCAAAATGATATGGTGATAGCTTATGCCTTACGACAGTTAAAAATCCATGAGCAAAATTACCCAACACATGATTTGGAGTTGGCTGCGGTAATCTTTGCATTAAAGATTTGGAGGCATTACCTTTATGGTGAAAGGTGTGATATTTATACTGATCATAAAAGTTTAAAGTATATTTTCACACAAAAGGAGTTGAATATGCGTCAAAGAAGATGGTTGGAGCTGATTAAGGATTACGACTGCTCAATCCATTACCACCCTAGGAAAGCAAACAAGGTGGCAGATGCATTAAGTCAAAAAGACCATGCTAGTTTATCCATGATGAGGATCACAAAAGATCCAATATTTATGGATTTACAAAGGATGGATCTTGGAATTATAATGGAAAGGGAAAAATCTTATCTTTCTCAAATGAATGTTCAACCATCTATACATGTGAAGATTAAAGAGGCACAGAAAGAAGATGTCGAGTTACAAAAGAAGGTGAGAAATGTTCCTGAATTCAACCTTGATTGTGATGGGATAATAATGTTCAGGAATCGGGTTTGTGTTCCTCCCATCCACGAATTAAAGAAAGAGCTGCTGGATGAGGCTCATAGTTCTTCATTCTCTATTCATCCTGGAAGCACGAAGATGTATAGGGACCTGAAAGAGTACTTCTGGTGGGATGGCATGAAAAGAGATGTTGCTGAATATGTCTCTCGATGCTTGGTTTGTCAACAAGTTAAAGCTGAGAGACAGAAGTCTAAGGGGATGTTACAACCATTACCCATACCCGAATGGAAATGGGAAAACATCACTATAGACTTTGTCACAGGACTTCCTAAAACATCCAAAGGCAATAATGCTATCTGGGTCATAGTTGATCGTCTTACAAAGTCTGCACACTTCATTCCTATTAGAGAGGATTTCTCTCTAGATCAGCTTGCCAGGATATATGTAAAGGAAGTGGTAAGATTGCATGGAGTACCACTTTCTATTATATCTGATCGGGATCCGAGATTTACCTCGAAGTTCTGGCGAAGCCTTCAGCATACTCAGGATACAGAGTTGAGTTTCAGCACTGCTTATCATCCCCAGACAGACGGTCAGTCTGAGAGAACAATTCAAAACCTAGAAGATATGTTGAGAGATTGCTCTATGGATTTCAAAGGAGGTTGGGATCAACACCTACCTTTCGTGGAATTTTCTAATAATAATAGCTTTCACTCCAGTATTCAGATGGCTCCTTATGAAGCTCTCTATGGAAAGAAATGCAGGACTCCAACTTGCTGGGATGAAGTTGGGGAAAGAAAGCTATTAGGACCTGATCTCGTTGATGAAATGGCAGAAAAGGTTAGATCTATTCAACAACACATAAGAGCAGCTCAGAGTCGACAGAAAAGTTATGCCGACAACCGAAGAAAAGACATAGAGTTTGAAGTGGGTGATAAAGTGTTCTTACGAATATCTCCCTGGAAGAGGGTGATGAGATTTGGAAAGAAGGGGAAGTTGAGCCCTAGATATATCGGTCCTTTCGAAATATTGGATCGTGTTGGGAAGGTAGCTTACCGATTGGCGCTTCCACCGAATCTCTCTCAAGTTCACGATGTGTTCCATGTATCTCTCCTGAGAAAGTACATACCAGATCCTTCACATGTACTCAGCTCAGAAGTTGTACCGCTGGAGAAAGATCTTTCTTATGAAGAACAGCCGATAGAGATTCTGGATCGTAGCGAAAAAGTCCTACGAAACAAGACCACTCTCTTGGTGAAAGTTTTATGGAGAAACCACCAACTTGAAGAAGCTACATGGGAGCTTGAGGATATGATGAGGGAGAAGTATCCTCATCTGTTTGTTGCAAAGTGACGAATTTCGAGGGCGAAATTCTTTTTAAGGGGGGTAAAATGTAACACCCGAGACTTTTATGTTATATAAATCATCAAAGGGATCTTTTTCTACACAACACTTGCTTGGCTTGCTTTACACGCAATCGCGACCTTCCTCGATAGCTTGCGTCGTACGCAATACCGAGTTTCACTAAACAACAATATGCTATTAAAACTAGCTGTTATGAATAGTAATAACCACTTTTTGAAATTTTATAAATTTTATTTTTCAAAATGGACTTCATTTTTGGACTCAGAATATCGAAATTAGGCTAGGGTGAAATTTTGGCATTTTTCTGAAAACTTTCAATTTTTGATGAATAGTGAAACCACTAAGTGGTAGGTTAAAAACTGAATTTTGCATAAAACTTAATTTTACCGCTTCAGTGAATGGAATTTCAAAAATCCGACAGACACGGTTGATATCAGTAAGTAAAATGTGGTTCAATGAGATAAAAATAGTTTTTTGGTGAATAGTAACTTTTTATGATTTTTACCGCGGTTAATAGTAAATATGGTAACTAAGGGTAAATATGATATCAATATTACCCTAACACATGTCCTAATTCTATTGGACAAGTGTAATTCGACCAAAAACAAACTTAGGAATAAAATCTGACCATTTAGTCCCACGTGGATTAGATTAGGACATTTATTATTAATTTATTTAAAGAAGGGTTAAAATAGTTAAAATCAAAGTTTAATAAGTAAATCATTTTTAATATGGGGTTATACATAAGCTAAATTCGATTGTAAATATTCATTAGAAATCTAAAAATATTTCCTACATGATGGTATTTTATTTGTAATTTTTAGACATCAAATAATTTAATTTATATATGACACAAAAATGATGCAGTAATTATCTTATTAATAAAATATTGACATAATTGATAATACAAATACCAATATAAATGTAATTTAAGACTTTTTATGAATTCCACTAATTTTATAGGTTACTATGATATATTAGTGTTGATTTAATCAACTTGGTTCGAACATATAATTCTGTTATGACTTTCAAAAAAATCATATATCAAATAGTGTCAAAATTGACACAAAATAGTTTTTAAATCAAATATTATATTATTAATTGTTATTGTATTCCTAAAAATCTAAGGTTCGGCCAAATGACTTAGATAAGGATATATATATTAATAATAAACAATTTGGGGTTCGTTTGGCATGTTATAGTAAGTGTATTAACCATATAGTGAAAGAAAACAAAAAGACACGGTAAAAGTTAAATTAATTAACGTAGAGTTAAATCTAATTGATAAGGTTAAAATAATACCCTAAACTTGTTTAAATCCTATTGGTTGATAGGATTTCGACCCATCCCCACTTTATCTTCGAAATAAGACCCTTTGTAACCATTATAAACCGATTTTGACTTTAATATAAAATAATATTTTGAGATATTCCTAAGGTGCCCCTCTCCTCCCTTATAAGAGGGCACCTCCTCCCCCTCCTCCTCACACCAATTTGAGCACTCAAGCTCGGCCAACCACTGCCATTTTCTCCTCTCCACTTCCCTAGAATAATCCTAGAGGTCCTGGTCTTCTCCAAAGACCAATCTTAGTTCCTTAAGTGGAGGATTCAAAGAGGCGTTCCAAAGAAGAGGTAATATCCATTACCGATCTTTTCAATTTCTTTCTTCTTCAACTTCTTCTTCTTTAGCTTTTTCATGATAAAGTAATAACATCAGTATTAATTACATACTGATATGTTATTATAAATATTAAACAACCCTAATTCACCTTCTATCCATCCTACAGAAAAATGAAATCACCGCGCGTGCGTACGTACGGAATACCGTCTCCACGCCGTAGTGTAATCTATTTTCCACCACCACCTTACAAGGATGGGTATAATGGTGTAATGAGTAACTATTTATGATTATTATAAAGTAATATTGATAATGAAATAATATACATATACTCAAATACAATTCCACGATCATAGGAATGATATCATCACTCGTGCGTAAGTACGGAATACCGTCTCCACGATGTGATGCGACTCGTTCTACATGATCATCATTACATAGTAATTATATAAATGAATTGAATGAATAAATATGATATATGTTACACTAATACCATTCTGGATATAAGGTATCTATAACCTTAAAAGAAGAATAAGAATTTATTCGACAAAACACACATAAGAACAAAAGGCAATAAAGACCCGAGTAACAAGTAACAACGAAATATTACTAATAAGAAGCTAAGAATATGACCATATATGATATCATATCAATATGTATGATTCTGGAATAAGTCAATAACATGATTTAAATCATTATACAGGAGGTTCGGACACTTACAAAGCAAGTCGGACCTAAGGTAAGGGAAATATCACAATCTCATTTTTATCAGAGATTGTTTATTCGTAAGTATTTACTGGGGTGTATTTTATCATCCACATCCATGTTTCATCAAAATGTAATATTATTTCCATCCACCTACAATTGTTTAAATCCATTTTTACCCTTCGGTGAGTTTTTAGTAATATGTATGAAAGGAATCTTTTGTCGAACGAGGTACTTTTTGACTTTTCTGACAAAAGTACGAAGAATGTTTTTTTTAACTTATACGGCATGAATGGATTTTTAAAACATTATTTCCAAGAATCTTCCTTTACAAGTTTTCAAGATTATTTTTAATCAACTTCTTTTAGTTTTAAATTTTAATACATGTTAATAAAGGAAAATGTTTTTGAAGTAGAAAGGATATTTTCCTCAAGAATGGATTTCAAGTATTTTATCAAAATTATTTTCCATCTAAGATAATAAAAGGGTTCTGTTTTTATCCCTATTATTAAATTGATTTGTTCATGTTGTGATGGAATTATTTTTATGAATTCCTTTATCTTATATGAATTGATTTATGATGTCATGATGTTTCAAGAATCCCATTTTTTACATGTGTTATGCGATGATGTATGTTTTATGATTATGTGGCACACATAAGAAAGGATTCATTATAAGATGGGTGGGACCTATATCTCCCTCCAATGCATTGGGTAAAGATTTTATATCTCATGAGATAGACATGGCTGGAACGGAAGGTTATTTCGGTTCAGTGATACAGGACTGAAACGAGGAGTGAACTCGGTTCAGAAAGGGACTTTGTCCACTAAGATAGTCTTGGCAATGAGTCATGACTAACAAGAAATGATTTTCCATGATTATGTGTGCATGCCAAAAAGTTTCAAGTATTATGGGGATCTCATTTTCACTTCTATGATTTATTCCATGTTAAGATATTATGATCTCTTTTGCAGGTTTTGATTTTCAAAAAGATATGATATGATTTTTATTTCCTTTATTTGCCCTTGCTGAGCATTTGAGCTCACTCTTTTATGTTTTCTTTTCCCCAGGTCAGGAAGATGGATATTAAGTAGAATATGCTAAAAGGGACCCTAGATATGATGAAATAAATGGGAGACACTGTAGAAGATTTATGAACTAGTTGTTTATGTTTCCCAGTTTCTAAAGACACTATACCTATACGGTCCTTTGTGGTTTTGTCATATGTTGTAATAAGTGTGCTTCAATTTTGAAGTATTAACAATGTATGTAAAGTATGGGTCGTTATACCCCATAACCTCACACCTTCTAAGATATTAATATTTATTTTATTCAGATATATTACACTCCCAAACCTCTTTCCACATTTTGGCCTTTCTAATCTCATCAAAATTCCTTTTCTAATTCCCTTAAGGAGGTTCTCATGGAGACAACACTCAAGAGACAGAACATTCCCTCTCACTCTTAATATTTATTTTCCTTTATTATCCTTACCTCACCTCTCTATAATAAAATGGAATGATTAAAACATCATATATAATATTCTATAATTTTATATTGTTAATTTTATATAATCCATCAATTCTCTTCTCTTCCCCTTTAATATAACATCATCCATTCGGGGTTGATTACCGCCCTCATGGATAATGAGTTCTCATTTTTTAAATCTACCAATATGGATGAGAGTGAAATCATTTTTATGAATAAAAAAATTATTATATATTTATTACTACATATTTATTTTTCTAGAGCCTATAAATATAAAAAACATAAATTAATAACATAAAACAAATTTTTGATGATCAAAAAAGCCAAAATAATATAAATAGTTATGATTAGCACTTTATCTAATGAATCATCCTCATATAAAGAAAAAAAATTATATATAAGAACATTAAATATTCTAAATTTTATTAATAACATATACTTATAATTAGGGATAAATATTCCTTTTTACATGGTCTTTCGTACATGTAAACCTATCATGAAAACAAAGGAAATAAACACTCTAGCACAATGAAATGGAATAACATAACTCATCAAAAAGGGCATAAATTAACATAAAATAATAATCATGAATAATATACATTTTGAAAAGGTCGGGAATAAAATAATTATTAAATATAATTTCTTTATCCATTACATTAAGTGAAAGTGCACAACTCGTTCAGATATATGGTAAGGGATTCTTCCTGAAAGTCTATTTTTTCTTTTAGGATATGATATATATGTTTATAACCAAATATAATTATTATATATTCTTATTTAGTCATCAAAAAATATATTTTTTTAATCCATATATACTTACCTATCTAAATTATTCATTCATTGGTTAGGAAATACATGTTTTATAAGGCCCCCTTCCCAATTTATCCTAATAAGAAAGACCAACTAAATGGAACTTCCCAATTTCTTCCCCAGTTTAATGTAAAATCCCTACCTAGTTTTAAGAAATTAAAAAAATTTGCAAATATATTTTTTATGATGAATAAACATCATAGTTCATTTCTGGTTTTATATAAATTAAAAATCCTTTTTTTCATTAATACTAATTTATATTTTCCCTTAAACTACACTAAAGGGTATCATTTGTAATGTTTCATAGACCCTCATTTTACATGTTTTCTCTTTAGTTAACATGTTTTATTATGAATATTATTTAAAAGTTATTCAAATATAATTTTTGTCCTTAGTCTTTTATGGTATATACATATTAACTATCTGATTTTTTAAGAGAAATACAAACTATTTTCCAAAAGAACTCTTCTTTCCAAACTAAAAGGGAATTTCCCTCAAAGAATTTTCTATTACATTATTTCAGTATTTTTCATATATTTCTACAAAATATATTTTATATTATTATTAATTAATACTGATCGCCTAGGTTATAAATTTTAATGAATGTTTTGTGATTATTTTGAATAGGGATGCACGATTTTGTTATCATTACCCATATTACTCTAGATAGATTGTAATTATGTTTACTGATTGGGGTATTATTTTAATTGCATATTATAGTTTAAATATCAATGTATATGTTGAATAAATTTATACCGATTCATATAGGTAATGGATTTGACTAATAAAGTGATTAGTGAGGCCTGATATATCCCCTTGATGTATCGATAGACCTCATGAAACATAATAGAATAGGTTCTTAAAAATTTATGTATGGTGTTTTGGTAAAATACTTGGTGGTATATTTATGATGTTAAAAATTATGAATTCCATTATTAAGATATTAGTAATAGATAGTCAGTGGGATTATTTTTCTATTATAATATCTTTGGTTGCGTTTTATTCTCATGTGAATATTTATATTGAACTACTTTGACCTTCTAGTATTCCTTCAATATTATGTTCAAGTTTATGTTCTATTAACCTTTTTTTAGATATTATATGATCATTATTAATTGTTTTTATGGATTTCACTATATTGTTTACTCCTACTGAGCATATAACATCACCCATTTTATATATTTTATTTTTTTCATGATGTTAATATATATATTATGAATGAATTTCATGGATAATCTACGAGTCGATGGATGTTTCTGATGGATTTTATATGTTATTAATTTCATGTAGTAATGTAAAAATTATTTTGGTATCATGTTTTCCAATAATGCTAAATTATTTAGTACATTGGAATGTGTACGATTTTTCATAGTTCCAAAGTAATAATGTGAGGCACTGGCTCCAAGCTACTGGGTTTGTGGTATTTATACTTTGTATTTGATAATATTTAATATAAATATTTGAAACATGATATTTGAAAAAATATATTTGTGAAATATAACTCTATAACTACCTTTATAAATATTCCCAATGTTACCATGCTTTTGATTAATAGAATAGTTGTAACTAATCATTCAATTTTCAGTTTTTCTTTAACAAGTTTTTTATTATACATTATGTTTCATAATATTAAGATCTAGTCATGTGTATTTACATTTTTATAAATTGTTACTAGAGGAGAAATATAAGCCACATCAATGAATCTATTCCAAAGAGTAATAATGATCATTTATTGAATGGGATTAATCCACTATTTCAAAGTGATATATTATCTAAAAATATATCATCATATGAGGAGATAATATCATTTTGAAACAAGATAGATAAATAACATTCTATGTGTTGTGGCTTAAGAATTAAGAATTATAATAAGTAAATAGTAGGAAAAAATGTGGATAATAGAAAGAAGTAAAATAAAAATATACCTAGATTTAGTAAATTTTAAAGGAAACATCATGGTAAATACCAAAGTAGAAAAGTAGTTTTCCTCACGTGTAGAAGAAATGGACTCTAAAAACATGATATAAAGGGAAGGAAATAATATTTCAATGTTAAATTCTTTTTATGTAAGGATATGGGGTACTATTCATGATAATTCTCTATGTATCTATGGAATATGACACACAAGAAGCTAATAAATCTATGAAAATCTATTAATAATACCACATAAAAAGAATAATACCAGTGTAATTGTTCATGGTTTAAATAATTCTTTCATTTTAGTATTATATCAATTATTTACTAGATATAATAATTATATAATAGATAACTGTTGTACTTAGGTTCTATTTCATTATGGATTTGTGATCATATGTTGAATGGTATTGTTGACTAAAAAAAGTGTTTGTAAGGAATTATGATTTATTGGAGAGAACATGAATAAGAAAACATAACTATAATTAAACGATTTATTATGTCTTAATAAAAAATATATATTTATGGGATACTACTAGTGACCATTAAGGTGGTTAGTGATATGATGACTTATCATATGCTTGAATTGGTAGATGGATGGATATTATGAATATATTTGACAAACAAATATTTTATTTTTATAAGAATTCAAGTTTTAGTAATTTTTTAATAATGATCATGGTATTAAAATTTTATGTATATGATAATAAGAGATAATTTTTTTGGGGGGGAAACTGATGTTTTGTAACCTTTCTTCTAAATAATTATTATTTGAATTTGGACAGAAATATTTCAGAAGGGTTGTAGGGAGTATTACTTATAGAATGGATTGAGGATATTATTGATTAAGATCACATTAGGACTTATCATATTGGATAAACTATTCTAATCCATTTTTTTTCCAATAAACATTTAAATTATTATGTAATCACTTTTGGATATAATTAATTATAAATGATCTTTAGGGATAAAAATTTGTCTTTAATGTCCATCCCATGATTTTTCAAATGAAGTAAATATATAAAAAAGAACAACTAAAGGTTGTGATTAAGACATGGAAATGAATAAAGTGACTTTATTTTCCCATGTTCTACTCTATATAGTAAAACAAATCATCAACTCTATGCAAAGGATTTTGGAACACATCCATCACCTGTTTTCTTTACATTATGGGAAATCATTGGTATTTTAACCAATCAAGAGTTTATAGTTTTTTATTTTTAACTATCTAATGACTATTTTCAATATCACGCTGCATTATAACTCGATAGTTAGATTTTTATTCGATGTCAATATTTCCACTTCACACTATTGTTATCCTATTAAAATTCATAATTTTATGGTTACCCACACATTTTCATTTACACTTTTAAGATGATGTTTTATTTATCATTATTGGAAATGTGGTATTTACACATGTGTATTTTTAAATATCATGGAAATGATTTCCAATCACAAGTATAAATTTTAAGGTTTCAATTTATTAAATGTGGAGACAATGTAACACCTAACGATTTTTTGGTATATATCTTTTTAAATTTAACATATTCGATAACATATGTAACATAGAACAATTAGATTAAAAAAATGAGTATTTTTTGTTATTGTGATAGTTATCAACTTGTAATTGTAATGGATATAATGAAATTCATTTTGAAACTTCTGTATATATAGTCTAAACTAGTTTATAAAATGAATTATTGGGTTTCTAATTAATTATAAATAAAAATAAAATAAAATTCAATATAAAGGATGTTTTTTATAAATAACTATTATTATGACCATAAATTAATTTTATCTAAATAGATAAAATTGGTTACAAATATTGGATCATATTAGTTAACATTATATTCTATTTATTCAATAAATTTTGTAAACTCAACCAATAAGATTGACATGCTTAGGATAAGAATAAAAATAATTTTAAGCATAAAATAATATATTTTTTAAAATATATTTTTATTACCTTTTAATGGATCAACTGTTTTATACAAATATTTTTACACATTTATAAATTATATTTAACAAAAAACATCATTTTTAATATTATAATGTCAAAATTACATTAGGTTTATAATTGTGTAATTTTTTTGAAAATATTAATTTTCTAGTGAATAGTTATAAAAATGATTTTTATAAAACTATCATTTTCATTCTATTGATAGTATAATTATGTTTCTAATATTTTATTCAACTATTAATGTGTCAATAAAATTTTTTTTCTTGTAAATTAAAACTTGATATAGTTATATCTTAGTGTATGTAAATAGTTTTTTTTTCAAAAATTGATGAATTATGTAATAGTGTTTTTGTCAACAGTAATTGTTTATCTAAAATTTTATAAATAATATATTTTTTTGAATGATAAATAATTTTCAAAAAACATTTTCATAAGAAAATATTTTTTTAACTCTGATTATAACATATTTTTTTAGAGCTTATTTATTTTTTAAAAGTGTAAACAAATCAATTATTATTTCAAAATCTGTATTTTTATAATATTTTCTTATATTAATTAATAATATAATTTTATTATTTGGGAATATTTTTAAATAAAAAGGATATTATTTATGAAATAGAATCATTAAAAATTTCTTCGGGTGAATTTCTGTGATTTATCTAAATGGTTGAAACTATGGTGAATTCTAAAATCTGCTAATTAATGGTATTTACCATTTTAAGTAAATAAATGGATTATTAAGTAATGGATGATGTATGTATGATGTAAGAACCCACAATATCGAACTCGTGTTCACTAAATACATTATTTATTTAAAATTACAATCACTATTCACAATCTTTATCCAAAATAATATTGAAATGAATAAAAAAATTAAAAATAATCCCTTTTCCACCTCTAAAAATTCCACCCCTCACCACCCAATCAACTCCCACATTCAAATATTAGGATATTTATTTTTTAAACAATTACACTCCAAAACCTCCTCCCTGCATTATTATATTTTTGGTCTCACCAAAATTCTATTTCTAAGTCTCTTAATATCATTCTCAAGGAGGGAATACTAAAGAAGAAAAATGTTTCCTCTCTATCATTTAATTTCATTGTTTCTTATCCATAACTCTCCTTCTTATCACAGTTTGGAATGATAGCCCTAGAATTTCTTATATACTATAATTTTATTATTTTAATCTATTTTCACCAATAAATTCTCTTCTCTACCATATTTTTGAAATCATCGCATGTGAGGTGCTGATTTACCGCATTCGTGTACAATAAGTTTTAGTTTTTCAATTCAACTATCATGGAAAGGCATAATATGATTCTTATGGTTAAACCAGACTATAATATATTTATGAATACTTATTTAATTTTCTTGAACAATTATATATACATAGAATAAATTATGAAAACAAAACAAATTCATGGTGATTTAAAAGGAACCATCAAAATCAATATGGTTATCATTAACCCTTTATATAATTATTCATCAAAATATCTGACAATAAATTATATATACAAATATTAAATTTTACGGATGTTCATTAGTAACATTTAATTTTATTTTTTGGTAAATATTTCTATTCTATAAGAACTTTTATAAATTTAAACCAGTAATTGAAACAATTGAAACAAACACTTCTGAATGACGAAATTACAAATTATAACTCATCAATGACCGTAACTTATATCCATAGAGACCAACAAAGACCGATCAACATACATGGATGGTGCAAGTAAATCGAAGAAGGGCGGCCGGAAAGGTGGTGCCGGTGGACCGATGAAGAAGTCAGTCTCAAAGACACTGAAGGTCGGGCTTCAGTTCCTGGTAGGAAGGATTGACCGGCATTTGAAGAAGGGAAGATACTCGCTTCGTTTTGGTTCCGGTTCTCCTATGTACTTGGCTGCGGTTGTCAAGTATCTTGCTGTTGATGTTGTCGAGTTGGCTGGAAATGCAGCTCGTGATAATAAGAAGAACAAGATAATTCCAAGGCATATTCTGTTGCCTATGTGGAATGATGAGGAGGTGGGGATGCTTTTGGCTGGGGTCACCATTGCTAGTGGCGGCGTCCTTCCCAACATTAAACTCGTCCTTCTGCCTAAGAAATCCAAAAAAAGTTGGCCAGGAGCCCAAAACTCCTAAAACCCCGAAGTCTCCTTCGAAGAAGGCGGCGAAGTCCCCTAGGAAAGCTGCTTCTTGATTACTTAATGCAACCGGTGTCCTTGAAGTTTCAAATTTATTCGCATTTTGGTTACGTCGATCTTGCTAATGTCCAGACTCATAAGGTATACCTAGACAGTGCATTGTATACTATTTTCTCATGTTAATTAATTACTTCATGTTATGGGATGATCTATCTTTTCCTTGTATCTGATATTTTGTGTGCTGTTTTAGTACAAAAATACACTACTGTGTGAGTTTAGTTAATTTTTTTTCTCTTCTCTCTTTAAGTATTCTGGCAGGCTCCGCTTCCAGGATAGATCAAGGTGAACGTTGATGGTGCCTCCAACGGAAACACAGGCCCTACCGGTTGCGGAGAAATCTTCAGAGGCCATCTTGGTATATTCCATGGATGTTTTTTCACTAGCCGTGGCACTGTCACTTCATTGGAAGCAGAAATTATGGGTGTGATCCACGCTATCGACTATGCCCTCCAAAAAGGATGGAGGAAGATTGGGATTGAAAGTGACTCGACCATCATCATTCAAGAAATCTAGAAGGGGATGACTCACCCTTCCCGGAATCTCAATACTCGCTGGATGAAGTTCCTCGACACACTTCTGCAGTTCAATATTATCGCCACGCATGTTTTTAGAGAAGCTAACAAAGTTGTTGATGTGCTTGCAAACATGGGAGATAATCAGGAGATGATGTGGATTGATACACTCCCTCTTGATCTTTTTCAGCTTTATGACAATGATTGTAGGAAACATCCATGCTTTCGACTCTTGTAACCTTTTTTTCTATCCTCAATAAATTGTGCCTCTGTCTTTGACCGAAGAACTACCTTTTTAAAAAAAAACTCATCAAAAATTCCAAAATTAAATATAATTGAATGATAGTAAATCAAATAAATGATGAAGTGATAATTAGTTAAATTATTAAGGATATTAATTTCATTATCCTAGATATTATGTGTATGTGCATAACACTTTCATGCATATCGTAAGGTATTCTCCCCAAAACCACTATTTTTTACTTTAGGTTTTTTTATATCATTGTTTAACCATATTTATTTCTTAATTATTTTTATGTACTGAACTGAAATTATTTTACTGAGTTATAAAAATATATACCTTACTAAATTGTTATTATTTAGGTGGGGAAATTATTTTTTTAAAATCCCCCCTTCTCAATTCATTTTTCTAAGAATGTCTGATTAAAGGGATATTCCCCATTCCTTACAAATTTTATATACACTCTATAATCAGTTATAGGCCACAAATATATTTTTAAACACACTACTATTTTCATAAAAAACTATATAACATAATATCATGTTTTATAAAAAAATTATTCATTTTTTCCAATTTAATTACTTATTTATACTTTCCCATAAACCACAATGAAGTGTCTCAATTCTAATGTTTCTCAAACACACTTTTTATAGGTATTCAATCTTGTTAGTTAATTTCACATTGAATATTCATTTTATATTCCTTAAATATAATTTTTTTCCCATTTATGAATTTGTATATAAATATTAACAATCTTATTTTTACTAAAAATAAAAATGATTTTACAAAATAAATAAACTTTTTAAAGTAAAAGGGTATTTCACTCAATAATTGATCAATGATTTTGTTCAATAATTTCACCTCTTTAAAAACCCTCTGTTTTATCATATTATTAAGTTTGATTGATATATTATATTACAATATACAATATTTTATTGACTAGTTTATTAATAATTGGACTGGGGGTGTTTTTTCTTGATTCCATTCATCGTATTACTCTGGATAGTTTAGGATTATGTTTACTGATTTGGGGTATTATTTACATTTCATATTCTAGATTCAAAATAATGTATTAATTTTTTTATATTCCACCACATTAATTTGATGAATACATTATTCATAGTATTTGATGGTTGGTACATGATATATCCCCTCGATGATTCACTATGTCTCATGAAACAAACTGAACTAGGGATTTACCAATTTCTGTAGAGTGTCTTGAAAAAACCCTTTCTGGACTGTTTATAATGTCCTATAATATTCATTACATTTTTATGATGTTACTAATTGATAATGAATGTAAATATTCAACATGTAGAATATGTGTTGGTATATTTTCTTCCCGTGTGATTATTTATATGCCATTATTTTGATCGTATATTATTCCTTCCACATTATGTTGATGTTTTTGTTTGAATGACATGTGTTATTAGATATTCACCATGCCTTATTGTTTATTTTTATATATTTGTGTATATAGTTTATCTTTATTGGGAATATTATTTCAACCATTTAATTGGTTTGATTTATCTATAGGATGCATAGAATTATATTATGAATAACATATAGGGATAATCAAGATGTTTATGCATGTTTCTAATGCAGTTCATATGTTGCTTTTCATTTCTAGTTGTAATGTAAAACATATGTATGTATATAGTTTTAAAAACCTACTAAACTATCATGTAATTTTGGATGTGAACACTTCTCTGCCATACCAATGTAATAATGTAGGGCGTCAACTATGGGAAACTACTATTAGGGCCTTTATACTGAGACTTAATCTCACACTTAAGACCACTATTGAAATGTTTCCGCACAATACCCCCATCTCTGATCAATTCTAGGAAACATTGCTACAAATAATTAAATTGACTGGAATATTCCATCATAGACATAGTCCCCTGGGTTAAATACATAAACTCACATTCTCTCTCATGCCTCAGAATCTATGGATAGAGGTGATCATGGAATATCTCTGAAAACACTTTCAGTCTATATTCTCTAAATACTCACCAAAAGTATAAATATCCCACAGGAGTTTACCTAATATATGAAACATATTGGTAAAAAATTTGTATCCCCTCTACATATAATTATCCTAATGGTATGGGATTTTATGGATAGAATCAATCTAGAACTCAACTTCCATATCCCACCCTCTCTTCTGATGGTCAGAGGGTGATGTAACTCAAAGTCCCATGTCAAGAAATAAATATACTTTATAGAATTCCTTGAAAACCTATCCATGAACTAAGTAATTAAATCAATTTTTTCATGGATCTACTATCTAAATCCTTCATCTAGAAATATTGGGGCCTCTGGTTCCACTTAATGAGGCAAATTTTCAGCTAGGTCCTTTTTTCATCCTATCAAAAAACATCATCATGGAAAATGTCTCAAAAATTTTGAACACATTTCTTAGGACATATAACACATGATTATAAAATTTGTATAATTGGGATTCAAATAAATCTATAAACATTATTTTTATACTCCACTATATGGTCATAACTGAGGGATTATCACAACCCCCAATCATCCTTCATTCAGATCATATATAAAATAGGGTTAAAGATTTCCATATTTCGTAGTTCCCCATTATAAATCATTTTATGTATTTTAAATTTTTATAATTGAAATTATTCACAATATAAATTTCCTATAGAGTGGAATCTATTTTTCAATTACTTAAATATTGAAATGTATTTTTATTCTAACCACTTATTGAAACCCTTCATTCGTATGCATGCCTAAAATTATTCCTATCACATATAATTGTGAGTTCCTAGAATGATATATATATACTCAACTTCTATGAAATACCATTCCATGAGTAAAATATCACAAATCGGTTTTAGAAAATATGTCCATCACCTAATTTAGTATAACATCCAACTATAATAGCAAACATTTATAACAATTGTCTCACCGAAGGTACTTGGGATTTCCCCTTTACAATGATTATATATTCCAAAGAATGAGCTCATAATCATTTAATAAATACTATTATTATCTATCCAACATTACCAATGTGGATAAAACATAAAAAGAAAAGACAAAACCTTTGATTTAACTATATTTAATCCAGACTGTGGTGTCAAAGGTTGGTTGACCATGCAGATTTGCTAAATGACCTCAGGTGCACCTACACATACACCAAACTCTTCCAACTAACATTGTGGATGTAATATGTAACATGGGGAGACTATATCATATTTATGAAACCCATAAAATATATAAAATAAAAAATGAATATAAAAATTATAATAATAAAAAACAACTATAATAACATAGTCGATAATTATCCAATATCAGAAGATGAAACCAAAATAGAAAAAGATTACCATAAACCAAAGTAGTGGATATGTCATTCCAATTTAGTTTCATGTATAAAAAGAATACCCAAAATAAATACACATTGAAAATTATATGGTGGGTTCCAACATCATTCTAGGTTCCCTCATCCATTATCCATCATGAATCCCAACACACCCATCTAACCTAGGTATATTTCTTTAATCCTACCATGCAAATTGGATGTCAATTTGTTTATTGATCTGGAAGCCCATATATTGTGTGGGTATACCAATGTAGGCCACCACCAAAACATAAAAATTAATATCCAATATATAAAAGTGAATTAAGTTGAATAAATTATAAGGAATAAATTACAATTTAAACATTTTATATATTCAATATTCTTTAAAAATTCATGTAGGCCTCTCAGTTCACGGTGACACCCAAAAAAACTAACATTTTTATTTCATCCCAGATTATGAACGATTCTCTAAAGTATACCACAATCCATGTTTCATTTCATATCATTTTTATTTAACTGAAATTTTACATTTATACAATGGATTCCTTTTGTAGATGTTTTCCAACCCATGGTTATTTAATGTAGAATTCCTAGTCCCACAAATTAGTAATCACATGAACATAAATGTATATCTTGGGGCACAGGAGAAGAATTCTATCACCTCATGGGTATTTGGAATAGTAGTTCCTTGGCCACAATTTTTTTTCTCATCATTAACTATATTTACCAAGTCTATAATGTGTTATTAAATCAATTTCATAATATAATTATTCATCCAATTTGGTAATCACATTATTCATCCAATTTAATAATGAAATTATTCAATGAATTTAATAGTCGAATTACTCAAAAAATATCAAAATGTCAAAGAAAAAAATAAATAAAATCAATGTAAATGGGATTTAATAACATAAAAATTGAAATTACAAAATTATATACACCCAATTATAATAAAGACTATGGGAATTTAAAATTATATATCCTCCCTCAATGATGTTGATGAGAATTTTCCTAACCGAACTACCCAATTTTATATTGAATGGTCAAAATAATAATAGCATGAAATACCTTGGATCAACAACAAGGACTAAGACCTATGAAACCTGACCCAAAATAACCTATCTCTAAATCAATTCCCAATAGAAGAAAACATGCCCCTCTTCATCAAGAAATAGAGACACTAGGGAGAGGAAACAAAATGTTGAATAAATCACTTACCAACAAGGATTGTAACCTTTTTGTAGATTATTGATGTACCAAAAGGTGATCAAGGATCCTTGGAATACTACTTGGGGACTCCTATAATTATAGAAAACATTTATGTTGGGAGAGGGAGAATATAAATAATAAACTTTGTTTTGGGAATATTTAGTCACATTTTATAGTGTTTAATGACCTATGTTTATATTTTCCTATGAAGGGTGCACATTTTCCAAAATGTGTTCATTAATCAAGTATCCCTTACATAAAGGGTGAACATATACTCTAGAATGCGTGAATTGTTGGAATAACATTGTTTAAACCACACAAACCCCCTCTATCCGAGGATGGAATGTTTTGAGAGGGAGGTTGCACTGTTTGGTCAAACCATAAACCAAATCTCATGGAACCAAAATGGTGTACATAGTTTTCTAGGGAGAACTAAATTGTTCCCCCAAACCATTAACCAAAAATTCACAATCCCATGGTCCTCAAAATTTCTCTAAATTAATTTGAAATAAACCCAAAGTTAAACCTAACCCTGAAATTATCAAAATAATGGTAAAATAATACATGAAAATAAGTATGAGGATTATTCATAATTGTCTATATCTTATAAAAATATGGTACATATTACCCCAAATTCATTAAATAAATTTATTATATTCTATATCCTCAAATCACATTTCTTATTCCATTAGGAATTTACAATATTCAATTCCCCTAAATGATTATTATTTTTCATTGTATTATTAATTCTAAAAAATGTGGTTCTAAATTGTAGACATGGTATATGATGTATTCTATTTGTGGAAACACTGATATTTTATATTTACAATACCATTTTATTTTATTAACATTTAGGAGATAGAATAATCCATAGAATGTATAAATCCATGATATATAATACATGGTATATTTTAATGTTTTTATAATGTAAAATTATGAGTGAATAAAGTGTTTATATATTAATTAATACATTTAATATTATATTTTATACCCTTATTCGTATTTATTTGGTGTTATAAACATGTAACCAAGGGAAATGAAATTCGAAATTAAAATTTTTATGCTATATATAACAACCCGTACATAAAAAACATTATTTTGACGTCAACAACAACGATTTTTTAACAATCTTACATTCCCATTACATTTCAGGATTACTATTATATTGAATGATCAAATCATATAAATTTAAGAGGGAACACTATCACACATTGATCTTTTTTAATAAAATATATTTTCTTTTGTTTTTAATAAAATTACATTCTTTTCACACATTCATATTTCCAGAAAAATCTACATTATTTTATATTTGACATTGATATAATTATAATACATCCTTAATCCTTACGTTAATCTTTTCAAAATGTAGGATAATAAAAAAAATCCCATTCAAGTATATAAAAAGAATAGAAACTATTGTCATTTTGAAAGAAGTAGAACTATAATACCCTAGAAAATCATTTATGTTATTAATATAACTCTTATTTTATGATGAATTTTTTGTTATAATCACATTTAAATACTTTTACTTTCCATTATAATGTTGAACATCTTGTGTTGTTTTGATCATTTATAAGCATAAATAGTAAAATGATATAAATCCCTTACTAGAGAACTAAGAACACTATATTTCTTTATTTAAGAATGTTACATTTAATCTATATCAATTATTATTATTAATAAAAACATAAAAATGATTAGACTAACCGAAAATAAATAAATTAAAATACAAAAAATTGGTATGCCTCATTCCACTAGAGTCACCCCACCCTCTAATGCTATAGTAATGAAAAAAATAGTTAGTACTAACATATTATTTTATGGAAATGAAATTGAACTATGATTGGATTTGAACTAAATGATAATGAGTAAGAATGATTGTGTATTTATAACGAATCATTAAAATAAATGGTTATTTATGTCAACTAATAAAATATATTGCTATTATGACCATTATTCCATTAAAAAATTCATCTTTGTTGGTTATTTAGATGCATTCAATAGATCATCAAGATTATCTAATGTTATAATCCAAGCTATATTATTTTTGGAGACTATAAACATATTATTTTAAATTAGTACATATTTTTTTTGTTTTAATGAAAAAAAATTTCATGAAATAATTTTACAAAATTACTTATTAAATGATAATATATTCAGAAGAATCCTAACGTATTATTTATAATGGCCAAAATGTTAATTTCTTTGTTAAATTTTTAATTTTCGTCAATATAATGATATTTTTTAAAAAAAATATCATAATTATATAATAATATTTATTAAATAAAAAATAGACTCAACACATCAAAATAAGAATAGGATTCATTTTAGGGAATTTTTTGACAGGGATGAATTGTTTTGTGAAGAAACATAAAATTCCCACTTCAAAATTTAGTGGATTTTTTTTAAAATGATATAATTATTTATGATTCATTTTATTTAGTAATAATTTCATTTAATATTTATATTACATTTTTTAGAAATATAAATTTTAGTTTCATATATTTTACAATTCATTTTGGAACAAAAAAATTGAATTTTAAAGATAAAAAATATTTTTGATTTGTGTGAATTAATTTGGTGGTTTATAAATATTGGTTTACTTAGGAAGAAATTTAATTCCCACCCACCATATTAAAATGTTAAAATATCATGAAATATGTTTGGAATTTTCGGATCGTGCATTAGGTTTTATTATATTTTAAAATAACCAATATTTAACCATATAAAACCCATTAGTCCCCATGTATAAATACCACCCATTTGAATTATTATCCATTAGAAAAAATTTAAGACATGAATTTAATATTATTTACCATCTATAAAAATAATCTAATTTTTCAACAAGGTATCCCCAGGGTCCTGTGGTTTCCCCAACAATGATTTTGGAAACTAATATTCATGGTATGAAAAATTCCCATCATTATCTTAATCATCATACATGTGACTCCATTACGTGATTTCAATTAATGTCAATTATTAATTCCATTCATAATTTTCTAATCATAAATTTATGTTAAAATTATATTTTTATCAATATTTTACATCAATTCACTCCCATATTTCCTTCATTTAGTCAATGTTATGCACAATTATGAAAATGGAATTACCTTTCAAATTTTCAATGAAAAATTATTATTCAATAAATCATCATGATTTATTTTGATTAATTAAAAAAATGATAAAAATTATTATAATGTAGAATTTATTTCCTAGAAGTTATCTATCATTTATACCCTCTTATTATTGAATTTACAAAATTATGTAGAAGTAAATTAATTCTCCTCTTCTCATTTTTTATCCAGGTATCCCTTTTTTATATACCTTCTAAAAGTAAATAAAATTTAATTTCATAAGTATTTTAGGTTATAATTAATGAAAAAAATTAAGTTTCATAAATTGGATACTATAACTCCCTCCCATTATTCCCATTAATAATCCACAATTTAGATAGTTATATTTCTCAAATTTAGAAAAGTATTTCCTCTCTTATTTCCCGTTCAAGATTAATATTATTATTTAACAATTTTAATCCCAATTGGATATGTTTTTAGGAATTTATGAAAATTAATTTACATTCTAATTGATTTTATACGCCTTACAAAAATCTTTTCCCATTTTATTATTGTGTTTATATAGTATGATAATATGTTGATGTAATGGAATTTTCCACTTCCCTTAATCATACAAGTGCATCTGTATTACAATTCTTCTAGGATTCCATATACATTATTTTTAACCATTCCTTTTTTCCCTTCCATATATTTCCATAATAATTTTTTAACAATGTGATACATTCATTCTCTCTATTACCCCATTTTCATTATCCAATATGTATATCATCATGTTGTCTATTCATTTACTTAATATTTCTATATTCTACATGATAAATTCACGTAATATGAATAACCCAATATATTCCATGGGTATTCCCCTATATGTAAAAATTTATTATTCAATATTTTATATAAATATATTAATAAAATATTCCCTCTTCATGGGATAAAATTATTATATTTTTATGAAATTATATACCTTGTACAAAATTTTGTTTTATTAGAAACCTGTTATTTATTTCAATTAGTTATTGATGAAATTATGTTATTTAATTCAATTGTATATGACATGATTTAATTAACATTAAGGGTGTTACATGATATAATTCCAATTACTTTTTAAAAAAATGATATCTAATGAGCTAAAATGGACTAGAATGGGGAATGAACTTATTTTTTGTATGGGACCTTATACACCATTATAGTGTTGAGAGTGGCCTTTAAGTTCATTAATGGATTGGGGAGATAACTCATTCCACATTAATAGTATTGTGAGTGAAAACTAATTAATAAAATGGTTTGGGGAGTCATCTCATTCCATAATGATAACTTTTGTAGTGATCCTTGACTAATATTATGGTTTTGGGTGTGAATCCATTCCACTATGAAAACCATGGAAAAGCGAATTGAGTACTAAGGAAATTTCTTAAAAAATTTATTTTCATAACAAAATTAAATGTCTTATGGCATTGTATTTTTCTTATTACCCATGTTCATTTATGATTCATATCTTCTAAACATCCAATATTTATTCCATATTACTGTGATTTCCCTATTTTTATGTTATCAGAACATTTTAATTTTATGATTTGTGTCATTTATATTATTATATGTCTAATACATATATTATCTTCAATTATTCAAATTGTTAGTAATGTAGATCAATTTAATATATCATCAGGACTTTTATTATGATACAATCAAAACAATTTTATTTACAAAGACAATAAAAAAAGTCTATGAGAAAAATATATAAGGATGTTTCAAATTAATATTTATTTCTAGAAATAATTTTATAAAATTATTTTCAAATTACAAAATATCTTAGTAGAATCACAATATAATTTTTATAATGGTCTGAATATTGATTTTACTATTAAATTGTTAATATGTATTAAAATAATGATATACTTCAAAATATGGAATTCTCAAAATTATTCAATGATTTTTAGTTAATAAAAATTATTTTTGGAATATTCCCATCAATATTATATTAGGGTGATTTTCTGTGAATTTTCTGACAAAGATTAATTTTTAGTGAAAAAGTGAAAATTGTCTATTTAAAATTAACCCCAAATTTATAACATCATTATTCTGTTATATTGGATTAAAAATTTGGTCAAACATTTTATTAGAAATTTTTTTCTTGTAATAAGTATAAAAATTAATTTTAAAATACTAATTTTATGTTAGAAATTTATACCTTCCATTTTGGAACAAAAAATTTGAATTTTATTTAATTATTGTTGTGTGGATTGGAAGGGGTTTTTCAGTATATAAATGACTTAAATATCAAAACACCCACTCACAAAATTAAATATTTTATAAATATGGTTTTAATTGATTTATATCACATGCGGATGCCTTATATAGTAAAAAAAATAATCATATAAAGCCCACCTCCCTTCATATATAAATATAAGTCATTCCCATTAGAATTAAATCTAAAATTAGAAATATGTTATCTTATTCCTATAAAATCTATATAAATATCTTACATATTGTCCCTAATTTTTCTCCATCAACATAAGGTTTCTCTCTTGAATATTTAGGATTCAACAATTCAAGGGGATGGAAATTCTTATCTTCTTCTTTTTCAAACAAGTGCCTCCATTTTTTTGATTTACTTAATGTCAAATATTCATTATTTTAATGAACTTTTGATCTTATCTAATTTCAGTAATTATTTTTTTTAACAATGTGAGTATTCAATTCCATCCCATTATTCCATTTCATAATCAATGTTATGTACCGTTTTTCTAAAGAAATTACCCTATGATTTTCGATTCCAATCTTTCATTCAAGAACTAATCTTCTCTAATACTTTGAACAACCAGATATTAATGGTGAATTATGTTCTTGAATATCCATATACTATACTATTTATAATTAGATATTGTTTATCCGCCTCTCCATAGAACATTAACCGATATCGTTATGTCCATGTATAGAACTTGTACACTTATACTTTTTATCAAAGTATATCTTTTGTGTATACCTTTTAAATATAAAAAACAATTAATATCATACATATTTTTTTGTAAAAATTAATATTTAAATTATATTTTATCAGTGAGATACAATATTTAACTCCCTTTATACCCTTAATATAAGCCATAATGTATAGGGTTATGCTGTAGAAATTTAATAAGGGATCTCCCTCTATTATTTTCCATTCAAGATTCATGTTTGTATTTGGCCTTTTGAATTTTAATTTTATATGGTTTATTGTATATATAAATTCACATTGAAATTAAAATTTATGTTTTATGGATGATATAACATTAATCCCCTCTCATTACTGAATTTACATATGTTGTTACTCTAAAAAAGGGAATTATCATCCTCTACTTTTCATTCAAGTACATCTTTATTGTGTGTTTTCTAAGTGTACACCAAATTTTTTTATTCACGATTTTTTTCATATAAATTTATCTAATATATTATTTTAAAAATGTAATACTCCCTTTTTCTATAATTATCCACCTTTCATATGCCATGATTTATACCATCACATTGCAAAATTCGGTTCTTGAGTTTTTAATTTTCTTCATGAGAAATTCCCATTATAGGAATACCTATTTCTTTTCAATAGGTATTAGACTATATTTAAAAAAATATTTTATATTCTTGTATATACATATATTAAACCTATATTCTCTCTTTGTGGGATAAAAATGATTTTATGTTCAAGACTATGTGCACTTTGTATGCAATAATTTTGATATGAAACCCATTATTTAATTAATTATATTATTGATGAAATTATTTAATTTCTAATAAATACAGATCACGTTATTTAATATATATGAATATAGGACACATATATCTCTCCAATGTATTTTTTAATGAATGATATCTAATTATATAAATAAGACTGGAATAGGGAGAGAACTATGTTCATTAAGAGACATTGTCCACCTTAATATTCTTGGGAGTGAAAAATGACTACTATGATGGTTTTTGAAGATAAATAAATATACTATGATAGTATTTTGAGTGAATGTTGATTAATAATATGGGTTTTTGCAGTTAACCCATTATAATATATAGTAATGGTAGTGATGCATTTTTAATATGATTGTTTGGGGAGTAAACTCAATCAACTATGTTTTCATTCCAATGTGACTTGTATAATAATGAAATTATTTTTAATCATTATGTGTAGCCCATAATTCCATGTATTATGAAAATGTTTTTCACTCGTTAATAATGTTCCATTATTATTCATATTTTATTTACATTGAAATTTTATTCAATACGATTATGAATTTTATGTCTTTTATATCCATATTTAAATAGTTTGAGTCATGTTCATTATATTATGATATGTCTCATATTCATTAGATCAGGCCTCATTCATATTCCTCTTTCTCACATTTTATGTGTTTCCTTTGTTTTTTCATAAATGGGATTTATCATCACCCCATTTTTTCTAGGCATTACAACTGGAGATAACATGGAGTGACATAAAATAGAATGAAATAACAAAGGAATCTCCCAAAATAATAGAATAAAATTTCTGTTTATGTTATCCTTATGTAATATATTTTAATTTTGAATAATTTCAAAGACACATAAATTAAAAATATTCTTTTATTTTTTGGTTACGTGTGTTTTTCACTCTAAAAAATTAGCATATTTTTATCCATATTTCAGAATCCAATCACATAAACGACATTGAATTTTAGGGCTTGTAGAGCCCCGACATTGTGATAATAAATATAATAAATATATTTTATCATGATTGTGTAGTTTTATGTTAAACATGTAATAAATCCTAAAATTAGTCTAACAACATAATTTGGAGACCGACCTTAATTGTAGAATGTGGTGTTTAATCTTGGTGAGAAATAAATATGTCAGTTTCATGTGTTGGGTCGAAGATGAGTAATTTGTGGGGAGTTAATAGAATGTAAATTGACTTAATAAAATGAAATCAATTAAACCCATATCCATGTTATATGCATATATCCTAGGAGGATAGACCCCTTATCCCCATTATAAAGATAGAAAAATATAGGAATATTTAAGGATAAAATTCAACAGAGATCTCCGATCTTGATAGAAATAACTCTCGGATCCTCATGTACCGGCATAAAAGTGTAGTTCTTAATTAGAAGATATGTAGATTCTATAGAAGGCTATAGGATTTCAGTTTTATGTCATAATCCCCATTTTCATACATTATTCAATGGGTTTAGATCCCTTAGACAACTGTTAGGGAGATAGTGGGGGTCAGATTGTAGGTTTTGTGATAAAATGGGGCAAATCATCTCCTCATATAGAATTATTATTCATAATTCCTTATCACATGATATTTAGTGTAGGTTTACACACCACATTTTATTCCCAATTGGGTACGATGACTTCTATGGTCTAAAAAAAGTGTAATGGTTTTATAATATATGTAGTGAGCCTAGGTTTATGGATGAGGGACATGTGAAGGAAGTCATTTTAAAGGACATGGTTTTGTTAATGTACATGGCCAAACTATATGAAAATGGGGTGCTAGACCTGAACAAGGGAATATGACATTGCATAGGCTTTGGTTATTTTGTATACTCTATGTACCAGTTTTCCATATTATATGGATGACATGGATGGCTATGAAGTGTGTGAAATGATATGGTCGAGGGCCCAAGGGAGGTGAGTCATGTCGTGTAGACCACATGTATTCCATGTAATCTGACATGGCTATAAATGACATGAAAAATAGGCCACTAATAGGTGTTTAATTGGAGTCACATTATGTGTGGACCCTTGGACAAGCCATATTGTCTTCTTACGGACTTTCTCCTTGCATATCGCATCCCCTAATGAACATATTCTGGCCAATGCGAAGCATATCATTAAAAATTTTCCACATAGAATCTTATGATATCAACAACTGTTCCCTTTGAGATGTGATGTTTGGTGATATTTTTGGACTAATTCATTAGAAATGTTTTTAAAAGTAACGGTTGTGTGAGTCACTAGGTCCATAACTATTATGTTATAGCGTGGAACTATATCCTCAGTATAGTATGGTGATCCCCTAAATAAGATGAGCTTTCATAGAGTTTTAGAATCTCTTTTGGGAGGTCAGGGTCATGTCCTCTATTATATCCTTCAATCTATATTGGTTTTATGGAATCATTGTGATTGAAAAAAAAGGTGGAAATCCTCTATCTGGTAGGATATCCTAGTACGTTTTGTGGTATCATCATGTATATCATCCACTACTTGATCGGAAGAATCAGTAGGGTTATGGAATATTTAGTTATTTGATTCACTACTTGTAATATTGTTTTGGTAGGATTTTTGTAATCATAAAGGGTGTGATTCCCTACATCATGAGTTATACCATGTGAGTTTTATAGAATCATTGGGACCAACACCTCATAGGTGGTGATTCCCTATCTGAGAGATGTGATATATATAGGATGTCATATTTTGTTTGTGGTGTCCACCAATGGTCTTAAAAGTGATATCATATCTATGTGAAACCATTGGTTTACCATATTTGGTTTGTAGTATCCCTTAGTGGTCATTAGAGAGATCTTCTATCAAAAAAGATATGGGATTTAGTATTCCAAATCGGGTTCCTAGTGTAACCCGGTGGTTCTTGGAGTGATTTTTATGCGCAGTAATATGTTTTTTTGGTTTCTTTTAGGGTTATTAGTTCCCCCCAATGACGATGGGTGAAATATCTTATCTATGTATCAAGGTCTGATGGGTTCAAGAATTTCATTATTCTTGGTGATATCTAATGAGTGTGTTCTCTAAGTTGAATTCCACCTTGGATGATGGGTTTATAACAATGTTTTAGATATACTAAATGGAGTTTTATCTCTTTAATTTTCAATCCTAAATGGTAGGGGTTTTCCTGATGGAGTGTATGTCTCGGGTGAGTACTATCTAGGATGGATGAGCCCATGGAGTGTCTTCTCCTGGGCATGTCATACCCTTAAGCATTGAGTAAAATATTAAAGCTTTCTTTAAGGTCAGAACAATATGAGACATGGATTCTGAAAGAAGTACATATTGATTATTCTTTGATTGATTGGTGTTTATTCACATATGGGTTAACACACCCTATGGAACGAGTAGACTAGTCATGTATAGCAAGTGATGGATGATTTAGAGTTTCTCTCTCATTTGAGCTTCCATTGGTTGGTTTGAGAATACACTTTCCTTTCAATTACTCCATCTTCTTTTGGTTTTTTGGGAACCTACTAGGTATCTTTATACTCACCATAATATGGTATTTTCCAGCACAAGTTTGAATACCACAAGCTAGTACAAGGACGG
Source organism: Viscum album (assembly GCA_963277665.1). Lineage (NCBI taxonomy): Eukaryota > Viridiplantae > Streptophyta > Magnoliopsida > Santalales > Viscaceae > Viscum > Viscum album. The sequence continues at coordinate 1,437,225,253 of OY728153.1, read as the reverse complement.
CCCATCGTAGATAGATCTTAGTGAGAAAGCCCGACTATATTGTTTTTTAGTTCGTGGATTAGGATACTAAATTAATTTTCACTTAACATTGATCCCATCATTTTTAGTAACATGACTACTTTTCTTAGGATATATTTTTCACTTATTTTCATTTAGTACTCCTATTGTACTTTTGATATTACATATATAAATGAATTCATTTCCTCTCAATTAATATTATCTATACACTATGGAATTGAGATATTTGTGGTTGTGTTCATACATTTATCATAGCATAAAACCATACATTCGTGTTATATGACATCATGATTTTAGACATCAGCCCCAAGTCAATTGGAAGTGGGCATGGGGTGGTCAAATGTTGATCCTTGCTGGCTCATATTGGGATGTAGAGGTATTAGATCAGGTTCCATTTTGGAAGAAAAATATCATGAGATTAGATTGGGTTTCCTTGTGATAGTGTTAATGTGTTTTGATTTCATACTTTTAGAAAGGGACACTGGTGTTGGTATGGTGGCTGACATATCCATTAACTAGACTTCAGATAACATTCTTTTTCAATTGGTTCATTACAGAAATGGTCATGAGTAAATTTTAGTACAATAATCAAATATGAATGGGTTGGGTTTTTTTCATGTCCTTTTTATGTGAATCATACTAATATACTCATTATACATGACACTTGTTCATTATATTTTAGTATTGTACAATTAAATCATCTAGATAGGGTTTCATGATAATATTTTTATGACTATCCGCCTTGTGAAGTGGATTTTGTGTTGGGTACTGGTTCTTAGTCAATACATTTAAGAGGTCTTCTAGTTGAGCCACCACCACTGATAAATAGGTTATTCTATAAGTTCATCAAGATTATGCACAATGGGTAGGATCACTATGTGATTTCCAAAGGTAGTGATCACTAATTTTTTGGGTGAGTCAAACCACAAGGAAATTGAATATTGTTTTGATACAGTTACACATGTTTTTTACCTGGTGATATCACCTCCTCATTAGATGGTTGTCCAAGAAGATTATCTTCTACATGGCTCAGTTGATGGATGGTGGAGTCCTCTCTGCATACCGAGGATGTGGTTATGCTCACATAGGTATTGTTTGAGCAGACCATTGAGTATGATCTCTCTCTAAACAATATAATATCTTTTTGTATGTAGGATATTTTATAGCATTGATATGACAGTTTCACCGAAGAGGAGTGTTTTTTGAGGTTCAAAGTCCTAATGTGGACCTACCATGACATGGATTGAGATTAATTTTTCATCAAATACATATTTTGTATGGTCATAAGCTATGATATTAGGGAATCTTTGGTATCACTATGATTTCCCACCCATTATGGATCTCTTGATTGGGCCTTGTTGGTGGAGATATTTTTGGTTGAGCATACATTGACTATCATTGTTGGGAACATAGGACCTAATACCTCAAAATAATGTATTCTACAAAATGATCTAGGATATGATCATTTGAGATGCTTCAAGAGGAAATCCCAATATGGAGTATCTAAAGCTCATGGTGTCCATGTATGTTTTGGTCAACCACTCGATATGTAGTGTTGCGCTTGTGACATTCAGCGAAATCATGCTCAATATTTTTTGACCTATCACGCTACATGGAGGGAGTCATATGATTGGAACTCATTACATATTTTATGCTTAAAGTATGGAGTTCTGGATAAATGATTACTTGGTGGAGGATTATGTTTACCATTATGAGTTGGAATACAGTTCTTGGGGCTGCCACCACCACCCCTAGGTGGTCGACACCTGACATTGGGAGCTGAAGGATAGGGATGAGGATTGTTTCATTCAATAGATGTCTATAATCTAGATGATGTGAAGGAAATTATTCATATGGTCAGTGTCCCTTATATAGTATTTGTTATTATTGATAGATATTTTTATATCGACACTTTTCATGAAAATTCTTGCTCGAGTATTAATGAGGGTGACTTTGGGCATCAGTTGAACCCTCTATGGGTCTTGTGTGAAACATATTCAGATGCATAAGGAAGAGGGATACTACACCCATTGATAATTTTTTTGAGATGTTATCATAAATATGTGAATGTGTATGTTCCACCAAAATATATGATTTTTGAGGTGTGGTAGGTGAGTTCCGATGACTTATGCATTTAGGACATGGTTGTGTGTTTGTGTTTGTAATGACGGAACAGTAAGAACTAGTTCTCACACATTGGAAGACCTATGATTTTTTGGTACCCTCATGTTCATGATGTAATATTTTAACATGATATTCATAAGGAGGTAATGGAGTAGTACATATAGGGGTGTATGATAAATTCATGTTTTTTGGAATTAATATCAGGTTAGAATGGTGGTGTACTGTTATACGATATTAATATAGATGGACCATGGTGCGTGGTGTTTTCTACCCATAAAAACATAGGGGAAATTTTCCATCTTTACTGTAGGATGCCTCCATAAGGATATATAATATTAGCATGGTTTGGACCATGTGATTCAAACTAATTGAATTCCTTTTGGTCACAAGAGAACCCTACATGAGCTAACTTTTTTTGGGAGTCCTAGTTCAGATCTTAGGTGTTCCTTCTACCAAGGATATTTCATTTACTAGATTAAAATACTTATTTTGGGGAGGATTGACTAACTCTATTATTTCCGTGTAAACCTTATGAATATTTCTAAGAATATTACTAATAACATGTGCAGAGTCTATGCAGTATTTTGGTGCATATAGAGCCTTAGTAAAGGGATATCAATAATTTTTGATATATTTCATCTCACACTTGTAATTTATTTAAAATAATGGAATAAATCTTGAGTGGACTTTGATGTATAAATTTTGTGACGATAGTTGAGTTCATAGTGTGGTTTTCCCTTTATCTATACATTAATAATGTCGACATAAGGTGTCAGGTAGGAGGGAAGTTTCTAGAAGCTTGTTAAAAAGTGGTATGTTGATTTAATAAATATTTAATTAATTAAACCCTCCCCAACATTTTCTATGAATGAATATGGATGTTATACCCCGTATACCACATCGAAGAAACATTAGAACCTAGGTGAAACCAATGAGAAGTGGCATCATTTATCATAGATCTTGTGGTGGTTTCTCTCTGATCATGGCAATGTATCATCATAGACAGGATTTTCTCCTGATGCTATGGATTTCCACCATGATTTATAAGGATTTTAGTTTTAAACAATAATCACTTTTAATATTAGTTTTTATGGTTTTAGATCCCTTCAGAAACTTCAATAGACCCCATGGTGGTCAATCATTACTTTTTCTGGAAGACTAGGGTGAATCCGGCTACATGAATAAAATTTCCATTCATAATTCCTAATCACCCGGTGTCTGGTTCAGGGTTATTCTCAGTGATTTCCTCTAGTTCTATGAAGGTGACATTTGGAGACTACACATCATGTACTAGAGTTACACTCCCTATTGTGATCCCTTGTCTTGTGGCCAAGGGACAATTTCGAGGTAGATATGTCAAAGGAAATGGATGTGGGAAGGTACATGGCTAGAGTACATAGGAATAGGGTGCTAAACACAGACATAGGAATAGAAGATGGACTACTATCCTATTAGTGAGGAAACGCCATATATAATTTTTACATGTCATGAGGATGACATGGATAGCCAATCCATGTGGGGAATGGCACGGTTAGGGGGCCCAAGATAGGTGATACATGCATTGAACACCACATACACACTGTGTAAGCTCACATGACAAGCCAATATGTATAAAAAGTGGACATTAAAATGTGTTTATATGGGGTCAAACATTGTGTGGACCCCCATAAAAACCATATATTCTACTTGGGAAATTCTTCCCAATTTATCTCCTCCCCTGATATTAAGATTAGGCCTATGAGTAGCATATCATAAGTAACATTCCTCATAAAACACAACGATGGAAACTGATTAGGAATTTGAGTTGTGAATCAAAGAAATTTTGTGGGTCACTTTGGTTAGATATTATTAGACTGGTGGAGGTTGAATTAATCCCTTGGTCTATCATTATGACGGTACAATGTGTAATTAAATCCTAAATACATGATTTTTATCCACTCTATATAATGATATCGGATAAAGATGTTACATCGCTTCTGAGTGGCTAGAGTGGGGTCATCTGCCTTTTCATTTTCCCAATATGGGGTTCCTAGTATAATCATGAAAAACACTACACATGTAGTGATCCACAACATTATAGGATAGCCCTGTAGGATTTGTGGAATTTTGAGGATTACGATCCCCAATGTAGTGGGAAGTAATAGTAGGTTTTGGTATTTTTGGGTATATGATCCCGTAAATAGCTCATGGTTTCAGTAGGGATTGTGGTATTGTTGGATGTGTGATATCCTACACCACAAGTTATAACAGGTGGGGTTTGTGGAATCATTATGATGAACACTAGATGGTTTGTGATATCTTATCTCAGGGATATGATCTATGTGATATGAGATTTGGTGTTTCATGTCCCATAGTGTTCCTAGGTGTGATCACCTATCCGAGTTAGTTCACCGGGTTTCTAAATTTGGATTTTATTATCCCAAAATGGTCCTAAAAATGATATCATATCCTAATAGATGTGATATATAGTAATCCATAATGGTCCTGTATGGTTCATGAGCTATAGAGGGAGTGATACCCATTTCGAGTGATGATGTCATTCATTGTTCTTATAGGGTTAACAGTGTCCCCAATCAGTGATGGTGATATCCCCTATCTGACTATCAATCTCTAATGGGTTCCAGTGTGACATTTTTTATAGTGATATATGACAAATGTGATCTCTCATATGTATTCCACCTATAATTGTTAGTTTGAACCATTGATTTAGAAATACAAGATGGTGTTTTAAATCCAAGATGTTCCCCTAGGGATGTTAGGGTTGTTCCCGATGTAGTTTATTTCATGAATGGGTTCTATTTAGTATATATGAGCTCATATGGGGAGTTAATCAGGGAGTGTGTTACCCTCAAGCCTCTACTAGAATCATATAGCTATATTTCATGGTGAATCTGGGATTCCATGAGGGGTTTCAACATCTTGGTTGACACTCCACTAGGATCATGCTGAATAGTCATGTATAGCCATGGATGGTTGAGATGTAGTTTCACTCTTAGTTATGTTCCCTATGGCTGGGTAATAAAGACTATTTCCATTCATTTTATCCTTTTCTGGGATTTGTGGAACTTATTTGGTATTGTTAAAATCCCTCCTATAATGGATTTTCCTAAAAACAATAATTGTGTATACCACATTCCTTTCAATAGAGTCCCAAGAGGATCTGTGTTTTGATAAAATTAATGAATGAGACCAACCAAGATGTTTAATAATTCATTATAGTGGATATTTATGGATGATTCATTTTATATTAATCACCTCTGTCTAAAAATGTGGGATTATTTCACAATTTTCCTGGATTATATTTTTTCCATTTACATATTTTGTACACCAATTTTGCTCTGGTGGTGGGATATAAGTATTCATGTATTAATTTTATGTTTATACTATCATTCTATTTTGTTAGTGAAATTTTTTAGATTTTTGTTCATAGCTACCATAGAATAAGGCCTCACATTTTAATGATATTTCTACTAAGATCTAGACACTATCACCTAGACTATTGGAGGATGTCCTGTGGTGGTATTATAACACCCCGAGCTTCCACGATACGCTTCTCATTCAATAATGCAATAGCTTGCATTATACACAACTTCGAGTTCTAAAACATCGTGACTAATCAAAGTAGCCATTATGAATAGTAATAACCACATTTTGAAATTATATATATTTTATATTTCCAAATGGACTTCATTTTTGGATTCGGAATGTCAAAATTAGCCTATGTTGAATTTTTTGTAATTTTCTGAGAACATCGAAATTTTTATGAATAGTGAAAAATACTTAAAACAACTTTTTTAATCAAAATAATTTATAGTGATATGTTATACTATTGAGTGGTTTTAAAGTATATTTAGAATATATTTTTACCATTTTATCCAATGGTGGTCATTATAATTAATTTAACATTGAAATTGGACATAAACAATTGTCAATCTTTTGATATAAATTGTTTCTTAAAAACACGCTATATGTTGTAACAGCGGGAATTAATTATAAAATTAATTAATTCAACTTATATGTTTGGAATTTTGTAAAATAGACATCATTTTTGAATTCAGAATATCAATTATAGCTTAGGGTGAAATTTTGGCCTTATTCTGAAAAACTTCAATTTTTCATGAATAGTGAAACCACTAAGAGGTTGTTAAAAACTGATTTTTCGTTAAAATGAAATATTACCACTTCTGTGATTTGATTTTCAAGAATCCGACATACATGGTTTTCATTAAGAAGTAAAATGTGGTTCAATGATATTAAAATAATGTTTTCGTGAATAGTAACTTTTAAGTTCTTAATCGCGATTAGAGGTAATTAGTGTAGTTTAAGGTACAAATAATGTTTTAATAATATGAGATGAGCATGAAACTTGTCCTACTCCTATTGGATGAGTCATGGCCGACCCAGAAAACCCATGGGTCAACTTGGGGACCCCATGGAGCCACTTTATTTGGAAAATGACATTAATATATTTTTATTTAATGTTAAAATTAAATTGACACAAACATGAGTTGTTTTACTAAAACAGTTTTTAAGTGGGGTTACACAAGTCCAAATTTTGATTATAAATATTCATTAGAAAGATAAAAAGCTTTAATACATCATAGTATTTTTTTATAATTTTTAGACATTAAATAGATTTATTTATTTATGACATCATGATGATGCAGCGATGACTTCATTATTTAACGATTTAAATAAAATGGGAAGATAATGCAAAATCCAAGGCTTACACTTGTCCAAAGCCTATTGGATGAGGAGATTTCGAACCCTTATCACCTTAGACTCAAATTATATATGTGTGGGACCTTGAAAATCAGAAACTCATTTTATAATAAAGTGACTTTTCTTTACTTTCCAAGAGTGCCCCTCCTCTCCACTTATAAAAGGCCCCCACCTCTCCCACCTCATTTACCCTTTCAAGCCATTTGGCTCGGCCAACCTATGCCAAAATACTATCCCAACTTCCCCCTATTACTCCTAGAAGCCTCACATTGGGCATAACTCTTCCCAAGGAAGCCTTTGGCTCAAATCAAAAAGAGTTACCCGATTTTGAGTTAATGTCTTCTCTAATGTTGTTTTATTTTATTTTTCTTATCCAACCCCCTAAACTCTTTTTATTCATTTCTTTTATAACAACACCAGTATCCTCAATATACTAGGATGTTGTTATAAGAAGGATTCGATCTACACTTACACACACCTACATCTAATGGTTAAAGAACATACAGTTTCTGTGGATGGCGAATTTCTGCCTCACGAAACGATGAATTTTCAACACTCATATAACACATTCAAAGGTGGAAATTAAGATTTCACTATATTTATATATGATATATAATATGTTTAGGTTTTAATTATTCTTCTATATTTCTCATTTATGGCATACTTAATGATTTCCATTATGGGTAAACGCGATAATTTCATTTTAGGAAGTGCGGACTACCGCCCCTCAAAGTGATGTGAATTGTTAATGCCACATGTGGGATGTATAAAGGATGGAGTAAATGATATTATATATTATATTATACTGGAATTATATTATACATTTATATCATTATTATTTCATTCCATTAAATACGAAATAGAAATGAAAGTAGTGTTCATGCGTACGTACGGCTTACCGTCTCCATGAACGGTGCATTTCATTTCTTACCTCTAAATGTTACGTAATATTATAAATGAATGTATATACTGTATATATATGATATATATGATTTATAAATCATTAATATAATTCTGTCTATAATGGATATTTCACCACATGAACAACTTGTAATTATAAGAAGTTTATTTTTGACTCAAGTAGCAAAGATCGACAAAACGACCGTTATTAACTTAAATAATTACATAATGTTCATAACATGGTAATAAGTGATATACAAGGAATAATGAACATGAAAAAGATTCTTATGTAAATAGAAATTAACTCTAGTTTATTATTCAGGAGGTTAAAGAACGTTCGAGTCAGGACAGGACGCAAGGTAAGGGAACATCTTAACCCAATTTCTATTCTTTGGGTTAATCTCCTACTTTCAAATTATGTCATGATATTATTATGTCCTATTTTGTATTTTTACTTTCTTTATGTGTACCTATAGTGAATACAGATGATAGATCTATTTTATTTTAAAAATGAACTTTTTAAGGACTTCGTCTCAATCTCCTTTCATTGAGGCATATTTGGTTTTATACACAACTTTCTTGTATACGGTGTATAAACACCTTTCACTTTTACGTTTATTCAAAAGGAATCTTGTTTATACGAAGCATTTTACTAAACGCCAAAAAGGGAATGTTTTTCTTTCCATACATATGCGACGACAACGACTTCTCTGCCGCCGTGACCATTATTTGAGTTTCGGCTTCCTCTACACGCCATCACCTTTTTTTAATGAAAAATAAATACAAAGTTTTAACATTCTTTTATTTTGGTATTGAAAATGGTTTTGAAAGTGTTTTTATTATATCAATGTGTTGTATTGATATCTTGTGATTGAAATGTGGAAATGTTATGTTTTCTTTATGCATGTTTTATGTGATACGATTATGTTATGGTTTATGATATGTTTAAACCTATTCATATGAGGAATGAATTGGACTTAATAAGTGACGGGTGGAGCCCGCTATAGCTCCTCGATGCATCGGAAGGTCTCATGAGACAAACTAGTGTCTTGGCATGAGGCATTGACAAAATCTTATTTGTGGTATTGGCCCGAGGCCTTGACTACGTGGTTATGATAGTCTGGCATTATGCATTCCATCATTATGAAAGTGGTTATTGATATTGAATGTGATTATTCGACCAGTAGAATATCCATGTGAAGAAGTAAATGGAATTATCTCATTTTACATTTTCCATATTATGTTGATGTTCAAGTTTAAAAGGCTTTTGTTTTAGTTATACATTGCCTTAAATGTTTTTTTTATTTATGAAAGCTTCCGCAATATTGTTATCCTTACTGAGCATCTGAGCTCACCCCTTTAAATGTTTTAATATTTTCCAGGATGTGAAGAAGTATTTTTGAATGACCTTCAGGGATAGTCCGAAGAGGATATGAGTGTGGACTATGGAGACTTTGTTATTGTAGTTTTTCACCTTATGTTGTAATGTAACATTTATGAATGTATCTAGTGTTTCCATGGCTACTAAACTAATTGGTCTTTCGAGACTTGATCATTTGTGATCATGCCAATGTTACGAAGTAACGCACCGGCTCTAGGTAGCTGGGGTCGGGGCGTTACAGTTGGTATCAGAGGAAGTTTAGTACAAACCTTGGAAGCTAGATTTAGATAAACTCTGATTTGAGCACGTAGACCTAAGACGAACATTGAGGATTAGTATAGAAGAACTTCCTATAATTTTGGTATTGTAGAGATTTTGTGAGTTTTCCGAGCAATACATCCCTATCTAGATACGAGCAGGTAGAGGCGGCTCTGGCACAGATGTTCCTAGGGGTAAAACCCGAAAACACCGCTTTGAGCTAGACTCGAACGGGAACTGGTGCACGACAATGGGCCTTGCTGCACTCTTGGTTACGACACTCCCTGGGGATATGCTTAGGATAAATCTCATTTTCTTTAAAAATTATTATGAAGGGTTTATGAGTATATACTTCCTCAAAGTAAACATTTTTGTGATTGTGGATTATATCCATAAATAGTTCAATTTATGTTAAGTGTTTTATACGTAAGGGATTATGTATTTTGATTCATAAACTGATCTAGTTTATACCATTGTTTAGAAATGGCGCCTAGTGGAAGAAATGGAAAATGTATCAATGCACGCACTCCATGTAGGGATTTCCCTCCTGCTCAAGATAATTATAGTGGTCCTGGTGATGCCACCGGTGCCGATCAGCTAATCACCATACTGGGACAACTTACTCGGATTATGAATAATAACCTTACCCGTATGGAGCACCCTGATCCACAGCGTGGAGGATCAATTTTAGATAGATTCATGAGGAAACAACCACCAACGTTCAATGGGAGTATAAATCCCTTAGTAGCCGAGCAAAGGATAAATTCCCTAGAGAAAATATTTCAGGATTTGGGGAGCAGTGAAAGGGAAAAAGTTATCATGGCAGTTTACCGCCTCACTGGAGATGCTGATCAATGGTGGTCATTGATTCAAAACAAAAAGGAATATGATGACGTATCGAATATGGAATGGAGGGATTTAAAAGAGATTTTCTTAGAAAAATACTTTCCTCGTGACCATCGAGCAGATATGGAAAGGCAATTTCTGAGTCTAAGGCAGAAAGAGGATGAGAATGTCGCAAAGTATGAGGCCAACATTACAAGGTTAGAGAGGTATGCTGTAGATTATATACGTAACCCAAGGAGTAAGATTGGTCGTTTCTTTGATGGGTTAAAACCATTTCTCCGTCGAGCTTTAGTATCACAATCCTTCTCATCATACGAAGATATTGTCTCGTGTGCTATCAAGACAGAAAATGAATTCTCTAAGTCTTATGAAAACAAAGTAAAGCAAGAGAAGAAGAGAACGGTGGAACAAGAGACAGATAAAGGGAAAAAGGGAATGAAGGATTTTCCATTATGTGATAATTGTGGGAAGAATCACCCTGGTACATGCCTAAAAGGAACGGGAGTTTGTTATAAATGTGGAGAAAAGGGTCACCAGGCTCGTGATTGCAAGGGAAAGAAAAAGGCTATCAAAGTTGAATGCTATAATTGTAGGGAAATAGGGCATTATACAAATTAATGTCCTAAGCGTCTAGGAAACTTACCTCAGAAAAGGCCAAGGGATCAGGCCAATATTATGCTGTGACTACAGTTGAAGCAGAATAATTAATGTATTGGTCCTTTTGGACTCAAGGATTATATTCTGGTTATAAGAATAATGTGATATATATAAAGATTATACTGCAGTACTTTTTGATTTCAGTAAGGTTTTAATATGATTAAGGTAATCATATTTTTAGTATGTGACAATAAGAGAAACTTTTCTTTGTTTGGGGAATCTGATGTTACAATTGATTTTGGAATTTAGAGTCCTTTTCGAGAAAGTCTGGTCGGAGGTATTTTGGATAACTATTAAGGATGGAATGGATTAAGTTGAACCATGGATAGTATTGTTTAAGGTTAAATCATTTCTGAAGATTATTTTTGGAATATTATAATACTATAGTTTTAGGAAAAGGACAACCAGCAGGGTGGGGAATAACCCGTCGCGTCGGACAAAGCTGCAGGAATCGAACCCACAACCATAGTGCGACAAGCCTTTATTTCCTACCACTAGCCTACAGGAAGTCCCTGGTTATTACAAAATAATTTTACTAATCTAAATTGTATGTGTTAACATTTGGAACCTTTTACAATTAGGATAAGTATAATATTTTTGAGTTCTATTATCTTTTTGAGTGAAAGATGAGTTGAAGGTTGAAACTCTAATTGTCAAGCATAAATATATATATATATACCTATCTCTTATTCAATGAATGAATTAATTCTTAAACTTTAGTAAAGGGATATTAAAACAAAAAAATGTGTTATCCTAATACCTTATGTCTTGTTGAACTGATGATATTTTAAATCAACATAGATTGAAGGCTTTGAGGCCCTCAATTTGACAGTTGATTGTGATTGATGACCTCAATAACTCCCTACAAATATTTACGTTTTTCCTACAAATATAAGTCTCTAATTTCCACCAATGTTCTCCTAATCGAGATCATAATTGGGTGGTGACTTTTTAATTTCCCTTTCCCTCTTATTAAGGCTAAATTTTATTAATGGTATTTACGATGTGGGTTTTCCACAAAGGTATTTTCTCTTTTCAACCTTTTATTTTCGAAGAAAAATTTCAAATTGCGAGGACGCAATTTATTGAAGGAGGGGAGAATGCAACACCCCTAGCTTCCACGATACACTTCTCATTAAATAATGCAATAGCTTGCATTATACGCAACTTCGAGTTCTAAAACATCGCGACTAATCAAAGTAGCCGTTATGAATAGTAATAACCACCTTTTGAAATTATATATATTTTATATTTCAAAATGGACTTCATTTTTGCATTCGGAATGTCGAAATTAGCCTATGTTGAATTTTTTGTAATTTTCTGAGAACTTCGAAATTTTTATGAATAGTTACTTAAAACAAATTTTTTAATCAAAATAATTTATAGTGATAAGTTATACTATTGAGTGGTTTTAAAGTATAATTAGAATATATTTTTACCATTTTATCCAATGGTGGTCATTAGAATTAATTTAACATTGAAATTGGACATAAACAATTGTCAATCTTTTGATATAAATTGTTTCTTAAAAACACGCTACTTGTTGTAAAAGTGGCAATTAATTATAAAATTAATTAATTCAACTTATATGTTTGGAATTTTGTAAAATAGACATCATTTTTGAATTCGGAATATCAATTATAGCTTAGGGTGAAATTTTGGCCTTATTCTGAAAAACATCAATTTTGGATGAATAGTGAAACCACTAAGTGGTTGTTAAAAACTGATTTTTCGTTAAAATGAAATATTACCACTTCTGTGATTTTATTTTCAAGAATCCGACAGACATGGTTTTCATTAAGAATTAAAATGTGGTTCAATGAGATTAAAATAATATTTTGGTGAATAGTAACTTTTAAGTTCTTAATCGCGATTAGAGGTAATTAGTGTAGTTTAAGGTACAAATAATGTTTTAATAATATGAGATGAGCATGACACTTGTTCTAATCCTATTGGATGAGTCATGGCCGACCAAGACAACCCATGGGTAAACTTGGGGACCCCATGGAGCCACTTTAGTTGGAAAATGACATTAATATATTTTTATTTAATGTTAAAATTAAATTGACACAAACATGAGTTGTTTTACTAAAACAGTTTTTAAGTGGGGTTACACAAGTCCAAATTTTGATTATAAATATTAATTAGAAAGATAAAACGATTTCATACATCATAGTATTTTTTTTATAATTTTTAGACATTAAATAAATTAAATTATTTATGACATCATGATGATGCAGCGATGACCTCATTATTTAACGATTGAAATAAAATGGGAAGATAATGCAAAATCCAAGGCATACACATGTCCAAAGCCTATTGGATGAGGAGATTTCGAACCCTTATCACCTTAGCCTCGAATTATATAATTGTGGGACCTCTAAAATCCGAAACTCATTTTATAATAAAGTGACTTTTCTTTACTTTCCAAGAGTGCCCCTCCTCTCCACTTATAAAAGGCCCCCACCTCTCCCACCTCATTTACACTTTCAAGCCATTTGGCTCGGCCAACCTCTGCCCAAATACTCTCCCAAATTTTCCCTCTTACTCCTAGAAGCCTCAATTTGGGCAGAACGCTTCCCAAGGAAGCCTTTGGCTCAAATAAAAAAGAGTTACCCGATTTTGAGGTAATGTCTTCTCTAATGTTGTTTTGTTTTATTTTTCTTCTCCAACCCCCTAAACTCTTTTTATTAATTTCTTTTGTAACAAAACAAGTATCCGCAATATACTAGGATGTTTTTATAAGAAGTATTCGAGCTACAATTACACACACCTACATCTACTTGTTAAAGAACATACTGTTTCTGTGGATGGCGAATTTCTGCCTCACGAAACGATGAATTTTCAACACTCATATAACACCTTCAAAGGTGTACATTAAGATTTCACTATATTTATATATGATATATAAAATGTTTAGGTTTTAATTATTTTTCTGTATTTCTAATTTATGTCATACTTTATGATTTCCATTATGGGTAAACGTGATAATTTCATTTTAGGAAGTGCGGACTACAGCCCCCTCAAAGTGATATGAATCGTTAATGCCACATGTGGGATGTATAAAGGATGGAGTAAATGATATTATATATTATATTATACTGGAATTATATTATACATTTATATCATTATTATTTCATTCCATTAAATACGAAATAGAAATGAAAGTAGCATTCATGCGTACGTACGACTTACCGTCTCCATGAACGGTGCATTTCATTTATTACCTCTAAATGTTACGTAATATTATAAATGAATGTATATACTGTATATATATGATATATATTATATCTACATCATTAATATAATTTTGGATATTATGGATATTTCACCACATGAACAACTTGTAATTATAAGAAGTTTATTTTTAACTCAAGTACCAAAGATCGACAAAACGACCGTTATTAACTTAAATAATTAAATAATTTTCATAACATGGTAATAAGTGATATAAAAGGAATAATCAACATGAAAAATATTCTTAAGTAAAAAGAAATTAACTCTAGTTTATTATTCAGGAGGTTAAAGAACGGTCGAGTCAGGACAGAATGCAACGTAAGGGAACTTCTTAACCCAATTTCTATTCTTTGGGTTAATCTCCTACATTCATATTATGTCATTATATTATTCTGTCCTATTTTGTATTTTTACTTTATTTATGTGTAACTATAGGGAATACACATGATAGATCTATTTTATTTTAAAAATGATCTTTTTAAGGACTTCGTCTCAATCTCCTTTCATTGAGGCATATTTGGTTTTATACACAACTTTCTTTTATACGGTGTATAAACCCCTTTGACTTTTACGTTTATTCAAAAGGAATCATGTTTATACGATGCTTTTTACTAAACGACAAAAAGGGAATGTTTTTCTTTCCGTACATATGCGGCGACAACGACTTCTCCGCCGCCGTGACCATTATTTGAGTTTCGTCTTCCTCTACACACCATCACCTTTTTTTAATGAAAAATAAATACAAAGTTTTAACATTCTTTAATTTTGGTATTGAAAATGGGTTTGAAAGCGTTTTTATTATATCAATGTGTTGTATTGATATCTTGTGATTGAAATGTGGAAATGTTATTTTTTCTTTATGCATGTTTTATGTGATACGATTATGTTATGGTTTATGATATGTTTAAACCTATTCATATGAGGAATGCATTGGACTTAATAAGTGACGGGTGGAGCCCGCTATAGCTCCTCGATGCATCGGCAGGTCTCATGAGACAAACTAGTGTCTTGGCACGAGGCCTTGACAAAATCTTATTTGTGGTATTGGCACGAGGCCTTGACTACGTGGTTATGATAGTCTGGCATTATGCATTCCATCATTATGAAAGTGGTTATTGATATTGCATGTGATTATTCGACCAGTAGAATATCCATGTGAAGAACTAAACGGAATTATCTCATTTTACTTTTGCCATATTATGTTGATCTTCATGTTTAAAAGGATTTTGTTTTAGTTATACATTGCCTTAAATGTTTTTGTTTATTTATGAATGCTTCCGCAATATTGTTATCCTTACAGAGCATCTGATCTCACCCCTTTAAATGTTTTAATATTTTCCAGGATGTGAAGAAATATTTTATGAATGACCTGCAGGGATAGTCAGAAGAGGATATGAGTGTGGACTATGGAGACTTTTTTATTTTAGTTTTTCACCTTATGTTGTAATGTAACATTTATGAATGTATCTAGTGTTTCCAAGGCTACTAAACTAATCGGTCTTTCGAGACTTGATCTTTTGTGATCATGCCAATGTTACGAAGTAACGCACCGGCTCTGGGTAGCTGGGGTCGGGGCGTTACATGTATTTTCTCATTCTCTATTAGGTCAGTCATGGAAGAGTTTAGTAATGTAATTTTTTGTAAACAGTTTTTGAAAAAGTCATGTATTTAAAAGGAATGTCACCACAGAAACCCCATACGAATGGTTCTATTTTCATATAAAAACTAATAAATTAAATTCAAAATACACACTTGAAATTAACTTATTTGGCTAATTTTTTCCTAAAAAATTTCATAAACATTCATAAAAATTGTATTACCATGTATTTGATGTGGGAAATAATAATGATATCATACCTTCAATAAAAATTAAAAATAGAATAACCTACTTGGTTAATACTAACTTTTACCTATTATAGGATTAGTTATAATTGTTTCTTCAAAACAAATTTATTCAAATAACTAATATCTAGATAACTCCATCAACTTAATCTAAATAACTTATAAATAGTTAAATCCATCCACATTATCCAATTCATTGAGGATATGTAATGGGACCACCCATCATCCAAAAAAATATTAAATAAAATTAACATGAAGAAAACGTATAGGTGACTTAACATTAATCATAAATAAAATATAAAAATACATTTCAAAAAATAACCATATGTACATTCAATTAGTAAATAAAAATATAGTGAAATTCCCTTTTATTTTAATTAATCATAGAATAAAAAATATCCTAAAAATGTTAATGTGAATTTTTAAAAAAACAAGGAAATATAAATATGGATATTGATAACTAATAACATCAGTGATGGAGATAAAATTATATCAAGTAGAAAATGTTAAAAAAACATTAGATTATTATTTTTTTAATAAATACAAATGTGATTCATTTTGAAAATATAAAGAAGATTCATTTTAAAACAATTATAAATAATTTAGTGTATAATATAAAGTGACCATAATAATTAATTTTATTTTATAAAGAAGAACATTATTAAAATAATTTAAATAATAAAGATATTGAGGAATAATATATGAATGTAAAACATTAAATAAATTCATAATGTTTTGGTGGTAGATTCCATTTATCTGGTCGAGACACATATCACATGACTTAAACCCTCTATAATTATAAAATAATAAAATGTATAAACTTGCTTCAATACCATTTTTAAATTTATTCTCTTATTAGTATCCCTCCTAAATCTTATTTTTATCATGTTTTCCTTAGATATTAAATTTCCATAATTAATTTTGTTAATTTTTGGATTGTTTGATTTTTCATCTCTAAAAAACATATGTATCTTTATAATGGTAAAAATTATTTTCACAATTATTCCACATGATATATACATTTCAGGTTATTGATAATATATCATACAAGAAATAAATGTGACTTGAATTGATGCAATGGAGACCCTCTCGAGCAAGTGAAATATTATGTTTTCCACCCCAAGACTGTCTAAAATAAGTCAGGGGATACTGAAAAAAATAAAGTATGAATTATAATACTATGGAAGTTCTTATCATATAACATCATCCCAAATGAACATGCCAAAAATTCCATATATGATCATGAGTTACATTAGAACATATATATGTAATCAACAGAAATGTATCCCATGAAATATATAAGAAAAAAATTACAAAAACACATTTAAAATTAGAGAAATGAAAAAATATTCATTTGATGAACCCGCAAATTCTTAGAAAATGGGGAGATATATTATAAACAAGTACATTGGGATAATTATTTTAAGATAGTGGACTCTATAACCCTTAAGATCTATAGTGCTCTATAATTTTCATCCATACAACACTTGGAATAAGATCTGGACAATCCACGCCATCTAGACATCCTCTAAATAATAAATAAAACTCATGAATCATTTTAATCACCACAATATATGTTGTCCCAAGCCCCATTAATGGTTAAGTATAAACATACCATGTATGAAAACCTAATATTATAATGATAATATACGACTATAGTTTTACCTGTAGATACTGAGTGTATACTGTAATAAAATGATGAACAAGACAAGATAAATAATCTAAATATCCAAAAAAATAATTCATAGGGGACAAGATATGTATCATTTATGAGTGATCAAATCAAAATTTATACCTAACATGAGAACCTTGATGTGCATATAATAATGAATTTTTCATGATCATAGTACTTTATTGTTATCTAAAAAATCACATATTGAAGTAAACATTCTTGGAGAAAAGGAACAAAAAATACCATATATGTATAAAATGCACATTATATTATCAATTTAATCACCATTTTTTTTCAAGTATGATAGACCACTCTACCCTATGAATGTATTACCTTTAGAGGTTTAATCTTCTATATAATGTTGAATTATAAACATAAATATGCTTATATATTGACCTTAGTCCTCTAATAGATTCATGGAAGATACAGTTAGAAAAGGGAATTTAATTCCCCCTGTAGATATGTGAATCCATATTCTAGAAAAAATAATTTTATAAAGCCTCTCACAATGTTCCAGAATGGAAAGAAAACCATACAAGAAGAAAACTTCGATGAGGGAATTCAAATAAAACATAGTAGATCATTCACTATGATATCAGAGGATACCATAACATATATGTAGTATATCATAATTTGGGTATTTCATTTAAATGTTAAGGATTCCATATATTTTAATATACCTATGGTTGGTGATAATGTGTTTAATCCTCATACCGATGGGTGGATACCCAAACCAACACATTATTTTCAAACTAGTAGGTTTTCATGTATTCTAAATAAAAGTGTGAATAACTGAACCTATATGATGGGATTCAATAATTTTCTCATATCTAAACATACTATAAATTAATTTCACTCACAATACAAATCCCATGAGAATATAAAAGGATTTTAAGAAACTCTTATCAATGTAAATGATATGTTCCTCAATTAAATGGCTTGTAGCTCAAGAGTGGTCAGATACCCATGTATTATTTCCTAACAAGAAATGTGAAGATAAAACTACATAGCTATTTGGTTGGATATAGTATTTGTGGAAATATTATGGGGAAAATTATTTCATCTGAACATCGCATGACCAAAGTGGTCACAAAAATTATGGATTATCCACACAATATGTAATACAGAATGGGTTTTCAAATGTGTATCATTTATACAAACTGAGATGGATGTATAAGGAATCATGGATTGTGGTCTTGGACAAATTTCTGATTGATTTTTAACTCAAACACAAAATCTTATTGACCCATTTCATAGATCACACAATGTGTTTTCATCCAAACTCTACATTGTGTCGTTGAATTTTTCATAAATAATAAATCTTATTCCATAAGCTTCATCACATAAATCATTTCCACTGAAAATATCATTGAAATATTAACTTTAATAACCTTGACCACCTAAATATTGAAAATACATAATTTATAAGATGATACATGAATATCATCCATCAAATTAAAATCCATACATCACGATTTGCATCTATCCTGATCTGAATGAGAATATTATTTCCAAAATTATTTTTGAGTGTCCTAAGATTGAATATATCAATTTATATTCAAGAAAATATTAATTAAAATATTTTGGTTTGATATTAATTTAATATGGTATATACATTATGAAACTGCTGGCTGAAATTAGGATGAGGAACAAGAACATGAATATGCATAGGAGATAACCGGTGAAACATTAATGTGAAATTTTTAGATGATTCTTATAAACAGGACTATTTTTCAATAATGGAGATAATCAAAAATTAAAGTAATCATATGTCTAAATATAAAACACTCCTATATTATTAATTAAGTGAAACATTATGTTAAAATACTAAAAATTGTTTGTTGATGGGGCCATGAAATAATGTGAATCATGGATTCAACTTAAAAAAAATTACCCATGACTGAAAAACATTATGCATGGGGTAAAAGTAATAATAATATAGATTAACCTCATTAAACAACAGTCATAACTCCAATACATATTCTCTAACATGATTATGTTCGTCGCTATGGTGCTTTCCAGTCATCGATGCTGCCAAAAATATGATCCTCCACCGTGATCCACTATCTGAGCATCTCTCATTCTCCAGTCTTATTACCTCTCCCTCACCATAATATTCTGATAATGATAGAATGTGTCTAATGATGGGGATAAAATTATAATGGTGATTAAATATTTTAATTTTATAGACTATAAAATCATCTTAATTAATAATGTAATTATCTATTTCTTCCTCAATCTTCACCCATGACAATTAACAATCAAATGACCATATGGAGTCAAAAATTATAATTATCCTAGCGTAAAAACCATGTTCAAAATTCAAAAATAGCCTTATTTTCCCCATTTGAGACTATGAATGAGACATATTATTATTTCATTATAATTATTTATTCAATTAATAAGCATATTATAAATTTTTTATTATAATATTTCCAATGATACAAATAATTGTCATTTCAATGTCAGATTATCCTAGGTGTAAACACAATATTCTAGGACCAATGGAGCCATTAATGTTTTTATGTATTCAACTATGCTAGTTTCTCTATTACACTCTTAGGATGGTCTCAATACTGAATGATCAAAATAATGATGTTATCTTTAACCTATAAAAATAATGTTTATTATATCCTATATTTATTTTTATCATTTTTTAGGACATAAACAATGATAACTACATAATAAAAAACCTTTATAAATATCCAAACGAAACATATAATACCATAACATACACTATCATTTATTTAAGATATGCAATCTCAATGTGAACCCAATCAATCACCAACTATTATTAAGAATAAATTCATTCACCCATGAAGATTCTAGTTATAGTTATTTAAATGAAATAAAGTGGTAGTAAAATATATTCTCCCTACACATGTCTACATAGCCGTCATGACTTAATTCATCTCCATACAATATTCCTCTAATTAATTAAAGGAGATACATTACATAATTCCCATAATTTATCCCCCAAATGGTTCCTCAATGAGACCTTTATTGGTAGAAGTGTTATGGTCCCATAATTTTAAATATTGTCCTGAATGGTTAATGATTGACTGAAATCAATCTATTCTCCCCCATCCATACTAGGTAATAAATTAATTCTCTATACTGACTCCAAAAAAGCAGCATGTTTTAATGATATTCATAGTTTTCCTCAAAAATTACTTCTACATCCTTCCAATAATGATTAAACTCAGTTGTCACTAGATCATAAAAATTTGAAATCTAGGCCTCCACCAAAACCTTGAAATAAGAATCCCTAAAGAATATCCTGATGTCATCATTATCTCAGTCATACATTTACCAACTACTGGAAGAAACCATCTAGCTTAATAGTCAAGGTATTATGATCCATTGTTAATATTATTATTTTATTAATATTTATGACTAATTTTATAAAAATGATATATTAGTTCAATATGTGGGAACATGATAAGAACATTTTCCCAAGATGAAATGAACCAAAATAAACACTCATTATTCTTTCTTAAGTATTAAATTACAATAAAATAAAATAAAATGATATATTGGAAACCATGGATTATTACTAACATTGATGAAATTATTAAATTAAAATGCATAAATAAATAAGGGAAAATAGATAATAAATAAAATTATCATGACCATTAAATCTCTACTATCATCATCTAAATTAAGGATCATAGAAAAAATTAACAAATATTAATTAGAGAACACTTAATGGTGAAGACATTAAAAAAATAAAATATGAATTAAAAAATATTCCTTACAAAGAGATAGTGAAATGAATGAATGATTATATAAATTTATATATTTAAGAATGAAATATAATCATTAAAAATATAGTCATTGAAAATATGGTTGTTTTTCATATATTGAAGGGGTATTCAAGGGTTCTCTTTTATTAACTAGTAAATTTAGAATAATATAACTCACAATTTAATTAAATATCGTTTTAAAATAATATATATAAATATATATGTGTGTGTCTGTCTGTCTGTCTATGTTATATATGAATATCAGTAATATAAATAATTTATGATATGGTTCATATATATAAATCAAATAAATATTTAAATACCAATGGATTCGTAAAATAAAATTTTAGAATATAAAAAACTTATTATTATAGTATAAAATAAATTATATTTAGTATATAATTAGAATGTGTTTATTTCTTATGTATTTAAAATTTTATCATAGAATATTATATTTATCACTTTTTAAATATTATTTTAATAATTTAAATTGAAAAATTACATTGAATAATATTATAAACATTTATTTTTCAAAAAATCATTTTATAATTAAATTAGTTTCGTTTATATTTTTTATTTTCATTTAATAATTATTTATAATTTTATAATAAAAGAATATATAACAATACCATCATTTTGTGATTTATAACTTTAAAATTCTGTTATCATGAATTTTTTTTTTTGTTTCCAAAAAAGGTGATATTAGGTGAATAGTGTAATATACTGATATGGAGACTTAAATTCCATTACTAGTATATATTTATTAAATAGATATAAATCCATTTTTTTTGAAAAAAATATTAATTTCATAATCTAAATTATACATTTACAATATTTATTATATTATTGAAACATATTATTGATATTTTAGAGGTCAAGTAATATTTTTCTCAAAAATTGTTTTAATGCATTATACATTTTTTAATTTAAAATTAATTTTCAAATATATAAATATTGGAATATAAATTTATTTAAAATTTAGAAACCATAGGTGTTGATTATTTAATAACTAAAATTTAATTTTTCTGGCATAAAGGATAAATTACCTAGACAAAAAACTAGTTACTGTGCAGAAAACCATAATTGAAAAAAATAATTAACCTCAGAGGTAAATATATAAATATGTTAAAAATATTTTAATTGAGTGGCCTAGGATTTAATCAACAACATATATTATTTTCTATGTCCTTTATAAAACTTTGAATCATATTAATTGATAGTGACTACCAATTTTGGAAATGATTTCGGTATTTTATAAATAGTATTACTTATGAGTTATAAAAAAGAGTATCCTTTCTTCATTTACCCTCATAAAAAACCTTTTTAATCCCAAACCCTTATAAAACATATCATAAATAATATAATACATATAAAATTGTTCATTTTGTTCCAATAATAGCATCATTCAATGGTTTAAGACACTTCTTAAAGCCGATAGGCCAAATAGTGAAGTATAGATTTCTAACTGTTTTATTCTCTTATATTTTATTCTTTTTGTCCATATATTTCTTCATAAATTTATTATCACCACATAAAAATGATAAACCTAGAATAATTATGTATCATATATTTTATTATAATGAAGGTACATTATTTGAAAACCCTTCCATGTTTTTCAATGGAATGTGAAAAACCACATTTTTATAGCACAAACCAATGCCTTCACAAAATATTATGTATCAGTTCCCTAAACCACAATACATTAATGGTAAAAATTATAAATTCAATAAATAATTATTGTACTTAAAATACATTTTTTTTTTAAAATTATAAAAAATATTACACATTTCTCATATTCTATAGAAAATGAAATTGTCAACTATGCATAGGTGTGGACTACCTCCCCCATGAGATGATTGGTTTTAATATTACTTTTATCGGAAATAAAATACATGGTTTGTTATGAGAATGGATTTATTGGATAAATATTATTTTAATAATATCATAAATGTTTTTCTACTAAAAATGTCAGAACCAATTAATTGTAGGATCAATAAACTATTATCGCTAAATTAATCATTTAAAAGAAGCATAATGTGATTAATTCAAATTATGTATCTTTTTTATATCCAATAAAAATTATTAAAATTCGTTTATTATTATTATATATAACAATAATGATTACTAAATGATGTCATTTTTCTACTGGTGTAGTTATATTTCAACTAAATCACCTCGAAATCAACTATTAAGAATGGTATGTTCATATTTGGGTCGATTTGACCACTTACAAGAAAAAAAATATGATGTTATATCTGGGATAATTATGAAAACATAATTACATGAATATTATGATATAAATATTGAAATAAGGATTTTTTATTATTTTTTGAAAATTTAAATCCATATTTAACTCAATAATTTAGAATCAAACATGGTGTGTTGAGAATCATTAATAAATGTTAATTATTAGAATTATACCATAGATTATAAAGAATAAAGTTCACATGAAATGAAATTTAAAAATTTTAATTCATAATAAATCATCCATTATAGAATAATCAATTAATAATTAAGGATGAAATTTTGGAGTTCAATTAATTACTATACCACTATTAAGAAACTAATTCATAATGATCAAGATTACACACACTATATATCTAAAATAGGTAATAACTAACTAATATAAATGAAGAGAATAATTATAAATAATTTTTATAAAATGTTATGTATATTAAAATATATCTGAAATTATTGGTTAATCAATTTATGTTTTTTATATAGGATATTTGAATGTATTTTACTAATATAGGAAACATGGTATGGGGTTATTTGTCTCGAATTGAATTTCTTGAGGCTTATTTCTTAATGTTCTTCGTGATACCATTAATATGATGTGATTACAGTTTAGTGATTTTCCTTTACCATATTCATTGGTTTTTAATATAAACAATGTGTAATTTTCAATAAATGTTTATTGATTCAAATGATACCTAACTAAAAATTTGTAATGATCAATATGTTACTCAGATCGTAATAGATTTAATCACATTATTTTATTAAGTTCAATATTATTTTTGAAGGTAATACATATGGGAAATTTTTATACTTTATAAATCCTCCCATAATTTCCATTATATATTCCTATGAATTTTAATTTTCCCTTGATATTTTATATCCACTTTATTAATATTTTACCGAATGTTTTTCTTGTAATTAAAATTGACAATATATATTTTTTTTGGATAAAAAATTCAAATTTTCTATCTTTCGATCATTTTATGATTTTTAAATTTCCATTTTATAAACCTAAATAATTTATTGTGTCAGTTTCAATATCATCATATTGGTTAATATTTTAAATTTAATTTTTAACATATTTTATATTTTAATTTTCATAAATGTGTACAATGAATGTATTTTATTATTTTTTCTATATTAAGCTCACATTACTCTATATTTTTAATTTTATATAATAATTATTATATAAGATTTAATTTTTTAATATAAGAGAAACATATTCTCCTTTACCTATAAAATTTTTACATATAGAATGTTTTCAAAAGGATCATGGATGTTTTTTTTTATATGATATTTCTTTACGTAATACACCTAAAAATGATTTTCATATAAATAAACATCATTTTACATACATTATTCTTGCTCAAGAATATGATTATAATGTAATATTCCACCATCATTATCTATATGTTCATAGTAATTCCCATTTTTTTTGGTGGAATAATCCATCACATCCATTTTTTGTAAAATTATCTATTATGTACGATCCAATATTTTCTTCTAATGCTTTTAATTTTTTAAAACTATATTTTTTAGTCATTTGATTAATTTTTTTCACCTAGATATCATAAATTGATTTGGATGGGGAAAGTATTATTTATCTATATACCCTATAAATATAAGGGGTAAATACTATAATCCTCTTTATATTTGTTGAATTTTATTTAACAAGGAAATTACTAGGTGTCATTGGTTACCCCTTTATTTTCCATTGGTTAATCACATGGTAATTATAGATGGAATTATTATGTATTTAATTATTTGAATCCATATGAAATGCATTTATATTCCATTGGGTATTATAATATTTTGAATGATACCAATTTGGTTACATGTGTTATTTATTCAATTAATGTGAATGATTGTCAATAATTTTTTTATTACAAAAACCATTTTATATACAATGTTTTTTATGCTGTTGTAAGTGGTTTATTTCAAGTGGAATTAAAAAGTTTATATATATTGACTTGTTGGTTTATATATATCCCTCTTATGAATAGTTAAATAGCTTATTACTCATGAGATAATAAAGCAAAATGACATTTTAGTTTATCATAAGAATGGGAACTAACTCGGAATCTCATGAAAATAATGTTTCCTATAATAATGTTTGGTCCATATTTAAAATATGTTTCCCAATTTTATTCCTATTCAGAAGTGTTTGTAAATATTTATTTTATCATGTTTATTGAATTTCTATATACTGTTTTGAATAATGTTTATGTTATTCCATGTAATATACCAGGATTTATAATCTATTCTTTTTGGATTAGAATTTTCTTATATATATATATATATTGATTCTATTGATATTTTAATATTATGTTCACATGTGATATTTGATTTTGTTCATGTATGTTTACCCTTTCAGAGAAAATGAGATCACCCAAGTCATATGTTTCCATTTCCCTTGATTATAAAAATGATTATAACATATGAGAAGTATATGAGGGATTCTATTGTAGATCAATTGTGGGTATATATTCATAGGGAATGTAAAAAATGTTTCTTATTTATATTTTTCTAAAAGAAACTAAAACATATGATCCTAGGATTTAGAATTTATTTTTGAGCTATAATATTTACCTTATAGAAATTATATGCGATAAAATAATGCCATGCATAAGACCTTATAGTTAGTATGTGGGAATGGTTAATTATTTTTCGTTATTAATATATTTATTTTTTGTATTAGGATAATATTATCTTAATAAAATCGCTACACATGATTCTATATAGGATTAAAATAAAAATGTTAATGTTTTGAGTTGTTATTTTCATATAAAAACATCAATTCCTAAATACTAGAAAGTGTATATGGATGTGTGGAAGCTATAGGTTGGAGTAATCATCCAGGAGAGTGTTGGTTGAGAATTTACCTAATTATCATCCATGTAGCATAATGAGTGGGATTAATACTACACACATGACTTGACATAGGAGGTGGATATTCGGTATCAGATTACACACTATTTATGAACCAATTTGAAGGATTTATTTCCTATGTATATAGATTTATTAGGTTTATAATTTTAAGATAAGCCAATGTAACGCCCCGACCCCAGCTGCCCAGAGTCGGTGCATTACTTCATAACATTGGCATGATCACAAGAAAGATCAAATCTCGAAAGACCGATTGGTTTAGTAGCCTTGGAAACACTAGATATATTCATAAGTTTTACATTACATCATAAAATGAAAAACTACTACAACAACATAATGTTTCCAAAATCCACACTATTAACCCCTCATAATATCCCTGCAAGTCATTCATAATTTACTTCTTCACTACCTGGGAAAAATAAAACATAGAAAAGGGGTGAGCTCAAATGCCCAGTAAGGATAACAATATAGCGGAACATTCAAAATAAGCATAAACATTTAAGGCAATGAATTACTAAAACAAAAGCCTTTTAAAATTGAACTTCAACATAGTATGGCAAAAGTAAAATGAAATAATGCCATTTACTTATTCACATGGATATTCTACTAATCGAATAATCACATGCAATATCAATAACCACTTTCATAATGTTGGAATGCATAATGCTAAACGTTAATTTCTTTATCTAGGCCTCATCCCAAGACCTAGGGGTTACTTCTAACCGGAACCCAACCCGGAGTGCCTCTAATAACCGGACAACAACCCGGAGTGCCTCTAATAACCGGACACCAACCCGGAGTGCCTCTAATAACCGGACACCAACCCGGAGGGCATACTTTTACCAGTCCCTAACCTAGAGGGCTTACTTTAACCAGTCCCCAACCTGGAGGGCTTACTTTTACCAGTCCCCAACCTGGAGGGCTTACTTTTACCGGTCCCCAACCCGGAACATACTTGTTTAGCACATTCATTTGAAGAAAAGTTTGAAATATAACATAAACATTCGGATTAAAACTAGCATACGAAATGTCAATAGTTTCACCATAAACTATGAATGGTATAAAATAGCACATCCACAGTCAAACATATCACAAAACCTTCAATACAATATAGAAGTTTAGTATTATAATAAATCAACTTCAAATAAGCGTAAAATCCATTAAAGGATGTTGACATAGATGAAATCAAAACACTTTTTAGAGAAATATCTCTTTCTATTTTTGAAATCATTTAAGATCCATATAAAATAAAATATTTTCTTGAAAATATTCTTGTAATCTTGTAAGGAAAGCTTTGACGATTTTATAACGGCGGAAAATAACCGCACCCGCCGTATAAGTAAAAAAAACATTCTTATCTCAATTCTGTCGAAAAGGTTAAAAAGGACCTTGTTTTGAAAACGACGGAAAGATTCCTTTATAAACCTCTTATAAAAAGTCAAACAAGGGTATAAATGACTTTAACCCATATTCTTGTAAATAGTAAAAATGTTTTGAAATACATTTCGAAGAAACATGGATGTGGATGATAAAGAGATCCCAGTAGATTATTACGTATAATACAACCTCGGATAATGAAGAGATTGTGAAATAACCCTTACCTTGTACTTTTCCTTGGTTGGAGTAGGTTAACCTCCTGTATAATGGTGAAATAGTTGTTATTAAATTATACAAGAATCATATATAATAATATGATATCATATATGATCTTTTAACATTGATTTGTTAATAATATCTTAGTATTATCATTATATCGGGTGTTAACTTACTTGTTTTCTTTTATATGTTTTGTTACGTAAGACATGTTTGTAAAGGATAGGTTGTATATTATTCATATCCAGAATGATATCAAGTCCTTAAACATCATTTTTAAATCATCAAATGATAATTATACTTGAATGGATACGATGGAGAATGAATCTCATCGCGTTCGTGGAGACGGTAGTCCGTACGTACGCACGAGCGACAATATCATTCTTTTGATATTAAAATAATATATAAATGGATGGTATATCATATATAAAGAATCATTAATATGTTATATTTATTATTTACATGAGTTACACATCATTATTATACCCATCCAAATAATAATATATTGAATAACAATTACACCACGACGTGGAGACGGTAAGCCGTACGTACGCATGTATGGTGACATGTTATTCAAAGGGTGGATAGAATACTGAATATGGTTGTACCATATTTATAATAACATCACAGTATATGTAAGATACTGGAGTTATTATTTTAGAATGGTAAGAACAAAGAAAGAGGAAGTGGAAGAAGAAAGGAACTTAGAAAAGGGTGGTGAAATCATTACCTCTTCTTCGGGTTCTTCCTTTTGATTTGATCAAAAGGGCTCCTTAGGTTGGCTTTCTGATAAAACTAAGGCCTCTAGGTTGTAGTGAGGGATGTTGGGAGATTAGTTGGGCAGATTTTGGCCTAACCAAAAGGCTTTAGAGGTGTGAAGAAATGAGAAGGAAGAGTGCCCTTTTATAAGAGGGGTGAGGGGCACCTTTGGAAAAGCTAGAAATATTAATTTATAATAAATTCATATTCGGTTTCTAATGGCTCCAAAGTTGAATATTCAAAGGTTAAGGTGGGGATAGGTCGAAAACCACTCAACCAATATAATTTAGACAGGTTTGGGTACTTATATTAACCTTATCTTTAAGTATTAACTCTAAGTTAATTAGTTTCACTTTTACAATGTCTCTTTGTATTTTTATATAATATGGTTAATAAACTTACTATATACATCCAAGCGACCCCCAAGTGGTCCATTAATGAGGAACCTATCATAATATAAATCTCTTGGCCGAACCTTAGATTTTTAGGAATTTAATATCAATTAATAATATAATATTTGTTTTAAGAACTATTTTATGTCAATTTTGACACTATTCAATAGTTGATTTTTGTGAAACTCATAACAGATAGATTACTTCAAAAAAAGTCCATTAAATCAATCCTAATATATCATATTAGCCTAGAAAATTAGTTTAATTCATTAAAAGTTTCATATTATATTTATTTGGGTATTTATAATATCAATTATTTTAATTTTTCACTATTTTAGTAATTACTGCATCATCATTGTGTCATAAATAAAATAAATTATTTAATGTCTAAAAATTATAAATAAAATATCATTATGTAGGAAATCGTATTATCTTTCTAATGAATATTTATAATCGAAAATCCAACAGGTATAACCCTATGTAAAAATTGGTCTTCTAAAAGATGTAAGCTTATGCCATTTTTATTTTTATTTTAGCTTTATTAATATAATGTGTCATTATCACTTACAAGTGGATCCATGGGGTCCCAAAATAGACCCAAAGATGCCCATGGTCGACCTTGTATCAACCAATAGGGTTAAGACACGTTTTAGGGTAATTTAGTATTATTATAATATTATTTTTTAACCCTTATTTACCGGATTTACCCTTAACCATGGTAAATAAAATATTTACCGCAGTAATTATTCAAAATGTCTAAAAATAAAAGTTACCTATTTACACAATTTGAACATCCTGATTCCAAATATGGAATCCTTTTTTCTAAATTCAAAACACAGAAGTGGCAGAAATTAATTTAAAATTAATTCCCGCTGTCAAAACAAAAAGCGTGTTTTTAAGAGATAATAACTACCAAAAGATTGACACTTGTTTATGTTCGGTTTAATTGTAAAATTATGTCCAATGACCAACATTATATTAAATAGTAAAAATATATTCTAAATATACTTTAAAACCACTCAAATTCATAATTTATCACTATTAATTATTTTGATTAAAAAAGTTGTTTTTAATTAAAATTTAGTAATTTTCACTATTCATCAAAATATGAAAGTTATCAGAAAAGTACCAAAATTTCACCTTAGGCTAAATTTGATATTCCGAATCCAAAAATGAAGTCCATTTTGAAATATAGAATATATATGATTTCAAAAAGTAGGTATTACTATTCACAACGGCTAGTTTAATTAGTTGTGGTGTGTGTTAGAACTCGAGGTTGCGTACAACACACGCTATCGCATTATTCGAAGGGAAACGTACCATAGAAGCTTGGGGTGTTACATTCTCCCCTCCTTCAATAAATTGCGTCCTCGCAATTTTAAATTGTTCTTCGAAAATAAAAGGTTGAAAATAGAAAATATATTTGTGGGAAAACCCACATCGGAAATTGGGTTACTAAAATTTAGTCTTAATATGAGGAAAAGAGAAATGAAAGGGTCACCACCAAATTATGATCTCGATTAGGAGAACATTGGTGGCAATTAGAGACATATAATTGGAGGAAAAACGTAAATATTTATAGGTAGTGATTGAGGTCATCAATCACAAACAAGTGTAAAATTGAGGTCCTTAAACTCATCAATCTATGATGATTTGAAATACCATCGGTTCAACAAAACATAGGGTATTGGGATAACACATTTTTGACGTTTCAAAATATCTTAGTTGAAATCCCACATCGAAAAATGAATTAATGAGGCCTCTATTTAAAATAAAGAGTGGAAAGTATGAAGATTACCGAAAATAACACATACTAGGGTTCCATGTAAGAAAATATGGATATGGAGGAGAAATCTAACCATCAATTATCTGATGGAGAGTGGTAGAGAACATGGCTATGAAAAGGCCAACAATCCTAAAGCCATAAATTAGTGATGATTTAAGGTACCATCTAGGACAACATTTTTGTTATAAGTTCCTTTTATTAATGTTGAGGAATTTATTTATGAGTTTGTCTAAGATCATAAGGAGATATACTTACTTTATAATTAGAGTTTTATCTAATAATAAATTTCTACCACAAACTCATCTTTCACTCTAAGAGATAATAGAACGTAAAAAAAAATTTATACAGGGTTCCAAAATAAATGAATTTATAATTCATATACCAGATCTTTTAATAAAAACTAAATTATTTAATCCAGGACATCTCGTGGGCCAGTGGTAGGTGATACACCCTTGTCGCCCTTCAGTTGCGGTTTCAAGTCTCGCAGCCTTGCCGGACGCGACGGGTTACCGCCCAACCTCCGGGTTTTCCTTTTATGGTAATCCAAAATAATCCAAACTAGAACTATCCAAAATACTTCTATCCAGACTCACAGTCCAACATTTATAAGTAAGGTAAACATAATGTAGAACCTTTTTACCCCGTAATATCATATGAATACCTTCATCATGTATTCTTTTAATACACTGAAACATCCTGAATTACCATATTCCTTATTGATTACATTCATGCTCCCTTATTCCATATAGAAAGCTGGATATACTTCATTAATCCAAAAATGTTTTAAACCCCAAAAATGATGGAATATACAAATCATTAATCAGTTCGAAGGTAGTCAAGAATATCCAATATAATTTATCCAAAACAATCATGTATTATTCCAAAATCACTACTTCGGTATCAGAACTATATTATGGTTTATCATTCTCTCAACCATATATTTTCCAAAAATTTATCCTGCTATTGAGTCACTTTTCTTTGTTCCACATAATCTCAAGTCCTTAATGAAATAGTACTGCAGTACAATCCTTATATACTCCATAATTATTATAATAAGTACATTGTTGATACAACACTCAATTGACATAATCAACATAAGAACTCTAATCATTCCTCCTCATCTGTGGTAGTATCATAACTTGATTATTATCCAATAGCATCATTTGCGGCATAGTCTGATGACTGGGACATAGGTTCGCATAGTGTCCAAACTCCTTGCAAATGAAGCATTGTACATTTGAGACCATTTTCTCACCCTTGCAGTCACGTACTTTGTGCCCTTTTCCTCCACACTTATAACAAACTCTCATTCCTTTCAGGCAAGTTCCAGGGTGTTTCTTTCCACAGTTACCACATATGATTATCCATCTTTCTCTCTTCCAGCCTTTTCTTCTCTTGCTTCCCTTCAAAGGCATATGACTCAGTAAACTCTTTACTTATCTTATCAACACATGATATTATTTCTTCATATGATGATAATACATGGGTGACTATTTCTCTTATAAATTCTAGCTTAAGACCATGAACGATATGATCCTTCCTTCTCTTTGAATCATGTGTATTTCTGGAGTTCTCATTCCTTCTACTGGGCGCCATTTCTAAACAATGGCATAAACTAGATCAGTTTATGAATCAAAATACATAATCCCATACTTATAAAACACTTGACATAAATTGAACTATTTATGGATATAATCCATAATCATAAGAATGTTTTCTTTGGGGAAGTATATACTCATAATCCCTTCAAAATGATTTGTAAAGAAAATGAGAGTTATCCTAAGCATATCCCCCAGGAGTGTCGTAACCAAGAGTGCAGCAAGGCCCATTGTCGTGCACCAGTTCCCGTTCGAGTCTAGCTCAAAGCAGTGTTTTCGGGTTTTACCCCTAGGTACATCTATGCCAGAGCCGCCTCTACCTGCTCGTATCCAGACAGGGATGTATTGCTCGGAAAACTCACAAAATCTCTACAATACCAAAATTCTAGGAAGTTATTCTATACTAATCCTCAAAGTTCATCTTAGGCCTACGTGCTCTAATCAGAGTTTATCTAAATCTAGCTTCCAAGGTTTGTACTAAACTTCCTCTGATACCAACTGTAACGCCCCGACCCCAGCTGCCCAGAGTCGGTGCATTACTTCGTAACATTGGCATGATCACAAGAAAGATCAAATCTCGAAAGACCGATTGGTTTAGTAGCCTTGGAAACACTAGATATATTCATATGTTTTACATTACATCATAAAATGAAAAACTACTACAACAACATAATGTTTCCAAAATCCACACTATTAACCCCTCATAATATCCCTGCAAGTCATTCATAATTTACTTCTTCACTACCTGGGAAAAATAAAACATAGAAAAGGGGTGAGCTCAAATGCCCAGTAAGGATAACAATATAGCGGAACATTCAAAATAAGCATAAACATTTAAGGCAATGAATTACTAAAACAAAAGCCTTTTAAAATTGAACTTCAACATAGTATGGCAAAAGTAAAATGAAATAATGCCATTTACTTATTCACATGGATATTCTACTAATCGAATAATCACATGCAATATCAATAACCACTTTCATAATGTTGGAATGCATAATGCTAAACGTTAATTTCTTTGTCTAGGCCTCATCCCAAGACCTAGGGGTTACTTCTAACCGGAACCCAACCCGGAGTGCCTCTAATAACCGGACACCACCCCGGAGTGCCTCTAAAAACCGGACACCAACCCAGAGTGCCTCTAATAACCGGACACCAACCCGGAGGGCATACTTTTACCAGTCCCTAACCTAGAGGGCTTACTTTAACCAGTCCCCAACCTGGAGGGCTTACTTTTACCAGTCCCCAACCTGGAGGGCTTACTTTTACCGGTCCCCAACCCGGAACATACTTGTTTAGCACATTCATCTGAAGAAAAGTTTGAAATATAACATAAACATTCGGATTAAAACTAGCATACGAAATGTCAATAGTTTCACCATAAACTATGAATGGTATAAAATAGCACATCCACAGTCAAACATATCACAAAACCTTCAATACAATATAGAAGTTTAGTATTATAATAAATCAACTTCAAATAAGCGTAAAATCCATTAAAGGATGTTGACATAGATGAAATCAAAACACTTTTTAGAGAAATATCTCTTTCTATTTTTGAAATCATTTAAGAGCCATATAAAATAAAACATTTTCTTGAAAATATTCTTGTAAGCTTGTAAGGAAAGCTTTGACGATTTTATAACGGCGGAAAATAACCGCACCCGCCGTATAAGTAAAAAAAACATTCTTATCTCAATTCTGTCGAAAAGGTTAAAAAGGACCTTGTTTTGAAAACGACGGAAAGATTCCTTTATAAACCTCTTATAAAAAGTCAAACAAGGGTATAAATGACTTTAACCCATATTCTTGTAAATAGTAAAAATGTTTTGAAATACATTTCAAAGAAACATGGATGTGGATGATAAAGAGATCCCAGTAGATTATTACGTATAATACAACCTCGGATAATGAAGAGATTGTGAAATAACCCTTACCTTGTACTTTTCCTTGGTTGGAGTAGGTTAACCTCCTGTATAATGGTGAAATAGTTGTTATTAAATTATACAAGAATCATATATAATAATATGATATCATATATGATCTTTTAACATTGATTTGTTAATAATATCTTAGTATTATCATTATATCGGGTGTTAACTTACTTGTTTTCTTTTATATGTTTTGTTACGTAAGACATGTTTGTAAAGGATAGGTTGTATATTATTCATATCCAGAATGATATCAAGTCCTTAAACATCATTTTTAAATCATCAAATGATAATTATACTTGAATGGATACGATGGAGAATGAATCTCATCGCGTTCGTGGAGACGGTAGTCCGTACGTACGCACGAGCGACAATATCATTCTTTTGATATTAAAATAATATATAAATGGATGGTATATCATATATAAAGAATCATTAATATGTAATATTTATTATTTACATGAGTTACACATCATTATTATACCCATCCAAATAATAATATATTGAATAACAATTACACCACGACGTGGAGACGGTAAGCCGTACGTACGCACGTATGGTGACATGTTATTCAAAGGGTGGATAGAATACTGAATATGGTTGTACCATATTTATAAT
Source organism: Viscum album (assembly GCA_963277665.1). NCBI lineage: Eukaryota > Viridiplantae > Streptophyta > Magnoliopsida > Santalales > Viscaceae > Viscum > Viscum album. The sequence continues at coordinate 1,437,190,049 of OY728153.1, read as the reverse complement.
AACATCACAGTATATGTAAGATACTGGAGTTATTATTTTAGAATGGTAAGAACAAAGAAAGAGGAAGTGGAAGAAGAAAGGAACTTAGAAAAGGGTGGTGAAATCATTACCTCTTCTTCGGGTTCTTCCTTTTGATTTGATCAAAAGGGATCCTTAGGTTGGCTTTCTGATAAAACTAAGGCCTCTAGGTTGTAGTGAGGGATGTTGGGAGATTAGTTGGGCAGAGTTTGGCCTAACCAAAAGGCTTTAGAGGTGTGAAGAAATGAGAAGGAGGAGTGCCCTTTTATAAGAGGGGTGAGGGGCACCTTTGGAAAAGCTAGAAATATTAATTTATAATAAATTCATATTCGGTTTCTAATGGCTCCAAAGCTGACTATTCAAAGGTTAAGCTGGGGATAGGTCGAAAACCACTCAACCAATAGAATTTAGACAGGTTTGGGTACTTATATTAACCTTATCTTTAAGTATTAACTCTAAGTTAATTAGTTTCACTTTTACAATGTCTCTTTGTATTTTTATATAATATGGTTAATAAACTTACTATATACATCCAAGCGACCCCCAAGTGGTCCATTAATGAGGAACCTATCATAATATAAATCTCTTGGCCGAACCTTAGAGTTTTAGGAATTTAATATCAATTAATAATATAATATTTGTTTTAAGAACTCTTTTATGTCAATTTTGACACTATTCAATAGTTGATTTTTGTGAAACTCATAACAGATAGATTACTTCGAAAAAAGTCCATTAAATCAATCCTAATATATCATATTAGCCTAGAAAATTAGTTTAATTCATTAAAAGTTTCATATTATATTTATTTGGGTATTTATAATATCAATTATTTTAATTTTTCACTATTTTAGTAATTACAGCATCATCATTGTGTCATAAATAAAATAAATTATTTAATGTCTAAAAATTATAAATAAAATATCATTATGTAGGAAATCGTATTATCTTTCTAATGAATATTTATAATCGAAAATCCAACAGGTATAACCCTATGTAAAAATTGGTCTTCTAAAAGATGTAAGCTTATGCCATTTTTATTTTTATTTTTGCTTTATTAATATAATGTGTCATTATCACTTACAAGTGGATCCATGGGGTCCCAAAATAGACCCAAAGATGCCCATGGTCGACCATGTATCAACCAATAGGGTTAAGACACGTTTTAGGGTAATTTAGTATTATTATAATATTATTTTTTAACCCTTATTTACCGGATTTACCCTTAACCATGGTAAATAAAATATTTACCGCAGTAATTATTCAAAATGTCTAAAAATAAAAGTTACCTATTTACACAATTTGAACATCCTGATTCCAAATATGGAATCCATTTTTCTAAATTCAAAACACAGAAGTGGCAGAAATTAATTTAAAATTAATTCCCGCTGTCAAAACAAAAAGCGTGTTTTTAAGAGATAATAACTACCAAAAGATTGACACTTGTTTATGTTCGGTTTAATTGTAAAATTATGTCCAATGACCAACATTATATTAAATAGTAAAAATATATTCTAAATATACTTTAAAACCACTCAAATTCATAATTTATCACTATTAATTATTTTGATTAAAAAAGTTGTTTTTAATTAAAATTTAGTAATTTTCACTATTCATCAAAATATGAAAGTTATCAGAAAAGTACCAAAATTTCACCTTAGGCTAAATTTGATATTCCGAATCCAAAAATGAAGTCCATTTTGAAATATAGAATATATATGATTTCAAAAAGTAGGTATTACTATTCACAACGGCTAGTTTAATTAGTTGTGGTGTGTGTTAGAACTCGAGGTTGCGTACAACACACGCTATCGCATTATTCGAAGGGAAACGTACCGTAGAAGCTTGGGGTGTTACAACCAACATAAATTATCCAAGGTTATACTAGGCTTCGTATAGGTTGAGCTTAAAAAAAATAAGACAACAGAAGCATATAAAATTAAAAGAAATTTTAATATTGAAATTATATTAATGATAATGATAGATCCCCTATATTATTAATTTTTATACTCATTTAATCCCATTTGGATTTATTAATGGATGGAAATAGAAGTAACAATCATTTTAAACAGTAATTTAGTGATTAACTCGATGAACAACCCATGGGAATATGAGCTTCAATGAGAATAATGTTAATTATTCCAAATGATCCATAATGAAATATTATTACCAATTTTAACACATTACATGTCTGAAACTCACAATATAAGGGATGGATGGTGTCTCATAGAAGATAAAATGATGAATATAGTGATTGATTAAAATTTCAATTTCATGTATGCTAAAAAATGTGGTATAAATAACCATGGGTGTTGTATTAAGGGGATAGGAACATGAATTACTTGTGTAAGAGGTCTCCATTGAGCATCATTATTCTGAGAATAAATGATGATATTGGATAACATGAAATAATAAAATAGAGGTAACACTATAAGACCATTAATAATTTCATTTCTTATTTTTGTAGAACATAGAAATTATCAATGTCATTTTTTTTAATTCAAGGACAAGTAAAGATGATGAGAATACCAATCCTCCTAGTCCAATAGGAAAATGTAATACATATGGAAAAACTACACAATAAGTGAATACATATATACAAGGTACTTTTATTCCCCAATACAAAGTTATATATGTCATTGGATAATTTATTTATTGGAACTCTATTATATCTATGAAATTTTTATATCCATTATGTCACAACCATAGTGGATTGGTTACCTATACTTACTGGAAAAAATTTCAATAAAACACATCTAATAATAACCTATGATATTATATGAATTGAAAATAATAATCACTATCTTGGAAGAAATTATATAATTTGTGTATTGATAACTAGTATTATATGATATTTGGGGAAAATATTTTAAAAAAACTCAATATTATAGATAATCTTATTCTGAGGAAATAGATATGTTTCCCAAGCTTTTAAGGATGATATATATCTTTAAATTATACCATGGTACGTCCGTATATTTATATTCCCTAATCTATTTATATTTTTATGTGATAATTAAGATTTTGAGGACATAATTGCTTTAAAGAGAGAATGTAACACCCAAGGTTATGCTCTATTATTATTAATTTATGTAATATTAAAATTTCATTTTCTATTTTTCCAAAGGATTGAGACTTGATGATAAATTTTTCTCTATAAGATATGAACAAAACTAATGACACGTTATTCCTTTATAAGTGGGACATTATAACAAAAGCTTATAAATCTACGTATTGTTTACCATGTATTATTACTCAGCTAAAACGAAACACATCAATTAAAATTGTCAAAATAAATAGTGGATAATAGATGGAATCAAAATTACTCATGACTAGTAAATCTCATAGATCATATTCAACCTTGACGATCACCAATATCTAATCAAAACCTATAATTAAGAAGTGCACCATGGAAGGATAAATCATAACAAAAAATATATAAAATAAAATAAGAAAAATGTCTTGTAATGTGACAGTGGAATAAATGAGTGATTATTAAGTCAATATATACGAATTAAATTTGAAAATAAAAAATATGTTCATTAAAAATATAGATATTTTAAATATTTTCTATAAAAATATAGGTATTTTTCATATATAAAATTTATTTTATGAAGACCTTTATTGTTATGTTGTAAATAAAAAATATATAACTCACACCGAAAAAATAAGACATTAAAATACTATAAATATATATTTATTTGTTACATATAAACATTAAAATTATTTTTAAAATATTATATAATGTATATATAAATTTAAAAAAATTCAAATCAATAGAGTAGTAAAATTAAATTTCAGGGAAAAAATAATTATTTTTAAAAGTTTTTATTGATGTATATTTTTATAAATGTGTTTTGAATTTTTTAATTATTGATTATTTATCAAAGTATATTAAATTTAAAAAAATTATATTATAAAAAATATTTTAATATATAAATTAGTTGAAATTAATATTCAGGATATTTAATGTTTAAATTTTTTATTTTCTAGTAAATTTTGTTTTTATTTATATGTTAAATTTTCATTTAAAAAATAAAATTTTAAATTTGAAAATACTAATTAGATTTGAGTAAACTATATTATTGAATATATTCTTTTGAAATTAACTTAGAATTTTTTTTGTTGGTTTTTATTAAAAATTATTTTAGGTGAATATTATAATAAACTGATATTTTGACTTTTAGGAAATTATTATTAGATAATTATAAAATGTAAATTTATAAAAACATTTTCATGAACAAATATGAATATTATAATCTAAATTATAAATTTTAAAATATTATTATAGATTATATACCTAGTATTTATATTTAAGAACACAGGTAATATTTTTCTCAATAAATATTTTAAAACATTATACATTTAACATGTTAAAATGTATTATTTTACCAATAAAAAATAGTTTAATGGAAGGGTTTTAAAATTGGGAATCATTTTTTCATAATTATATAATAATGAAAATTATATTATTTTCCATAAAAATTAAATTTCTATTGTAAAACCAAGTTATTGTTTTGAAAATGTAAATTGTAAAAAATAGTGACCCTAGATGTAAAGGGAAGAGAATTTCAAAAACATGTTTTAAATGAATTTGTTATGTTTATATAGACTTTATTTATTCTCATAAAAAATATTTGTCAATTTTTGAGTCAAGTTCATCAAAGGTATATTTCCAATTCTGACATTTTTTGGGTATTTAAAAAATACAACTACCTTTCACATATAAAAGGTGCTCTCATCTCCTCACTTTATCTCACATAATACCACTTTATTTAAAACTAATTTCCTCCCTAAACCCCCCCCCCCCCCCCAAAAAAAATCATATTTATCATAAATGTGTTTTTATATTCACTAAATACCATTCCTCAATGGTTAAACCCCACCCAAATTGGGGTAACCCATGCTGTGAGGTTTAGATTTTTAATTGCCTTTCCCCTTTTCATTTTTTCTGATATATATAGTGTCGTTATAAAATTTATTTTCAATGAATATAAATTAAATATTTATAATAATTATTATAATGTTATTTTATTATACATATTTTAAATTCATTAACCACAAATTCTATTTTACCTATATAAAAGTGCAAATGGCTTTTGGGTTTTCACTGATTACTGCCTCCATAAAACGTCATGTTTTCCCATCACCACAACATGAGGATGGTTATAATGTTGAAATTAAAAAAAAATATAAAAATATATTACATTTTAAATTATAAAACCTATTATTAATTTCTCCCATTCTATGTAAAATAATATTTCCAACCTTAGGTATACATGGACTACGTTCTCAATAGTATAATTTATTTCTAGTTTTATTTTTTCCAAATTTATACATCTTTTTCCATGATATAGGTATTAATTGATATATTAAAAAAAATTAATATTAATAATGCTATGGTATAAAAATATTGATAACCTTCGAAGGATTTGATCAAAAAAATAGTATAATCAATTCAATCATATAAATTATTAGTTTGGAGGAAAAATATTTAATTCAAATTATTAATATTTCCATATCCATTACTCATATTTATATACTAGTATAATTTCTATATATCACATTAATAAAATTCTTATGATATCATTATTCTACATATATAAAGATATTTTAAATAAATGACCAATTAATTATATATTAAGCATGGTATGTTTATGTATAGGTTGGATTGACCACCTAAATGAACAATTCATTGAAATTACATCATTGATAGGTATGAAAAATAATTAACAATTTAATATTATATATGTAATTAATTAATAATTTTTTATTAAAGGTACTAAATATTAAACTCATTAATCATGAAAAATCCCTTTATAGGGTCAAAATATCTCAAAATTATTCATTATCAATTTCAACTTCTAGGATTAAGAAAAATTTACTCATGAAATGAAATTTTTAATTCATAAATAATCAGAATACCTAAATTAATATAACATTGATGAACTAGGAATGCTGACATTTTGAAGAGTAATGAATAATGACACCTCTATTATTAAACTAGTAAAAAATCTATCAAATTTACAATAGCCGACATCAAAAATAATTTATAATTAACTACTACAAATATAGACCATAATTATAAATAGTATTTATAAAATATTGTATATGTGAGAATGTGTTTAAACTAGGTTATTAATATATTTATGATTGTTATATAGGATCTTATTATTAACTCAACTATGAAATTAAATGAGGTAATGTGTTATTTGTATCAATCATAATTTCTTTGTAAATATTTCTCACTCTCACCATGATTCTTTTATTAATGTTTTACTATTACCTGATTTCTATTCACCAAATTCACAAGGATTAACGAGCCATATCGTGTAATTTCTTTAAACATCCATCATTTCAAAGGATACCCATCTTGAAATTTATTTTTTAAAAACCATTAATCCAACTGTAAGGGTTTCATTTCCAATCTTATTTTCAAATTATAATTATCTTTTAAAGAATACCATTCTTAGGAATATTTAGAATTTAAAAAACTATTAACATTTCCCACTTAATATCGATGACTTTTTATATCTTCACTCAATAATTTATTTTATCATGACTCATTTTTAACATGACATGTTTATTTTATGTGAAATATACCACTTCTATTTTCTATCAATAACCTCCCATTTACTGAAAAATATTTTTTAAAATGTTTTAATGTTTTTTAATGTTCTCTGTATAGGTATTTTTCATCAAAAATTTCAAATATATTCTCTTTTTAAATTTTTTCCTTTTCAACATCTATTTAGTCAATGTTTTTTCTATGACACATCCTTTCTAAAAATTTATGGTTATCTAAAATTAAATATTATATCTCATTATTTATAAAATATTTTATCGGAAATTTTTTTAAATATCATTGATGTTTATTATTTTGAAATTGTTTTTCCAAATGCTCCAATAACTGGTTTTCATTAAAATTTACATTCATTAACATACATTATGGTTGATATAGGTTATTTTTCTAATATAACCATCTGTAGTATTTCTTTTTATCATCTATGTAACATACCTAGAATTTAATGTAATGATATGTCACTTCCTTTTTCATCCATAATCTACCTTTATTTATGTTTTTAATTCTTTACCCAACATCCATCCATTTTGGGTACCCTAATATTTATTCAATTGATTGAAGTTTTTTTTATCAAGATTCAATATATTGATTGATTTGGAGAAATTATTATCCAAATTTCACTTCCATTTTATATATTGTGTCAATACTAGATGTTTTATGATACTTATTTAATAACATTTACCTATAATTTTACGGATGTCATTGGATACCCATTTTTTTCTAGTAATATCTTGTTATATATATTGATTTAATTATTAGTTATTTATTTAGTTAAATCCATATAAAATTTTTTATATTAAAATTTTTATTTATGATATGTTTAATGATGCACATTTTTATTACATGGTTCCACCTTCAATAAATGTGAATGTATGTAATTTGTAATTTTTTATAAAATCGATTCTATTTACAATGATTGATGTGATAATTTACTATTCTCATGTGGCTCTCATGAATATAGATGATGATTGGTGGGGTTACATATTACCCTCCTAAGAAATTTTTTTATGTCTCTATATCGTGAGATATGTAAATGCGATTTTATTTTAGTTTCTACTAGTCATGGTCACTGATGGGGTGGAAGATTAATATAGTGTTCCCTATAAAAACATTTGTGCTAAAATGGACATTTTTTTCATTAATTTATGTATATTCGCATGAATGAGTTATTCTATAATGGATCATGTTAATGGGAACATATTTCAATACTATTTTGACTTATGGCTTATGATAATCAAATTCATATGATGTTATTTATTATCTAAGCTTTATTGTGAAAGAATTTTCAAATGTATAATGATTATACCAAGATGATAATCTCATTTTTAATTATGATTTTCAATTTTTATCACTTTTTTTACACTTAATGAGATTTTGAGATCACCCCTTTAATAAGTTTTAATTTAAAATGGTTATAAATATTATTATAATGTGTAATAATTATAGGAGGTAGTCTAGTGTATCTCAATGATAGATAAATTTTCATAAGGTTTATAAAATAAGATTCTTATGTTTATTGTACTCAATGACAATAAACAATACATTCTTAGGATTGTGTGGTAATATTTTAGATGTAATGTTTATCTTATTGAAATTTCTGTAAGATAAAGGAATTTATTTCAAAGGATACTATATGTAGATTTATCATTATTAATTTAATAAATATAGTGATGAGAATACTATACATAATGATAAACTCATCCAAATTTTGAATCCCATAGTACTATTAACTAGGGAACATAATCCCCCCAAATCCTAAATAAACGATTTTTCTATTTTGATAACCCTTTTCTCATTCCAAAAGTCCCAAATAAATAACTCTCCTATTTGACCAAAATATACAATCATCAAAGATAACATCTTCCACCCCCAAAAAACAATGTTATCCCGGAGATGATTACTACTAAACCAACCCACTAGGATTGAAATTAAAAGGGATGTGAATTACTAGAATGATATCAATTTAGGATTCTAAACAAGATACTCCCCTAGAGTATAAAAAACCTGACTCTAATAGCCCAGAATTGATAGTTAATTTATGATATTAACATAATATATAATTGAACCAATCTAATTGATCTCCCCCTCTTCACTTAATTCTGTTCTCCAACCCCGAGCCCCTCCCATCCTTCCTAACCATCAGGAATTTCCGTAACGTAATTGACATCTTCAACAGATCACTTTAGATTTTTCATTCTATAATGGTGTTTAAGAAAGTGTCACCTTAATTGTACCTAAAATATGTTTCTCAATTAAAATACATAGACTATTGGTGGAGTATTTAAAAAAAATTCATGCTCAATTCATGGTCTTTATAATATTAATGACTATTGTACTTATTCAAAAGTGACACATTTTGATATGTTTCTTATCATGGTGGGATTGGATTTTTTTTTAGTCTAGACCTCCCCATTTTTTCAAAAGATTCTATTTTTTCTTATTCTAATGATCATTAGATTTACATTTGCGGTGTGGTGCTCAGAAAATGGAATTTTGGGTATGTCTCCCTAATCATCCTATTTGAGTTCATATCTATCGATAGGTTCTATACTAGGGAATATATTAGGTTTGGTTTTTTGTGGAAATTTTAAAAAACACATTTTGATACCCTATTACTCCATGTATATGTGATGAGTTTTATGTCTCTGAATGACCAGATGAGTAGGATTTTATTATTCCACGAAAAGAATTTCATTTGAGTTAAAATGTCTCCTTTGAGTCCTAGAAATAAAAATACATAAAGTTAAATCATCTGGGACATTTTTCTCATTCATTATAGGGGTCATAGGGATCCTAATATATAGGTTATCAAAAGAAAGTCATTCGGGAATTTTCCCACTAACCTCTCAACTAGTCATACGGAATATGAAGAATCACTCACCTTAGGTCCTAATTGGGTTAATATCAGTGAATTTAATAATAAAACAATGTATGTGGACATTTTTTAAGTAATAACATGATTTGGGGTTTTTCAAGATGATTGATCCACTCCTGGGAGATCTTAGTTCCCCCATGATCACTTATATTCTCGATATGGTTTGAGATGGTGGTATAAAGGAAAGATATTAAAATGCTCAATGTTATTCTATTAGTGGTGGTATCACTAACGAAAATTCAAGTATTATTTATAAGGGTCTTGTCTTTAATGTTATTAATTCATCATTGCCTCAGATTCAGGGGTGGTCCGACCAACACGAAATAGTAATGCTAATTACAATTTAAAATTTTTTCTCAACATTGAATAGAAATTGATTAGAGAATGTTGACCTTGATGGTTGGAAATAAATAATTTAAATATGGAAATGGATGCAGGTCTGGTCATTTTTTTCTAAAGAGAATGAGTTATGTTATAAAGAAGCATACTCCTAACCACTTACAGTGTTAGGACCGATCCCTTGGGTCCCATGTCATGACTACACTAATACCACCTTTCATAGGCTAGGGGCTAGTGACTAGCACCTAGAAGTCATATAAAAAATGGGATTTATTTTCCTAATTACATGTAAAAATCTTACAAATCCAATCCACAGATGTTGGAAGATAAAAACAGTACGTAAAAAAATAAAAGGTAAAATAATAGAAACCTGAAAGCGAATGGGCTAGAATAAAATACAAAATTAAATAGAAAAGTTCAATATCAAATTTCTAGAACCCCTTCGTAGAAAACCCGAAATGAAGGGTTGTTACATAATTATCTATCTAATGATGCAGAACCACACATCGTATGTTGGTAACTTTTAGCTCCAAATGGCCATAATCTACCAAATACTCCTTTAGAGCGATGATCTTTTGAACAAGGCACGACACATGCAGGCAAATCCTATGCAACGGTTAGTAAAAGAATACTTGTTAGGACCCCAAACCACAAAGGTATACCAAAAAGAAATACACAAAGAAGACTAGTTTAGAGGATCACAAAGTGTAGCCTCTAATATGTAAAGTAAAAAATGTAACTAGAGTTAGCTCACAATTTTCTATGTCTAAAGCATAAAAAACAGGATTATTAAATGCAATCATAGAACAATTAGTACTGATGAGGCACATAATCTTTATGAGAATCTTTGCCCCGATGAGGCACATAGACTTGGTGAACCACTTAGACCCAATGAGTCACTAGACCCAAATAGTCACATAGACCCGATGAGTCACTTATACCCAGAGAGACATAGTCATGGAGTAATGTATTACTCAAGTCACTTACTATTGGCATCATTTCCTTCAACTTGATTCATCTCATAGTGAACTTGTTCCAATATAACCTACTCCTCAAGATAATGTTAGTATGTTTACTTCCATGAAAACCCATATAGATTATCTTCTATGGAAAACCTCATCATGAGGGTCTCAACACTGCAAACAGCTTGTCAAACAAACAAAATTTTTAAATATTATTGGAAATTTAGTGAAAAATGGGCAAGTTGGGTTAAGGTCTATCCAGACATGACCCTATCCACTAAGTCCTGCCAACTAGGCCCATCAGTTTGGAACGGCCCACCTACCCATCCCTTGCCGCTTATGTGGGTTGGTTCACTCCACCTATGATATGGCGGGTGATGCATCCCCACTTGGACAATACGGCTAACCGTAGCATTCAATGTGGCCGACCTTGGTGTTCAATGGGGCTAACCACCACCTTCAACATAGTCAGCCACCACGTTCAATGTGGTGGGATTCTGCATGCACTGCCACACATATGTCACCATGTTGTCCTGTCACTGCGTTCGAGCTCCACCATGGCACCCCAACCAAGTTCGTCGAAGCCTTCCACCTTTCAGTGGCCCCTATCCACCACCCAAAATCAGTTTCCAAGGGGATTTCTACAATTGTCCATCGAGATGGTAGTCATGACTATTGGGTGGCTGCAACACCATGTGCATCTGTAGTCCCCAACACACAACAGTGTCGACACAGCCATGTGCCACCTACAGTGGCCCTCCTTCTGTGGGTTTTTGTTGTCCCCATGGTGGCCCATTATCCAAACTATGATCACCATCGTGATCCATGGGTCCATGTCTCCACTTATATATGCTCTAAATTATATCACTGTCGATTTTGGGTTCCTTCATTAAGGAATAAAATATACTAATAGGTCACCATTAACACCCAAGGAATGAATGTTGACCTAGATCGTTTGGCCTTCGTTCGTCTAGCTAGAAAAGTGGGAACAAAATGTTATTAAAACCCACTAAGGTATAACCCCCTTTAGTCTCTCAGCAATAGTACCCATCTTGCTTGGATGATCAATCTGCAGATCAACCTGTTGTTTGGATGACCAATTTTCATTGTTGAAAGAATGAAAAAGGAAGGATGATCACACAAAATTATAACCCCTACCTAAATTTGGTCCGATCATTAATGAATAAAGTTCTCTACATCATCGATCATCAATGATTGATATGAGTTTTGATCATCGATCTGAAATTACTAAATTTGAGCTCTAGTCTCCAAAAAATCATCACCAACAAGAGCCTCCTCCCCATACATTATAGAAACTCTAGGTTTGTGAAGATAATCCTAGATATTTGAAGGGGCTTATTAAAAAAAGAAATTGTCTCTACAACAACATGTGGAATCCGATTGAATATATTATTATTCAATATTTTATTGATGTTCAATTCAAAAAACTAACATTCACCCTCAACCTGTGTCGTTAGAGGTTAAGCCCCGCCTATGGAAAGCACACCCTCATGAGCTCAATGCCGGTATCAGAATGTTAATCAGAGTTACCATTTATGATTTTTTCGAATTTAAATATAAAATAATATTATATAATTATTTTATTTATGGATATGTCCTTTTCAGGTTTTCTCACTAGATACTCACACTTTCTAAAATAAATAAATAACTTGTGTAAACCTACCATCTTGAATTCAACAGTGACCTCATATTTCAAATCTGAGTACATGTTTAATAATTATTTAACTTTCTCCGGAAATCCACTTACTCTTGCTATTAAAAATTTATCATTTTTTGTCAAACCATTATGGGAACATCGGGACATGAATTGCATGATATCTCAATCCCTGGGCTAGGAAGTTCCCTCATTACTTTCTATAAATAATACTAGGAAAATTATAGTCTTTACATTCTCCCCACATTAAGGATTTACATTCCAAAAATCCCAACCAAGGGATACCTAAACAGATCAGGGTAGAAGCCCAAACCTGAGCCATCCATTACAACCTGTTATCCTATAGATTCACATGTAACCATTAAATGCGTACTATAGAAATTGATCACTAACATATGTTCCTCTCCAATCGATCCTTGATATCCACTAAACAATTTGTGTAAGTCACCATTTCATCAATGTCTAACTCACCCCAATCAATTACACGTGATGGGTCGTTTATGTATCTCCTAAGATTGGATATATGGATGATGTCATTCACCTGCTCTATCTACAAAGGTAGGGCCAAGTTGTATCCAACCTCAACGACTCCAAAACATTTCAAAAAATATATAATGAACCTTGTCGGTAACATGCCACCCCAACCAAATCCATGTATCCCACGTTGAGGATATACTCGAAGAAACACATGGTCTCCCTCCTTGATCTCCATGGGCCTATATCACCTATCAACATAATAATTCTTACAGATCTATTCTGTCTTCATATGGTAATATATGTCCCGCACCACCTCTGTTGTAGCCATCACCAATTTCAGGCATGTGATCACTAACTATCTGGGGTCATTCCATCAATGTGGTGACCTCAAGGGTGTCTCGTACAAGGTCTCTAATGGTTCCAAATCAATGGTCAAGTGGTAGATATTTTAGTTTGAATATTCCAAAAGAGGTTGGTTATCCTCCCAACTATCGCTAAAATCATGGATTCAAGCATGTAGCATGTCCTATGAGACCTAAATGTTCAGCTTTTTTTGGTTGTTTGTCTTCAGGTTGAAAGTTGTTCCCAATCAAAGCCGAGTCCCAAATGCCTAATGCAATCCCTTCCACAACTAGGATGTTACACAATCATCATAGTCTGAGACTATAGTTGATGGGACTCTGTGGATTCAAAATATCTCGTACCTATAGATTCTAACCATGCTCTCTACTAAACCCAACTCTTGAATCTCTAGGAAGTGGGCCGAATTGATCATTCATTCAAAGATCACCACGATGGTATCATTCCCTCTGGACATATGTGTTAGTCCCTTCAGGAAGTCCATATAAATTCTATCCCACTTCAACTTTAGAACCTCATGGGGTTGATTTAATCCAACTGTAACTTGGTGCATGGCCTCCACTTTCTAAAAAGTGACCCATCTATAGATAAACTATCCCACTAACTTATTCATCCATAGCCACTATAACTGATGTCAGAGGTATTGTTAGATCTTTTTGACACATTGATGTACCTACAAAAGGGATTTACTGAACTCCCCAAACACCTCCTCCCATTAAATTAATGTTACAACTTTATTTCATCTAAAAATGATAACATCCACCCCACTGTTCACATATCAATCAGGGGAATTCCCTAAAAACATCTGAGCATCTGTAGTCTCACAGACGATATCTTTGTGTTTTGACTCTCATATATGTTGTAAGAGTGGATGGGTAACCAAAATTGACTGTATATAAGATGTTTCATCTCCATACACAAATTATATTTGGAATGAGGCTAAATGTTCAGATGCCTCATTCAGAAGCTGTGAACTGGATTTCCTTCTAAGCGCATCCACCACAACATTCTCCTTGCCATTAGTATTTACTATTTAGAATTCATAGTCTATGAGGAACTCCATCCATCATCTCCTTATCAATTTCAACTACATATAAGAGAATTTATACAAGAGACTCATTTGGTCAGATTAGATGATAAATTATTCACCCATAAGGTAGTGTCAAAATGTATTTAATGTGAAGAATACCACATCTAACTCATATATGTTTGTCTCATTGTTTTTATCATGCTGTCTCAACTACCAAAAAGCATATCACTCCCTTCAACTAATCAATGAGACGATCGATCCTTGAAAGAGGATACCTATTCTTCATGGTCACCTGATTTAAGTGATGGATGTCCACACATAACCCCAAGATCTCTTCTTCCATCTTAGAAAAAAATATTGGGGCTTCCCATTGTGAAACACTAAGTCTCACAAAGTACATACTCTAAAATTCCCCCATCATTAATCTCAATTCATGAATCTCTGTAAGAGTCATCCATAATGCCAGTATAGATATTAGTTTCTTCCTCATGTATACGTCAATGCAGAAGTCCACCTACCCGTGACAAGGTATTCTATGAACATCTTCTGTAAATATTTCCTCATACTCATCCAACACTACAAGAAAAAAATGAATCGTCTCTTCCACTGCACTAAGGGAAAATCTATCCATCTAAATAGTGATCAGTTGCACCTACCTATTCATGATTCTATCTCATAATGTCTGGGATTCCTTTTTTCTGACGATGGAAAATCAAATTCCATCACTTTAGAAATATCAAACCCTTTTTCCTAAAATAGTAAATCTGTGTATTAAGTGTAGATAATCATTACATTAGAAGAATGAAATCATAAGGCAGTGATGCTACCATGACGAGTTTATAACATAAACCTTCACCTCAAGGGCCAAATAACACTGTTTTCATAATTATTATTATCAAGTCCCATCCCATATGTATCTCAAGATGTTAGGGTTAAGTCATCATTTTAACAAGAAACCAAATTTCCAGAACAAGATTTGTGGCAAGGAAGAATGATTAGCACATTTGATGACTAATACAGAAGATAATAGTTGAAACTGATCATACCCTGAATCATTTGTAGAGACTTAGGGACATATGCCTCACCCTTATGCAATGTCCCATTCCCGTATCCTCCAGCTCTCTAAGCCAAGTGTTTATTACTTGGGGATGGTAGTGGTAATATTTCGAGGTGTATACCACTAACTTCTCCTCTTTAATCTCCATTTCCATGTCTGATTCCCTATAGATTCATTTATTCCTATCAATATCTCTACGTCCATGGACCATCCACAATTTCCCTATCAGCAACCTGATGGGCAGGATAATCTCTACCAAGATGTCCCATACCATCTCATGAAGTGAATTGCCTATCTGAAGTCTGATTATACTCACCCTATGATCCTTGAGATATAGATACCCTATATGGGGACGTCCTCTCAGAACATCTCACATGTCTAATTCCTTGATACTGATGTTGTTTTCCCGCTCCTGATAACTGTAATCATGTTTGACAATGCTGATATCCACATGATGTATCCACTCAACCATGGGACTTTTAACCACAAGGTTTCACTGTAGCACCCTAGAATAACTAGGGATGCATAGAGCGATTTCATTGGATCAAATGTCCCTAAACACACCTCACTTGGAGGATTGACCATTGATGCACTTATTGTATTGTTTTCATTTAGTATCAAGAATGGTTGGTATTCTTCGATGAACAGTCAGGTACCGACATATCATCCTACCAAAGATATAGATGCTCATGGTAATGCATTTCCCTAAGATATCCTTGGGAGATCCCCTATTATGATAAAGGTTCCCAAACTCTATCCATGGAAGACTCACCTCATCATATGATTGGGTAATCTAAACCCTACCATCGGCCTACTGAGCCACATATGAGGCCCACCCATAGGACCACCATATGATCTAACGATGTCCTAATGGGAAGGAAAATTTAGTCACCACCATAAGCATTTCCTTAACCGCCTGTGATTAGTAGTCACCTCAGAACCTATGGGGATATGTCACTGAAACTCATGAAGTACCCTCTGTGTGAGCATCTCATTTTTTGGTATTATGAGTACCATGGGATTCTCTATATGTGGTGGTATAGATGGTACACCACACGGAGTTATTGTCTCTTGTACAAACCCCTATCTACATCTTATCACCCGGCGGACCATCCTCGTGATCATGCAGGGGAATCATGGATGGCTGTCTATGTGAAAAAATATTGAATCAAAAAATAATGTACCATAATCAATAGACTATACCTAGTGTGATGACTCAAGAAGGACATGAAAAAATAAACCCATTCATAAAGGATGCATGTACCATAATATTTCCCTGTAACTATTATTCTCATGTACCTCATTGAAAAGTATAATTCATGGTCCTTTTGTATAGATACGTCAGTTGCCGCACCAACACTGTATTTCCTACCTTGTAAGTTGAAACCAAAACTCATATCATTGTTCCCCCAAATGAAACTCATATACTCTGGGTTCATACTACATATCTGTCCTCCATTGATACAACTCAATCATGACCCGTCCACTAGGTCCCATGTTGTGACTACCCGAAGCCCAACTCCCAAATGTCGGGGGTTGGGGACTAGTGCCGAGTAGGCCTATCCCACAAAATGGGAGGCATTTTCCTATGTACTTGTACACATGCACACAACTCCATGCCACATATGCTGGAATGTAAAAACACTATATCAGAAAACAAAACTTAATACTGTAGAAAACTAATGATGGTTTAGCTATAATAAAAGAAAACTGAAATAGAAATGTACAAGCTAATGTACTTAGAAATCCTCTGCAAAAACCCTACCTGAAAGGTAGGAATAGAAACAGTTGTGTGAAGCCATAAAAGCACACATCATCTATTGGGTCACTCTAATCACTACATGGACCTGGTCCACCAAGGTCTCTATCAATGTGTTGATCGTGTACATAAGAAATGACATGTGTGGGAGAAGCCCATGCAAGGGTGAATAAAACATTACTGGGTTGGGATCCTAAACAAAAAAGGTATAAAACAAAGTAATACACAAAGAAGACTGCCAAATAGGTACATGAAGTGCGTCCACTATGAGGCATAATTAAGAGAGTCACTAGTTTTATCTCACACAGGTATATGTCTATATTAGGAAAATAAATATTACCATTTGTGATCACAGAACACTCGGTATTGATGAGGCACCATGTCTTGATGATACTCTTAGCCCCGATGAGTCACTTTGACCTAATGAGTCACTTATACCCGATGATTCAGATAAACATGATGGGTCACATAGACCTGATCATTCATGAATACCTGAATAGAATTAGTCTTGAATTAACATTGACATCATGTCACATAGACTCTCTATCAGAACAATCGAGGAGATTCTGCTCATAGCACACTTGTTTTGGGAGAAACTATTAATCAAGAATAATTCATATTTTTACATCCATGAAAACCAAGATATATTATCTCAAAAGTAACACCTCATCATGTGGGTTGCAATGATTAAAATGACTTATCAAATGGACACATGGTTTGAATATAAGGGAAAATTTATTGAAAAGGTGTCGGTTATGTATGGGTCTGGTTCGACCTGGTCGGGCAGACATAACCCAATCCACCGGGTTCTTCTGACCAAGACCTCTGGTTGACCCTACTTGTAGGGTCCAACATGTAAATGATTTGCTAAGACCAATACGGTAGCACGACCTATTGCCAGTCTGCTACGCCAGCCTAGCCCGACCTGTTGGAGCGGGTCGTTTTTCTCCCCCCAGGATGCAACGGGTGCCGCATCCCCCCTGGCCAACACAGGCGACCACAATATTCAATTTTGTAGACCACCACATTCATTTTGATTGGCTTCCACAGTCTAGATGTACTGCGGTCCCCTTCCATGTCTACTGAAGCCCGCTCTCGGCCTTCGAGTTGGAGGCTGATGCGGCCAGGTGGTCTTGTTGTCGCGTGCCTCTATAGACGGTCCTCTATCCATGGGTCCACCCCATCATCATCATAGACCATTTTCTTAACTAAACTAACCCTATAAACCATTGGTCACATTCTCCATTGTCATGTGCTCCAAATTATCTCATCATCGATTCAAGATTCTGTCCATGTTTTGATATCCTAGAAAGAATCAGTCATAACCACAGAGGGTATGTCGGTGAAGAGCACGCGAGAAAGAGAGAGGACCATGAACACCCAATGAAAAATTATTGACCATGTTCATTCAGCCTTCATTCATCCAGTTGGAAAATGGGAACTATAAGATAAATATTATCACTATAGTATAAGACCATTTAATCCCACAGTAATAATACCCATTCTACATGAATGATCGATTCATATATCATCCTTTTAGTGGGTTAAAATGAATTCATTATTGATATAAATAACGGGGAATAATTATCACACAGAAGTAAAACATATTCCTAAATTTTGTTCGATTTCTGAGAAAGAACATTCTTCATTTTTTCATTCATTGATGCTTGATCTGAATTCTGATCGATGATCTCACATCACTCGATTCAAGATCCTACCTCCAAACATTCATCATCATTGATATCCTCCTCCACTATACATTGGAATTATCTAGGTATATTTAAATTACCCTAGATATTTGAAAAGGATTATTAAAAAAATTAACTATCACTGCATCAACACATAGCATCCTATTTCAAATAATTTTATTTAATATTTTAAAGACGTTCATGTCCAAAAAATATCGTTCACCCATGACCCACGTTGGTAAAGGTTAGGTGAAACCAAGGGAAATAACACCCTCATGAGATCAAAAATGGTCTCATATTTTTAATCTTAGTTTCCAATCATGATTCGTTATTATTTTTTAAAAAATAGTATTTAATTTTTTTATTTTGTGTTACATTATTTTTAGGATTTCTCAATGGAGACATCTCCCGATAAAATTAAAATCATGCCTAGGATAAACCTCTATAATTAATGAAATAGTACCCTAGGATTTATAATATGGGAACTTGTTTAAAATTTATTTCACTTTCATATAAAATCTATACACACGCTATTAAAAACATAACATTTTCTAGAAAACCATTTCGTGCACACCGTGCCTCGGAATCACACTCTATCTCAGCACCTGGTCATAGAATTTTCTCAATTAACATCTAAATATAAAATCAATAATATCTTATTCATACAAAATCGATAACGAGAAGGACCACCAATTGTCCATGATGTCAGGTTATTTATTGAGGAAGTGAAAGTAAGATAATCATTTTTAGGGAATTTCCCATTACATAAGTGGTAAAAAAACATAGGTCAAATTTCAATCAAACATTCCAAAAACCATTGTAACTAGATATTGAGTTAAGGTAAATAAAAATTTTGAAGAATAAGGTATAGGGGAATCAAAAATAGATGATGGTTTCAAGAAGATATCATATATGGAGACTGAGCATAATTTATGTGAGGACAGTAAGGTACCTGATGGAGAACTCAATGAACAGTTCCACGATATAGTACATGTTGAAGTCTTGAAACTGATGGGAGCATATGAGAGAGTGGTGAATAAGAAATACATGGATCTTTTTAATCACTCCATGTAATAAATGATTGAATAAAAATTCTACATCAATTCTTCTAATGTTGATTTCAATAAAATCTATGTGAGAATAATTTTAGAAGGAAATAATGAGGAACAAAGGATGTGGATTAACAAACAAGATCATATTTAAGTGGGGGGGTTCTCAACAAAACGAATATCAATTTGGATGAATATATCAAGACATGGGATATATTTGGAAATGATTTTTAAGCTCTTATAATGGATGATACGGAAATATTGGTAAATTTGATCTAATGGGAATTATATAGAGTGGTTGAGTCCAATATACTTAGTCTTTTCCTTAATGATTTTGTGACCCCTTTATGTAGATAATTATTTTATGTTGGATTTGTTTGGTTTCCAAATTTTTCCACAACTGTACCATTGAAATAAACATTGACTTTTCACTCAAGAAATTTTTTCTTCATTTAAGACATTATAGGATTATGTCATCATATCTTTCGGAAAGGAAATATATAAACAAGTGAACTTTTATGTTCAATAAGGGTCATGAAAAATGTAATCTACAATTTGTAAATGAGGAATAATCCATATGGAAATGTAAATAAATAAAATTATATTCCATTTATTCTATACCATGAGCTTGAAGAATAATATGGAAGGAATATATGATGATCAAATAAGTATTAATAATTACATGGGATTTATGTATATCCATGTATATCATAACTATTATAATAATCATATAGAAATCAATAACTAATTTAATAATGATGTAATGCATGTTCTTTGAAATCATATACTTACCATAAAACCCTCATTTAGGGAAATATTTCCTAAATGTTTTTGGGCATGGAACAGTACCCAAACTAGATTTTATCACTAGACATACTGATGCATCAGGGGGGCTCAGGTAGGCCCCTAAAATCACATACTATGTTAAGTGGATTCATCATATTAAATAATAGAATAACAATTCAATTCATAAATTACATAATCATTGATTTTGAAAAACTATCCTATGAATTGTTAATTATTTCATTAGTCAAATAGATCAAAAAAATCATGAGAATGAATATGGAATGTATCATTACAACATATCCCCATGAGAGCATAATTTTAATTTAGTGTGATTATTGTTTATCTATAAAGTTAACATAAAAATATAATAAAATACATTTTTGACGAAAATACCCCATTCATTTTGAAATAAAATTTTAAAAAAACGTATTTCAAAATGATTATGAAATGTATATTATTTGATAATAATCATGGAAATATATAATGTATTCCTAAAATCAGTGAGTAGCTATGATTGGTTTGACACCGTGATATTTTAAAATATGAGCATAATATTTTATAGCGTTCATGAAATGAAAAACCAAGTGTATAAGGGATTATAACATCTTGGGATTTTAGGATATATTTATATTTAAAAAAATTTGGTATTTTTGTTAGCTTAAAATACATAAAAAATAATGTCTGAACGAAACACGATACACATGTAAAATATTTTTATTTAATCATAACCATTATAACATAGAACATAAATTATTTTGTATAAATATCAATAAATAAATTATGAAAATTATATTTTCCAAAAATGTGTGAAATAAATACAATTTATTCCTATTTATTAGAGAAAATTTATTACCATTTGAATTAAAAATAATTATTTTCATAAAAAACTATATTTCTCTAAAAGGTGGTTTATTTTCAAATTACATACATAATTTATAAATAATTTTTCTTACAAATTTTTTAATATTTATTTGAAAAAAAAATTCATTTTCTAAATTTAAAAGTAAAAATTATATGATGGTTAATATATTTTATTTTTTTGAAAGGATTCATTTTTTTATGAATAATGATTAATACTAAATTTTAATTTAAAATTTCCTTCTAGATTTAAATATTTTTAAAGTAAAGTTATATTTTAAAATAATTTTAATGTAATATTAGATAAATTATATAAAAATTAACCCAATTTAGTTCATTTTAATAATTTTAATATATAATGTTTCTAAAAAAACATTGTGAAATTTGGAAAATTTTCTCATTAAATGTAATATTTATCATAACATCCAAAAAATTTATTTTTAACTATATTTTTTAGTTATGTAAAAGGAATTTGGAAAAATAGATTCTTTTTTTTATCTGAATAAGTTATGTTATCTAACTTTTTCATCTTAATTTTTTATAATAATAGATAGTAAAAACACTATAAATTATTTACCATGGTTATGGTAAAAACTAATTAATAGGGGTTTAAACTAAAAAAAATAATTAAAATTAAACAAACACTTGTATAAAATAATATATATGTATATATATCTGTATAATCATTTATATATCTCCTGAATAATCCATTTTTATGGTTTTTTCATATTAAAAATTTAGGTACACCTCCTCCTTCTCAAAAATTACTAGTGTGACACTCGCCTAACTTATAAAAGATCACCCCTAGACTTTCTTCATCATATATTCAAACCCATTTCGTAAATAAAATACATTCCCAAGGACACTTCACAACATTAATTCTATCATACTATAATCTGTGATATGGTTATAAATTCTTCATTTTAAAACATTTGGTATAATATGTAGTGACCCATACTTTACATACATTGTTATTACTTCAGAATTGAAGCACACTTATTACAACATATAACAAAACCAAGAAAGGACCGTATAGGTATAGTGTCCTTAGAAACTAGGAAACATAAACAACTAGTTCATAAAGCATGTACATTGCCTCCCATTTATTTCATCATATCTAGAGTCCCTTTTTGGCATATTCTACTTAATAACCTTCTTCCTGACCTGGGGAAATAAAACATACAAAAGGGTGAGCTCAAATGCTCAGTAAGGGTAAACAAAAGAAATATCAATCACATCATATACATAAGCACATAACTTTTGGAAATCTAAACCTGCAAAAGAGATCATAATTTCTTAACATGGGATAAATCATATTGGTGAAATGTAACCCCAATAATCATAACATAAAACATGAAACTTTTTGGCATACACACATAATCATAGAGAATCATTTCTTATTAGTCAAGACTCATTTCCAAGACTATCTTAGTGGACAAAGTCCATTTCTGAACCGAGTTCACTCCTCGTTTCAGTCCTATTTCACTTAACCGGTATAACCTACCAATCCAGCCATGTCTATCTCATGAGATATAAAATCATTACCAAATGCATTGGTAGGAGATATAGGTCCCACCTATCTCATAATGATACCATTATTATGTGTGCCACAAAATCATAAACCATACATCATAGCATAACCCATGTAATAAAAATGGGAATCTTAAACATCGTGACATCATAAAACAATTCATATAAGATAAAGGAATTCATAAAAATATTTCCATCACAACAAAATCAAATACATGTAAAAATAGGGATATAAATAGAACCCTATATTATCTTAGATGGAAAATAATTTTGATAAAACTCTTGAACTCCATTATTGAGGAAAATATCCTTTCTACTTCAAAAACATTTTCCTTTCTTAACATGTCATAAAATATTAAACTAAAAGAAGTTGATTAAAAATAAACTTGAAAACATTTAAAGGAATATTCTTGGAAATAATGTTTTAAAAATCCATTCATTCCGTATAAGTTAAAAGAAAACATTCTTCTCGTACTTTTGTCAGAAAAGTCAAAAAGAACCTCGTACGAAAAATGAAAAAAGTTTCCTTCCATATCTTTTACTAAAAACTCACCGAAGGGTAAAATTGGATTTAAAAATTTTTAGGTGGATGGAAATTATATTACATATTGAGGAAACATGGATGTGGATGATAAAATACACCCCAGTAAATACCAAAGTATAAACAATCTTGGATAAAAATGAGATTGTGATATTTCCCTTACCTTAGGTCCAATATGAATTGTATGTGTCCGAACCTCCTGTATAATGATTTAAATAATATTGTTGACTTATTACAGAATCATACATATTTTTATGATATCATATATGGTCATATTATTAGCTTCTTAGTAGTAATATTTCATTGCTACTTGTTATTTGAGTGTTTATAACTTTTTGTTCTTATGCGTGTTTTGTCAAATAAATTCTTATTATTCACTTTAGGTTATAGATACCTCATTTCCAGAATGGTATTATTGTAATATATATCATATTAATTCATTCAATTAATTTATACAATCATTATGAAATAAAGATCATGTAGAACGAGTCACATCACATCGTGGAGACGGTATTCCGTACGTACGCACGAGTGATGATATCGTTCTTATGATCGTGGAATTGTATTGGAGTGTATGTATAGTATTTCAGAATAAGTATCACTTTATAATAGTCATATAGAGTCATTATTTACACCATTATACCCATCCAGGTAAGGTGGTGGTGGAAAATAGATTACACCACGGCGTGGAGACGGTATTCCGTACATACGCACGCGTGGTGATTTCTTTTTCCGTAGGATGGATAGATGGTGAAATATGGTTGTTTCATACTTATAATAACATATAAGTATATGAGTGATATAGATGTTATTACTTTATAATGAAACAACTAAATAAGAAGAAGTTGAAGAAGAAATAAAGATGAAAGAATCGGTAACAGACATTACCTCTTCTTTGAAGTGTTTCTTTGAGACCTCCTTTTAGGGCACTAAAATGGGTCTTTGAAGAAGACAAGAACCTCTAGGATGTTTCTAGAGAAGTGGAGAGAATAAATTGGCAGGGGTTGGCAGAGATTGAATGCTCAAAATTGTGTGAGGAAGAGGGGGAGGAGGTGCCCTTTTATAAGGGAGGAGAGGAGCTCCTTTGGAAATACTAAAAATATTATTTTATTATAAAGTCAAGTTCGGTTTTAAATAGCTCCAAATTGATTTATTTCGAAGATAAGGTCGGGATGGGACGAAATCCACTCATCCAGTATAATTTAGACAAGTTTAGGTTCCTATTTTAACCTTATCATAAAGATTTAACTTTAAGTTAAATAATTTTACTTTTACCGTGTCTTCTTTTGCTCTTATACTATAAGGTTAATAAACATACTATAAGATACCAAACGAACCCCAAGTTGTTTATTATTAATATATATAACCTTATCTAAGTCATTTGGATGATCCTTAGATTCTTAGGAATAATGTAACAATTACTAATATAATATTTGTTTTAAAAACTATTTTATGTCAATTTTGACACTATTTAGTAATTAATTTCTGTGAAAATCATAACAGAATGATTATTTGGAAAAAAGTTAATCAAATCAATACTAACATGTCATATTAATCTAGAAAATTATTTTAAGTCATAAAAAGTCTCAAATTACATTTATTTTTGTTGTTATAACATTAATTATGTCAATATTTCATTAAAAAGATAATTACTGCATCATCTTTGTGTCATAAATAAATTACATTATTTAATGTCTAAAAATTACAAATAAAATACCATTATGTAGGAAATTTTTTTATCTTTCTAATGAATATTTATAGTCTAATTTATCTTATGTATAATCCCATATTAAAAATGATTTAGTTATTAAACTTTGATTTTAACTATTTTAACCCTTCTTTAAATAAATTAATAATAAATGTCCTAATCTAATCCATGTGGGCCTAAATGGTCATATTTTATTCCTAAGTTTGTTTTTGGTCGAATTACACTTGTCCAATAGAATTAGGACATGTGTTAGGGTAATAATAATATCATTTTTACCCTTAAATACCCTATTTACTTTTAACCGTGGTAAAAAAAGTAAAAAATTACTATTCACCAAAAAATTATTTTCATCTCATTGAACCACATTTTACTTACTGACATCAACCGTGTCTCTCGGATTTTCAAAATTCCACTCACAGAAGCGGTAAAATTATGTTTTATGAAAAATTCAGTTTTTTAACTACCACTTAGTGGTTTCACTATTCATCAAAAATTGAAAGTTTTTAAAAAAATACTCAAATTTCACCCTAGGCTAATTTCGATATTCTGAATTCAAAAATGAAGTTCATTTTGAAAAATAAAATTTATAAAATTTTAAAAAGTGGTTATTAATATTCATAATGGCTAGTTTTAATAATATTTTAATAGCATATCATTGTTTATTGAAACTCGGTATTGCGTACGACGCAAGCTACCGAGGAAGGTCGTGATTTCGTGTAAATCAAGCCAAGAAAGTGTTGTGTGTAGAAAAAGATTCCTTTGATGATTTATATAACATAAAAGTCTCAGGTGTTACATTCTACCCCCCTTAAAATGAATTTCGCCCTTGAAATTCATCACTTTGTAACAAACAGATGAGGATACCTCTCCCTCATCATATCCTCAAGCTCCCATGTAGCTTCTTCTAATTGGTGGTTCCTCCATAAAACATTCACCAATCATGTGGTATTATTTCGTAGGACTTTTTCGCTATGATCTAGAATCTCTATCGGCTGTTCTTCATAAGAAAGATCATGCTCCAGCGGTACAAATTCTAAGCTGTGTACATGTGAAGGATCAGGTATGTACTTTCTCAGGAGAGATACATGGAACACATCGTGAACATGAGAGAGATTTGGTGGAAGCGCCAATCGGTAAGCTACATTCCCAAGACGATCTAGTATTTCAAAAGGACTGATATATCTAGGTCTCAACTTCCCCTTCTTTCCAAATCTCATAACCCTCTATTAGGGAGATATTTGTAAGAACACTTTATCACCCACTTCAAACTCTAGGTCCTTTATACGGTTGTCGGTATAACTTTTCTGTCGACTCGGAGCTGCTCTAATGTGTTGTTGAATAGATCTGACCTCTTCTGCCATTTCATCAATGATATCGGGTCCTAATAGCTTTCTTTCCCCAGCTGCATCCCATCAAGTTGGAGTCTTTCATTTCGTTCCATAGAGAGATTCATAAGGAGCCATCTGAATACTGGAGTTAAATCAATTATTATAAGAAAATTTCACCAAAGGTTGGTGTTGATCCCAACCACCTTTGAAATCCATAGAGCATGCTCTCAATAGATCTTCTAGAGTTTGAATTGTTCTCTCAGACTGACAGTATGTCTGAGGATGATAAGCAGTGCTAAAACTTGACTCTGTATCCAGAGTATGCTGAAGACTTCACCAGAACCTCGAGGTAAATCTCGGATCCCGATCAGATATAATAGAAAGTGGTAATCCATGCAATCTTACCACTTCCTTTACATATATCCTGGCAAGCTGATCCAGAGATAAATCCTCTCTACTAGTAGTGAAGTGTGCAGACTTTGTAAGACGATCAACAATGACCCAGATAGCATTATTGCCTTTGGATGTTTTAGGAAGTCCTGTGACAAAGTCCATAGTGATGTTTTCTCATTTCCATTCGGGTATGTGTAATGGTTGAAACATCCCCTTAGACTTCTGTCTCTCAGCTTTAACTTGTTGACAAACCAAGAATCGAGAGACAAATTCAGCAACATCTCTTTTCATGCCATCTCACCAGAAGTACTCTTTCTGGTCCCAATACTTCTTCGTGCTTCCAGGATGAATAGAGAATGAAGAACTGTGAGCCTCATCAAGCAGCTCCTTCTTTAATTCGGGGATTGGAGGAACACAAACCCGATTCCTGAACTTTTTTATCCCATCACAATCAAGGTTGAATTCATGAACATTTCTCACATTCTTTTGTAACTCGACATCTTCTTTCTGTGCCTCTTTAATCTTCACATGTATAGATGGTTGAACAATAATTTGAGAAAGATACGATTTTCCCCTTTCATTATAATTCTAAGATCCATCCTTTGTAAATCCATAAATATTGGAACTTTTGTGATCCTCATCATGGATAAACTAGTATGGTCTTGTCGACTTAATGCATATGCTACCTTGTTTGCTTTCCCAGGGTGGTAATGTATTGAGCAATCATAATCCTTAATCAGCTCCAACCATCTTCTTTGGTGCATATTCAGATCCTTTTTTTTTAAAATATACTTTAAACTTTTATGATCAGTATAAATATCACACCTTTCACCATAAAGGTAATGCCTCCAAATCTTTAATGCAATGATTACCGCATATAACTCCAAATCATGAGTTGGGTTATTTTGCTCATATATTTTCAACTATCATGAGGCATAAGCTATCACCATATCATTTTGCATAAGAACACACCCCTATCCCTTTTTGGATGCATCACTGTAGATCACAAACCTTTCTCCACTACAAGGTAGTGTGAGCACATGTGCATTGGATAACCTTCTTTTCAACTCCTTGAAATTCTCTTCACATTCCTCCATCCAAACAAACTTAACTCCTTTCCGAGTCAACATGGTGAGTGGATTAGATAATCGTGAAAAATCTTTCACAAAACATCGATAATATCCAGCCAAACCATGAAAAATTCGGATCTCGGTTACAGTTGTGGGTCTTGACCATCTTTCGATAACCTCTGTTTTTGCAGGATCCATAGATATCCCCTCGTTTGAGATTATGTGACCCAAAAATGATACTTTTTGAAGCCAAAATTTACACTTGGTAAATTCGGCATAAAGCTTCTCCTTTCTCAGGGCCTTCAATATAATTCTCAAGTGATCTTCATGTTCTTCCTTGCTCTTTGAATAGACAAGAATATCGTCTATAAAGACTACCAAAACTGATCAAGATAGTCTCTAAATACTCTATTCATTAGATCCATGAAGATAGCAGGGGTATTAGTAAGACCAAATGGAATCACCATAAATTCATAGTGTCCATACCTTGTACGGAAAGTCGTCTTTGGTATATCCTCCCTTTTGACCCTTAATTGATGATACCCTGAACGAAGATCAATCATGGAAAAGTATTGAACTCCGCGTATTTGGTCAAATAGGTCATCAATGCGCCGGAGAGGATATTTGTTCTTGATAGTGATCTTGTTAAGTTCTCGATAATCAATGCAAAGTCTCATTGATCCATCTTTCTTCTTAACAAACACAACAGGTGCTCCCCAAGGTAACGCACTAGGGCGTATGAACCCCTTATCAAGATTCTCTTGGAGTGGCTTCTTCAATTCCTGAAACTCAATTGGGGCCATTCTATAAGGTGTCTTTGAAATAGGCAAAGCACCCGGTACGAGTTCTATTGAAAAAACAACTTCACGATTCAGTGGAAGACCCGGTAATTCCTCTAGAAAGACAGCATCAAACTCCCGTACAATGGGCATATTCTTAATCATGATTTTATCACCATCCATTTGAGATAAATAACCTTCATTTAGTGGAATCAATACCCATAAAATGGAAGAAATTTCCACTTGAAGGTTATGTTCATCCTTGCATCGATAGACGATCATAGATTGATCTTGAATATGAAATGTGAATTCCCCTCTTTGGAAATTGATATGAGCTCCATGTAGAGAAAGAAAATCCATGCCAAAAATCACATCAAATTCCACTATAAGAAGGATCACATGATTTGCAG
The DNA here is from genome assembly GCA_963277665.1 of Viscum album. NCBI lineage: Eukaryota > Viridiplantae > Streptophyta > Magnoliopsida > Santalales > Viscaceae > Viscum > Viscum album. Next base: position 1,437,160,777 of record OY728153.1, on the reverse strand, counting down.
GAAGCACTTTCCCACAAACATCAATCGGAGAATAATTATAAACTTTTGATGCAACTGTTTTGCCATTCTGTGTTGTCACAGCTAACTCAACATCTAATTATTAAGGTAATACGGTGATACCCTTAGAAAATTATTCAGAAATAAAGGAGTGGGAGGATCCATAATCAAATAAAACATTTGCTACTTTATAGTGGATGGTAAGTGTATCTTTCACCACATCGTTATCTTACTCCACATCGCTGATAGAAATTGCATGTGACTTTCCTTTGTCTTTAGCCTTAAGAGTTTGTTGACGTCGACCATCATCATCAACCCTTGGATTAGGGAATTTATTGGCATAATGTCCCATCTCCTTTCACTTGAAACATTGAAGTGTAGTAGGTTCATTCTGTGTATCCCTTCCTTTGTTTTCATCATTAGACATCTTCTTTCCATCATCGCGGAATTCAAATGCCTGATGACCTTCCTTTCCACATTTGAAAAATTTACTTGTCCCTTTAAAACAACTCCCTCCATGTTTCTTTCCACACTTTGAGCATAAGGGAATGCTCATCTGCTTTTCAGTGTGCTCTTTAGATTTTCCTTTGAATTCCATTTTCCTCTTCTTATCAAACCCATATGACTGATGGGTTACTCCAATCTCCATCGCAACTTTGAGAGAACATCGAACGATTTCCTCGTAGCTATTGAAGTCCCTTATGGCTAAGGCCCTTTGAAGACTTGGTTTTAAGCCACTAAAGAATCGATCGATCTAACTCTCAGGTTGGATAATAATACAAGAAGCGTACCTTGCAAGTCTTGTAAAATTTTCTTCATAGGTACCAACAGATTCCTCATACTTTTGCTTCAGTTCAAGAAAATATTTCTCCATATTTGTTCAGAGAATACGAGGGATGTACTTATTGAAAAATAAGTTCTTAAACTCAACCCATTCCATGGACTCAATTTCATCCCTTTGCCTCGTATTCATACTAAGATTCCACCATTGATCAGCATCACCTTCCAAACGATACACTGCTAAGATGACTTTATCATGCTCAGAACATTGAATAACTGAAAATATTTTTTCAATAGTTCTAATCCATTGTTCAGCAACTAATGGATCAGTAGACCCGCTGAATGAAGGTGGATGTTGTCTCATGAAGGATTCAACAGAATGTTGCTCCTTCCTTTTCTAGTTTGGAAGTATTACATGATTCATAGCTTGAGAATGTTGTGTGAGCATGGCTACAATATTTTTCATTCCAGCTCCCATAATGTTTGGTTGCTTATGGGGACAAGCATTGCTTTTCCCGTCGCATTCCACATTAACACGGTTCCTTCGGATTCCAGCCATTGAGTAAAACCAAGAAGGATAGTGTGAGCAACACTAATTATAATAGGAAAATCACATAATCAAGAATAAAATTTCACACATAAGGTCTTATCCTAGGTTATTCATGGACATTTCTAAAACACTAATATTGTGTTCTATTCTTAGACATATCCTTAGGGTTCTTACTAAGGCTTTCACATCCTAGTTTCCAAAGGTTGACTGTACCATTCCTCTGATACCAACTGTAGTGACCCATACTTTACATACATTGTTATTAATTCAGAATTGAAGCACACTTATTACAACATATAACAAAACCAAGAAAGTACCGTATAGGTATAGTGTCTTTAGAAACTGGGAAACATAAACAACTAGTTCATAAAGAATCTACTTTCCCTCCCATTTATTTCATCATATCTAGAGTCCCTTTTTGGCATATTATACTTAATAACCTTCTTCCTGTCCTGGGGAAATAAAACATACAAAAGGGTGAGCTCAAATGCTCAGTAAGGGTAAACAAAATAAATATCAATCACATCATATTCATAAGAACATAACTTTTGGAAATCTTAACCTGCAAAAGAGATCATAATTTCATAACATGGGATAAATCATAGTAGTGAAAATTAATCCCAATAATCATAACTTAAAACATGAAACATAGTGGCATACACACATAATCATAGAGAATCATTTCTTATTAGTCAAGACTCATTTCCAAGACTATCATAGTGGACAAATTCCATTTCTGAACCGAGTTCACTCCTCGTTTCAGTCTTGTTTCACTGAATCGATATAACCTACAGTTCCATCCATGTCTATCTCATGAGATATAAAATCTTTACCCAATGCATTGGAGGGAGATATAGGTCCCACCCATCTCATAATCATACCATTCTTATGTGTGCCACAAAATCATAAACCATACATTATAGCATAACCCATGTAATAAAAATGGGAATCTTAAACATTGTGACATCATAAAACAATTCATATAAGATAAAGGAATTCATAAAAATATTTCCATCACAACATAATAAAATCCATGTAATAATAGATATAGAAATATAACCCTATATTATAATAAATGGAAAATAATTTTGATAAAACTCTTGAACTCCATTCTAGAGGAAAATATGTTTTATACTTCAAAAACATTTATCATTCTTAACATGTCATACAATTATAAACTAAAAGAAGTTGATTAAAAATAAACATGAAAACTTGTAAAGGAATATTCTTGGAAATAATGTTTTAGAAATCCATTCATGCCGTATAAGTTAGAAGAAAACATTCTTCTCGTACTTTTGACGGAAAAGTCAAAAAGTACCTCGTATAAAAAACGACAAAATATTCCATTCATATCATTTACTAAAAACTCACCGAAGGGTAAAATTGGATTTAAAAATTTTTAGGTGGATGGAAATAATATTACATATTGAGGAATCATGTATGTGGATGATAAAATATACCCCAGTAAATACCAAAGTATAAACAATCTCGGATAAAAATGAGATTGTGATATTTCCCTTAACTTAGGTCCGATATGATTTGTATGTGTCCAAACCTCCAGTATAATGATTTAAATAATGTTATTGACTTATTAAAGAATCATACGTATTTTTATTATATCATATATGGTCATATTATTAGTTTCTTAGTAGTAATATTTCATTTCTACTTGTTATTCGGGTGTTTATAACTTTTTATTCTTATGCGTGTTTTGTCGAATAAAATATTATTCTTCTCTTTAGGTTATAGATACCTCATTTCCAGAATGGTATTAGTGTAATATATATCGTATTCATTCATTCAATTCATTTATATAATCATTATGAAATGAAGATCATGTAGAACGAGTGGCATCACATCATGGAGACGGTATTCCATATGTACGCACGAGTGATGATATCATTCCTATGATCGTGGAATTTAATTGGTGTGTATGTATAATATTTCAGAATAAGTATCACTTTATAATAGTGATATATAGTCATTATTTACACCATTATACCCATCCATGTAAGGTGGTGGTGGAAAATAGATTACACCACGGCGTGGAGACGGTATTCCATACGTACGCACGCGTGGTGATTTCTTTTTCCATAGGATGGATAGATGGTGAAATAAGGTTGTTTCATACGTATAATAACATATCATTATATGAGTGATACTGATGTTATTACTTCATAATGAAACATCTAAAGATGAAGAAGTGGAAGAAGAAGTAAAGATGAAAGAATCGGTAACAGACATTACCTCTTCTTTGAAGTGCTTCTTTGAGACCTCCTTTTAGGGCACTGAAATGGGTCTTTGAGGAAGACGAGAACCTCAAGGGTGTATCTAGGTAAGTGTAGAAAATAAATTGGCAGGTGTAGGCCGAGCTTGAAGGCCCAAATTGGTGTGAGGATGAGGGGGAGGAGGTGCCCTTTTATAAGGGAGGAGAGGGGCTCCTTTGGAAAAACTAAAAATATTATTTTATAATAAAGTCAAGATCGGTTTGAAATAGCTCCAAATTTATTTATTTCGAAGCTAAAGTGGGGATGGGTCTAAATCCTATAATACAATAGAATTTAGAAATGTTTAGGTTCCTATTATAACCTTATCATAAAGATTTAACATTAAGTTAAATAATTTTACTTTTACCGTGTCTTCTTGTGTTCTTATACTATAAGGTTAATAAACTTACTATAAGCTTCCAAACGAACCCCAAGTTGTTTATAATTAATATATATAACCTTATCTATGTCATTTCGCCGAACCTTAGATTTTTAGAAATAAAATAACAATTACTAATATAATATGTTTTTTAAAAACTATTTTATGTCAATTTTGACACTATTTAGTAATTAATTTTTGTGAAAATCATAACAGAATGATTAGTTCGAACAATGTTAATTAAATTAATACTAAAATGTCATGTTAATCTATAAAATTAGTTGAATTCATAAAAAGTCTCATATTACATTTATTTTGGTGTTTATAACATTAATTATGTCAATATTTCATTAATAAGATAATTACCGCATCATCATTGTGTCATAAATAAAGTAAATTATATAATGTTTAAAAATTACAAATAAAATACCATTATTTAGGAAATAGTATTTTATTTCTAATGAATATTTATAGTCTAATTTATCTTATGTATAACCCCATATTAAAAATGACTTACTTATTATTCTTTGATTTTAACTATTTTAACCCTTCCTTAAATAAATTAATAATAAATGTCCTAATCTATTCCAATTGGGCCTAAAGGGTCATATTTTATTCCTAAGGTTTTTATTGGTCGAATTACACTTGTCCAATAGAATTATGACATGTGTTAGGGTAATAATAATATCATTTTTACCCTTAATTACCCTATTTACATTTAACCGTGGTAAAAAAAAGTAAAAAGTTATTATTCACCGAAAGATTATTTTCATCTCATTGAACCACATTTTACTTACTGACATCAACCGTGTCTGTCAGATTTTCGAAATTCCACTCACAGAAGTGGTAAAATAAAGTTTTATAAAAAATTCAGTTTTTTAACTACCACTTAATGGTTTCACTATTCATCAAAAATTGAAAGTTTTCAGAAAAATACAAAAATTTCACCCTAGGCTAATTTCGATATTCCGAATCCAAAAATGAAGCCCATTTTTAAAATTAAATTTATAAAATTTCAAAAAGTGGTTATTAATATTCATGACGGCTAGTTTTAATAATATTTTAATAGCATATCATTGTTTAGTGATACTCGGTATTGCGTACGACGCAAGCTATTGAGGAAGGTCGCGATTTCGTGTAAATCAAGCCAAGTAAGTGTTGTGTGTTGAAAAATATTCTTTTGATGATTTATATAACATAAAAGTCTCGGGTGTTACATAATATAAAATTGGTGGTCTGGGAATGGGTTAAATTCATAACTACGCATTTTTATATTATTTATTCCTTTTTCATAGATAAAATATTATTAATTTATTATTATATAATAATACTGTTAAATCACATAAATTTATATTTTATTATTTTACAGTCATGAGCAAAATACAACTCATCTTCTCTAAATTTGAAACGATAACATTACTCATGTGTACTGTGAACCACCACTTCATGAACTGATAGGACATGTTTCCAATAAATTCATCACCCAGTTGGGTATAAAGATTGGTATAATGTACATATATGATATTTATAAAATAATTATTCCCCTATTGTAACTATATCATGTATACCTATTTTTTCCGACTAAGTAGGGCATTCCGTAACGCCTCTCATGGGTATAGTGGACTACTTCCTCACAAAGTGATTTGATTATTTTTTCAGAAATGAATTATATTGAAGGTATAGGGATAATTTTTAAAAAATATATTTTATATAAATAGAAAAATTATGATTATAGTTCCATATTTATAATTATAATAAAAAAATTATTCTATTTATTATAATAAAAAATGATAATGTGGTTTATCTATGTAAATACTACCGCATTCATGAATTTATGTGAAACTCTTTTCATCACCTCACTACATTAATGATGATTATTAGTATATTTAAATAAATAATATGGAATATATACTTTTATAATAATAATGAAATTTATAAATATTACATTACTTTTTTACATAATGATCATTGAAAAATGGAACTGTTTTTCATGAAAACACACGACATAACTTCTCCATGATTTTAACAACGTCAATTTTTCATAATTATATTTCACTATTTTTTAAAACATCAAAGGCATATATAATTATTATAATTATTTTGTAATTATTATTCTATTTATTTTTAATTAATGGCCTTTTTGACCACACTCAACCAACCAATGCCATTTTTGACACAAAAGGATAATATCATCAAAACATCTGACGTAAATATATTTGATTATTTAATCATATATTGCATGAAAATATTTGAAATAATGTTAATAATAAACCTTAAAAAATTCTTAAAAAAATTAAATTATTAATATATGTTTAGTATTCAATAATATAAAAATCTAAGTGATGAGTGATGTTAGGGTAATGGTTTCTCATCTCCCATTAACTTTTGTTAGAAATACTCTATATTCTGGAATTAATTATTTTTGTTTTAAATAAATGTGACACCCACAAAAAATTATGTACAAACCTTGTGTTCGATAGAATGTAGGACATGAAATAAAAAACATATTAGGTAATATTTTTACACGTCATAATATATTAAATATAAAAAACATATTCTATATATTTCAACTCATGAAATCAATAGTTAGTTGAAATTCATATGACACTGAGTTAGTATAAATAATAAAAAAATACCTTCATATATATATTTCATTACAGGAAAATGATACATTCTTCAATGGCTTATTCTATATGCAATACGAAGTCTTATCGAGAAACAATCTGTAATTAAAAAAATTATTATTTTATATAATAATATGTAAACTAGAAGTTATAAATATTATTCACGAAATTTTAAAAATATAGGGTTTATAAAACTAAATATATGGTTAAAATTAAAATAGAAATGAATATAGGAATAAATTGAATATTTGAAGAATATTTTTATAGAAAACTATTTTTAATTCTCCCAAAGATCTTTTACCATAATAAATAAAATTAATTAGATTTTGATTATTATCCTTATGGAATATATATGTTATATATTCAATCAAAATTTTTTATATTCCTCCATTATTTATTTTAAGCATATGATCGGAGAAAACCACATATTTCACAAAGAATCAAATATTTTTATAAAGGAAAATTTAATGCCTTTTAATGGAAAACCTATTTTTTAATCTTAATTTTTAAAATATTTTCAATTTTTTTAAAAAATAAACATTATTTTTTTGAATTAATAATGTCAGAATAATATTTATATATATTTTGGGTTTTTTATGAGAAGCATCATTTTTTAGAGAATAGTGAAATATAATACATTTTATTTAAAAACTACATTTTTGTTAATATAATTATTAATGTTAAATTATATTATAAATTTTTCATAAATTAAACATAGATCAATTATACATATATTAATATAAATTAGTTTGTTATAATCCATATAAATTTTAAATTTAATAATAAAACATAACAATATCATAACCTTTTTTTATTAAAACGAGTTAATCTCTCTATCAACGATATTAGTAGTAATCATAATTTTTCCTCTTATGTAATTTGAATTTTGAAAATCTGAAAAACACAATTTTAATCAATATAATATTTTTTTCTAATAATAAAAAAATTATTTTATACAAAATTAATTACTGAAATTAATTAAAATTAATTATAGTGATTGAGATATAATTAGGCTAAAAATGGACTAAAACCCTATGTTTCAGGGCCCAAATTTCCTATCCACTTGACCAACACTCATTGGATGGAAATATTTCTCCCATTCAACTTACATTACTGTGTTTTGGTGGTTTTTTTATTAATTTATGATAGGTAATAACATTTGTACACCTAACATATTTTCAAGAATACCATGTTAGTTGTTTTCCTTCACTGTAAATGTCCACCACCTATACCCATTCCTCACTCCTATAAAACCTCTCAATATCGGCCAAAATCTGTCCAAATATTCTCCGATAATTTCTATCCTCTTCTTATAAGAATCTATTTTGTATTAACCACTTCCAAAAAAAGTCTTTTGGTTCAAACCAAAATAATTTATATGATTGGAAGGAAATGTTTTTTTCTCAATATTTATATTTTCATTTCAATTCCATAACCCCATAAATATCCTTATAAAGTAATTTTATAAAAATAATATACAAAATAATAAATTATGTTGTTATGATTTGATTTTAACATACAATTACACACACCACCATCTAATGGGTAGCAAACATAACATTTCTATGGACGGAGAACTACTGCCTCATGACATGACTATTCTTCATTCTTCAATTACTTCCTCTCACGGTGGACATGATGATGTGAATTTTTTTTATATATGATATATATATATATATGATATTTATTATGTATTTATAATTATTTAAATATTTTATAATTCATACATTTACTACTTTCTATTTTAAGATAATTTGATAACTTCGTTTGATGGAGTGTGGACTGCTGCACCCTCAAAGAGATGTGATTCATTCACACGATTCCTAGAATATATAAATTATATTTATAATTAAAAATTTGATACATAAAATAAATCTATATTATGTTTATTTCATAATTACCTTTCTATATATATAAATATATCATTTCCTTTATTACCCCTTCACATAGTTTAAAAGAGATCATGTCATTCATAGACATGTGGACTACCACATCTTCAAAATTATGTGACTTCTTTTATATAACATACTCATATATATATATATATATGTGAATATATCATTAAATAATATTATATATATTATATGATTATCATTCTGGAAATATTTTAGGTACATACATTCTTTCTGCAAAGATCATTTAAAAATTAGAATGTTACTCATGCATACGTAGGTCCTACTCTCCATGATTGTAACATATTCTAATTATCATAACCATATTTAATGATTTATTTTAAAAGTATAATTTATATAAAAATATTATAATTATGTCATGGAAATCTCTTTGGATATGTTATATAAGGAAAATTTTTACCATAGTCGACCAAAAATAGTTGTTCTATCACATAAACCGAATTTTATAAAATAACACACATTGTAAACCTAGTTGTTTATATAGTTGTACAAAACATGTTAATAAGTGAAATAAAATTAATTAAATCTATGAAAATGGTTATTAAGAAAGTATAAAATTAACATAAGTTTATTATATATGATGTTAAAGTATGTTAACCCAAAAGGAAAAGAAAGGTAAGGGATACTTGTCTCATTTTCATTACGTGAGGCATACTTAATTATAGTACACCTAATTAATTATATATGGTGAACCTATAGACACATTTACATAAAATATCATGAAAACTATTATATATATAATTTAGATTTTTCATTTTATTATTATCACTCCTGGGACTTTTGATTCTTATGTAATGGATTCTTATCTCATTTTCAATATGTTAGGCATACATAATTCTTGTACACCTAATACCCTAACTATGGTGTACTTACTACTGATTTAAATATGATATCTTAAATTATATTATCATAATGTTGTTTAAATTATTTATTTATTTATTATTACCTTTGGTTTTTCCAATCCATTTGTTACTACACTAGAATGGGAGTTTCATGTCACATTTAAATTCTGAGAGATTAATGTCATATTCACTAATTACTTATTTTAAGTACAATAACTACTACCCATTTTGATATATTGAATCATGAATCATTTTATTATAATTATATTATAAAATTTCGTTTAATGAAATTCAATTATGGTGATTATGATATAAATGTTTCAATGTTGTATGGGACACTTTGGAATGTGTTACGATTATTCTTCTCAAGAATGTTCTTAATATCACTTCCTTTTTTATTGTTAAATTTACCTTGAAGAAATAACTTTTTTGGACTATTTTTCAATGAAAAATAAATTGAATATCCATACTCTAATAAAATGGATATTTTTATTTCAATTTTTTTTATCATTATTCATATGGAGGTTAATTTCAAAATTATTTGATTAATTGGGGAATTATTTATAAATCTATATATCTCATTCAGGACTATTATTTGATAAGCAATATTAGTCATTTTTATTATTCAATATGTGGAATGATTTGGATTGGGAATGATTGGTGGATTTCGAAATTTATTTAGCTCTTTTATTCATTGAGAGGTTCTCATTGGATGAATAATAGTGATTTTTTTTCTAACCTTGGTTTTAAAATGTCATGTGAAACATATTAATTCTAATATGTCATCATATTCCTAAGAGATGACATATGATAAGAATGAAATTTCCCTCATATTAGTTTTAGTTATTATTCTTCCATGAGATTTTTCGTCGATATATCAATGGAATAATTTCATTTAAGTTCATTGATTAATGGAATATATTTTAGTTTCATACCATTTTATATTTATTTTTCGTTATCTAGTTAATTGAACGGATTGTGTTTCTAGTTATTACCATTCCATATTTCATATGTACATTGATTCAGTTTATTGATTACATGGAATATGTATTCATTTATTTTATTATCCATAATTAATATTCACATTGATTCATTATTTCTTCTTTTAAATTATTTCTTAACTAACAATTTGAGCTCACCATTATTATGTTTCATTCCCCATGAATCCAAGATGTGTACTTAGAGATAAATTTAGCAATATAGGAGATGTATTTTATTTATCCTCAATGTATTTATTTGATTAGAAGAAAAAAATTTAAATAGTGTATCCATTTGTAATGAAATGCTCTTTGATGTATCTGGATTATAAATACCATTATATTGATCAGTCTTTCGGGTTTGGATTCCTTGTAATCATGGAAATGTGTTTAGTAGGTGACACCGGATATGGGCTATCAGTTGATGGGACGCTGGAGTTGTTATCATTGGAGGATTTTTAGCATCATTAAGAAATAGATATAGGAATATTGTGTTAGATAACATAACCATAAGGTGTACCAAAAAGATAAATTTACATGAAAACCCTTGAATTTTGTTAATGTATAGATTATGTGGGTCATCCTAGAAATACATCCATGTATAGATTTAATATGTGGACTTGGTTCTTGCACAAATGTACATAGGAGAAACAACTCTAACAAGGATTTTTGGGCCTAACATAGGGTAACCTGTTACACAATAACGATCCTTAGTGAGTATCTATTTTGATACTCCCATGGGATATTCTAAGGATAATCTAAGTAATCATTACAACCCGTTATAAAAAATTTGAAATGATATTTACAATTAATAATCATGGATAAACCTAAGGTGTTTTGAATTTATATATAATGTTTCATGATTTAGTTAGCTTATAGATTATTTTATACTTTTCTTACTATGATTGTTGTTTCTCACACTATTCTTTCTAGTTTTACTCAATGGATGAAACCTGGAGGATTAAAGTTAACACAAAACATGAAATGGAAAGTTATTGAAAATGAGAAACCAAATGATTTTTTCACAAGATTGAGGGGTACGATTTTTATGCCCAATCATTTTTCCTTAAAAATGATTAATAATATATAACTATACCAACTCAAAAGAAAACCAATGAATTGTATGATATAGGATGATAAGAGCTCGAGTGCTGGAGACTATGTTGAAAAGAAGCCTCGACTTTCGATATATGACATGTTTGGAAGGAGAAACCCCATAAAATGTCTCAAATTGAACATGTAAATGTTTTATTTGAGGTAATTAAGGACATAAAGAAAAGTATCAATGAGGAAAAATGAATAATAATATGGAAGGAAATGATTCCCATCCTATAAAATCCTATATAGTTATGTATCATAAATGTGGAGAACCTTGATATTACCCAAGTCAATGCCCTCTACTAGAGGATAATCTCTTGACCATTAAAGGGTCAATGTGGAAATAAGTGGATGAATTATTTATCTATTGAGGTTGTATTGGAAACCTTAAATAAAATTCTATTTATTAATTAACCTAATTTCAAGGATATCCATCATATTTATATTTCAATGTTATATAATATGGTTTTAAAGAAAGAATAATATGTAAGCTGGGTGAAAAACTATATAATATGGAAAGGTTATGGGTCTTGAACTCATGAGGGAAGGATGATAAGGGTTTCACACCAACAACTAACATATATAATGTCCTTGTTAATTTTTATGGTTTTATGTTAAATAATTTAATGAATAAATTTTAATGATAAACTAGTAGTAACACATTTGATAATCAGAAATTAATCAATTAACAATATTTATTTTGGGAGATATTTAATGAAAAATAGTAAGAATTTTCAGACTTTTATATTACTTATAATCCATTAAAAGTTTCATTTAGTTCTTTAGGTATCATAAAAATTCATTTATGGTATCAATTTTGTGGGAGTAAAGGGATGATTAAGAATTTGATCAATGAAAAAAAATTATTTACTTTTTATATGATATTAAAACTTAGCATGAAATGATACTTTTTAATATTCTTATTGAGTGAATGAATTACCCAAAATTATGAAAATGAATTATAAATAAATATTGTTTCCTAATATCTAAAATTATATTTTACATATAGGTTTCAAATAGTAAATATAAATGCACAATATACAATAATAGTGAACTGTAAATATAAAAACATTCATTTTTAACATTAAGTAATACTATGTTTAACAATGTTAAACAAGGTAAATTCACAAACCCTAAAATAGTTCTATGAAACAAACCTTCTAGGTTCCAGAAATTTGGTTCCAGAAATAAGACATTAAAAAAATATTACAAGGAAATGATTCTACCTAAAAGTGCATATAATCATACTTATCATAGTTTACAAAAGTACAAGAAAGTATAAGTAAGTTATATTTTTTCCTTTATCAAAATGCATCAGAAATAAACATGAATCTAAAAAATTAAAAAGTGTGATTTTTTTTAACCCAAAGTGTATGGTATCTAACAACCTTGGATAATTGTCCCTTTATTTACACCAAGGTAAGACCTCGATAGGAATATTGGAACATATCTCTCTAACCTGACATGCCCTCAAATATTAAGGTCGTTGGAACCTCTATCTTCTTATCCCCACAAGCCCTAGATTGTACTCACTAACAATCGGAATCGCATGAAACTTTTTGAATAAGATGTTCAGAACTACCCAAAGCATGAGAGTCACCCTCTTTAGAAATCTCTTTAGAAGCATGTAGTCTCTAGAGTGATGTAAGATTATATTGATTTTTGAGATAGTTCAAATGATCTTCTACATATAAGCACTTCTTCAATGGTTAGATCTCTCCTCCAATAGTAGTATTTTCCCCTTAATATCTGAGGGACCTATACACGTGTCACTCAAACAACAATTAGTTAGAAACAGATTATACGACGTCATTTCTTAAAAAGTGTAAAGAAAATTATGTTAACCAAATATATTTTTCGGAGTCTGAGTAAAAATTGAATTTTATATATAATGAAAAAACATTCAATTTCTAATATTCAAATTCTGTTTTTCAATGAATTCATAATATGAATTGCAACGATCCTAGAGTCTGAGTTCCAATGAATTCAAAATCTAAATTCTATGGAATTCAGAGTCTGAATTCTGAGGAATTTTTAATCTAAATTCTAATCTATTCAGATTATGAATTGTCATGAATTTGGAGAGTGAATTATTAGGAATTCATAGTATGAATTTTGAGGAATTCGGACTCTAAACATCATAGATTTTGGTGTCTGAATTTCAGAGAATTTGGAGTCTAAATTTCAGAGAATTCAGAATCCAAGTTTCATAGAATTAATAATCAAAATTTTATATAATTGGAACATGAAAATAGAATACTCTATATTCAAGGAATTATAATATTCCAAGGTTTTTAGATATGAAACTGAATTTTGGCTTGGTAATAAAATGAGTAATATTTTGAGAAATAATAAAATGAACAATGAAATCATAGGTATGAATTAAAATTTTCATAGAGAAGGGAAATTTTCATTATAAAAATAATACAAAGGCAAAATATAATGTTCCTTAAGATAGAGTGATTGATATTTTCAAAACATATGGAAATGAAAAAGTCATAATTTAACCATATTGACTAAAAAATCTCCCCATTTTTGGAAAGAACAAACATCCTTACGAAAAAGAATATAAGGAAAAAGAATTTTGCTCAGAAGAAAAACATATCTCTCTTCATATATGAATCATAGTGAATATTACTATCTACCCCTTAAATTTTGATATCCATAAGGATTGTATTTTTGAAATTCATAAATAGATTTTTGTTTTACTTGATAAAAAAAATATTCTTTGAGTGAACTCCCACATAAATAAACTCCCTCATACTTATGGAATTATCTTCTTTAATTATCATTATTTTTATCATTCCATTCTACCCCTCTATGATTTTCAAAAAGAAATAAAGAGAATAAAAAATATTATGGTACCTGAAATATTATTACTATGAAAAACACACGATTAACACAAAAAATATCATTATGATAGAAAAAATTGCACAAGGAAGAAAATACAACAATTCATGAGAGTTAAGAAAAAATATATCATCGTTGTTTTTTCTTCGGCATCAGCTTTTTGAAAATGATATTTAGATTTTTAAACTCGTTATGATCCACATCAAAACACTTGAGTAGCTGATCCTGATCCTCATTTTTCGTCTCCAAAGCATTGATTGTTTCTTCATGAGCCTTAAGTTTTTCTTCTTGAGTCTTAAAGATCACCTCTTTCTTGGAAAACATCTCTTAAAACACTATTCATCTATCTATTTCCCTTTTCGTATTCAAAGAGATTGAATAAGGCTTACAATTCATATTATTGGCATTCTTATTTTAGTTTTTTTGTTTGTGACTAAGATTCTCCTCACAACATTTAATATGATCTTTGAACTTATTATCTTCAGTATCAAAAGAATCATTCACATTAACTTGAAAGCCATAAAATATTCTCATCTCATTATTTTCCTTCTTAGAAAATTTAGTGATTTCGTTGCATGACCTCCTATGAGCATCTTACATCATAAAACTGATTAGAAATCAGCCACAATACTGGTGAATTTCTCCATGAGCATGGAAACAAACTCTAATTTCTGATTAAACGACTTTAGAAGCATCTTGAACCTCAATTCTATACTAAAAAAATAGTAAAATCGTATCAACCAACTTCTTCAATGAATTGACAATAAATTCATATCCTTATGAGGAAAATTCCAAATCCGATTTTCAGTTTAATGATGATTCTTTCTCTGTCTCTTAAGACTTACACTTTGAGGAACAAAAAACATCTTCCTTTTACACCATGACTTTCCTAGGAGTATCAACCAGCACTTGTTTTACCTAATCAGCTGTCAGAATTATGTTTGCTGCTTTCGGTGATTCTTGTTTACTATTTGATAGTTTAACTATTTTTTATCCACTTCTTATGCAATTTCGTCTTCTTATTGTTGCACAATTTCTTATTCTTCCTCAGGTTCCATAATTAACACTTTTTTCTTAGAGTCTTAGAAAGTTATTCTGGTAAAAATGTTGTTGGTACAATGATTTATTCAAAAGCTTTATCTGTGGAAATGTGAAGATCACAAACATCAAATTCCTCAGAAATATTATTCATCTGTTTCATTAGATTTTCCTGCTTCTCATACTCCTCAGCAACCTTAATCATTAAATATTTTTCATCAGTAGGGTCCAAGACCAAACTAGGCTTCTGTTCCTTCTTATTCTTCATATCTTTCTTCCACATCATAAACACTTCACCCAGATAATAACTTTTATTCATAGATTTTGGAGTTGTGGATTGGGTTTCATAAACTACTACAGTTTTTTATTACACTTATAGTTCCTTCACCTTTCTCTTCTTCCTACCTTTCTTGGAAGATTCAACCAATTTCATTTTCTTTGATAAATCTTCGATTTTAGATTACGATTAATCATATAAATATTTGGATTCACTATTGAAGACAACATTCATTGTTCTTAGGGTGTCATATATATGAAAGATGACTTTGAAAGTCCTTGTTTTAGAACATCATAGGATTTTGAAATAATCCTAAAAAATAACAATTATCTATGAAAGGGTGTCCAGGTACATAATGATTTGTGATTTCAAGGTCCCATTCTTTATATTCATAACATTAACCAAGGCATACATAATGAAATTTACCATTCATAGGTTTAATAAGAAATATAAAACATTAATATCACTCTTCTTTAGGGTGTCCTTATGACCATTTCTCAGAATAAAAAATCCCTGAACCCATAACTGTAGAATCCATATTTTTTTAGGAAAATGGTATATTTTTGATGTCTTCACTCCGGAAAAACTAAGACACTCCATGGACTTCTCCTTATCTAAACATCATAAAACATCTGGTAGCTTGTGGCTGCAGAAATCTGCTTCTCCCTCATAAGATATTCTAATGATTTTTGATGCCATACTAAAATAAAGGAAATAGATTTTCCCATAACTCTTAAATAAAAACATATCACTACCATCAATAATAGAAAAATATATGTTTTAATAAAATTCCATAAAAAATTCCAGATACACTGGATCCGATCCTTTGGTTTTGATACACACACACTCTATCATCCTTCCAAATTGATATTATTTAAAAAAGAGAATCATACTCAGTAGGGAATTTTGGATCTACAAATCTCTTGTTGTAGATCTGACATTAAGAGACTTCCATTACTGATGAAATTTTCTACTACATGGATACTTCTAAATACATTCATATTTAAGGAAGCCTGAGATTTAAAAGGTCCCTTATATAGAGCAGTAGAGCATTAGCACATAGAAAATTGATAACCGATGTGGGAAAACCATCAGGGGGTCTTCACCAAGAGTTTGAGGTTACATTTCATATTCTCAAAATGATCCAATGATTTATAGATTCTTGATCTGATGTGATAGTTGAGATGAAATTTGGAAAAAGATTTTAGAAGGATTCGATCATTTATGGTTTTAAAAGTAAAAATTATGATTTAAGAAAAAGTGAATCCTAATAATTTTCTTCAAACAAGATAAAATAACAACAGGAGAAAAATTATTATAAAATATTAGTGAGGAAACATACATTCCAGATTGCTTGGAAAATTATCAATAATGAGAAAAAATTTTCTTGAAGATCTTTAGATTCCAGAAAAAATTATTAAGGAAGTGAATTTTTTTTGAAACAAAAAATTTTGCACTTAAGAGAAATTGGTTCCATAATTTTGAGTTCTGAAAATTTTTGGTTTAAAAAAACATCAAAAATTTTGTTTAATAAAGAAAAAAAATTTATTATGAAAAAAATGTTGTTAATCAATATTTTTATGACAATAATTTTAAAAAAGAATAATTTACATAAAATATTTCACTATTAAAAATATTGACTACAAATAAAAAAATTGATTAAAAAATCAAATGTCCCCCCCCCTATGAAAAACAGTTTCTTACTATAATTAGAAATGACTCAATAGAATGTTAATATAGATGATTAACTTATGTTTATCATTCCTAACATCTATTTAATGAATTAAATTCTATCGAAGGGTGATGATTTTGTGAAAATATCTGCATGTTGATCTTGTATTAAGATAAATTAAAGAATGAGACCACTTTTTTAAGTCTGATCTCTAAGAAAGGGATGCCTAATATCTATGTGTTTTTAACAGGAGTAATCTGTAGGTTTTTTACTTAGGGAAATGACACTAGTATTATCACACATAATTTGTTTTTTGGTAAAATTTATGCCATTATCTATGAGAGTGTATGGAAATTATTTTCATTTAGAGTTTTCACATGATCAGAAGATTAAAGTGTCTTAACCTTCTATGCAATAACCAATATTAATATTCCATTGCACTAAGGAAAATTATATCATGGATTATATGGTATTTTAGGTCTAGTGTGTATACATTCTCTTTCCTCTTTGTAGAAAGATGATACTCTTCCTTGGAAATGTGTACAAAGCACTTATCGTTCCCAAAGCTCACAAGGAATACTTCATAACATGGTTGAAATATGCTAATGAGATTGTTATTAAGACCCATAAAAAAATAAATCATTTGTAATTAATGTTTTTTACTAAAGAAAAATGTAGCCTATAACAAAAATTTCTCCCTGAGCATTATCCTTGGATGTTACTTTTCCTTCATTCATTATGATAGTCATTTCAAAGAATTTTTGTTACCTATCATATGATGCTGAAATACAATTTCCATGTACAGTGTATTTTTGTCGGAACTTTCTTTATTTTCTTGAAAATGAAAAATTTAGACTTTTAGAACCCAAACGTTCATGGATTTGGAAATTTCAGAATTTATGATTTTAGGAATCTATCTTTTCATAGATAAACAATATTTATGAAAACCTAATAACTAGGATTTATATAAATAATTTTTTCCCAAATGAAAACCACACTTTCATATAGTACATAATGGATCACATTAAGGAATAAAATAGTTGTTACTAAAAAATGGTTTTGAATGGGAATAACTAAATCCATAATGATTCCTTATAAGTCGAATTTTGAAATACATCTTGTCAAAGTTTAATTACCCAAAGTAATGTTTGACAAACCGTTCCTCAAGGAAAATATTCTTAACATTCGTTTTATAAAAATGATTTTATAATAAAAAACATTAGTTTTAGAACTAGATTTAGTCGCAAAAATATTTTTCGAAGAAATTACATTTTCAAGATCCTTAGACTGTTTATCCTTTTAATAATTAATGTACTCATAGTTTTTGTAAATACATTCGGAGTTAATATTTTTCTAATCATGATATTTAGAAATATATGATTCTTAATTAGCTAAAATACAAATTCAAGTGTTTTACTTATCAATAATTTTATTCAGTTTAGAATTTTCATTGTTATGAAATTTATCAAACCTAAATGATTCTTCATAAAAAGGTAAAGTATTATCTTCTGATGAGAAAGATTCATCATCTAAGGAATCATAAAATATATCATCAAAATAATATTAATTCTAAGATACATTGGTGATAGATTCATCATTGTGTACGTTGTCCATTAGACAATGATTTTCAATTTATAGTCTTGCTAGTATGCCAAGATTATTCAAATGAAACGATTCATACTCTAAGGATTAATTAGGAGAGTCACCACCACTGTCACTCTAGGTGGAATTGGATTTCAAGACATTCTTGTTTTTATCCTTGTAGTATTTATTCTTATTACTCTATGAAATATTTTCCTTTCTATCCATTTTCTTATGCATAGAAAAATCTGGCCTGATATGCCCCACTCTTTTTCATTCATAATAATTGAGTTTCAAGTCATATTTTCTTTTATTTTATTTTTATTATATATATAATGAATTTATTTCGTCCTAACTAACTTTTTCATTATTCAAGAAAGATTACCTAACGCATTCTCAAACTACTCAGATTAACTAGACTCTGATAAAATATTGACGTTCTTAGACGTAGATCATTTAACCCTTTTCAGATCCTTGTATTTAGTACTAGTAAAGATTAATGTTCCATTTCCATTTTTCTTCTTATTCATATCAGCATCTCTTTTCATACTTTCCTCATGTTGAATAAGAGTTCAAAAAATCACACCAATAGTAATTTGAGACACTATCCTATTCTCATCAATAGTTCTCATAGATTCCCACTCATTAGGCATGATTACTAAAATCATGTGCACAAGAGCTTCATCATCTAGACCATTCTCAGCCATAGATTACAGACTGTCTATAATAGTGATAAATCATTGTTTCACCATGCATATATGCTCTCCATAGAGAAATAGAAATGCCTGATATTCTTCTCTATGCATAGCTCTTCTAGTTTCAATAACTTTGGATATACCAAAAAGTGTAACCTCAAATTTATTATAGATACAATTTATTAATTCACATGAATAATTATGACTATGTATATTCATATTCACAGACCACAAAAAATTATTGTGTACCTTGTAGTATAATTAATATTTTGACTTTTCTTGATTGTTAGATGTTTTGACTATGTTTTCAGGAATTTTATTATCTCCAATAAGCATGAAAAAATTTTCTACTCCAGTATTAATAATAAAATTAATCATAGGATATCTTCAGTACTCATAATAATTCCAATAAAATTTAGGTGGTCAAGTAGGATTTGGATTGTCCATCGAACTGACATTCATTACTGGCATTGAAAAACATTCCACAAAAACTTGTTAATAGAGAAAAAAAATTTACAAAGTCAAAAATAAATTTGTTTAACATAAGTAAGAAAATTTATACATGAAATATATAGTACAATGAAAAAATGATCATTAAATCATATGTGTGAATATAAGTATTTCATTGACCTCCCCTGATAAAAATTGTAAGATCGAAATAGTAAATGCATTTACTCAATAAACAAGAGGGGGTGAATTGTAAGTTCAAAAAAAATTCGTTTCTAAACAATATTTAAAAATATTTGTAACTATTTTAAATAAGTTAAATTCAAAAAACCTAATATAGTTTTATGAAAAAAACTTTCTAGGTTCCGAAAAAATGGTTGCAGAAATAAATCATTAAGAAATGATTACATGGAAATGATTCTACCTTAAAGTGTATAGATTCATACTTATTAGAGCATCCAAATATAAAAGAAAGTATCATAAATTTTAACATTATTACTTTATCAAATTGATGTTGAAAAAATATTGAATAAAACAAGTAACAAGTATCAAATATTTTATCCCAAAGAGTTGGGTAACCAACAACCTAAGAGAGAAAGGTCCCTTGTTGAATGGCCTGAAGGCCTTCTTTTTATTGATATTTAATTACCCCCATTTCAAGGGATAAGGGGGAACCCTTACAAGGCCCATAGGTTCCGATATTATAAGGACCATACGCTTAAAAAATTACATGACCTGAAGGTCATTGGGAATTCAACCAGACTATCTACAAGGAACTGACCCTCCCCACCATCTGCATCCAGATAGTAGCTCTCCACCTTCTCATGGTCATCTAGCTAGGCTTCCTATGAAAGTACAGGCTCGTCCTGATGGCATAAACATACCATTTCAATATGAAAATCCATTTGGCTCTACTCTGGTGAGTTCACCTACTTTGAATCCTCTTCTCAGGCTGATCTTTTTTTAGAGTATGTTTGGGGAACCTATATGCTTCTCGAAGAACATGAGGTATCCCGAAGGCCATAATGGTTTCCTACAAGCCCTCAAACATAAATGTAGTCGTCACTTATGTATTCCATTCCCCAGAATCCCTCGATTGTACTCAGCACCAATTGTATTCACATGAATCTACCTAAATAAGATGTTCAGAACTGCACAAAGCCTAAGAGTCTCTCTCTCTAGAAATTTCTTGAGCAGCATGCAGTCTCTAGAGTGATGGAACAGTATCATGATTGTTGAGCTCATACAAATGATCACCTACTTATAGGAACTTCTACAATGGTCATATCCCTCATCCAATGGTAATATCATTTCATGAATCTTGTAGGGACCTATACACCTGTTATTCAAAGAATGGTTATTTAGAAATAGATTCTATGAAATTATTTAATAATAAGTGTAAGGAAAATAAAGATACTTAACCAAATATATTTTTTAGAGTCTAAGGAAAAATTGTATTTTAAATATAACTAAATTAACATTTGGATTATATAATACATGGATATTCAAATTCTATTTTACAATGAATTAAAAATATGAATTCTAATGATTTTAGAGCCTGAATTCCAATTAATTAGGAATCTGAATTCTGAGGAATTATGAGTCTCAATTCTAAGTAATTCAGTGTCTGAATTATGAGGAATATGGAGTCCTAATTTTGAATAATTCTGAGTATGATTCTTATGGAATTTGGAGTGTGGATTCTGAGGAATTCGGAGTCCGAATTTTAGTGAATTTGATGCCTGAATTTTAGAGAATTTGTAGTCTGAAATTCAGAGAATTTGGAATCCAAATTTTATAGAATGAAGATTCTAAATTTCAGAGAATTCTTAACATGAAAATATAATAATCTATTTTCAAATAATTATAATAATTTGAGGTTTTTAGATATGAACCCCAATTTAGACATAGTAAAAATGAGTTTGATTTCGATAGTATATAAAATGAACATTGAAAACATAGGTTATAATAAAACATTCCATAGAGAAGAGAAATTTTCATTATCAAAATAATACTTAGGGAAAATATAATTGTTCTTATGATATAGTTTTTGGGATTTTCAAAACCTATAGAATTGGAAAATTCATATAGAAACCTTATTGACTCAGTAGAAATGATGGATTTCTATATTGTCAAATATTATTGTATTTGAGGTCAAAATCATTCCATTAATCATTCAAATTTTTGTGATAGATGACCTCATTCACTCAATAAAAATATTTACTACTCTCCTCTATGAAAGTATCTCTACTTACCATTAAATTTCTCCAACTTAAAGACATAGTTACATGGTATTTCATGTGACCTTTATACTTGTAATTTTCACTTTTATATAGGATTACATATGAACCCTTCTCATGATGTGGGGTTTCAAACATAAGATGTATCAACCAATTTATCACCATAAGAGAGTATAAATTGTGAGGTTTAAATTTAAATAATGTTGGGAGAATGTGATGCCCCAAAAAACATATATAAGAACCTTAATTTCGGTATCTTGTATGACACATGATAGCAAGTAGATAAGGTAATTTCTAAATATATTATAATACATTTACTATTTAAAATATATATTATATATTTCTAGGCATGAAGCACTATGTTATCTTTTAATTCACATTGAAATGATTAATTTTACTTCATACAAAACAACAACCTTCCATTATAGCTTGTGTTACAGGAAAATTTGACATTCTTCAATGGATTATGCTACACATAATACCGAGTCTTACAAAGAAAAAAAAATTTATTAAATTTTTTTTAATATAATAATATATAAAATTGAAGTTAAGAATCAAATAAACTATCTTATGAAAATATATGGTTTTGAAAACTAAAGTGTTCATTAAAAACAATTTAGAAATAAATATAAAAACCAATTGAATATTAAAATTTTATTTTTATAGAATAATAGTTTTATTATCACGAAGCTTTTTTACCATAAGAAATAAATGTAATTATAATTAGTTAATTATTTTAATGGAATATATATTTTATATATTCAATAAATTATTTTTGATATTCACCCATTTTTTTGTTAATTATAAGATAATATAAAACAATATATATTACATAAAAAATATATTTTTATAAATATAATTTGTCGCCTTCTAATGGAAAACAATTATTTTTTAATATTAATCTATTATAAATTTAATTTGGTAATATAAACATTATTATATAATTCATAATTTCAAAAAAATTATAGGATGAAATTTTGTGATTTTATCGAAATACATCATTTTTTGATGAATAGTGAAAAATATTGTGTTATTCGTAAAAAAATCCAATTTTGTTTAAATAATTATTAATCATAAAATATATAATAAATTTTTTTAAAGTCACATTTGATCAATAATATATCTGTAAATATAATTTAGTTCATTATAATCAATATAACATTTAATTTGAATATAAATACCTAATAAGATATGAAATATTTTTCTTATAAAACAAATTAATCAGTGTGCCTATAGAATAAGCATTAATCTTAATTATTCATGGTATATGATTTGAATTTTATAATATGAAATAAACCATTGTAATAATTTTTTTTGGTAATTTTAACTTAATTTTTGAAAAATGGTTAGGGAAAGTGATTAAGATTAATTAATGTGATTATGGTGTAATTAGGCCTAAAAATGGACTAAAACACTATGTTTAAGGGGCCAAATGACATATCAACATTTACAAAACACATTGGTTAGAAACATTTCAGCCATTAACATTCCATTAGTGATTTTTGGTTGATTTTTTATGTCTTTTTATGTATGAACATGTGTACACCTAACTTCGTTTCAAGAATACCATGTGAGTCTTTTTCCTTCCCTATAAAAGGGCACCACCACTACACATTCCTTACATTTCTAAAACAACATAATCTCATCCAAGACAATCATTAATAGTCTCCCATTATTAATATCCTCAACATATAAACTTCTCTTTGGGAACAAATGCTTCCAAAAAAATCTTTTTGGTTCCAACCCAAAGGAGTTACCTAATTAGAAGGTAAAGTTTTTTTTAATATCTCTAGTTACATTTCCATTATAAAACACCTAATTTCACATTACACTATTCTTTTACAACAAAAATAGTATACTTATTTGACTAGGATGTTTTTTATGAGTTTTAACTAGAACTTATTGACAACATCATCTAATTGGTAACAAAAATAATGTTTCTGTGGGCGGAAAAATACTACCTCACGAAACGATGATTGTACATTTTTTCATTACCACCTCTCATGGATTCCATTATAATATAGAAATTGTTTATATATGTTTTATATGATATTCATTATCTCTTTATACTTCAATAATCATTTTATAATGCATACATTTAGTGCATTCCATTACATGTTAATAAAATAACCTCTTTTGAAGATGCGTGGACTACCGCGCCCTCAAAGTGATGTGATTCTTTCACACAATACATGGAACATATAGATGACGGTTATAATAAAAAATTTCGAAAATAAAAAAATATATATTTATATATATTTATATATGAGATAAATAAAATAATTACCATTATAGTAACATAAATATATATATATATATATATCATTTTCTTTATTACCCATTCAAACCCATTAAAATAGATAATGTAGTTCGTGGATGGGTGGACTGACGCCTCCTCAAAATGATGTTTTTTATTTTACATTAGAAATATATATATAAGTATATATTATTAAATAATATGGTATCTATTATATTATTATCATTGTGTACAGATTTTATTTACTTACCTACTCTCCATAACGATCTTTTTAAAATGGGAATGTTACTCATGTGTATCTGCGACCTAACATCTCTATGATTGTATCATATTCTCATTTTTATAAACATATATAATTATTGATTTTAAAATAATTATTGATTTAAAAATATAATAATAATGGAATGGTTATTATTCTGAAGATGTTATATAAGAACCCCTTTGACCATGGTTTACCAACAATAGTTGTTTTGACACATAAACTGAATTTGGTCAAAAAAACATGATGTGAACTAAATTTTTTTTATAATTGTACACAAAATGGAAATAAGTGTTACAAAATATATTAATATTATTGAAAAAATTATTATTTAAGTAGAAAATTAACTTAAGTTTTTTATAATGGAATTTAGTGGACGTTCACCCAAAAAGATACACAATGTATGAGATTCTTGACTCTTTTTCATTATTTGAGGCATACTTAATTGGTATACACATAATTTGTTATATATGGTGTAATTACTACAACATTGACATATAATATGCTGATACCTATTATCCTTATGCTATTTCGATGTTTCATTTGATGATTATCAGTCATGGGTCTTTTAATTTATATTTAAGGGATTCTTGTCTCATTTTAATTACGTAAGGCATACATAATTATTATACACAAAATTTTATATCAATTTTGTACTTAAAGAGACGTTGACATATAATATCTTGAATTATATTATTCACATGGTCTTTATATGTTTTATTTTAGGATTATAACCTTTGGTTTTTCCAATCCATTTGTTACTGCATTAGTAAGGGATTTTCATCTTACTTTTTAAATCTAAGTGATTAATGTCATATTCACCACTTAATTATTTTATGTGCCATAAAAAATAACCATTTTTATATATTATATCATTAATCCACTTTTTATCGTGATATTATAGGATTCATTTAATGTCATACCTTTCTGGTGATTATGATTTAACTCTTTCAAAGTGGTATGGGACACTTTGGAATGTTTAAAGATTATTCTCCACCAGAATGTTCATAATATCACTTTATTTTGTTCTTGTGAACATTCATTTGAATAAATCACATTATTCTAATCATTCTACAATGAAAATTCAATGTAATAATCATACTATAATACAATTTATATTGGTATTAACTAAACTATAAACTATTAATGTATGTTGGTTACTTTAATAATTATTTGATTAATTAGTATGTTATTGATAAATATATATTTATAATTCAATATGGTTATTTGAAAAGGAATATAAGTTAATTTTATTATTAAATATGAGGAATGATTTGGAATGGAAATGATTGGTGGATCTTGGAATATATATAACTCCTTGATGCATTGGTAGGTTCTCAATAGATGAATAATTGTGAAAATGGGTTTTAACCCTTAGTTTTAAAGTGTCTTATGATATGTCTTGATGCTAATATGTCCTCATATACCTGAGACATGACATCTGATAACAAGTAAATTTACTTTATATTAGTTTTATTGATTATTCATCCATGAGATTTTTTTTGATATATCTACGTATAAATTTCCTTTCAATTCATCGATTAATGGACTGTGTTTTAGTTTCATACCTTACCATATTTATTTTTCCTATCTCGTTATTTTAATATCATGTGTTTCCAGTTATTTATTTCCCATATTTCTTATGTACTTTCATTCAATTTACTGATTAAATGGATTCTGGGTTCTTTTATTTACCTTTTCATGATGACTATTCTCAATCATTCACTAATACATGCGCAATATTTTTCCCACACCAAGAATTTGAGCTAACCCTTATTATTTTTCAGTCCACACGAATCCAAGAAGTGTACACTAAAGGAAATGTAGGAATATACTATATGTATTTGAGTTGTCCTCAATCTGTTTAATTTTTAAGAAAATAAATATGTTTTAATTAGGGTATCTTTTTGAAATGAAATAGTCGCTTATGAATCTGGTTTACCAAGTCAACTAAAATGATCAGTCCTATGAGTATTTATTCCATATAATCATGCCAATAAATTTTTTTTCTAACACCCGATCCAATATATTTGAGGCAGGGTCACTAAAATATACATTCATTTTTATTTAATATCATGAATTCAGTTATCATCATCAAATTTAATGTTTCATATAATTTTATTTATTTCATGGTGCTCGTGATAAAACATTTAGAAATGTGCTGAGGGTTTATTTATTAATATTATAATTATTCATGAATTTAATTGTATAATTCTACCTCGAAATAATTATTTTCTATTACTCTCTTAAAATTAATATATTTCATTCTCCAATAGTTATTCATTATCTTTTTCATGTAATAGTACCATTTTTCCATTGTTTGGTACAAACAACTATTATGACACTTTTTTTATGAAAATCATACATTATTTCACTCTTCTTTCAAAAATCATTTTCCTTAAAAAAACAACATCTAGTAAAAAAATTAATTATTTCACATTATAATAATGATTTATTTTATAAAAAATTCAAATAATTTACATTTTTAAAAAATTGATTAAACAAACATTTATTTTATTATTATGAACAAGGTACTTTTTAATACTATAAAGTGAAATAAGAATATTCTTTTTATATTATATTAAATACATAGAAAAACATAGCGTACTGATTTTTTTTATTTAAATCATATATATCAGGTTTGTTAGGTTTTTTAGATAACATTTTTACACAATGTTCAAAAAACATTTAGTTTTTATGTGTTATTTTCAAATAAAATTAATTTGAAAATATGTTATGAATTTTATTATTTTTATGTATAAAATGTTTCATTCAAAAAAATGTTTATTTTCTTGAAGGAATGTTCCAAGTGAAAATTACAAATATTTTCCCATCTTAAAATGAACATTTTTAGGTTATAAATGATTTAATTGTGATATAATCCAATGAACCCAACCTTATTATTTATATGTATGGTTTATGATCATTTTGAAAAGAGATGTACTATATCAATAAAAATTACATTATTATATATGGTTTATGATTTTGTTAATTGAATAGGGAAATTATTTACATTTCATACCATTCTATGAATATAAATGTTAATGTGAATTGTATTTATCCCCATTCATATGATGAATTTACTGAAAATAGTAACTGATGGGAGGGGCCTATTATGATCCCTCAATGCATTGATATATCGCATGAGAAAAATTTTATTGGGTTCTGGATGATACCTTACCCATTTATATAGATATCATGGAATAAGGACTTGAGAATATTTGGTTTATGGGTACAAATCCTCAAGAGTGTGTTTTATATGGCCCATATTTTGTATTTCATTATTGTCAATTTAGTTATTCAAATTGCATGTGATTACCCAATAATATGGAATATCCATGGTTATGTTTAATTAACATGTGATTATTTATTTGATCTTATTTTATTATCATTTATTCCATATATATTATTCTGTTGTTATTGATTAAATGAAATTTTTATTTAGTTTCATACCTTCTTATATTAATTATGACTTATTAATTTATTGTTTTCATTGTATGTATACCCTTACTGAGAAATATAATATCACCCATTTCTGATGGTTTATTTTCACAGCAATACGAGGATCATTTTTTGATTGATATATAGGTATATGATAGGGATAATAATGTAAATCTTGGAGAAAACACTATATATATATATTAAATTTAATGTGCATTTCATGTATGAATCTACTTTAACAATACTAATAAATATTTGGTATTTTGGGATTTTATTCCTTATATCTATAAAAATGTAAATAAGTATACAAAGACTATGGGATACTAGGATCAGGGTTTCTATAGTTGGTTTTTGGGAAAGTTTTTTAGAATCATTATGAACCAGATTTAGTAGAAAACATATTATTGAAAATAACTATATGATTGAATTTGAGGATAATTATAAAAGACCATCATAATTATTTGGTAATGAGTATATCAATTATTTTTCCTAGAAAATACATCCCTGTCAAGATACTAAAAGTGGATGTGGGTCTAGAATAAATGTAACTAGGGGTAATAACTCTGAAAAAGGAAAACTAGGCTTGAATTGATCATCACACTATACAAAATAATGGCAATTACTGTACATCCGGTTTGACACTCTTGGTGGATTTTCTTAAGATCAATATCATTTTCTTTACAAAACATCAATAAGGAGTTGAAAATAAATATATCACCAGTGAAATCATTTTTATGATAATGATACTATTAAAAAAAATTTCTCAATTTATGTTAATTATTTAACAATTTATGAGATTATACATTATGTTACATAATGTTATGATCCAATATAGTGTATAAATGTTTTGTAAAAATTGTGCCTAACCCAAGGTGTGTTAATTGTATCGACTCATGTACTGTATAGAGGGATTCCCTTCACCAAAAAGGTAATAAAGCTATAGATAAATATGTATGGGGAATTGATCAAAATATCACCATATATGGGTAGATTTCATAGGTTATGATTAATCACATACCTAGAGGGAGGATGCATATGATCTAACACATGGTGTAACAATGTCAGACTGTTTCATGGATTAGTAACTTCCCTCACTCAATTGGACTATAAATACATTTTTAGGTGAGTAATAGATAAGTTCCTTTGAGAATATATTTCTCACCATAAGAAATAGTTGAGGGGAAAAAGTTGTCATGGTAATTTATCATCTATCAGACGATGTAGGAAAATGGTTTTAATTGACTTTAAAAATAAGGATAAAGTTGAAATAGAAAACATGGAACGGTAGGAGATCAAGGTATTCATCATGGAAAAATATTTTCATCATGGGAAATTATTGGATATAGATTTATATTTTATTTAGTCTATGAAATAAAGAAGTAGAAAATGTGTCTATGTATGAATTAAATATCACATTGTCAAATTGGAATAATGCAGACTATTTACATAAGCCAAAGAGAAATAGTGATCATTTATTTTATGGGATAAATCCAATACAGTGAAGGGAACATGTCTCAAAATCCTTATCATTACATAAGGATATAGTATCATGCTATATAGAGATTTTTAATGAATTAATCAAGTATTATAATTTTGAAATAAAGGAATAGAATAAGAGGATGATTGGAAAAAAAGAAAGATAAATGGAATAGAGGAAAAATGATTTTTTAAAATGGTATACTATTGTAGGAAACAATTTTTTTTGTATAAAATGATAAATGAATTTTATTAAACTATGGGGAATAATTCCACCAAAATCACGATTGAATAAAGAAAATAAAGAATCAACCAACGTGAAAAGATTCAACTATAATGATATGGGGATCTATGAAAATAAATACCCCATGAATCATGGAAATATACATCATTAAATTAAAAAGGGATATAAGGCAATAATATGATATTGACATAGCCGACATTACCCCCTGACACTTATTTACAGTATTTTTAGTTAACTCATTCTCCCCCCTCCATCTTGACCTTCCTTCTCCTAAATGTTCCGGTTACCACGAAATTGCTAATGGAAATTTAATTGTGAAAGGTTACACTAGGGTTCTCCTGGTTTACATCTAAATTCCCTGAAGATATTATGATTCATTCTCGTATATAGGTTAAAATTTTTGGAATAGACATAACATATAAGGTATTTGAAATCATCATAGGTATTGTTAAGTTTTGTAACAATTAGGTTCTGCGATAGATTCCTTTTCTTATTCATGTTCATTTTGATAAGTATTTTTTTGGTTATGGTCATGTGAGTCACAGAGGTGTAAAAACTATCATTTCCTCCAATATCAGAAGACTATGTATTTTATTTGGGGATGTGATTGTATGATTTTATACATTTGGATAAGTTCTCCCAATCATACACGTCCTTTTAGAACCCTTTCATCTTAAAGGTGAAAGGTGACTAGCTATGGTGTTTCTTGTGATCTGATGATTTTACAACACATATGTTATACTCTTGGTGTGCCTGAGTATGTGTTAAAATAAATATCTTCATGGTTCTTTCGCATTGAATCTTTTTATCAATGGATGTTGTGGATAGATTCTAGAAATTTATTATCCAAATTAGGTTGTTTATTTTCAGTCTATTTTCATCTCCCATGGGCATTTGGATCCCATAATCCATCGATGTGGAGGTTTTCATCATATTGGTGATTCTGAAGATTCAAGATTCAAGGGTGGATGTGTCCAACTTTTTGAATGATGGTTCAATTTCAGCTCTAGCTACTGTTTTGTTGTAGGCTTCTTCCTTTATACTAGATCTTCTCTCAAAGAACTTTGTCCGCCCGAGTTCTGTACTAAATGTTTTTGTGGATATTTTAGAGGATTGAGCTAATATATGGTATCATATGGAATGAAACGTTTTCAAATAGGTTTATTGTATTTCTCATTATTCTTCACGGTCTTTTTTGGATGGGGTATTATGGATTTTTCAATATTGTTTCAAATATTTCAGCCTCTCAACATAAGTGTGGTGTTCTCCTCTATAGAATTTATATAGTGAGTTTTTCAAGCAGGGGGTCGGTCCAATTTTTTCCTCGTAGGATTATAAAGTTACAATTTCATTTGAGAAGGATCCCCAAATATCTCTAGTGAATAAATGAATACAACTAATATCTAATGAATAGGGTTTTACTCCCATACTAGGAAGGAAAGATAAAATTTTCAATAACTATTCCTCATCCTAAATAGATGGCTTTGTTGATCTTGGAGTAGGGTAGGTTACCAATCATCCTCAGTGTGGGGAAGGTAGGGGATGGATTGGTATTTCATAATCACCTAGTTCGGCATCATAAACCCATGTATTGAACAAGTTCTTCTCTCAGTTAGATATCCCTTTGGTAGGTCATGGTGTGGAAATAATTAAATATCATTTAGACTATAGTGGTTGTACTACTTATCATAAATCAGTTATTAAAAATGAGGTGTGACCATTGTTAATAAAAAATTACACATATATATCTAATTACCCTACCCCCAACCCATTGGGATAGAATTGGATGATGGTTCAGGTGAACATGGATACCTGTATTTACATGAGGAGTTTAACCATACTTTTATTTATGTGAATGATTAAAAAATTTCCATGAGTGAATCATTAATACTATCTAAAATGAATCAAATAGATATTTACATAGTCTTGGGGGATCTAATTCTTATGGGTTACTATGATTATGTATTTGGATCCATGAAATATTTTGTCAAATTATTTTAATAACAGAATTATGGTTTTAGTAATCATGAAACATACATGTATTGTACTAAAGTACCATTTTTAAAAGATTTTAGAGCATATGCTGATTGAAACTGATGAAAAATAAATCTGATTAGGTGTGAAGGTGGACCTTAAGGAAAACATATGATTGAGGGATTATAGAACAATATAGTATCCCAATATATAGATAATATTGATAATATATTTTTTATAATGTTATTAGAAAACATTAAGTTTAAAACGATCTTTGATGTTAATGTAAAAATGGTATAATAATATTTGGTTACATTTTTTAATTATATTAATATGGTTTTAGAAATGGATGTAACATCCTGACTTGGAAGCCACTAAAATGGTGCCCGAGATGGTGGGTCACAAGGCCTCAACCACTCTTCCCCATATTCTAGAGGTTTTTAACTAATATAGAGGGTCTACGTTGTTATGATGGGGGGACTATAACCTCATCTTAGTGTGGAATATAGTATATAAAAAAATATAATAAGTGGTGAAAGCATATAGCATTACTAATATCATAGTGGATACATGATCAATAACCAACATCAGAAGTAATAGATCCAAGAAATAATACTTATCAAAATCTATAGGGTTAGTTATATAAATAATAATTCCATGTAATGATGATATATATAAAGGGGAGAGGGAAATATGGGACTATAATCATATATATCATTCCATACAAAAATTTAAAAAGAACCAAAATATATCTCCATAAGAATCAAGAAACACATGCACATTCTTTTTCTCCAATGCTCCACGCTGTAAGTAAAAAATAATAAGAATATATAGGAAGGATATTTTCCATATCCTCATATAAAATCACATGTTATACTTGTTCACCAAGGAAAACCCATGTGTGTTGTAAGATAGGCTCATTAGGTCAGTACTAATATAGTATTGAATAATCCCATCCAAGTATATATCAAAATTGTGTGTTTGTATAATGAATAATAAAAAATACTGGAAAACTAAATACAAGATGGATCATGTCCCAATAGGATGCATGGAAGACATTACCTACATCAGTTTATATAGGAAGGATTCTGAATTGGTAACCATGTATAAGTAATAATATATAATATATATTATGTATATATGTATGTACACTGCGTATGTGTGGAAATTTAAAAGCATATACATGGAAACTATGTGCTACCAGGATCTATGTTATAACTCAAGAATCAATGACTAGTCTAACATGCTAAGGGATCCATCATGGTCAGAAGCCCAAAAATCCTAGGATTGAGAGAAGTGATACTCAACACTAGTGACATTGGGATGAGTCATCATTCCAAACACCTGTTGTAAGGGAACTAGAAACATCATGACTATAATCCAAATAAAATTAAGAATTCTACTATTCCAAAGCCATCACCGAACATAAGGGATCATGAAACACCATTGTCAATAATTCACTTAATAGTTTTCCCCAAAAAACGTCCCTTGTCTAATAATAATATTATTCATGTATGATTACCTCTAAATAATTTATAATCATTTATCCCAATAATACCATTTGTGTCACAATGATTCAATATCTGATAATATATATGAAACTCTTAGAATATAATTTCTAACCATTATTATTTAATTAAGAAACCAATTTAATTAAATCAAATGGGATACATGATTTATGGGTCGAGAAAGACAACATAAAAGGTGGTTGTGTAAATCTATAATTTAACTCAAAGAGGAAAATTTAAAAGGGGTCTTATCCAAGAAGTAGGAAGCCTATAATAATTTAATATTAGTCTATGGGAGTATCTAAACATTGTTCAATTTATTAAATAAGGAAATAAAAAAATTTAAGGCCTCATAAAGAGATATCCAGTTTTCACCGCAATGGTTATGTTCTAAAAACCACTAAACTAAAATGTAAAATTACTAGAACACATACCTCAGGCCTATTGATGAATACTTATCTGATATCGACTTAATGATTGATGTATAATGGAGGAAAATGAAAAAAATTGAAAAAATCCTTGAAAATTGGGAATATGATCTCACACCAATATAGAATAACACACAATGATATGAATTAAGGAAATAAATATTAGGAGTCGGGGGATTACCACTACACTTATAATTTGATAGATAGAGTTCATATCATAGTCTGGATGGAGGATAACAAGATTAAACTAGTTGTTTGGAATGGAGGAGCTTTGTACACTGCTCCAACTATGTTATGCAGGGGAAATGAGACTCTTCACAAAAATAAGAGGTGCTTCCTTATAATATAAAATAAACTGTGGGAAATTAAATGGTTTTTAATTTTTACATGTCATTTAATGTTTAGGCTTCTACCCTCCAGTGAAAAACTTTATTCCAGGTGTGCTAAAACGAGTCTTGCATATAAACGTCAAGCCATTGAATAAACCTTATGTATTCATTGCACCTCATGTAATGAATACATGCTATGTATTTCCTTTGAAATAAGAATACATTACACTTTCTACTATCCCTTTTTTGAAAAATCAAACCCCCCCAATGGCATAGTCTCTCGGATTCAGACCAAATAGAATTTTCAATGAGGTTTTGAAAAAAATTAAAAAGGATTCATACCTCTATGGAAATATGATTCATTAAAACCTATCCAACTTAAAGAAATTAATCCCTAAATTGGCCTTTTGATGTTAATGAATCACCATTTAAGAAATGATCTAAACACTAAGAAAATACTTTTTCATACTACTCAGAGTTCTCATCCAATACTGGGCCATGCTCTAATACGACCCATACTAAAAGAACTGTTTTACCTTAGAGAGTCTTCACGCTCTAATCCATGATAAAAACTAGGTACATATCAAAATAATTTTCCATTTAAGACTCAACCACTTCAGGATATAAAATATATTATGGGTATTGATATTACTGATGAAGTTGAGGAAAGTGAAAAATATCTTATATATACTAGTATCTCTAAGAGAGATTTATCATGTATGTAAATGGAATGATTATCTATACAACCTTAATGGTTCCAACTAATCTAGGAGAAATATTACCCTACTTAAGAATCCATATATTTCCTAACCTCTGAATCACATAAAATAAAACATGATCCCAAACCATAAACTCTAGATCATATCATTGACGGTTGGTAAATTACCCATGTTTTTGAAAAGTTGTAAACCTGAGCTTCCTGATTAGTTGTACCTTATCTAATGTCTCATGAATTGTATGTTGTCTAAGAAAGGATTCCTCCAATTCCTCAAACTATCACAGAGGTGATCATGATGGCTTACCATATTAGGCCACATAAGGATCCATCTAGACATTATCTTGAAGACTGTTCTCAAAATCAAACTCCAATAAAGGTATATTTTCTCCCCAAAACACCCATTTCCAAGGATACAAGTATGGAGAATGTCCACTAACACCTGAATCATTCACTCTGATTGTCCATCACTCTGTGGATGATATTTCATTCTCAGAAGCCCCTATATAACCAAGGTATTTTTAAACAACTCAACAATAGTGACATTAACCAATAATCTCTTTCAGATATGATATCACAAGGATATATGTTAATGAATATGTTTTGCAAGATGTATAGCCTCTCTAGCTCATCTACATAGAAGGACTGCCAAATAATATTGAAATTGGAGACCTTAGTCTACCATTAAAAGAAGACCAAAACTGTATCATTAATTCTAGGTGATCAAGGAAAAGATATCATAGAGGCAATGGTGACACTGTACCATTTCCTCTCTGGAATAGAAAATGGTTATAAATGCCCAACGCGTTACTGATGCTTCTATTTTAGCTATTGATAGGTGTAACAGCATGTAATAAAGTTAGCTATTTTTTATTTCATAAAAATCTATCAATATAGGTGTCATAAATATTGATACATATTGGTGTAACTAGGTTTTAAATTCCAATACAAGGCATGAAATTTCCACATAATCTGATATAAGATGTCTTTTGAGCCTACACATTCCCATTATCCATAATAACTTATACGCATC
This sequence comes from Viscum album, assembly GCA_963277665.1. Lineage (NCBI taxonomy): Eukaryota > Viridiplantae > Streptophyta > Magnoliopsida > Santalales > Viscaceae > Viscum > Viscum album. The sequence goes on along the minus strand of OY728153.1, from coordinate 1,437,124,886 downwards.
AACGGTCCAACCTAGTGATGTATCCTTGAAATAGATACATTAACACATGAATAGTCCCTTAATATCAAAAGGCATACTCATATTTACCCATCCTAGAAGGGCAGATGTTACTGTTAATGTTCTAAGGATAGTCTTATTGTGGTCCTCCTAAACCTCAAATCATATTTCTGAATTTGTGGTTATAATATTATACTCACCACTAACCTCTTAAAACACATGTGTTTGAGTTTTCCTTCTTAGATCATTGAATAATATGTTGCTTTTCCAAGCATTTAGCAAATATCAAAATTAATGGAATTCTTGTATTAAACCCATCTATGCTTCCTATGAATCAAGTAATTCTATATATAGATATACATGAGACATTTTTAGTAGGGAATATCAAAACAATTCTTCCATTGATAACAATGTATCCAACAACATAAATAATGAACTTCATCTACAAAATCTAGATCATGTGTTCTGTAATTTAATTCATGAATCCAAAAATGTTGAGACATGTATACAACATATTTTTCATCCTCCATCAAAGAAAATCCCAAACTGATTCTAGATGCATCATAGTAAATACTATAACATCAACATTGATCCAATAGAATTTGGATCATCACTAATGTTATCATACCATTCATCTACATACAGGCTATCTCAATAGATACTGACTATATGAATTTCATATAATTCTTTCTGAAGCCAATTATATGAACTTCAAGGTGAGATAATTCTAGGATGATGTATCTATAATTCCATGTTATCCCTAAGAAAAATTCAATATTTAATACATTCGTTTGGATTCACCCACGAAATTCTAGCTCTCACCTTCACCAAGCTAACTAATACACCTGACTCAATGATGATATAAACCAAGAAGTGGACATTTTCTATCCAAATGTGTCATTTAGTGAGATTTTTATATATTTAGTACTCCCTATGTATATTTAACATGATCAAATGATTCATGTCATGTTCGTGTGGAGTGAGATCATACACTAAAATGTCACCCACAATGACTAATATGAAAGAATCCATATAAAGTTGGTAATTATATTACTTTATACCAATGAAAAAAGGTGTCACTTTCTTGAGAGAAAAAAACATTACCAGGCACTCATAATGACCATACCTACTCGGGCATGTTATACAATGTATGTCTGAAGGACTGAATCTGTACTAATTATATACGACCAAAAATAATTAATTGAAAACACAATATCTCATTGACGATGATCAACATGTTTTCTATTCATTTAAATGGTTACCAATTATTATCCATGAGCTAGTTCAACCATTATTAATCCACACAAATCCTAATGGTACCCTTCACCTTCTAGGAAAACCGATCTGTTGAACCCAATGACATGGTACTAGAAATGATAAAAAAAATTATCTTGTGGTTCTTCGAACTTCTATTGAGCCATGGAATCTCTATAGGTCTCATATTTTTTAGAGGTATGGACATTTGGTTTCTCATGGAACTAGCTCAATTTTCAATTATACCACCCCCAAATGTGGTAGTCAGGAACTATTTTTACCAAAAACATTCCAAAAATTATTTACCAGAAAATATAATATAGGAGTTAATATTACCTTATCATATAAAAATAGAGTAGATATCTAGGAAATCACACATTCTATCCCCTACACCTTTGTTCCAACTTGAGACACATTGGAATACCATTCTCACTTATCAACATGTTTACCACCATCAGCTGATGTAATCATCGCCATATGGTGATAACAGTCAATATGGGCTCAATATGGAATCAAAAAATTAATGTTGATAATTATGAAAACCATGATATGTTGAGAATGAAAATATTCCGCATGAGTAGATAACCTATAATCTGAATGGTAAAATACATTCATTGTAGAACACTCGTAATCTGGCACTATATGTGGAATTGAGTGTCATTATTCTACAAAAATAATCTATCTCAAGGCCCAATATTTCTAGAAAATCAACAGATATAATAGTCCATGATTCACCTAGGTCAAATAAAAGAGACACTAATGTAGGAGAATCGATATTAGTACATTGAACAACATAATTTATGTTATTGTGCTACTCTGACATAGGTTTCATTGCATGTAAGTAGCACGTAATGTGACCATAACTCACAACATTACTACCCTGATCAAGCCCACTCTACAAGCGCTAAAGGCCTCATGTTTTATTCCCTATATCATTACCACCACCTCTACCTGAGTGGCCAATTGTATTCTAGATTCCTTCTTGGAGTGATAATACTAGTTCCACTACAGAGCATGGATTTGTCTAATATCGTTACTCTATAGGTATTGGTGGAAATTTCCAACAAAATCACTAGATATACAGCATCCTAAAACTAAAAAATCACTAAATGGGATATAAAATACATTATACTGTTTTGTTTCATTGATTCCCAAAATGGATACATTTAAGGAAGATGTATGTTGGATTTATCTAATGTCTAAGACTGCCACATGCACCCAAAAAATGACACTTTCGTCCACTAGATGAACCACTAGTAGGTGTTAGTGATGAACCGCCCGGGCCTAAAACATCAACTTCCCCAAAATTCCACTTAGTAATAAGGGATTGAATAACTATCTAAAAAATATAAGTCAATATGAAAACATTAAATTGTGATCGTATGGTGTATTTCATCCCATCCATCATTAATCACCTTCTGTTGAGCTCATCACCCTCTAGAGTCATCCCAAATCACCATAGCTTCATAAAATGAGATAAATACTTCATTATATATATCTCTCCTTAAATTTTGTTCATGAAGTCTCTATCATGGCCAGCTCTCCATGTGTGTAGAATGAAGTTACCAAATAATTCCATCTAGACATCCCTCTAGAACATATCTTAATGTTAGTATATTTTGTTAAATACATCAAACCATCTATTGGTAGGACATCCTAGCATATAGTTATAAATAAACATACTCATATTTGGAAGAATTTATATATACTCAAATATCAATAACATGGCATGCAACCATTAATCTATGGCTTGAGGACATCCATCCCCTGAGAAGGCTAGAGGATGATACTTCTGGAACTCCCAGATTGAATCTTACATAGTTAGATCAAGTTGTGGAACCCCTTTTATAGACTACATCATATGAATGATACCCTCCAAAAAATGGGCATCACTACCCAAATCCAGAATAACAAGTGGGACCATAAGATTCACTAAACAAAATTAAAGTTATGGCTCGTGGCCCACCACCTTTAGTTCATGGTCATAACTGCCCTCCTACTGTATGACTCAAGCCATTCATGGTGGAATTATTCTACAATTCCATATAAATATCTCAAAATAGAATTTATTTGTTTAAAAAATTGATGATAAATTATAGACACATAAACATAATTCCTATGGAAAAATGTCACACCTCTATACCAACTCAAAAATCAATGTCTTTGTAATAAGGAATGCCCTAAAAGTATATAATAAATATTGGAGACTCCCCCAAATACCCACTAATAAGGTTGTATTTGGGTCTAGTTCTCATATTACATAATAATTATTTTGGTATGAGGAGTGAAAATTTCAATGTAGGGAGGAGAACATCATTAAATTTTCAATTAAAACACCATTTAGTTTTAAAGAATTAATTTAAAGGGTTAATTTTATTTATGATCATAATATTTTATATGTATACATATCATGGTCGAGTAAAATTTGTCACCTTTTCTAATTTATATAATTTATGATTTTAAAAATTACAATTGGAATGTCATTTACCAATAGTATGCCTTTTAAATTCAGTGTTAGAATGTAACTAATCATATGAAATGATATTATAACAAGAATAAACATAACGGATTTATAGAATTACTTTCTTCACAATTCACCATTTTCATTTAATTAATACAACCATCTAATATTTTATCCAATTATACTAGATGTTCCTCTATAAAACATGGAATAAATAGTTTAATTTTGGTTATATCATCAATGTAATAATGAAAAAATAAATTAGGTTGATACATAAATGTAATATAATGCAATTATATTATCCCTAAAATATACTTCCTCACATTTCCATAATAAAAATTAAGGTACCCATCTACATGTAGGATGAAAATCCATGAAAAAAGTAGATGTGGCATGGAAATATTCATGTCATATAAAAACCAAAGGGCCAAAGATGATGCAATAGGTGATACCTCCTTTACATAAACTGATAAGGTAAAATAAAACCCATAATAATATCAATATTATCAATTTCGAAATCATGCGCATCCCCCAATGGTGAAATAAGTACAACTAAATTGGAACAAATCATAATACAAATAACTAACCCCGGGTAATTATAGAATCTTGTATATGTAGGTCAGCTATTACCAGCAATAGACTCATTACCAAATTCAATTACCTTCTTAGTCTTATATATAATACCAAAAAAACAAGTGAAATGCAAAAAAAACCCCTATGATATCACTTTGTAACATCTCTACCAAAAACCACTAAAATAGTTCCCTAATCTGGTTAGTCACATGGAAAAAAGCACACCTCCCCATTTTCCAGAGGCTTCCAACTAGTAGCGGGTGTCTATGGTGCAACAGTGGTGAGATAATAAACTCATATAAATGTTTCAAAACAAATATAAATAGAGATAATAAATATTTAAAGAAGATAAGGACACAAAAAAATAGTATATGCAAGAGAAGTAATCAATGACAGAAGTAAAAAATCCATGAAATAATACTAATCATAATTCATAGGCTGAGTCATATACAAAATAATGTGAACTAATGCATTTATAAAAATGGGGATATTGAAATACAAGACATGAGGGGTATACAAAATTATATACAAGAAGTTCAAAAGACCCAACACAGATCTCAAACAGTATTGTGAGTATATTCACAAAATTATTATATCATCCTCCATTCCATATGTAAAATATATCAATTATCGATGATATGAAACTTTCCTTTACCCGTACCTATAATCATATGGTCTAATCAGGTATCAAGGGTGGCCTGGTTAAGGTGAGATATAAACACAGTTAGCCACCACCAATTCTGTATAGAATAATACAATCACTGAATATAGTATATTATTGTGCAGATATAATGAATATTGAACATAGCTGAAAAAATAAATAATATTTGTCTTAGGCTTTGGTAGAACACCTAGCCACATTTACATGCTTAAACATAGGATAGAATGAGTTTGAATCATCAACCATATATATGTAATCATATACAATATATTTTGTTTATATATGTATATAAACTATGTGTGTGATAATATCTAGAGGCATATATAAGGATAATAGAACCCAGTTAAACCTTGGACATAACTTTGTTGTCCATGAGTAGTCTAATGTGCCAAGGGCACTAGTAGGTGTATAATACTTGACCCTCCATGAAATGTGTGAAACCATTCTATAATCTCAAGACAGTGTGGTTAGTCATCATGACCAACACATAATTCTGGGGAATTTGGAACTTCATTCCCATCGCCTAAATAAGGAAAAATAGTGTGAGAAACCATGCCCATCACCCATTATGAGGAGACTTGAAATGACATGCTCAATATTTACCTTATCTACTATTCTCTAGCCAATGTTCATTGTCTTAATATAATCATCATAAAAGCATTACCTATAAATAATTTATAAAAAATTTCCATGATCAAACAAGTAGAGTCATAATAATTTAATCCATATTCAAATATAAAACACTAGATGTGTCTGTTACACCAATTTCCATTTATTTAAAATAACCCATTTAATTGAATACTCATGGAAGCCCCATTTGTGTGTAAATCCAGAATTTTTATATTGTGGATAGGTCAATTAGAAATTTAATTCCAGGAAGAAATTTCATTCAATGAACAAAAAGAGTTGGTATTTATGTTTTATGCAACTGATAATAATTATAAAAAGGTTTATGGTAGTATCTAATCATTGTTCAGTTAATTAATAAATGAAATACTCATTATAAGGAATCACAAGCAGTTTTTTGTCATACACTATAATGCTGAATCTATAAAAATATAGAAATTGTATAAAAATTAATAGACCACCTACTATCGGCCATGTTGAAGACTTCTCATCTAGTATTGGCACCAGGATTGAAGTAATATGGATGAAAAGTTAAAAATATATGAAAGAAAAAATATAAGGTATATGAGGTCACACCATAATAGCACAAGAGATGTTGGAAATATTGAATTAAAGAATTATTATGACTGGATAACTTACTAATATGCTTCCAATTTGACTGATAAAATCATATCAGATTATGGATGGAGGATAATAAGAGAAACCTAGGTGGATGTCATTGAATAGATTTATGTTTGGATCTTACTGTGCAAGGGATGATAAATTAGTGTTTATAAAAATATATGTGTCTCATCCATCTATTAAGAACCAAAAAATATTAATCTATAGAGCATTTACATTTTTCATATCATGTAAAGATTGGGATTATCCCATTCTAGAAAAAACTAGGTTCACTATGTTCTAAAATTGGTATTCCAAATACACATAATGTAATTTAACACACATTGTGTGTTCATTACATTTCCAATATTGAATACACATCATGTATTTTCACTATAGACATACTATACCCTCTTTCCGCTCTCCCTTTATTCCAATCACAACTCCCACATGACATATAGAGGGATCACCAATTATAATTCCAATAGATAAGATCAATATGAATTGGGAAAAATTAAAAATATTTCTTACCTATATTAAATATTGATTCAATAATATGGAAAACCAACATGTTGTGTCATAACCCATTGCATCTGGTAGGGCCATAGGGCATGAACCCACAATTGAAGGATGATAATGTTTTATAGCATACCACTGAACTACATGATGTCTTGGTTAATTTGTCATTATTTTTAGTTGAACTATTTTATGTATAAAAATTAATGATGACCAAGTGGTGTTACTATTGAATTTTTTGGTAACACCCATAGTTTTTATGAATTTTGTTATAAATTGAAATTAATTTATGGATTTCATTGCACACTACACCATATTTATCATGATTTATACCTAAAACCATTTTAATATTTCAATACACACCACACAGATAATATCTTTAAATACATGCAACAGTATGGTTAAATTTTGTAACACAAAATACCTCGTTCTCTCGATATCGTATGTTACATGCAAGACTATGTTTCACTAAACTACAATATACTATTAATATAATAATTTAATATGACTATTTTCACCTAGCCGTTTAGTTGATGGGTATAAATAGGATTAATTAAATTATTTAAATACTGTTTACACATGTTTATATAATAAATTAATTGATATCTATTAGATAAAATTAAAATAAATCCCTTTTAAATAAAAGGAAATATTTCTCTTAAATGACTTTTTTTCAAGTATAATTGTGTTTTAGAAAAATAAATTGACCAAATAATTTTATTAAATTATTTAATATAAATTATTATACATTAAATTCAATCAAATTTTTTACAGTTATCATAAATGTTATCTAAACATGAGATAAAAATAAATCAAATTTTATACATAAAAATATTATTCTTTCTAAAATATATTTTATCCCATTTTATGGTGCACTTATTTCCAAAATAAAATTTTCCACATTTAAAAAAATTGATAAAATAAAAATTATTTTTATAGAATAATATCAAATTACATTATGGTGAATTTTTGATATTGTTATGAGAGGTTTCATTATTGGATTAATAGTAAAAATTAAAAAAATTTAATTAAAAACATTTTTTTATTTAAATAGTTTATTAAATAAAACTATGAATTCAATTTTTTTAAAGTAAAAATAATAAAATTACACATATATAAATAATAGGTACTTTTTCCCTTTTTCATTTTAATTTTTATATAAAAACATAAGAATCCATTGATCTTTTTTACTTTAAATACCATCTTTCTCAACAAATCTATGTGATTAATTTTAAGTTAATTTCTTCAAATTTTGTAAATTTAATTTGGAAAAATGGATTCCTTATTTTAAACAAACGTAATTAATATGTCTCATATGACTAAAATAAATTTTTACCTATGTAATTAGTGAAATTGAATAAAATAAAATACAATAATGAAGATAAAAAAATATTACATACTGGTAAAACATTGAATATAAGGTACAAAAATGACACAATACAAGTAAAAAATCTATTGTATTACCATATTTCATCATTATCCCTCCAATTATATAAATATTTACATTATCTGAGCCAAATTATATAGAAAAACGAGGGTGAAATTCACTCCTACAAAAAAAATCAAATACTCCACTCAACTCCCCTATAAAAGGTCACCACACTCCCCATATCCTCACACTATAAAAACCCAATTGGGTAGGAAAATTACTACCCAAATAATTTATTCAATTCACTAATTTCATCCCAAAATATTTATCATGGGAATAAATCATCCCAAGATAATCCTTTTTTTGAAACCAAAAAGAGATACCTAAAGAAGAGGAAACATTTATATTTGAATGTTTGTGATTATTTCATCCCCAAACCCCATTAATTAATTTTTTATATTTATATTTTAGAAATATCAGTATCTTAAATATAATTTTATGTTTATATAGTGTGGTTAAAAAATACAAAACAGAGACTCTCGTCCATTGATTTTATGAAATTATAATTTTTTTAAATGGAGGACTACAGACTCATGAACTAATGTCGTCCATTTTTTCATTTAAAACATTAATGATTAGTAATAATGATGGAAATACTATTTATATATGATATATATTTTATTAATTATTTATTTATACTTATTTAATTGTTATATAAAAAATACCTTCATATCTTCTATTTGTAGTAATATGATAACATTGATTGTGTGAATGACTGATTACCACTTTGTGAAGCGATGTCACTCATTCATGCTAAAAATAGTATGTATTAAGGATGGTCCTAAAAAAAATACGTAATCAATATGACATATAAATATTAATTTAATTATAATATATATATATGGCCTGATCCCTAAACATTACCTAATCTTGAGTTATTTCAAGAATACATGTTGAGGATCTTTTCAGGTTTAGAGGTTTAGAGAATTAGATCATAAATCAAGCATTACATTCCACATTTAAACAAAATAGTTACCTAAAAGATACTACTCATTTTTCCCATCAACGGAAAAATATTTGAAATAAAACATGGATTCTTTCTTGATACTTCATTGACATAATCATCACATCATGTGCCTTTCCCTTGACCTGTGAAAAACATTTCAAAAACATGGGATGAGCATAAAATGTTCAGTAGGGAATATAAAAGTAAGAAATGAAAACAATAGTCCATGTATGGAATCATAATTTACTCATAAAACATAAGCATTTTAACATACCTCATCAAATCATGAATAAATCATAGAAATCATAAGACATAAAGGTAACCTGAGGCATTCATAACATTCTTACGTAGGGAGTAATCCTCATGGTTACGTTTGGAATACCCATCAGAGTATATTCCCTAAATCTATTCAGAAAAACCATAACGTTTAACCCCATCGCGTTACCCAATGCAATGGAAAGCTATATCGGGCTCACCCACCCTTAGTTTATCATGTAACCACCCGTCTTCATAACAATTCCAAAAAACCATAACATAATTATATCACATAAAACATTCATAAAAGAAACATAACATTTCCACATTTCAAGCACAAGATATCAATACAACACATTGATATAATAAAAAAATTATGAAAACCATTTTCAATACCAAAATAAAATAAAAGTAAAACATGGTATTTTTTTCATTGAAAAAAATGTTATGGCTTGTAGAGGAAGCCGACACTCAAATAATGGTCCCGGCGACGGAGAAGTCGTTGTCGCCGCATACATCTGACAAAAAAACATTCCTTTTTTGTTTAGTAAAACTCTTCATATAAAAAATATTCCTTTTGAATAGATGTAAAATTAAATGGGTTTTATACACCGTATAAAAGAAAGTAGTGTATAAAACAAAATATGCCTCAAAGAAAGGAGATGGAGATGAAGTCCCTTTCCTCGAGTCCGACTTGACTCGATCGTCTTTAACCTCCTAAATAATAAAATTGAGTTAATTTATACTTACTTAAGAACCTTTTATAAGTTCATTATTTCTTTTATATCACTTATTACCAATTTATGAACACTATGTAATTATTTATGTTAATAATGGTCATTATTTCTATCATTGGTACTTGAGTCAAAAATAAACTCTTTATAATTAAAATTTGTTCATGTGGTAAAATATCCATTATATCAAGAATTATATTCATGATGTAAATATCATATATATTATATATATCCTGTATATACAAGCATTTATAATATTACATGACATTTAGAGGTATGAAATGAAATGTACCGTTCATGGAGACTGTGAGCCGTATGTACGCATAAACACTAAATTCATTTCTATTTAGTATTTAATGGAATGAATTCATAATGATATAAAGGTATATAATAATTCCATTATAATATCATATATAATATCATTAACTCAATCCTTTATACGTCTCACATATGGCATTAACAAATCAAATCACATTGAGGGGGCGGTAGTCCACACTTCTTAAAATAAAGATATCGCATTTACCCATAATGGAAACCATAAAGGTATGACATAAATTAAGAATAAAGAAGCCTAAGGAAAACATAAACATATACTATATCAGATATAAATATATTGACATTTTAATGGCCACCTTTGAAGGTGTTAGAAGAATATTGAACAATCATCATTTCATGAGGCAGAAATTCACCATCCACCGAAATAGTATGTTCTTTAACCATTAGATGTAGGTGTGTGTATGTTTATCTCGAATAAATATTATAAAAACATCCTAGTATATTGAAGATACTGGTTCTATTACAAAATAAAGGAATAAAAAAAGTTTAGGGGGTTGGAGAAGCAAAATAAAACAAAAGAACATTAGATAAGACTTTACCTTTAAATCGGGTAACTCTTCTTGGTTTGAACCAAAAGGATTTCTTGAAGATATTTATGCCTATGGTAAGGCTTTTATAATGAATATAGGTATGTGGAGAGATGAAATGAGAAGAGTGTGGCCAAGCCAATTGCTTGAGAAGTGTGTGTAAAGAGGTGGAGGTGGGGGCCTTTTATAAGAGGGAGGAGGGGAACTCTTGGAAAGACAAGAAACGTTACATAATTTCAAAATGAGTATCAAATTTAAAAGGTCCCAAATTGATATATTTATATGATAAGGTGATAAGGGTTCTAAATATACTCATAAAATAGGTTTTTTACAAGTGTATGTTTTAGATTTTACATTATCATTTTATTTTTTTAAATCACTCATTAATGAGATAATCGCTGCGTCATCATGATGTCATAAATAAATTTATTTATTTAATTCCTAAAATTTATAAAATAAACAAATATAATGTAGGAAATATTTTTTATATTTCCAATTACTATTTATAGTTTAAGAGATCATTTATGCAGACAAATCTAAAAATGTTTTACTCAAGTGATATATTCTTTAGTGATATTCTCCTTTATTAAAAAATAAAATGATAAAGTGTCACTTTCACCCAAAAGTGATTCCATGGGGTGCCTAAGATTCACACAAGGCATCCCCTGGTCGGACATGACACAAAAATTATAATTAAGACAATGTTTGGGGTCATGTGATATAATTATGATATTATTTTATTATCCTTACCTACCAGATTACTAATTAATCAAGATAATTAAAGATAATTACCATCGTTATTATTTATAATTTCCAAAAACAAAAGAGTATTAATTACATAATTCGGACCTTATGATTCCAAATATGGAATCCATTTTACCAAATTCAAAACATATAAATTTCAATAATTAATTTAAAAATAATTTTCGTTGTCAAAACAAATAGCGGGTTTTCTTGAAACAAAATCTAGGATAGGATTGGCACTTGTTTATGCCCAATTCCAAAGTGAAATTAATTATAATGACCAGAATTGGATTAAATGGTAAAAATATATTATAATTAAAATTTAAAAAAATAAAAAGATAATCTAACCATATAATTAAATTAGATGAAAAAACAGTTTTGATGTAAAATGCAGTATTTTTCACTATTCGTAAAAAATGTACTTTGTCCGAAAAATACCAAAAATTTATCCAAAGTAAATTTCAATGTCCCAATAATAAAAAATAGATTTAATTTGAAAAATAGAGCTTATAAAATTGTCAAAATTTTTATTTAAAAATGATTTTCCATCAAAAGGCAGTAAAACTATCTTTTAAAAATATTAGTGTATTCCATGCTTAAGATTGAATTTATTCCCATTTTAAGCCCCTAAAACACTGTCTAATTCATAAATAGACAAAGATATGAAAATATATTATTCATTAAATACTTGGGATGTTACATCCTTACCCCCTTTTGAAAATTTCATCCCCTCTGTTTATTTACTTATTGAAAAAGTGGGGGTATTTATCCCTCATTACATTTTCAGATTCCCATGTGGCCTCTTCACTCATGTGGTTTTTCCACAAAAACATTACATGATGAATCACCTTATTCCGTAACACTTGATCCCTGTGGTCAGGAGTCTAGAACGGTTGTTCCTCATAACATATATTATCTTCCAGCTGAACTTCCTCTGGACTCAAAACATGATATGGATCGGGCATGTACTTCCTTAACATTGAAATATGAAAAACATTGGGTACCTGAGACAAACTCAGAGGTAAAGCCACTCGGTATGAAACTGATCAAACTCTCTCCAGAATTTCGGATGGTCTAATAAACATTGGACTCCTCTTTCATTTCTTACATAATCACATCACACTTTTCCATGTTGATACGTTGAGAAAAACATGATCGCCTACCTCAAAAGAGAGATCCTTCCTCCTGTTGTCCGCATAACTTTTCTACCTACTCTGAGCTATTCTCATGTGTTTCTGTATCAGCTAAACTTTTTCTGCCAATTATTCTACGAATTCCAGTCCCATCAACTTCCTTTCACATATTTCATCACAAAAAGCTAGAGTTCGATGTTGCTTCTCATATAATGCCTCTAATGGTGCCATCTGAATACTGGAATGAAAACTATTATTATAAGAAAACTCAACCAAAGAAAGATGTTGGTCCCAAATTCCATGATAATGTATCGAACAAGCACGTAGCATATCCTACAATGTATTAATTGTTCGTTCTGAATTCCCATCTAATTTAGGATGAAAATCTGTACTAAAATTTAATTTAGTACCCAATGACTTCTGATGGCCTTTCCAAAAGTTAGAGGTAAACCTGTGATCGTGATCAGATACAATGGAGAGAGGAAATCCATGTAACCTGACTATATATTTAAGATACTGATGAGAAAGTTGATCTAGGTAAAAAGTATCTCATATAGAAAGGAAATGAGCAGATTTAGTCAAGCGATCAACAATAACCCAGATTGTATTATTACCTTGAGGTGTCTTCGTCAATCCCAAAACAAAGTCCATGTATATATTATCCCATTTCCAATCTGGCATTGGTAAAGGCTGAAGCATCCATTTCGGTAACTTCCGCTCTACATTAACATGTTGACAAGTCAAACACATCACAGTAAAATCACTAAGATCTCTTTTCATTCTGTCCCACCAGTAATACTCCCGAAGATCTCTAAACATTTTATTACTGCTTGGATGAACTAAAAATAGAGAACTATGAGATTCACATAACAACTCTCTTTTCAACTGTGAATCACAAGGCACACATAATCTCTTCCCAAATCTCAAAACACAATTATTATCAATGTTGAATTCAGGCAACATACCCTTATGAACCTGGTCTACCTTTTTCTGGAACTCACTGTCTTGCTTCTGTGCTTGCTTAATTCTGTATGATAGAGAATATTTCACTGATACCTGAAAAAAAACAGAAGTACATCCTGCACCAACATCTTCTATGAAAAATTTCATCAAATCCTTAACCAATGGAACTTATTCCAAATGAAATATTGTTAATGAAGAATTAATTTTTCAATAGAAATCATTAGCCACTTTATTTTCTATTCCTTTATGGTAATGAATTGTAAAATCATAATCCTTGATAAATTCTAGCCATCTCCACTGTGTCATGTTCACTTCTTTATGAGTGAATATATACACTAGTGCAGAAAATGTTATTTACGTCACCATTTTTTACGTCGGTTATATATAACCGACGTGATAATCTGTGAAATGTGGTTTTTGACGTCGGTTATGAAATAAGCGACGTAACAAATGAGGTGAGTAGATTTTTAATGTCGGTTATTTTAATAACCGATGTTACAAAGCGCACGTGTTTGGTTTTTATGTCGGTTATAAATTAATCGATGTTAAAACTCAAAGCGCTGGGTTTTTTACGTCGTTTATTTTATCACCGACGTACAAAACGAGTTATCTGTGGGTTTTTTTATGTCGGTTATCAAATTACCGACGTAAAAAACCCCTCGCGCTTTGGTTTTTTACGTCGGTTATTTTATAACCAACGTAAAGAACGAGATATCTTGGAGTTTTTTACTTCGATTATTTTACAGTAGACGTTAAAAACCAAAGCGCAGGGGGTTTTTTATGTCGGTTTTAAAATAATCGACGTTATAAATTTAAAAAAATAGTCTATAATGTCGGTTATTATATAACCGACGTTATAAAAAATTTTAAAAATTAAAGCCACGTGGACTGTCATTTATGATTTTTCGATTGACAGTCCGCCTGCTCATCTCTCTCAGGCGGTAAACCCTAATCGTCTCATCGATCGACCTACGTTAAACTCATTTTGGCTTCATAGTTTATCTTCTTTACTCCTCTCGGATCTATCATCTCAACTCGCAACACTCAAGTAAGCCTTCCACGAATTTATTTCGTTCGTTTTTTTTTCACGGATCGTCTATAATTATGTTTTGCGATTTTTTTGTTTAATCATGGTTAGATCCTTCCATTTCAAACCCTATTACATCTTTTTGAATATCGTTGGCTTTTTATTTCCTAATCATCCACTATGAATACCATGTTTTCTATTCGTTTTATTGAAGGGTGTTAAACAAGATATCATATATAAAATGATTGAGAAAATTATTGACTAAACTATATACTCATTATTTATATGGTTTCAATACCATATAATCATTGAATGGTATCTACCAAGAAATTTATTTAGTATCATTTGGAACCCATTTATATTACATGCGATTATCATGTTTATTGATTGAATTATAAATTTTTTATTTACATGATTCCATTTTAAATGGATATTAAACCCATTTTTCCATGTATTCTTTGTGATATAATGATTATTGATTTTATATCTCACACATACATATGGATGTTGATGGGTGGGGTCATATATCATCATCCACTTTATTTATTTTGTTTTATATCTCATAAGATAGTAAGGTGTGGATAAAATGACTTTGTTCAAAATGGCATGGGAATAATATTTTTTCACACATGTTAATGTGTGGACATAATGTGTGGACATAATGAGTTTATTTGATGTAGGTTTTTCTTTTTCATGGATTGCTTCATAAAGTGGTCTTGATTCATTTTATTTTGTGTTTCCTTTGACACCATCCCCCCTTAATGACTATGATCTCTCATTTCCATGTTTTTCTCTAATTGTTCTCTCATACACCTTTTGGATTTGATGGTTGACTACAAACATATTTATTCAAATATTTAAGCTGGATTATATTCATTTTTTAGGATTATATTGCTATTTTATGCCACTTTATTTACTATTCTATCCAATACTATGACCCTTTATAGTAAAAACAAATTCATAAAAAATACGATTGGACACTTCATCATATTTCATGAAACATTTTTTTAAAAAATATGTTATATCAAAGATGTGGAAACGGGTGGTGTCCAGGGGGGCTGTCCACATGGGTGGGGGCCTGTCCATAGGGTTTTTTCGGTTTTCCGGTGGGGTGGGCGCTGTCCAGAGGGGTGGGGGGTGTCCAGGGGGGTGTTCAAGGGGTAGGGGTGGGGGTGGTGTCCAGGAGGGGTGGGGGGTGCTTTCTAGTGGGGTGGGGGGGATTTATGGAGGGTTGGGGGGTGTCCAGGGGTGGTCCAAGGGGGTGGGTGGGTATGGGGGTGCTTTCCAAGGGGTGGGGGCCTGTCTAGAGGGTTTTGGGGGGTGTCCGAGGGGTGGGGGTGATTCTCAGGTTTACTCCATTTTCACCAGTTTTCTGTCAACTATGTAGGCGTCATGGTTTTCTTTGATTCAAAGGAATTGAAAACTGTTATATCTAACTATATTTAGTTTTAAAAATAATATTCAAGCATATTTTTTTAAATACCCATAGATTTGTTTTATATTTTAAATTGTTTTACATTCAAATTATGATTTTTTCATATAAACATATATTTGTCTTATCTTAAAAATATATATTTTTGGTTCATATTTGTTATAGGTAATAATGAGTCGATGTTGGATTATGGAACATCGAATGAGCAATGAATTTGAGGAAGGTGTTGATACCTTTTTTGAATTTTCAAAACGAAATGTTCTAAGTAGTGACATTTTTTTTGTCCATGCCTGAAATGTTTGAATATGAATAAGTTGAAAAGTAGAGAGATAAAAGATCATCTGATTTGTAATGGTTTTAATACGAGTTACAGCCCTTGGATTTGGAATGGTGAGACTGGACGGAATGTCACTGATGATGATGATTCGCAAGATGGTAACTCGGATGGAATTGAAGAAATGATTCGCGATATTGTAGAATAACAAATTGAGATAGAACCGACAGTTGCGCGTCTATATGGTGATGCTGAAAAACCATTATATCCTGGTTGTACATATTTTACGGTTTTGTCTGCGGTGTTAAGATTGATTAACCTGAAGGCGAAACATGGATGGAGTGATAGAAGTTTTACAGAGATGCTACAATTGATGAAAGACAGTCTTCCAGAAGATAAGGATCTTCCAGATTCACATTACAAAGCCAAGAAAATATTATGCCCGATGGGATTGGGATACAATAAAATACATGCCTTTCCGAATGACTGCATTATATATAGGAAGGAATATGAATTTCTGTTAGAGTGTCCTAAATGTGAGACATCACAGTATAAGTTGAAAGAAAAATCACAGGCTGATGTAGAGATTACAAAGCTCCCTTCAAAGGTATTATGGTATCCTCCTATAATTAATCGTTTCAAACGTTTATTTGCTAATTCACATGATATAAAAAAGGTTAAGATGGAATGCTGAAGAGCGGGTATGTGATGGAAAAATAAGTCATACAGCTGATTGTCCACAATGGAAGAAAATTGATGCGCAGTATTCTACATTTGGAAATGAAATTAGAAATCTCAGACTAGGGTTGTGCACAGATGGAATGAATCCATTCCGAACACTCAGTAGCACACATAGTAATGGCCTGTTTTATTGGTAATTTACAACCTCTCTCTTAAAGTTTGTATAAAGTGCAAATATTTCATGTTGTGTACAATGATATCTGGTCCAAAGAAACTCTGTAATGATATTGATGTTTACTTGTCATCGTTGATTGATGATTTGAAACTGTTATGGGATGATGGTATTAGGGTGTATGATTCTTATAAAATGGAATATTTTCAACTGCATGCAGTGCTTCTGTTCACTATAAATGACTTCCCAGCATATGGAAATTTTTCTGGATACAGTGTTATAGGGCATAAAGCATGTCCAATTTGCGAACAACAGATGTCATATTGTCAATTGCATCATGAGAGGAAAATAGTGTACATGGGTCATCGAAAGTTTTTGCCTATGGAACACCCTTATAGAAGACTAAAAAAGGCATTCAATGGCTCACAAGAATTTGATACTGCTCCATAACCATTATCCCCTGATCTGTATTTTGAGAGGGTGAAAAACCTTGACATGACATTGGGAAAGACATAGAAATCTGGTAATGATAGACATATTTGGTAGAAAAGGTAAAAAAAATTTGTGTTACCATATTGGAGGTATCATGATGTTAAACATAATATTGATGTCATGCACGTGGAGAAGAATATATGTGATTCTTCGATTGGATCATTGTTATATATTAAAGGAAAGACTAAAGATGTGTTGAATGCAATATTAGACTTACTATCAATGGGAATACGTTTGGAGTTAGCTCCCACTCTTAAAGGAAGACGAACATTTCTTCCCCCTGCTTGTCATTCATTATCAAAGAGGGAGAAAATTATCTTCTGTCAGTGTCTTCATGATACCAATGTGCCTCAAGGTTATTGTTCTAATGTAAAAAATTTTGTCTCATTGAAGGACTTGAAGTTGATAGGTATGAAATCACATGATTGTCACGTCATTATGTAACAGATTCTACCAGTTGCATTGCATGGAATATTACCCATTTGTGTCAGAAAGATTATAATGAAGTTGTGTTATTTTTTCAATTCAACTTGTAACAAAGCGATTGATGTGAATGCTTTGAACATTTTGGAAAAGGATGCAATTTTTATACTTTTTCAATTGGAAATGTATTTTCCTCCAACTTTTTTTGATATAATGGTGTATTTAATGATTCATCTGGTTCGAGAAATAAAGCTTTGTGGACCTGTCTATCTTCATTGGATGTATCCTTTTGAAAGGTATATGAAAATATTAAAGGGGTATGTTAAAAATCTATATCGACCTGAAGCCTCAATTATTGAAAAGTATATTTCTAAGGAGGTAGTAGAGTTTTGTACGAGCTACATGGCTGCGGCACAACACATAGGTTTGCCTCCATCTCACCATGAACGAGTTAATAATGAGGGAAAGGGGATTCGCGGCTTGAAATTCAAATCATTGTCAGTTAAACAGATGAAGAAGATAGAATCATACATCTTGAATAACATAGCTAATGCTCAACCATATATCACATTGCATATTAATGAGTTGAAACAATGTCATCCAAAGAAGAAAGAAATGTGGATTCCGAATGAGCACAACAAAATTTTTTTGTCATTGATTAAAAAGTCTTTTCTTGGTAGATCAGATGTATCAGAGAAATTAAAATGGATAGTGGGTGGCCCATGTTTAAATGTGATAACATGGTCTGGTTATGACATTAATGGTTATACATTTCATACGAAATCTCAGGACAATAGAAGTGTAGTTCAAAATAGTGGTGTATCGGTGTTTGCAGAAGCAATGCATTTTTCGAGTGCAAAGGAAAAAACCCCAATTTCTGCATCAAGTTCATATTATGGAGTGATTGAAGACATATGGGAGGTTGATTACTCTAAAATTAAAGTTCCCATTTTTAACTGTAAATGGTTTAACGGTTACAACAGTTTCAGACACGATGAATTTGGAATGACACTTGTTAATCTGAATAGATTGGAAGACACAACTGATTCTTTTATAATGGCAACAGATGAAAAAAAATTTATATGTATTAGATCAATCAGATATGCAGTGGGTTTTTGTTTTACAAGGGAAAAAACAATATGTTGGTGAGGATGAACTTGATGAATATGATGATTTATGTGAGATCTCTACTTCCATGGAAATATTAATAGAACATAATGATGATCATGTTGAAGACATAGTTTGTGCCATAAGGAACGATCATGACGAAGGAATTTGGTAAAACAATCTATTTGTACATTCCTAAAATTATAGGTAACATATGTTTATTTCTTTTTTACATTTATTTTTTCCATAAATGTTACATATTGTAAGTTTTTTATTTATTAAAACATGTTTTAAAACAAAATAAGTATATGTTTTTGTTTGTTTTAGGTTTTTTTAGTTTACTTTATCATGTTTATAACCATTACATGAATTATATATATATATTTTTTGTTCACTGACAATTACTTTACCATGTTTACCAGGTTTACCATTTTTACCATTTTTACCATCTTTACCATCTTTACCATCTTTAACATCTTTACCATCTTTACCATTGTTTAACATGCTTACCATATTACCAATGATTACTATTATGTAACTTAGTACACGTTTCTATTTTCTGATTACAGTAGTATTAAAATATTTAAATTTGTATATTTGTGAATTGACATTTGTTTTTTTGATTTGAAGGATAATGACAGATCATTCAGATGATCAACCACATGATTCTGGAGAGGAGCATATTGCTGGTCATACCTCTGGGGATGAACATTCACATGCTCCTATTATGACAAAGAGTTCAAAGGTTGGTAAACGTGGGTGCACACATTTACCAAAATTATCACTTGCCCATACGTAGGATCAGAGGATAGTCGTTGAGTTTGATGATGATGATATTCCTAGAGGTCCGAACTCAAAAGATTTTAAGATTTTTTTAGCAACTCAGGATAAGAGAAAAGTAAGCATTATGTATGATGATTGGAGAAGTGTGGATAAAGTGATTATCTCTCAGTTGTGGGAGACGATTTTGGTAAGATCTTTAGTCATTGTTTGACCATTCTTTTAATGTTTCTAGTATATATAATATATTTAACCACTTCTTTATCAGATGACATTTGATATTCCGGACACTGGAGGAGTCAGGAAGAAATGCTTATCGTTGGCTGCCAGGAGATGGAGGGGTTTCAAATCAACCCTCTCATCTGATTTCATTTATGGTCATAGGAGTCATGACAATCCATGTCGTATATATCCTTTTATAGATAAAGAAACATGGAGACAGTTTTATGAAAGTAGAAGAAAAGAGACATTTCTGGTAAGGGCAATGTAAACATTTATAAACTTTCTTATATAAATGATTTTATTAAGGTTTTGTTAATGATTTCTTATTCTTAAATTACAGCAAACAAGGAAAGATCATCAGGAGATCCAATCTAAAAATGTATGCCCTCATATTTTATCTCGGGGAGGGTATGCATTATTGGAAGAACAAATGATTGAAGAAAATTTTCAACAACTAAGAGTTGAGTCTTCAAGCTCTAGAGAGGTGGCCCCTCCATTCCCTCCATCTAGACATGAAAAATGTAAGAGAGCTTGGAAGAGAAAAAAAGGAAATATCTTTCGGAAGAATTGATAATCGTAGCTGAGAGGATTGTAAGATATCTATTTAATTTATTTAAGTTAACTATTTTCTTCATATAATTTCAATCATTACAGAAATGTTCAATTAATTTATACAGGACTCTCTTGAGGTGCAGAGTTTAAGGGGTACATTTACAGCTACTGGGATGGAAGATATTTTATTTGCAGCATTGGGAAGACCCGAACATCCTGGTCGTGTAAGAGGATATCCGGTAGGTGTATCGGTAAGAAAAGAGTTGACATGTTCTTCAACTTCTAACATTGATGGGGTTTATAAAAAAAATAGAATACTTGGAGGCTGATGTTCATAATATTAATGCGACGATGGAGGACAAGATTAGAGAGTCGGTGCAGTCTATGTTTGCAGAAATGCAAAGGCAATTTCAGACTACAGCTCCTACTCCTCCACCTCCCCCTGCAGACCCTGTTATATATCCTCCACCTCCGCCAGTAACTTCCACTCCCCCACCTCAGCCTGCGGACCCTATTTTTTATCCTACGCCTCCGTCGTAGCTTCTTACATATTGCGAGTTGTATGTTGATGATTATCAACATCATATAGTAGCATATGAGTTGGTATACTGTATGGGAGATACAATTCATCATCAACAATTAGAGGTCGAGAATCAGAGGGTCACTATACAGGATATTATAGATAGATCAGCAAGGGTACCAATACCTACAGATGAGGTTGCAACAGTTGGACAGAGTATCGGCCATTTTTTATTTTGGCCATCCAGACTTCTTCGACTCATTACCATAGAGGTATGAATGTTATATCTTTTATTTTATTTTTTTATTAAAGTTGTTTTATCATTTGAAAATTAATATATTTTTCAATTTTTTTTACAGGAATACTTCAAAGGTAAAGAAATACTGTATAGAAAACAACAAAGGCAAATGGCTATGACATCAGATACATATTCAAATGGTCTTGAAATATTATCAAGATATTCTCATTTTTTGTTGGGTTATTATGATTTTCCAATGGAAGCTCATGTTTTTGGACGTGAAATAAGTGTTGGGATTGTAAAAACTGATATCATGGAGCTTATTGCTGGAGATAAGTTGGGTATCAACGTGGTGTAAATTTTTTCCATGTAAGTCTTAACACCATTTCCCAAAGTTATATTTATTAAAAATTTATACTTATGTATGTTTTGTATTAGGTATCTTTATAAAATTTTTGAGAGGAATGAGCTGACAGAAGTATATGGATTCATGGAACCGCAATTGATTCCCCCTGAAGCATGTGCATTGAATGAGGAACAAAGCATGGTTTATATTGCTGAAATATTTGAAAAGAATATAATCACACAATGTTGGATGATGCCTTTTTGTGAGAGGTATGAAACACATTTCTCTCAAAGAGTTAATTATCATTTAACATAAAAAACCACTAACGTGAAATTTCCTTTTATCAATGATCATTGGATGTTAGGGGTTTTTGCCCAAGGGAGAAAGCTCTTTATTGGATATGCTCTGTCCATGGTGATGTGTGGGAAAGTTTTAAGAATATATTGGAAAGGTAAGTTTCAATTTCTCAATATTTTTATATATTATAATGAATTTTAAATTTACCCCATTCGTATTATTTTCTAACAGTGCATGGGCCTAATTTCAAAAAAACAAAAAGAAAAGAAATGCAAATACCAAATATATAAATGCGAAGGTAAATTTCCATTTATAATTTGTACTTTTTGATTTATTACATAAAAATAATATATTGAATTTACACTCATTCAAACAGAATTGTCATGAACAACAAGGCCTCATCGAATGCGGATATTATATGTTAAGATTTATGTATGAAATAATAACAACTATGACAGTTGAGAATTTTGACCTGGTACAATTTCCTCTTAAACATTGCCATAATATTTCAATTTGATTTATTCATTATACATGTTAACTACCTTCGTTTTCATTTGTAGCTTTTTGATGACCCTAAACCATATAATACTGAAGACATCAAACACATACAAGTGGAGTGGTCAAAGTATTTTACAGGTTTGATTAAATTTTAGTTGTTTGTAATGTAAAATGTAATTTTGAATATTGTCATTGTAATTGTTAATTTGGTAGTTGTTTAGGTTGGATTTAGTTTTTTTTAAGTTGACTGTGTATGTTTGGAATGTTATATAAGTGAATGCTTAATTTTTCTCTACTTCTTGTTTTGGTTTACTTTTGATGGTTTTTCTAGTATGGATTTGGGTCTATGGGGGAGGGGTTCCAAGGGTGTGGGGGTGTGTTCAGTGGGGTTGGGGGGTGTTCAGCGGTCTGGGAGGGCTGTTCGGTGGGGTGGGGGGGATAGTCCTGTGGGGTGGCAGGGCTGTCCGGGGGTTTGGGAAGGCGGTCCAGGGGTGTGGGAGTTCTTTCCAGGGGGGGGGGGGGGGTTGTCAAGGGGTGTTTGGGGCTATCCAGGGGTGTGATGGTGGCTGTCAAGTGGGGTGAGGGGTGATGTTAAGGTGGGTGGGGTGTTTTCGAGGGGTGTTTGGGGCTGTCCGGGGGTCGGGGGTAGTCCATGAGTGTGGTGGGGGATCCAATGGGGTGGGGGAGGGTTGTCCAAGGGGAATACATGAGGGTGGGAGCTCCAATGGGGTGGGGGAGGGCTGTCCAGGGGGTATACATGAGGGTGGGGGCTCCAATGGGGTGGGGGAGGGCTGTCTATGGGGTATACATGAGGGTGGGGGCTGTCTAGGGGTATGTTTTATATGTTATCAATGTACATGATTAATTTTGATCTACTTCTGTTTTTGTGGTACGATTTCTTAATTTGTTTTATGGTTGATTTTG
Source organism: Viscum album (assembly GCA_963277665.1). Classification (NCBI taxonomy): domain Eukaryota; kingdom Viridiplantae; phylum Streptophyta; class Magnoliopsida; order Santalales; family Viscaceae; genus Viscum; species Viscum album. Next base: position 1,437,101,145 of record OY728153.1, on the reverse strand, counting down.
GTGGAGAGAGGATGACTGCATTCAATTTTTTTAAAAAAAATTGGGTTTATCACGTCAGTTATTTAATAACCGACGTGATAAAAGGCCTGGAAAATGGTTTATCACGTCGGTTATTTCATAAACGATGGGATAAAAGGCCTGGAAAATGGTGTATCATGTCGGTTATTTAATAACTGATGTGATAACCCCCCCCCCTCGGTTTATCACGTCGGTTATCTAATAACCAACATGATAAACCCCCTCACGCGGGTTTATCATGGCGGTTATATCATAACCGACTTGATAAAAACCCCTCACCCCGGTTTATCAAGGCGGTTATATAATAACCGACGTGATAAACCTTCCTCACCCAGGATTATCACGTCAGTTATTATATAACCGACGTGATAACCCCCCTCCCCCCAGTTTATCACGTCGGTTATTAAAAAACCGACGTGATAAACCCCCCTCCCCCTGGATTATCACATCATTTTTCTAATAACCAAAGTGATAGACCATTTCCCCGTCCTTTTATCACGTCGGTTTTTAAATAACCGACGTGATAAACCATTTTCCAGGCCTTTTATCACGTCGGTTGTTAAATAACCGATGTTATAAAACCTTCCCATTTTCTTTATCAAGTCGGTTCTAAAATAACTGATGTCATAAACATCGTGATTTTATGTTTTTGACGATGGTTTTTAAATAACCGACATAAAAAATAGTTTCTGCACTAGTGATACTTTAAACTTTTGTGATCAGTATATATTTCACACTTTACACCATACAAATTATTCCTCTAAATTTTTAAAGTGAAAAGAATAGCATCTAATTCGAAATCATGTATAGTGTAATTTACCTCATGTGTTTTCAAATGACGTGAAGCGTAAGCAATTACATGATCATTATGCATTAGGATGCAGCCAAGTCCTTTAAATGAAGCATCACTATAGTTAACAAACTCACCATTCCAGGAAGATAGTTCCAAAACTGGAGCATTCACCAATCTTCTTTTCAATTCCTGAAAACAATCATCACATTATTTTGTCCAGATAAACTTAACACCCTTCTGAGTTAGCATAGTCATTGGACTAGATAACCAGGAAAAATTTATAACAACCCTTCGGTAATAGCCTTCCAAAACAAGGAAGCTACGAAGGATAACATCAAACTATACTACAAGTAAAACAATAAGGTTTTCAAGTAGGTTCTTTCCACGGATAAGGATAGGAAGATTCTTATAAATTATTTTTTCCTCAACATTTCCCCCAGGTGTTTTTAACACATGTTCATGAGCCATTTTTTTAGATGGTATTCCAATTTAACTAGAAATGTTTTCAAAGATAAAGGAATGAGTAGACCCTGAATAAAACAACAGACTGGCATAATCTGGAAAAACAAAAAAAGTACATGATACCACTTCAATTGATGGCCTAACATCTTCTGAAGTAGTTGCAAAGAATTTCACCACCCCTTTCGGCTTGTAGTGTAACATTTTTCCATTACTCGAGCTCTTCTTATGACACTCTTTTTCATAATGACCCATCTCATTTCAGTTAAAACATTTCACTAATTGTAAATCAAATTTGGTCTTACCATCACCATGATATTTTTCAGTGAAATCATGATCCCTATGTTTAATATCATAATGATATAAAGGTATATAATAATTACAGTATAATATCATATATAATTTCATTAACTCCATCCTTTATACATCCCACATATGGCATTAACGAATCAAATCACTTTGAGGGGGCTGTAGTCCGCACATCATAACATGAAGATATCACATTTACCCATAATAGAAACCATAAAGGTATGCCATAAATGAAAAATACAGAAGCTTAAAAAATCATAAATATATTATATATAATATATAAATATAGTTAAATTTTAATGGCCACATTTTAAGGTGTTAGAATAATATTGAACAATCATTGTTTCGTGAGGCAGAAATTCACCTTCCACGGAAACAGTACGATCGTTAACCATTAGATGTAGGTGTGTGTAAGTGTAGCACAAATAATTGTTATAACAAAATCCTAGAATATTTAATATACTGGTGTTGTTACAAAATAAATGAATAAAATGATTTTAGGGGGTTGGTGAAGAAAAATAAAACAAAAGAAACATTAGAGAAGACTTTACCTTTAAATCGGGTAACTCCACTTTGTTTGAACCAAAAGGGTTTCTTGAAGAGCATTATGCCTAAGGTAAGGCTTGTATGATGAAGAGAGGGATGTGGAGAGATGAAATGAGCAGAGTGTGTCCAAGACAATGGATTGAGAGGTGTGTGTAAAGAGGTAGAGGTGAAGGCCTTTTATGAGAGGGGGGAGGGGCACTCGTGGAAATCAAAGAAATGTTACGTTATTTTAAAATGAGTTTTGAATTTAAAAGGTCCAACATTGATATATTTCTAGTATAAGGTGATATGGGATCTAAATATACTCATAAAATATGTTTTTGACATGTGTAAGTCTTATATTTTACATTATAATTTCATTTTATTAAAATCGTTCATTAATGAGATAATTGTTGCATCATCATGATGTCATAAATAAATTAATTTATTTAATGTCTAAAAATTATAAAAAATACTATGATGTAAGAATTTTTTTATATTTCCAATTAATATTTATAGTATAAGAGATCATTTACACATGCAAAATTAAAAATGTTTTACTCGGGTGATACATTCTTTAGTGATATTCTCCATTCTTTAAAATTAAAATGATAAAGTGTCACTTTCACCCAAAAGTGATTCCACGGGGTCCCTAAGTTTGGAACATGAAATACCATGGTCTTCCATGACACAACCAGTAGCATTAGGACACATGTTGGGGTCATTTGTTATTATTATGATATTATTTTATTATCCTTAACTACCCGATTACTAATTAATCAAGAAAATTTAAAATAATTACCATTGTTACTATCCATAATGTCCAAAAACAAAATATTCTTAATTAAATAATTTGGAACATATGATTACAAATATGGAATCCATTTTACCAAATTCCAAACATAGAAATTGAAATAATTAGTTTAAAAATAATTCACGTTGTCAAAATAAATAGCGGGTTTTTTTGAAACAATATCAAGGAAACGTTTGGCACCTGTTTATGCCCAAATCCAAAGTGAAATTAATTCTAATGACCAGAATTGGATTAAATAGTAAAAATATATTATAATTACACTTTAAAACAAATTAAAAAGATAATATAACTGTATAATTAAATTATATTAAAATTAGTTTTAATGTAAAATGTAGTATTTTTCAGTATTCATAGAAAAATTAACATTGTCAGAAAAATACCAAAAATTTATACAAAGTGAATTTCAATGTCCCAATCATAAATAAATAGTTTATTTAGACAAATAGAGCTTATAAAATTTTCAAATGTTTGAATTAAAAATGGGTTTCCATCAAAAGGTAGTAAAACAATCTTTTTAAAATATTAGTGTATTTCATGCTTAAGATTGGATTTATTCTCATTTTAAGCCTCTAAAACACTACCTAATTCATAAATAAACATAGATAAGAATATCTATTATTCATTACTTACATTGGATTTCACAATATATATATAACATTTACTTTTCATTCATCAATTATGTTTAAAAATGGATATAACATTCACGCATACAGGCAGCATATCGTCTCCGTGAATGGTGTGTTTCACTACATATCACTGATTTTTATGGATTAATATAAATAAATTTATAATAAATTTATATCATATTTATATCATTTTTTACGTTATGGATACTATGAAATCATGATATACATTAGAGGACCGTGAATAAAATTTCAAAACATATATTAAAAACAATGCAGTTATTACAAAAAACATAACTGTGACACGAAATTGTTAATAAATGGGTTATATAAATGCATAAGAAAATAATATATGATATTATATAGTTTAATTTGGATATTTGAAATATTTATAAAAAAATATATTTAATTTTCATTATTCTTGAATAATTACGATGAGATTCAAGACTTACGAGAAGGGTATTTATAGTCTAACATTTATTTTTGTCATACTTGTGCTAAATGAACAACTTGTTTGGTTTGTGTGGTTTATATAATACCCTATGAAATATTATATCTAAAATTTAATTTATTTAATTATATTAATGTTTATAATTGATGTTATTCTTTTATGTATCTTATGATTCATAAGTAACTCAATTAGTAATGAAATTTCTATCTCTCTTTTATTTTTTGTGAGACAAAAGCCATCTTTTCCACCTATATTGTTTTATGTGGTGTGTATAATAATTTTGAATGTAATTTATGATTATTATACTAATAATTATTACAATTTTATATCCATTTTATTATTTCTATTTCAGGTGTTTTATAATTCCCAATTTCGTATGGTATTTTTGTCTTAAATTTAATTCTTGGAGACTTACATTATGTTATGATCCTATATTCATTTGTGAGGTGTATATTATAACCATTTAAAGTGTAATACCATAAATTTATTTATACTATATATATTTTATGTTGAATTTTATTTATTAAATCATGGATATTTGGAATCATGTTTTCAAGGTGGTAAGGATTTTATGTTTCAATGCCATCATTTATTAGGACTATTTACGATTATATTTAGAATTATAAAATATTATTATCCATATATAAAACATTCTCACAAATTTTGTTCTCCTCAAATTATTAATGATATATTCATGTATTGGTATGATTTTAACCTTATTTGGTACTAAATATAATTAAAACAATTATTAATAATATTGGACTTTATCTCTCTGTTCTCTCAGAAATCTATTTAAATCGAAATATATGTTTTATAAAAACATTTTTAAAATTGATTCAAATTTATATTTTAAGATTAATTTCAATGAAAAATATTCCAAAAATATTTTCTTGTTTTTAAAATGTATTAATATAATTTTCAAATATTCCTTTATATTTTTTCATGGTAATTTTAATTGATAATTGATTTCAGAAGGATTTTTATTTTTAAATGTTTATTTCTCAAAGAGAATATTATATTTTCCCAAATTAGTTATTTATATAAATCTGTAAATATTTTTTTCTATGTTCCCAATTTTATTTTCCATGAAATTTTTTTGAAAATGTTTTATGAAATTAATTTTCAAATAAATCTCATTTTCCATAGGAAATGTTCTATGTCATCATTAAAAATACTTATCAATCTAATATAAAGTCATTGTTATAATTTATTAATTACAGGGGATATGATCCCAGTATACAATTAATAATCCATCTTGGAAATATTTATTTTTTTATGTAATGATTTTTATGAATGTCATTTCTCTACCACCTATTATACCATGTTAAAATTTGTGGGAAAGTTAATTATTTCCATTGGTTATGCTATGATGAAATGGTATAGAAATTTGTCTCTTATCCAAATGTTATGATATGTTGTTTTTGGTACACATTTTATTCCTTGAGTTATGATATTATTAATTTTTATGATATTGTGGCACGTATATGTATGATTTGACTATATGATGGGTGTGACCTGTATATCTCCCTAATTTATTTGGTAATGATAAATATTTTATGTGATTATATTGTACATGGGTGATTATACCACAAACAAATATTAGGGCACATTGGTGATTAACCAAATCCCAAATATGAGGGTATATGGGTCGTCATCCTAATCCCAGAGATGAGTGTATATGGGTGGTCTTCTCGTTCTCAAAAAGGAGGGTACACTAGTGTTCAGGCCAAGCCCAGATCATGTACAGTGGTTTTCATCCATAGACTACATGTTATGAATGTCATGTAAGGTAGCCTTGACAGAAGATTTTATATGCTTATGTGTGTGACCCAAATTTTATTTCCAATGAAATTTTATTCTCTCATTGACCATTTTCATCGATTATCTTATGACTCATGTATTTTGAAGAGTCAATATAACTTCCATTACTCACAATTACACTCATTGATATACAGGGTATGGTTTTTATATTTCATAGTCATGTTTTTGTAACCTTATATTCTTATTAGGCTTACATATCCCCTTTAGCTACACGTACTGAGCATCTAAGCTCACCCTTTATTATATTTCCTTTCCCCAGGATATTAATAAATGTTTAATGTATTAGTACTAAATATAATCTTAGTGGGAATCATTAATGATCTTTCCCCATATTTTAATATTGTGTTCCATGTTTCCAAATACGCTAAAATGTTGTGGTCCCTAGTAGTGTTTTTATGTAATATAATGAATATTTATGAAAACTATGTATAATCGTTGTATGTTAATATTTGGTATCTATATATTCGGTATCAAAGGTTATATTTTTTTAACATTTAGAATCATGGGTCATATAACTATTGTGATATCCCATGGGTTATTTCTATAGATATATCGTTGGATGTACTTAAGGATATGTCTACAGATGATTTAAAGTATAATAAACATTCCTAATTTTTTGAAAGGATATAGTGAGTGATTTTATAGAAACATATTCTTATCTAGATACTTCCTGTTGATGTGGGTCATTCACAAATGTACCAAGGGAAAACCCCTAAAAACATTATATTGATCTATAATTGATCAATAGAAAGTGTATAACAACATGACTTTCTACACTCCTGATTTTAAACACCTGGGTGTATTATTTAGGAAATCAAAAACACTTTATAAACTATCTTGATTGATCTAAATATATGATGACAATAAATGACCTAGGAAAAACCTATTATTTCATTTAATGACGATAAATGCATCCTAATTTAGACATCTTATAAGTGATTTTTCATGAATATGTGGTTTCCCTCTGTGATTATTATTTGTTACACTTTGTTTTATGTTTTATTAATTTTTCAAATCCCAAAGGAACCATGTAAATAAATAATGAAATATAAAATAAAATTATTTTAACCTTGAGAGACTAAATGGTACGGGTGTCATAATGAAAAACATCATTACTATACTCACATAGAATTATGGATCTATGAACCATAGTGAAAATACAATTAGTAATACAGGTAACAATTCTCTATAGTTTCCTTCATGAGGACGTATCAGAAAACATTTAGTGGTTCCATTGATCCATTATCCACTGATCAATGGATCTGTACCACTAAAAATAGATTTTTCGATTCTCTAATATTCAAAGCATCAAAAAGTTAAATGGGATATCTACCACCTAGATTTTGAGGCAGATCGATGGTTTAATATTATCAAGTATATAAGGTGAGAAAATGAAATTCAATCCATAGATTGGATTGTGCTCAAGAACATATTCTTCATTAAAAATATTTATCCTATTTTATTGTATGAATATGGAGATGGAATTAATAGAGAGTAACTAAAATGATGATGAATATAATTGTTCCTTTGATGAAAATTTTACAAGACTTGGGGGTTAATCTTCGGGTATTATCATTTAGTCTAAATTAATGATTATTTGTTTATTCTATGGAATAAAACCCAATCTGTAAAGGGTGTTATCTATATGGGACATTAGTTAAAATTAAAGGATTTATGGGTGAGATATCAAAGTGGAAATGGATGTTATAGTTTTATATTCTTGTTATGGTTTTGATAAGAATTAATAATTTGAATACATGTTAAAATTTAAGAACCATCAGTATAAGGGGATGAGAATTCATTTTTTCAACATATGATGGGATAAACACGGATGAAATTTAATTAATGTTTCTATTAGAATTTTCATGTAGGGAAAAAAGGTTATCATTTAGATGAATGTCGATATTATAGGATAAAGTTAGAAAATTATGCAAATAATGGGAAAGCCCTACTAAAGACACCTTCAAAAATTTACTGTTGAAGTTGTAAGAAGTTTGGGTATTACACTAACAAGTTCCCTAATACAAGGAATAGTGTGGATGATAATCCTCAAAACCTATAATGATAATGAAAAAATGGAAATCATGTTACCTAATAATGGATTATGTGATCCACGATAATTAGGGAACAATTATAATCCTATATATTTTTTATAAGTTTATGTTTGATTTTGTATGAATTATCCCCAATGTAAATCGTATTGTTCATCCTTTAGTTAAATTTCATGATATTATCTATATGAATTCTTGAATAATTAAATCCAACATTCTATAGAAATATGGATGAACCCTAGAATCAATAAAAAATGTTTGTGTAAAAGATATCAGTCTATATAAGCAAAAAAATGTAAATTAACATTTAGAATTGAATATGCTTCCATGTAAGATTAAATTAATTTTTATGTATTCCATAATGGTTTTATAATTTTATGGTTGATAATATCTTTAAATTTATGTACACCCCTCACAGTGTTTTATATAATGGGTTTTAATCAAGAATAGTGATATATTAAGAGTCCTTTATTATATTATTGGTTATTACAATGATTTAGTATAATATATGACCATGTTATTAAGATATTATTAATGTAGGAGAATATTATTTAAAACTTTAGGATTAATGTTAAGATAATTTTTTGAAACTAAGTGACCTTCATTTGAAATTCGTAAATTTAAAAGGGTTTTAAGGATAACCCTTTATGAAATGGTTTATGTAAAACAATATATATTCTTTTACTGACTAATGATTTATTTTTTACAGATGAATATTTATGAATATTTTGTAACTAGTGATAACTATTTTCTTTGATGATAAATCACAACAGACATAATGAAATACCATTCTATCTCAGGATATTTGGATCTATTTTTGCTTTAAGAATAACAAATTCAGATTAATTACTTTCAATAATAGATTAAGATTAAATTGAACATGGAAAGACCCAAGGATGAAAATATTCTTATGAAATATAATTAAATATTGTATATATATGTTCTCATGAAAATTTTCAACATTAGGAAAAGGATCTTCAAACAAAAATGTTATCTAAGTACATTCATTCTAATAAATCAAATGGTTAGGTAGATCATCAATTATTTATGGTTTTTTTATCTTTAAATTTATCCTAAACAGCAATTATCTTATAATAAGTGATAATAATCCCTCAATATAATTATTTTAAATTTTATTCCTTGTACAAATATTCACTTCCTATATTTTTTCTTCTATTTGTAAACCTAGTTATTAGTTAATTTGGGTAAATGTTGTCTTTCCAACCATCCATTTTTAATGTAATTTATGTTTATAATTGTTATGATGTGGGTTTTAGTAAATTACCTTTCAATTATTATTATTATGAGAAATTTTAGGAATTTATAGGGAGAAATCATTTTATGGGGGGTGGTGGAATGTAACACCTCATGTTTTTAGGAATTATTGTTTTTCGAATAAATTAAAAATTCTTTGATTGATTTCATTGCACGCTACACCCAGTAAATCATGAGATATACACAACACCAAGATCATATTTTGAAAAAAAACAACACTATTATTATCTTACATTAATCATTCCACCATGTTTTGAATTTTTTATATACAATAACGAGTTACCTAGATAGTTTCAATAACCTAAAAGACCTAGTTTTACCAAACTAAAATATACAATTAATATTATTATTTAGTATGTCCTATTCAACTAGATATTGGAATAAAGGGCATCAATATGATTAAATAAATTATGAAATTATGGTTTACATTTTTTTATATAATGAATTTTTGGGGACCATTGAAATATAAATGAAAATAAAACCCTTTCTTCATAAAAGTAAACCTTTTTTTGAAAAAAAATGTTTTATGAGAATGGGTATGTTTTATAGTAGTAAATTAACCAGATAATTATTGGTGAATATTTTTATTCAATTATATATATCATACATTCAATCAGATTTTTAACATTCATCGTATATTTTTTCTAGATAATATAGATTTATAAAAAAAATTACTCTTAAAAAAAGTATTCTTCTAAAAATGATTTTCCCATTATCAAGAAAAACATATTAAAAAAAAAAATTTCAACTTTTATATAATTTATTTCATAAAAATAAAACAGATTTTTGAAAATAATTTCAAAATTATCATAGGGTGAAGTTCTCATATTTTTTGGGAATTTACATTTTTTGTGATTAGTGGGAAAACTGATTATTAATTGAAAACTGCATTTTCATTTATATAATTTATAATGGTAAAAAAATATGAGTTGTTTTTAATGTAAAAAAATTTAAATTATATATATATTAATCCAATATTGGTTATTAGACACTTTTTTAAATTTAATTTTGATATAAAATCAATCTAATATTTTTAATTTTTTTTGAAAACACATTTACATGGCATATCTATGAGATTAATTTTAAATTCATTTCATCCACTTATATGAATTGAATATAGGTAACTAGATTCCATGTTTGGATTGATAATAATTTACATTTACTAATAATACCAACTATATTTTTTACTGATGTAATTAGTGAATAAAATTAAAATTAATTATAGAGACTAAGGAAAAATAAGATTACGTAGTGGTTAGACATAGTATATAAGGTTGAAAAATGGAACAAGAAATTTTTGAAAATAATCATATATCGACATTATCCCTTTGTTGACCAATATAGTCTCATTATTATATCTAATATTGCTTGAATTTGTTTTCCCAATTCACTATTTCAAAAATATTACAAAAGCACCACTCACCTCCCCTATAAAATATCACCCCCTTTCCTCATGCCTTCAAACATTAAAAACCAATTGATTTTGAAAATTACCAACTAAATAACTTATCTAATTCAAATATATCATCCTATAAGACTTAATTTGTGAATAAATATCACCATGGATGACCATTTTTCAAACTAAAAAAGATTCCTAAAGAAGAGGAGACATTTATCAAATAATGTTTTTATTTCTTCGTCAAACCACTATAATTGTTTGTAAATATATATTATATAATAATCTTAGTAACATTAAAAATGATTATAAGTTTTTATATTATTTTTATTACCTCAAACCATATAAAATTCCATCATATGAGCTATGAAAAAATTGATGACTTTACAGAAGACTACCACCCCAAGATCTGATGTCATTCACTTGTCCAGAACCACATTTATATGTTTGGAATAATGGTGAAAATAGTCTCTATATATAATTTATGTGATTTTTTTTCATATTAATTCTTCAATAATTATTATATAAAACCTACATTTATTGAATCTATTTTTTTACTATTATAACATCGTTCATGTGTATGGAGAACTACTACATTGCAATGTGAAGTGATTCTGTAAGATTTAACATGGAGCGTTTTCATGAATATTTTAATAAAAATGTGTGAAATATATAAATATATATATATCAAAAATGATAATATAAGGATAATATATATATATATATCATTGAATTTTCTTTATTTTAATATGTTGATAAAACTGAAACAATATTTATGCGAACGCATGGCATACCGTTTCCATGAAGGGTGTGTTTCATTTCATATCACTAATTATTTGGATTAATATAAATAAATATATATGAAAAATATATGAAATTTATATCATGGTATAAATTATTGAGGATATGAAATCATTTTCTATGTAAAGGACTATGAATAAAAACTCAAAACATATAAGAAAAAGTAGGTTATTAGTCAAAACATAACATTTACATGGAATTTTTAATAACATGGTGATATAATGTAATAAAAAAATAAAATACGACATTATGTATATAGATATGGTTCAATGAAATATGTATAGTAAACATATATTTATTAATTATTAATATTGAGCATGTACGGTGAGAGTCAAGAGTAAAGGTATGTGGATATCTAGACTCACTTTTATTTTCATACGACTTATGCCATATTCATCACTCGTCACTTATGTGTTGTGTATATACTACCATATGACATTATACATGATTAAATTAATTTATTTAATTATAAATTTTCTCAATTTATTTTATTCATTCATGGATATCGTGATTCAAAAGTTACTAAAGAATTAATGAAACTTCTCTCTCACTTTTATTTTTTGTGAGACACAAGACATGTTCACCACCTTATTATTTTATGAAGTGTGTGTTATTCCCATGACTATATTTTAATATCCTTATAATAATTAATATTCTTATTTATATGTTCAATTTTTTATCTATCTTTCATGGGGTCTATGGTTACTAAATCAGTAAGGGATATTTGTCTCCAATCACCTTCCTTGAGACACACATTATATTATGAACCTATATTCATTTACGATGTTTATATATAGCCCTATTGATATTTAAAATCATTAATTTATTCAAACTTATCAAATATAACATTTTATTTTATTTTTTACATCGTGGTGATTTTATATTATTGTTCCCAAATATATAAAGATTTTAATTCACAATGTCATCATTTATCATGATTGTTTAAGATTATGTTTCTAATGGTAAAATATTATGATCTATATGTAACTAATAATCATTTATATTATCATCCTATATGTATTGACGATATAATCAAATAATGGTACCATTTCCCCCACAATGTTTACATAATATTGAAAATATGTTTCTAAAATAATCAATAATTATTTTATTCATCAGTTAGAAATCAGTCTTCTTCCAAAACCTTGTTATTTAAATACATTTTGAAATATGTTTTTGATCAATATTTTAATATATTTTCACTTGAAAATGATTTTAAAAATGTTTTATATTTTAAAATATTGTTTAAATTATTTTCTAATATTCCTTAATATGTTTTGATGGTTTTTATCGATGAAGAATGTTTTGGATATGATTTTATATTTTAAATGAATTTTTCAAAGAGGAAGGTATATTTCACTCCAAAAATGTTTTAAATGAATTTAAAAAAAATTAACATTATGTTTAAAAATAAATATTAATGGAAAAGGATTTGAAAAATGTTTTATAAAAGTTATTTTCAAATACTTGTCATTTTCTGTAAGAAATATTCCTAGTGATCATTCAAAAATCGTCCCCATATTGGATGAAATCCTTAGATATAATTTATATTGTACAATAGATATTATCCAAAGATACTGATCATTTTACTTCTCTAAATAGTTTATTTTTTGCTGGTTTTATTTTTTTGAATCCATTTTATCATCCACATGATATACATTGCTAAATAACATTTGAAATAGGCTTCTTATTGTGGGTTATTTTATGATGTAGTAATCACAAATCTTTCCTCTACTACCCAGGTCATGATTTGATTTTTATGATTCAAATTTTATTCCATGGGTTATGATATGATGGATTTTTATGATCTTATGGGACATAAATTTCTAAATTAATTATGGTATTAGTGAGACCAATAACTCCCTCCAATGCATTGGGTAATGATAAACGTTCTAGGAGCCAAATGGGTACATTGGTTATTAGAGAATGCACAAATATAAGGGAACATGGGTTATAATAATAATACAATATATGATGTCACATTTGTTGTTCAGCCTAATCCTAAGGATGAGTTTGTATGGGTGGTCATCGCATGCCCAAAAAGGATTGCACACTAGTGGTCAACCCCAGCCCAAAGCATGTACCTAAGTGGTCAGCCTAAACCTAACATGTTAGGAATGCCATGGTCAGTATCATTGACATAAGATTTTATATTTTCATGTCTATGAACAAGATTACATGTCAAATGAAGTGTTATAATATCATAGACCATGTTCATTAATTATCATGTGACTCATGTCTAATTAACTGAAAATCAGTAATCCATGACTCAAGATTATTATTGTTGATATGTAGTGTATAGTTTTCAATTGTTATGTTCATTTTCTACTACATTTATTCTCATGTTATACATACATATCATCTTTATTTACCTTCACTATGAAATTTATTTCACCCTTTCTTATATTTCCATACATATAGTTATGAGAAAATATTTTAATTAGGATTACGAAATTGGGTGATCAGTGTGGGAAACACTAAAGATCATTCACTAGACTATAATATTGTGTCCCATGTTTATAAATACATCATACTATTATTTTCATCAGGCATGTTTTAAAAAAATGAAATTAATATTCAGAACAATTATCTAAAATTAATGTATACTAAACCTAATCATATAAAGTTTATATATTAATGTATTTTATTCGATAAATTTTGATAACAGTTTTAATTTTGAAAAATATTTATAAAAAGAAATAATGACCTTTCACTCTTTTAATAATATTATGATCAATTAAATGTTATTTTTTATTCATTATTTAAAAAAATTCATCATGTATATTCAATCATTATTGTTGGAAATAAAGAGTAAAATGGTCTTATCACAACCAAAATATGAAATTATGCCTAAGAAATAGTGATATATCAAATAAGTGTATATTAATATATTTTAATTCTTGATGGTATAAAAATTCCTAATATATAGGAAATGAATATTGCAGAAATGTGGTCATAATAGTTCTATTTATATTGAAATGATAAACAATAAAATTATGAAGATTTTTTGTATTTTAGTACATCTACATTCAATTGATCAATCTATTTATTTTCTTCAATGAGCCATATCACTCAATATAATTGATTTACCCTTTTCATCCATTCCATATCTTCACCTGCAACAAATATTCTCCAAATTAGAAAACTTGTATCCTTTATTTCATTGGAACTTTGTATTTAATTTAAATATTATAAATATGATTTTTTATTAATACTTCATATGATGTGGGCCTTATATAAGGGTATTTAAAAATGAAAAACACTTGATTATCATGATCAAGATTGAATTGTGAGTATGCAATTTATGAAATGGTAGAGAATGTAACACCCTAAGATTTTAAAATAAGATCATCATATTTGATAGTGAGTCTGACACATAATACTATGTATAAAATGGAATATGACATCAAAATAAATAATGGTATATTTATTTTTATATAAATTCAATCTCTTATATGTATTTCAATGCGTGCAAGAGCGGGTTGAGCGAATCATAATACTAAATTAAAATATTATTAATTAAACATTACATTTTCAATATATTAATTAAAATGTAAGGTATAAATAAGGATAACTAAATTATAAAAAATATGTATTTTAAACATGTATAAAATAATTTTAATATATATTTATTGACTGTTGATAAAATTTGAACCATTTGAATGAAATATAATTTTTTGTATGAAAAATATTATTCTCTTAAAGGGTTGCTTCAGCATGCTTTGTGATAACATTTAATATTAAAGTAATCCATTTTTTGAAAATTATTTCATCAAATAAAATTTATTTTTGAAATATGCAATTCAAAATTATCATATGGTGAATTTTCAGGTTTTATTTATGAAAAGTGTCATTTTTTGGAATATTAAAAAATTTAATTTTGTAATGAAAAATTAATTTTACATTAAATTATCTATATATATATTAGTATTATTTAAAAAAATTATTATTAGTTTAATTATATATCATGTGATACCATTTATTCATTTGGGTTCATTTTCTAACTGGATTATTGATATACAATCTTTGTAAACTTTTGATCATTTTTTTATTACCTACTTTATCATCGCATCTACAAAAATATTTATAAATTAAATTTTGGAACATATATTAATCGATTTTGGAAAAAAATGATTCAATATTTTTAATAATAGAAATTTATATTATCTAATATATTCATCTTGATTTTTACCATAATGAATAAAAAATAAAAAAAATTATTTACCTTGGTTAAGTTGAAAAATGGTTTACTGGGTTGTTAAACTAAAACAAATAATTGTTAAAATAACCTAATAAATGTATAAAATATATAGTGTGTAAATATATAGACCTTATAATGTTTAATTCTCAATAATTCACTATTTTATTCCCTTAAAAAATGTGGTTACACTACTTTCATTAAAAAAATTACAAGTTTGCCACTCACCACACTTATAAAAATCCAAATACTCTCCTCTATATTTCTCATATTCAAAACCTTTTGGTTTATAAAATCTATATCCATATCTCATTCCAACATCAATACCATAATGCAAGAATAATTTGTTTTATAAATCCATTTAATCAATTAATTATCCATAATCATAAAGAGGTTGTTTATAAGAGGAAAAATCCATAACATGGATTTTTTATTTTATTTCATCATTACCCTCATAAAAATATTATCAATTTTTTATTATATAATAAAAAAAGTATCTCTATTAGACATATATTTTATTATGTATTGTTCATGAACTATATCCATATCTTATTCCATCAACTTTGAAATGATAATGTCATATATGTGTACGGTGGACTATCGCCTCACGAACCAATATGACATATTTTTCATCAACACCTCTCACAGTTGGGTATGATGATGGATATAAATAATATATATATATGGTATTTATCACATAATCATACATTTTTTTAATTTATCATATATACCATTTTACTTTTCCTTTTGTAGGGGATACGATAATATCTCTTGTGTGTATGGTGGACTAATTCCTCTTAAAGCGTTGCGAATTGTTTTTACTACCACTTTTAATGGAAGGTAATTAAAATTTTATCCCTAAATATATGTTATATAAATGAATTAATTATGATATTCAAGGCATATTTCTCATTTTTAAATTGTAATATATTATGTTTTTTCTTACATAGATAAATCATAATGTTGTTCATGTATGTGTGGACTACCGCATTCACAAAGCGATGTGAATATATTTTTAGCACCATAACACATGGATGGTATAAATAATATTTATTAAAAAATTAATTCATTATATATTATATTACGATGTTTTAATAAATATAATATATTACTTGTCTTATTTCTATAATTACACTGAAAAATGGAAATGTAACTCATCAATATGTATGACATACCATCTCGTTGATTGTAACATTGTTCATTTTTCATCACGATATTTCCTAATTTGATTTAAAAGTATAATCTATTTATAAATATTATAATTATCTTATGATTATTATACTTTATATTTTTAAATAATGATATCTTTTACATTAGTCACCTAACAAATTCATTTTTCCCACATACTTTAAATATCATAGACACATATAAGGTAATATTAATTGATATAGTAGTCATATATAGCATTTTAATAAATTAAATAAAACTATTAATAAACTAGAAAGTTTCTTAATAAATTAAATAATTAACATATGATTAGTATTCAAAATGTTAAATATATTATATGATGATTTAGTCTCATGGATAAGGTTTCTTGTCTAAAAACAACTTCCACGAGAAATTCATCTTATTCACAACTATTTTTTTCTGGTTTATATGAAGTCATCTTTATGAAATGTCCCAGAATTTCAGTATAATTGTATTTATTATATGGAATTATTTTGGGACCATTGA
The DNA here is from genome assembly GCA_963277665.1 of Viscum album. Lineage (NCBI taxonomy): Eukaryota > Viridiplantae > Streptophyta > Magnoliopsida > Santalales > Viscaceae > Viscum > Viscum album. The sequence goes on along the minus strand of OY728153.1, from coordinate 1,437,083,937 downwards.
AATTTGACGGTATGTGATTTTAAGTGCTGGAGTGCCCGGAATGATCTGTTGATCAATGATCAGAATTAAATAGCGTGCATGGGAATTTTCTTTAAAAATAGGAATAAATCTTAAATGGGTTTCCAGATCAGAAATCTGAGGGTACCATTTTGTTTAGGATGGATGGTTTAACCAAGGCGTGACTTAATTTTAGTTGGCACAGACCTCTAGTGAGAAAACAAGAAAATGGTGTCACCCTAAATAAAATGATTAAATACAATTATTTTATTTTTCAAATTCTTATAAATCTCAAGCGGTGACTCAAATTAAAAATCTGAGACCACCAATGAACTTTTGAGGGTATTCTTTCCTTATTAAGATCCTAACAGTGACAGCGCAGGAATATAGTGGATGTTAGTTTCTGGCCATAAATAAAATAATCAAGTAACGAATATTTTATTGTCAAATCATTATAACTCCTAAATGGTAACATTGATTGGAAATCTAAGAGTACCATTGAGCTTGTAAGGGTGTTTTAGCCTTTGGAGGACCCTAACCTCGACCGGCGCAAGTATAGTGGGATTTTGAAAAATTTTGTTATCTTTTTTAATGTACGTTCAGTAAACGTGAAAGCATGATTTTTTATCTTTTGAAATAGTGATCAGATTGAAAATTTGAGGGAACCATTGAATTCATTGTGCTTGGATTCTCTTAGGCGATGCTTAATATTGACTGGAAATGGTTGGATGAAAATGTTAGTTTTTGGAGTTTCGGAAAAAAAAATAACTATATGCTATTATACTTTGTTTCTTCCACCATTGAGTGGTTGTGGGATGAACTATAGTGCAATAATGATCAATAAATGAGGGAAATTTAATTTCTTGATCCCCTCATTATGTCCCCACAATGATCATTGGATTAAAGGAACATTAATTAAAATTCATTAATGAACCCCATTGATGAACTCAATGTAGTGGATTATTTTATTTAATCAAATCATTGGAAAGAATTTTGATGACCATAAGGGAAGCCTCTTTCATGATGCTGGCGACTTTCCTCTCCAACTAAGAATGTTGATCAAGTGAAAATCATTGGAGTAATCGAACCAGGAAACGACTAGCGCCAATGATCATGGAACGTCTAAAAACATGAATATTATCCTTCATCTGCAACACTGATTATAGGTAGGGGGTTTATGAATTTAACATTCCCCCTTTCTAGTTCTTGGAAAATACAATGAATGTGGATCAACTAACTAACAGGCTGATCCAATTCTGGTTTGTTCATATAGGTGGTTCCTATGAGGTTTTAATTTGGGAATTATTCTTTCTAATCAATGATTGTTATTACTCCTAGTTGAAACGCTAACATGGATCGTGCTTTCCAATCTGAACAAGGCATATACCCTCCGTCCCTCATAGGTTCAGAGTGTTCTTCATGGGTGACCATGAAACATAGCGGAAAGGAGATCTTTTGGGCTTCTTAGTGAAGGAGGAATCTTCAGAACCCAGTAGGTGCAGAATGGAAGGAGAATGGAACTCGATGCATCACTAATGGCCTACGGAAGCACCTACCAGTGCGGCTGCGCCCGGTGACCGACGACGAAGGCTGGCCTGAGCCAATCGTGTGAAAAAGTAGCACCTGGAGGCACTATGGGGGCGAGATCTGTAGCTAACTGGGCCAAAACTGGTGGAATAGAATGGAAAGGATCTGATGAGTAAGGGAGATTAGTGGGCCTCTCAACTAGAACGCAAACGGATGTCTCCAGCCTTCCGTTTCAGAATACGGGGCGGCGCCATATGGCCCATCCAGCTGGTAGAGAACATTACGCCTAGCATCTGGTTTGTCTTGACCGCCTGGCACTGTGCGAGATTGGTTTTCTAGGAGGTATGGACCCCCTGGTTGGGACGAACCCATTGGTCAGTCCGGATCCACTGGTTCGGCCAGACCCGCAGGCCCAACGGATTGGTCAGGCCAGACCCCTACCAGACCAGACCAGTCTCGTTTCACTAAAACATGAGTATCTTGAAAACAGAGGATCTGATCGATGTGCTATCTACGGCATTGGGACCCTTACGATGAGGTGGCCCATTAGAGATACGTTACATGAGTTTTGGAAAATTTTGGAGTATTGCTGGGTTGGATCAGACTCGAATCCGACCAGGCTCTATTTTCCTTTTTTTACTTATAAATTACAGATTGGGCATCTGTTGGATGCACCATCTGTTGTGTTGGAACCCATATGAAAATATGGTCTATTTGGATACTTATATATGGGACATCATACCAGTTGAGGTTGGACCAGTTTCTTTAGGAGAATAATCTTCGGAACTCAAGTACACCAAGTGCAGGAATCGTGTGGTTGGATGTCAAGTGAAGTGTGACCCATTTTGGATGACCATCAGAGTGACACTGTGTGGATCAGCAATTGTGTGACCTAATGATGACCACACTTATAGTATCCCATCATGGATCAGAAACATATGACCCTGTGTGGATTAAATACTATTGACCCTCTAGAGATCGAAGACTTAAGACATTGTGTGGATTGACGACTTATGACTCTGTGTGGATGGACGACTTACAAACTTGTTGGGATTGACGATATACGAACCTATGTGGATCAATGAATTACGACCCTGTGTGGATCAGTAAATTTAAACCATATGAAGATAAAAAATACAACGACTTCTTTATAGTTCAACAGTGGAACATATCAACATAATAATATGATTTATCTTTACTAATAATCATTATTATTCATGTTCATTATGTTATATATATTGTGTGATTTGTATTTTACTTTGTGTTTTGTGATTAAGATCATGTTTTGTAGTTTTTATTTGGAATAATTATTTATAACCTTTGTGGTCTCGGGGTCCTTATTGAGTACTATTATACACACCCCTACATGGGCTTCACTCACATGTGTTATGTCCATTGTAGACATTCGATGTTTCCACAGAGGTGCTCAGGGGGATGGGACAGACGGACACTACGATAGTGGATTTGGTTGTCTATGACATGGTGGGGTCTAGTTGGACTAGGCGGGTTGGATATACTACTTCCACTTTTAGTATCTTTAATACTCTCATGATCATGTGGGGTTTTCTACAGATAGCCATCCAAGTTTCCTTTAGTACGTTATTATTTTCAGTTCCTTATTGGGTTTGTATTTTGGTCCACTTACATTAACTTATACTTTCTCCTAGACTTATTTTAGTGGTAAACATATTACCCTCTTTTAGTGTGTTGGGATGTGGTTGTATGTTTGTGGGTATAGGTTTAAAGGAAATGCCTTTCCTTTGAGATATTCCGTTCTGGTGTTAGTCCCCAGCCCATGGCCTTGGAAGGTGGGATTAGGGTAGTCACGGCACGGGCCCCGAAGGACGGGTCCTAAAATTTTTTATAATGTAATGAATTTATTTATCTTAATAAAATTTAATGATCTATTTAATGTTATTTTTTTCATGGGACTTATGTTAAAAAAGTTTCCAAAGTGTTAAGGGTATAATTTAAATTCCCATCATTATTCAGGGTTATTTTTAAGTAACCCATGGGTGAATAATTTGATATTACTTACTTAGAATGAATTTATTTTATTCTATTATAGATATTCTGGTTCATTTTCATGTAATAGTACCATTTTTTTCTTCTCATTGGTACCTAAAATGGAAAAAAAATCATTTTTATTATAATCGAGATTTATTTCAATTTTTCATTTAATATAATTTTCGTTCCAAAAACATATTTTCAAAACATTTATCCAAAAAGTCATTTAACATTATCCAAATGATTTATTAAAAAATATGTACCCATGTTATGCATTTTTAAAAATGGTTTGAAAAGAATATTCTTGTCAATTTTAAAACAAGACACTTTTCTAAACTTTTTACAGTGCAAGGGTTATTACCGTTTTAACCTATATGTAATATAACAAAATACATTTCTTCATGAAAATTATTTGAATCATAACCCTCATCAGAGACTTAAACATATAAAATCCCAAATAACAATGATATTTTTTAATAAACCCTTAAAACTATAGAAAAATTTGAATCATAACTCTCATGATATAAATGAATTCAAATGAAATATTAAATACCATTAATATAAATATAATTCATGTTATAACATGTATATGGGTGTGTATAATCAACACATAAAAATAAAAATGTGTATAGTAACAAATATATCTTAATGGAGTTCAAATTTAAATCAAATATCTTACAATGAAAATACCCTTGAGTAAAGAATGAACTAATGAATTGATTAAATGTATAAATTTTAAATCAATATAAAATAAGAGGAAATATAAAATAAAATAATAAAAATAATTACAGACATGATCTTTGAATATCAATGACAATGAAAAATTAATATAACCTAATGAAAAATAATTGAATTATAAAACCCCTGTTTTATGGAAACTAAGTAAATTCACCTCTGATGATATAATTTTAATTGCAACATATAATAACATGAATTAAAATAGATTCATGATATAACTTGTAAAATATTAGTATATAAACTATATAGAAATATAGGTTCTTAATATTGAAATATTCCTCAATGAAAGGAAATTGATATATAATCCATTACATTAGGTCCACCTCATCACATACATTCTTCATATTCACGAATAATAAACATATATAACTTATTTATTTTATTATGAATATTTTTCTATTTTATTGTTAATTTTATTTTATTTATTAACATATTATTTTTAATATTTAATAAATTAACATTTTATTGAATGTTTTAATGATATTTGGTTCCTATGTTTAGAATTTATTTGGTTGGTTGACTATGGGATTGGGGTAATTATTCTTTCATCACAAAAATAACAATAATGAAATAATTTTTATTTTTACATATCAATTATACTTTGAAAACTAACCATTAAATATGGTTATGAAAGATGAACTACCTTACAATAATGGAGATGTTAAGTCATATATACACATGAGTAACTTTAACATTTTTCAATGATCATGATGTAAAGTAGCTAAGTATTATTTTTTATTTCAATAAGTATAATTATATCATAAAAAAATTATAACTATTTTAATAATATTATATATAGAATCCATGTTATGTAATGTTGGAAAATGAATCACATCACATCATGGATGCAAAAGTCCCCACAAATTCATAAATGATATTATATTTTTTAAGTGTATTGAAAGGTAGAAATGGATTTGAAATATTATCTTTTAAAAATGATAAATATTTCATAGCTCTAACATATACATATAGTAAATATGTTTTTAATACTTGTTTTGAGAGGCATTGTTCGGGAAGCAAAAGCCTGTGATACATAAGAATAACAGTTTTGTTTCCCATTTGTTGGAAAAGGATATGGATATAAGGTATTAAATTAACATAACACATATCATTTTATTAATGAGAATAGTTATATTATTTTATAATGTATTAATATTATGTTAATTTGGTAGAAAAATAAATAAAAATGAAACATTCTGTTAAATGATATATTTGTTCATCAGACAACCCCCTTTTATTTACACATTAAGTGCCCTAATGATTATATTCATCCAAAAAAATAACTTTAGAATTTGTTAGGATATTGTAGGAAATTATTTTTGAAGGCTGAGGAAGATAAAAAAATTTCATGAAGTGTTAATAAAAGAGGGTAGTAGGTTTCCTCTTATAATTTGGGGAGGGTCATCTTTGACATTTCATAAAGTATACAGTTAATATAAACTACTTTTTCATCCTAATATTTACAAATATTTATATAATTAAAATATATTATTTTTATAGTTATAATTACTAAAATATAATACAAATTTGACATGTTTTAGTGGTTTTTTGACACTATGCTTTTTTATTTGACCCTCCATTAACTTTTTGACAATGAATGTGATAACAATATTTTGGTCTTTAGAGTTTAATATAGGAACTCTATAGAGAATATTTTCATAAAAATGGGCCATGGATGATATATTAGAATAGATTAATATAAATTTGAGGAATAAATTATATATAGAAATTTAAAATAATTTAATAAATTATTATTTGTTTTAATACATCTTTATTACGAATTTTGGAACTATTCGATAAATTTGATGTTGAAAAAAATGATAGAAAAGGAATTAGAATATAATCCATTCAAACATCTCTAATATATTTTATTTATTTATTTTTTAGAAAAAAACTAATTATTTATTTTTATATTAAATTAGATATTTTTATATTTGACTACTCAAGTTTTATATTCATTAAATATATAATGTGTCAACATTATATTAGATTTCAACATAATGATTTCCTCTATAAATATTTATAACAAAATAAACATGATAAAAATTATTTATATCTGGAATTATTATTTATAACTGAACATGAGTATTTTTATGCCTTTCAAAAAATATTATATTCATTAAAAGGAAAAAATTGATATTTTTGTCTTCAACTTTCATTGAAGTATGGGAAATGTAAAAATTAATGAAAGATTTTTTGAAGTATCCATATGTTACAAATATAGGTGGAAATGGATGAATTATAATCATAAAATAAGATAAATGAACGTTTTATAATAAATTATTTGTCCTTATCATATAAGTCTAAACCGTAATTACCTGATTTACCTTTATTATAGTGATAATGGCATACTTCAATTACTATTCATAATGGAAAAAACAAGGTGGACCAAGCCAAAAAAATATGGTACTCACGATTCTAATAACTGAATCCATTTTTAAATATTCATATTATAGATGTGGTATAATTTATTTTCAAATTAAACATGATAAGTGAGACAAAAATAGATTTTTCTTCAAAATAAATTTTCAAGTAAAATATTATGTTACATTATCTTGTGGAACAACTAAACATCATTATATGAATTAAAATTCATATAGTTAAATATATAATATATATATATATATATTATTTATATAATTCCTCGTTATTGTTTATTTTAATTAATTAAAATGTAATAACATTATTCACATAAAAATATTTTATAGAAAAAAAATGTATTTTTAAGCATAAAAATAGAAATATACCAAAATCCAAAGAATTGTTAATTAAAATGTAATTAATTAGATTTCATAAAATCAAATTAATCGTATTTAACTTCATGTAAAAATCCAAATATTTTATGAATTTTAAATTATTTAATTAATTTAATCTCAATGATAGTTTTATAAAAAAAATTCAATATTTATTAAAAAAACACGATCTTTTGAAAACAAATCATAAATATCCACTTATAGGAATGTTGGATATTATAATTTCAAAAAAAATTAGATAACAATTTTAACCATTCAAGAAATTAATTATAAGTGTTTTTTTTAAAATAAACTATTTTATGAGGAAATGTATTTTTTATGAATATAATAGATTTTATAATAATTGAGTTCTTATTTACTAAGAATCAAACAAGAATAATTTTTTAGAATACGCTTTATTTATGTATCAAAATGTGGTTAATCTTATACATACCTTAAAATTCAACTATCAGGTAATAACCATAACATTTAAATACTAATATTTTGTTGTCTATTTAGGCTCAGTGCTCTATATCATATACACTATCAAATATAGCATTATTTTGAAATAAAATGTGTTACATTCTATCACCTTTACTAAATTGTAGTATTTATATTTAAAAATTATCTTAGTAATCAATGGTTTGAAATTTTAAAATAACATTGCTGAAAACCCGGTTCCTAAAAATCAATAATAAAACCTTTCCCTGATAAGAGAAGAAGGAATGTAAAAAACGTCATCGAGAATAAAAAATAACAATTATTTCAAATATGATTACATTATTAAGAACTGAGAATATGAACATGCATGATAAAATAAAAGTCTATATAATTATGTATAGTGACATAGAACATTATTCACATCGTGAATGATCAAGATAATGATAACTACCCAAAACCATTAATGAGAGAGATATAATGAGGACCACCAACTCATCAGAAATGGTTTTACTAGGATATCATTTTTTTATGATACTTTCCCTATAGTTGAGGAATTACAATACCATTTAGACCATTATAATATTGAAAAATAATTATTTGAAAATTACAATTTCCTCATTTTTTCAATTTCCATCACAATCGTATTATTCTCTCTAAATGATGAGTATTGAGGAAAAATAATTCATGCTTGAAGGAATAATATCAAATTCTAATAAATCACATAATCCATATAAATAATAGCAAGATTTTCCACCTATCTTTTCAAACACCTAAAATTTTAGAACAATTATTTCAAATAACCATAATGAATATAAATTAATATGAATAAATAATACATTAATATTAAAAACTCCATAACAACAAGGTTTTAAATAGTCCATTCCATTATCTAATGACCATATTTATAAAATATCAATTTTCTTACACAATGTTTTAACCTCAAATTATAATCACATGCCCTTCATTTACATATCAAAAAATATAATATCATTCTTACCAAATACCCCTAAATGTTAAACATAATGGTTATATATACCTCAAAACATTAAAACATCTCTTTGGATATCATTAGTTGCCTAAAACCCTAAAAATAATATTTCATCCAAAAATATGATTCAACAAAATAAAATTTTTTATTCCTAAACTCATTTAGGTAAAAAAGTTAATAATAACCCTGAAACCAAGTAGGTTAGTGGTAGGCATTTTTGCCTTGCCTCCCTTTAGTTGTGGGTTCACGCTTTATGGCCATTATGGATATGACATGTTATTTCTAAGATTGTGGTTCATCATTTTTCTAAAACTATATTAATATAATTCTTATAATATTTTAAAAATATAATGATCATCTTGAAAAATAAAGTTAATCATCATATAAATTTTTAACCACTAAGGTTATATTTTCAACAAAATCAAATAATCATATTTCACTGTTATTACCTTAACATCTAATATCTTATTAATCCTAATGTTTATCAATTAATTTAAACATACGTCCCCAAAATATAAAATCACTATTACTTAAACATCTTTTTCACTAAAATATATTATATCACTAAAAATATCCTTAATCATGTTAAAATATCAATACATAAAAACTCAAAAGGGGTATCTGTGAATTTATGATTATGAAAAACCTTGGACACTCACTATTCACCATAATTATGGTTGGGATATATTCAACCAACTATTTTTAGTGTTATTTCCCCTAGATTCATCTTTTCCGAAATCATATCAAGTTGTAGTATCAAAATAGATATATATTTCATGAAAAAAATGTAACATCAACCTTAATAAAACATTAGGATTTTATACTATTCATTGATTCTGGATAGATTTTATCACAGGGTTTTATTCACTAATATATATTTTCCAAAATATAGTTCACATAGATTATTCGAAACATGATGTGATACCCTGTGTAATAATCACAAATATAGTTTCCCAAAATGAGTGATTAATTTATTACATAGGATTATGATATAAGAGATAGGATCCCAATGATATATATATATATTAGTATTTGTAAAATAGATACATATTGAAATCTTATATTAAATTTGAAAACAAAAAATACAGTATAGTCAAAGTTAATATCCTGCATCTCTGAGCTGATTTTATTCTACGATCATAATATGCAGGTGAATGGAAAAAAATAAAACTGGAGTTTAGATAATCATTAAAGGTTAGAAAAATTAGAAAATATCATGAGTAAATAAGAAAAATAAATATGGTTATAAAAAAACTAATAAATCATTCAATTTAATAAAAAACATGACCATGGAGAAATACATTGCAGGGACAAAGGATGAAAAAATTAAATAAAAACTACTTGGGCTTGAATATTATAATTCACGTCATAACTAGTAATAATATTATGTGAACTTTGTCAATTGGTCAAATAATGATGGAATTTATAATTTTGAATATCATAAACTTTCAATTAAAACCTCATGTATTGAAATCTTACATAAATGTGTAAGGGATCAAAAGGATATGAAAACTTCTTTTTCTCAAGATAACATTTGACTCATTGAGGGGATATAACAGGATTTCCCATTAGTTAGTTTTACTAAAAAATTCACAATATCAATGTTGGGAATAAAAATTCAATGCACAGACAACAAAAAAAATTTATATTGGAAAAGAAGAATATGTAAGGATAATAATTTCCCCAGTCAAACTGATCAAAAACAATTTAGTGAAATAATAAGGATGGTACCATTTCAATATATCCCTAGTGGATTCTATATGAAATTAAAGGTTATTAACATCAATAAATTGAACGTCCATTAAATATTAATTAAAATCATTTTTTCAGGAAATTACAAATTTTATTTAGAAATAAACTATTCAAAACTAAAAAAATTCCAAAGATTATGATAAATATTTCATTGAAAATAATCATGAATAGAATAAATGAAATATTTAAAAAAATGATTCATCATGATGGTGGGTAAATTTAGTTCATGAAATCTAAGTTAAAACAAATATTTAACAAATTTGTCTTCAAAATTATAATATACATAAATTAGAAATTAGAAATAAGATTATTTTTAACCATTTTTTTATAAATTCAAACACGGGTAATAATTTTTTCAATAAAATTGTTGGAAAATATTGAAAGTATATTTAAATAATTTTGAGGTAAATAATGATAATAGAGTATAAATACATGTCGATTATCCATAAAAACAATATTTGAATCTCTTTAGTATTTAATGATAATAAGATGAAATGAAAAATTAAAATTTATATAAATAAACAAATTAGAAGGAAAGAGTTTGGGTTTAAGATAAAAATATCATAAAATTTCCCCATATAAGAAGTAAATATAAATATTCTTTAATAAATATGAGATTGTAAAATAAACCCTTACCACATTAGTAGCTTTTGAATAATAACCCCCCCCCCCATGAAATAACATCAAATTAAACATTAAATATCCTGACTATAAATTTATTTATGATGTAAATTATCGAAGGTGTAGTATCTATCATTATCCAACCTGGGGTTTCCCCTAAACTGGGAACCCGAGAATGTCCATATTAAGGCCTAAGTGTCATTCCTAATTCTCATAGGCTAGAAACATCTACACAAAATAAAACATAACTGAATTGGGAATAATTTATTCTATTAAATAGTGGATAAATTAATAGGAACATCAAGAGTAAAATAATCTCTGATAGTGGAAATAATAAAAACTAGACATTCAATCATGTGAACTCTTGGTCGTTGCCATCCATAATTCCAATACGCACTTGTAAGAATCCAAAAAAAAGAAAATTAACTGGATCCATAACCAAAAACTAAAAAATAGCTCAGTTCTACCCGAATGTAGTTGTACAAGTAAGGTGTGTTAACAAAACAACTCAGTATAAATGCACCATTAAATCCATATATTACATTTGTCAGAATAAACCATAGAAAGTAGTTCTAAATAAAATTAAGAAAATAAGGTTTTTATCATTTAAGGATCCAAATACATCATTCCCATTAAAATAAATTTCCTTTTTAATGACTATTTTAGAATCCAAATCATTTTAGGGAACACAACCCATGTAAATCAAAATGGAAAGAAAAATACATACTATATACAAGAACCACAGTATATCTAATGCATCTAAAAATAATGAAAACATTGTATAATAACATAAAACTAAGATATTATAGGCAAAACAAAGATTATAGAGATATTTATCACTAGAATGTTCAAAACATATCAAGTGGAAACCATGGATATATTCGTTTTAGACCTATCTACTGTCATATGATACAATCCATTGTCCATTAAAAACTGAGCTACTCTAACTTGCCTCACCAGTAGCATAACCTACCTAGAATACCACTCTCTCTGATGGTATATAGAATGTTTAATGTTTACATATATAGTATCCATATCAAGACCTTGCAGATGCTGTCTTGAAATCATATTCTAATATTAAATTCAATATAAAGAGATGAACATATGTTTTTCATTTATTATAATAAATAGATTCCACTATAAATTCCTCGCCACTTTTCAACACCATCTAGAAAAATATCCTCTCATAAAGAGGATAACCATATGGGTTCCCCGCACATAGAAAACATTTATCATGTTCTATGTAGAACTAAACATCTTGAGATTTAAAATATCATTTCCAAAAACTTCTTAATGTAAAAAAATATATTCTTCATCAAGAATTGAAACTATTTAAGAATGAAAAAACCATTCATTCAATGATTTTTTGAAACCCTTGTATATTTTCCAAACATATCATTTAATGTTGTAAACCAGATATTCATTTGAGTTCACTGTGAAAACATATTTCTGATGTACCAAATGTGACATTTTTGGGAAAAAATATTCAATGCACATTTGAAATCATTTGAAAACCAATAATTTATTTAGAATATATATTGAACTCTATAAAAAAATTGAGAAAATATAGGATCAGAAAAATTGTGTTTAATGGAATGTACCATTTATATTCATGTGTCCATCTATTTTTATAAATGATATTCATATAGAGTTACACTTAATACACTAACATATAATTGGAAATCTATGTGAATTGATAAGGTCAATTTGAATGTTACATAAAGAACATTGTAATAAATAATAATAAGTTTCACAATATAGAACCAAACTATAAAGTGGAACAAAAATCCATGCAACAAAAATTAAGAACATATCACACAATTATAAGAATTCTAAAAAAACACAAACACCTTTTAAAAATATTCAAATCCATTTATAAGTCCAAAATGTAATTTTTTATAAATTTTTCATATATATACAATTAACACATATTGTAATAACTATAGAAAACCATTGGAATTCCTATTTTCAACAAATTATATATATATATAAATCCATAATAAATCATATCAATATATCTCATGTATCAAAAAAATATGAAATTAATTTGGAATGACTAAGAATCATATGTAATGATCCATAATATAAATTGATAGAGACATCTATATTGATTGTGTGTGAATGCTATAAAACACTCTGAGAAATAATTAATAGTGATTAGTGACCAACCACACATCCTAACATCAAAATAAATTAATCAACATTTCCCAAAACTAACTATAGGGTTCATCTAAGAATATAGTAAACCAAAAAAGTTTAATTTTTAAGAAGAATACAAATTCAGATTGAGGAAAGGTCTGACATCCAAAGAAAACTCATCAAGAATCAATGAAATAACATCCACACTTAAAGAGGAACCAAGGGATTTGGGAGTGGGAGCTCTACTGATTGACATGGTTGATTGGACGAGAAGGAGGGTAAAATTATGGTTGAAACAAAAAATGGGAAATGATGGAAATTAATTTTTTAACAAATATGGGAATGTATCATGATTAGGATCTATGGTTTACCAAAATATGCACCAACTATGCATGAACTACAGGAATGACACCATCCTCACACTGGAAATCCTCATGGTTTAAGAAACTGTGCACCAACTGTAAAAACTACTCTATAAAAATGAAAGAGTTCCCCATACACTTACTTTGTGGATTTCTATAACCATCCATAATCCATAATTTAGGTCTTAGACATCGTTATAAATCCACATTGGTACTTTTTTTTTCTAAAGGTTGGGTCCAAAAAATTAAAATACTATAAATGATGTTCCATAAAAGAAAAAATTAATTAAAAACATTCCATCCACCAGATGCATATTTTTTCCAAAACCATGCACACTATCCAATCACATGGCTAAAAATTTTACAAAATAGACATCACTCAAAATTTTATTAGAATATCACACTGAAAATTAGCATAAACTGTATGAAATAAGAAAATAATAGGATTAAAGAAGAGTAAATTTTGATTTGTGATAATTATACCCTCCAAAACAATTCCTCCTATAAATTTACCTATACAAATAAGGAAAAAATCTAGAACCCAAAATCAAAAAATACCAAATGAAACCATGAACAATGATGTTACCTTTCAACAGCACATGGCACACCTCACCAAATCAAGAAAACAATAATGAAATATTTAGTGGGTCTCCCCTCCATTCTGAAGACAACGGGTATAGACCAACACCAAAACCAGATTATGAGGGGAATTCCCATAGCATAATCCCAAATAAAACCAAAAAAACAATTTTTCATAATATCTAAAAGACACAAGATTCTTCAATTTTAATCCTCCCAAAACAAAAACTATTCCACTAAAATAAAAACCATACCAAATTTCACATCCATGTGGATTTAATGTAGATGACTGAAGATAAAATCATAAAAAAGATGAATATAATTCAAAATTAAATAACTTCTATAAGGAAATCCTAAACATTACCCACTCCAACATCAAAAAACATTCTGGGCCAACAACCCCATACATCTTGAAATTCCCAGAATATATAAAAATGATCACTATAGGGCCTATAAATATCTACATGATTTCATGAATAATCCCCTTTCCTTCATATTGAAACTAAAAACCATCGACCAATAATTCCGTTTAAATAGATGAAACTTACCAAACTTCTATAGATGACACAAGCATGCAAACCATTGACAATTGTTTTTATGAATATGAAAACATGTCTTCAAATTACAAAGAAACTAAATTTGAAGCACACAAGTTGGAATTATTCCAAATGAGAATCAAGAACTACCAAAAGATACTCCTCAAGAATGGGTTCTTCTAGTTCACATTTCAGACTACATTTTGATCGTTTATGATCTCCATTTGAAACCAGTCTACCATCTATTATGGGATTCCATCAATGAGTTAGATCTACTTAAAATAAAATAACCACCTATTTGATAAATATATCTTACATGGATGGGATAAAATTATTTTAATATCTATAAAAATTACCCACAAGAAAATAGTATCTTTAATTATATTATTTTCTACTATCTCGACATAAAAAGAAACCAGCTATTTTGAATGGTCAAAAAAGGCCTTCACCGTTAGCTAACTTTGATGAACCCCCATGAGATCATATAATTTCTTCACCTTCACAAAATTAGGTATAATACATTGGACTAATTTTGTATTAAAATTATCCCATGACATCCCAATAGGGAATGATTACGGGGTGATCTCCTTCAACCGATCTAAACATGGTCCCTTATGAAAACCCAAGACAGTTTGTACCCTAATGAAATCAAGAGTTCCTAATGGCCCAAAAAAAATTCAATATTCTCAATCTATTACACAAACATTAAAGGACCACATTCATCATTGAAAATAGGAATAAAGAAGATATTGACCATGCCATAGCATTAGGAGTTGGGGATTGGTTATCAATTAAAATGGATTCTCTAGAATAAATTGGGTATTTTTTTCATAATAATCTATATGATCACATGAAGAACCAATTCCAAATCAAACCAATACTCCGTCAAAATATGAACAAAGAAACCCCACAAAAAATAATAACAAGATCTTAAATCAAGTATCAGAAAACAAAAACCAATGATCCTCTTTAAAAAATTATGTCCATTTCAAATTAAAAACCATTAAATTCTAAGAAAATGTTACATCTACCAATACCCATTTACATATACAATTCAAACAACAAATCCCCCTTTTAAAACAAAATTTAGTCCCAAAATTATTTTATTCCAAAAAATCTTTTTTTAATACTGATTTTACTTTCAATGACTTATAACACCATAAAATAGCATCGAATGACTCACACATACCAAATTACATGAAATAGGGAAATCATGTTCAAGCATAACAGGACCCGATGGTTTTTCAGACCATACCCTTAGAATGTATTACCACTGGATGATTTTGAAGTATATACATAAGCTCCGCATTGGTCTTTATTCCTTGTAAGATCATTGTGTGGCACCATCTCACTTTAATTTCCATCCCCCATCATGAAAAATCTCATCAATCTAAAAAATAACCAATATCATAAACCCAAAATAAAAATAAAAAATAAACTCAAAAAAACACCTAGTAACTTACGTCTCATCATCAGCAGTGTTGATCATGAACCAATCCATGAAAAAACACTTATTTTCCAACATTATTATATCTTTCCTCCCTAACACCAATAATATAATAGGGATACTATGATAAAAAAATTCATGAACTATCCATGGTCTCCCCCAATCATAGCACCTAAAACGGTCCATGAAAAGTCCTGAGAGGTGTTCCCTATTCCTTCCCGAAAAAAAACTAGAGTCAACATCAATAATGAATCAATTAGAAAAATAATTCATATAAATAAGTATATTAAATAAACACTAACATAAAAAATCAGATAATCAAAAGAAGTGTAAAGAAGAAAAACTATACATACCACCGTATGCCCACTTGGTCACCACCAAGCATAAGACCAACCCGGAAAATGGTGAATCTCAACAAGTAACTAAGATTTAACATGAACATTAATAACATATTGGGCCTAGTGATGTGTACTGTAACAAGTAGTTTGTTATAATAAAACATCTATTAGGTAGGAACCATAGAGTATAAACATGTTCATTATCAAAATAGTCAACAAAAAATAGATTGAAATAAAATTAGAAAAAAAGATTTTATAATATGAAGAGAAAAAAATATGTTTATTTTTAAAACTGATTTCCATTTTAAATCTAATATCTAAAACCAAATCCATGTATAAAACACAACATAGGTCAAGCATAAAAAAAAGAAATAATGATCTATGTACAAAAGTATGGTATATAATATAAAACAAGAAAGAGTTGAAAAAGTACAGTAGTATATGAAACTAATATACCATAGTTAAATAATGGATTATATATATACATAACCATGGTAATGTCCTAAATATATTAAGAGGTGATCTTGGAAATTATTTACTTGGACCTAATTATTGGTATATGATTCAATCCATAATCAATAACCAACCTTCTTGCACTATATAACCTCACCAATGACATATCTCATATGTCTTATCACTCAATCCATGTGGATCTACAACATATAATCGATACATAGATAATATATTTCACTCAACCCAATATATGAAATGCAATAATCCCATGATAAAAGTAACTGTAAATTCGGAATGTTGTCAGTCCCTTGTTGTTAAATAAAACCAATTAATGCCACAATGCATTTCCTCCCCACATTTTCGCACTATCTATGTGAGGAATAACTCAAAATGTGGAAAACAAATTGGGATTTAATCACACATATAACTTAATAAAACTTCCAAATAGGCTTACAAATAATGGTTGTATAAATCTCATTTCCCAAAACATCTCAAATTACCAACTTGGACTATTCATCGGGAGACAACATAATTTATAGAGGAAAACACCTTTATTTAAAAACAATTTACAAACTGAAAGAGATCATATGAATCCAACATCCAATGTTCCAAACATTTATATAATTATAGTTGACTATCAAAATAAATTTCCATGGAACCAAAAGGGAATTTAATTTGAAAATATGTTCATATCTACATTTAGAATAATTTGAAAACCATGTTTCCACTTTGAAATGCTATGAAGAATTTGAAAACAATTTGACAAGACATGGATTTGGGAGAAATAGTAATTTAATTGAATCTATCATTTATATTCATGTGTACCTCTATTTTCACACTCAATGAGGATATAGGGTTATACATATTACGTCGACATATATATGGAAATATATGGGAATTAATAAAGTAAAATTAAATGTTTTATAAGGAACATATTAATAATAGACATTATGTTTCACAATATAGAACCTAACTATAACGTTTCACACAAATCCATCTAAACAAATTTTTATACAAATCGCTAAACTACACCAAAACTAAAAAAATACACAATTTCGAGAAACAAAAATCCATTTCTAATTCATTGTGTAATATTATTAATTTTTTCCATAATTACTCATTTAATATATATAGAGAAATAAATGTAGAAAAAATATTGTAAAACCTATTTTCAACATATTACCCACATTGAAATGCATAATAAATCATATCAACATTTCAAATTCATGATGAACACAATTTGAAATTACTCTGGATAGAGGAATCATAATATTTAATGTTCTGGAAAAGAAATGGACAATGATTCCTTCTCAATGATGTGTGAATATGATGAATCATTGGATGAAGGAAGAACATTCCCTATGATAAAAACCCCACACCATAAAACAATGATAAATCGGTGAACATGGGTTAACCCTCACCCTAGGGTTTGACAATGAAGAAAACAAGATAACAATGATGGAGAAATTAGAATAAGGAGACAGAAATAAGAAGAATAAAGAATAAGAGCCAAGAAATAGTAAAATCTAATTAATAGTCACAAGGAATAAAAGGTGGAGCATAAAATACTAAAGGGGAACTGAGGGGGAGGTTTTCTGGAGACCCATCGGGTGTCTAGGTCAATTATAAGTGGATTAGGGTCGAACTAGTGTCAAAACATAATAGAGGGAAACCTAAAAATTCATATTTTTATGAACCATGGGAATGATTTATGTTAGACACATGGTTTAGAACACGTTTCACCTTCTATTTATTTTATTATACAAATACAAAATCATCTTATATTATGGACACCAAGTTTTTGAAACTATTCAACAATTGTTTAAATTTAAATTATCACAATGATATAGTTCCTCATAATATTTCTTCCTAGTTTTTACTAAATGTGTACACATCATGCACCGGGTTTTAGAAACCCCTTTAATTTCACATAGATTATCATTTTACATGAATATTTGGGGGAAAACATTACATGGACCATGAAAGAGAATCCTTGAATGAAAAACACGTACTAAAAAACAGTTACATACACCATCAATACCATTTCTCCCCAAACCATGCACATTAACAGTGCAAAGGGATAAAAGCATGTATAAATCCCCAAAACACAAAAATATTTCATGGTAACTACACTTTAACATCAAAGGAATGATTTTGATACTATTAATGGATAAAATAAAAGAAATATAAATGATGGGGTGTGATAGAAGATAAACCTTATAAAAACAAATATGTGAATAATAAAAAATAAGTCATAATAAAGAAAAAATTTATTAGCACTCTCTTACAATGAAATAACAATTAATGTAAGAATTAATAAATTATTTAATATTTATAAGAAATCTAATTAAAAAATAAATAAACCTGAAATGGAAGAAAATACAATCAAACAAAATTACACACATAATATAAGAAAATTAATGATAATGAATAAATAATATAAAATAATGAAAGGAAATATGGTAATGCAACCCCTTACCCCATTGTATCTACCTAAAATATATATGGAGGAAATAATTTGAATTGAAACCTAAAAAATTAAGTATAAATTATTCATGATAAAAATTGTAAAAGGGTATTATATAAAATTTAAGGGATCAACCCCAGTTACCTAGCTCCGGTTCCTTTTTGATTAAATTGGAATATAAAAAAGGAATAATAACCATGAAAGACTGATTTGTTTATTATTATTCCAAACAATATACATGCATATGATTACAATACTACATGAAATAAAAAACAAAATAGAAACTACTTAATGAAATTAAATAACTCCTATTTTATTTCAACGTGACATTCATAATAAAATTCTTCATGTCCTGAGAAAAAAAAACAAAAGAAAGTGGTGAGCTCAAATGATCAGTAAGAGTAAGCAGTAAAACAGATGATATCACAAATATAATACATGGTGAATAATTAAAAACACATGCCTTTAAAAAAAATTGAAATTAATATGGAAAAAAATATGAGATGAGTAAATATTTCTATAATATAAAATAATCATTGGTATTCTACTTGTCAAAAAACCAAATGAGCCATAAATACTATATTCATAAAAAGGTAATGCATAATTCAGGACAACATAACCATACCTTCATGGCCTCTCTCCAAGACCATAAATAATCATTTTGTCAAGGTCTTATGCCAAGACCATAGTATTTATCACGAGACCTACTAATGCACCGAGGGGCTAGAGTGGGCCCCACCTGATACTTTCTATTTCTAATGAATTCCCCATATGAATAGAGATAAATATAGAAAACATATACATTCATATTGAAACTAATATATGAGATGTAAAAAACCTCCCACGATCATTAAGCATAAAACAAACTATTTAGTGTAAATCGGTGAATGGTTTTAAGATAGTGCATCCATAGAAAAAATAATCACAAACAATTAATGTATGTATGGTAGATGATATAATGCAATATAAATCCTAATTATACATAATAATAAAAAATATTGTTGAAATATATGAAGATACTCTTATATAATCTTTGAGTAATTCTTGAGATAGAAAACACTTTTACTTTGAAAAGAAGACATCTTTTGGGAAAATATTCGTACAAAAATATAAGTGTAGTAGGTTTTATCTTCATAATAAAATGTATGATTTTATAAAAATAATTTCTTGGAAAAATAAATTATAGGGATCCCTTGAAAATGGGTATGAATTTTGGAAATTCCCTTGAATCAGGCTTATATTTTAGAAACAATTCTGAATGTTACTTTTAAAATGTTTAACTATCCATAAAATAAGGAGGGATTATGGTTGGTGAAAATATATATAATACTCACGCAGAATTTAGTTGGAGTATATAATAATACATAATAAATTTATTGAGATAATTGCACAATGAATGAAAACCTAAACAAAAATGATGTTCGGGTAGAAAACCCTTAACTTAAATCTGAACGTGTTCCACTCTTTAAATTAAGCTCCATGAATATGAAATTATACTTATTAATAACTTATTTCAGAAACTATTAGACATGTATTTAGTTTATCATAATTTGGTTTAGTTAATTTATTCCCTTATTGAAAAGTTATTATATTTAATTTCGTCATTCGGATGTGTTTGTTTTCATTAGTTTCATAATCGGTTCAATTTTTCTTAAGTAATTAATTTCACATGGAATGGATTTAAATCTCCTGAATAGAATTCAAATATTATTTATGATCATCCATAGGTGTTAGTGGTCATTTATATAACTTGGTCACAGATCGTGAGGGTGAATTATTATATAGAAATTTAATGACAACTATTTCAGTTAATTTGTGGTTTTTGATTACAACGTACTCATCTATATTTATAACTTAATAACACCAATAAAAAGGGATTAATACATTACATAGAGTATATATAATATATAATAATTGGTTTAAACTATTACATGAATGGTTTCATGGCCATGATTGAGAATGATAATAGAAATTGAAAGCCCATCATCCTTGATTTTGGTAAATTGACAAATCTCAGATAGGGTTCTTGCTACAAGAATGAAAGAAGGTAAAACGAAGAGATGATGATAAATTATTCCAATATCATGAAACTATTCCTATACATGTAAGGTACTAGAGTAATCAAAAAATTTGTATAAGGATAGGTAATAATTAGAATAGAAAACAAATGAAAATGAAAGTTAAGACAATGAATTGAAACGAGGAATTTACCTCTTAAACCAAACATCCTTGAGAGACTCTTTAAGGGAGAGGATTTTGACTGTTTATGAGACCAAAGACTTTTCCACATCATATAGGAAGTTGGGGGGATATTTGTACAGAATTTGGAGAAGGCACAAGGCTTGAGAGGATATAAGGGAAGAGAGTGTAGGGGGGTTATAGTGGAGAATAGGTGTGTTTTCATAATTTTTTAACCATTAGTTTATTAATATCCCTCATGAATAGAAATATTAATTATTATATGACCAAGAATAGTAAAAAATGCATGTGATTTCGAACCATGTGGTATTACATCACTTGGGATGTCACAAATAGTGTATTTAACTGATAATTTGTATATACGGTATTTTAGCGTATTTGACTATACATAAAAATTTACATTTTTCTTAAAAATACCAAAAATTCACCCTAACCATTGCTCAACTTGTAGAATCTAATAATGAATTCTATTTTTCATAAATAATTCTCTATATATGATTAATTTAATATTTATATTTTATTTATATTTTATTCTAAAAATAACAGTTTTAAAACATTTATTTACTTATTCCAAAATATTTGTATATCATGATTCCACATGAATATTATTTATATACTATAATAGTTAAGTTTACTATAAATTTCGGTATATCACTATTCATAAGCATATGTTACTATTCATAAGGGTGGGTTACTATTCACCAAAAATTAAATTTATCTTATTTGACTTTAGATAATTTACTGATTGCAACTGTGCATGTTAGAATTTAGAAAATCACATCACATAAGTGACAAACATTTGTTTAAGGGTTATATAGAACATAGCAGTTCATTAGGTTTTTATTTCATGTGATTATGACATATTTATAAGAAAGGAATTTCCATTGAAGAATAATTGGGTCGTTACATTCTCCCCTCCTTACGATAATTTTTTCATCAAAATTCATAAAATTGTTACCAAAAAATATTCTGGTTTTTCTTCAACAATCTCCTCAAGCTACCATGTTGCTTCCTCCATCTTATGATTCCTCTAAAAAACTTTTACCAGACAAGTTGTCTGATTTTTCAATACTTGTTCTCTTATATCCAAAATCATGATTGTCTCTTCACAATAAGACAAATCGGGCCCAAGTTCTATTTCATCATTGTTGGGTACATGTGTTGTGTCTATCATGTATTTCCTAAACATTAACATGTTGAACACATTGTGACCTTTTGATAGAATTGGCATAACATCCAAATCATATGTTACGGTTCTTATTTAGTCCATAATTTCAAAATGCCTAATGTACCTAGGACTTAATTTTCCCTTCATATCGAATCGTATAATACCCTTCCATGGAGATACCTTTAATAAAATATGATCTCCTTGAAATTCCAAATCCTTCCTCTTGTTATCATCATAGATCATTTTCCTACATTGAGATGTTTTGATATAGGTTTGGATAATATTCACCTTTTATACTGTTTCCTCAACATGATCTAGGCATACAACCTTTCTTTCACCAACATCATCTCAACCAGTCGGTGTACGAAATCACTTTCCATATAAGGCTTCATATTGTGACATCTGAATACTTGAATGGAAGCTATTGTTATAGGAATATTTTACAGGAGGTATATATTATTCCCACATACCCTGAATGTCACATGAATAAGACCTTAACATGTCTTCAAATGATTTAATAGTCTTTTTTGATTGTCCATCAGTTGGTGGATGGTAGGTAGTGCTCAAACGAAGATCAGTATCTTGGGCCTTCTAAAACAATTTCAAGAACTATGATGAAAAATAAGGATCACGATCAGATAAAATTTATAAAGGTATACCATGAAGTCATAAAACATCATTAATATATAATATAACAAAAATTTCAAGTGGTATATCTTCTCTTATAGCAGGAAAATGTGTTTGATGTAGTTAGATGATCAAAAATGTCCCATATTGCATCATTTTTTCATGGAGTCCTTGGTATCCCCATGAAAAATTCCATTGTAATATTATCACATTTCCACAGAGGTATAGGAAGGGGTTTCATTACACCTCCAGTATGTTGTCTTCCAGTTTTCACTTGTTGACAAACCAAAAATCTAGACATGTATTTACCAATCTCCCTCTTCATGTTTTCCCACAAAAAATGTTCCTTTTGTTCTCTATACATCATTGTGATACCATGGTGTATATAGAAATTTGAGCTATGAGCATCATCGAATAGTTCCCTCTTCTGCTCAAGAATAGCGGGAACACAACGTCTCTTTCTGAATTTCAAAATTCCACCCTCATATACTAAGTCATTCATCTTACCATCATTTAAAACATTAATTTTCCATGAAAGCTCCACATCATCATCCTAATGAACATTTAACCTCTCCAGTAAAGATTATTTTTAAACCATTTGAATATTTTGTGATGGGTTACCCTCCTTGATAATTCCCATATCCATCATTACTATATCCACGAACCAAGGATCTATTTCAACTCTCATCTTGTACAGAATTCTATGGTACATACTACTCATAGTGTCTTTCACCTTATTTTCCATCCTCAGGTGGTAGTATAATGTGAAATCATAATCCTTGAGTAGCTCAATCTATCTACTATGTCTAATGTTTAGTTCCTCCTTCAAGAAGATATATTTGAAACTCTTATGATCTGTATATATATCACATTTTTTCCCATAACGGTATGTCCTCCAAATCATCAGAAAAAATATTACCACTGCTAACTCAAGAAAATGAGTTTGATATTTTTGTTCATGAATTATTAGTTTCCTACATGTATAAGAAATCACTATTTCATTTTGAATAGTAACACAGCAAATACATTTCATTGATGTATAGATAAAGATCACAAATCCATCATTCTTTGATGGTAGATTCCGGATTGGATCATTCAATAATCATCTCTTTGATTCATTAAAACATTCTTAACATTCCTTTTTCCATTCGAACATAACCCCTTTTCGTGTGATCATGGTCATTGAGTTAGCTAAATTGGTGAAGTTCGAAACAAAACACCGATAATAACCTACTAAACCAATAAAACTGTGTACCTCAATTTTTTTTGTTGGAGTTATCCATTCTTGAACAGTGTTTGTCTTCACATGATCTACATATATTCAATCCTTAGAGACAATGTGGCCCAGTAAAGAAACTTATTGGAGGCAAAAAACACACTTACTAAATGTCCTATATAATTAATTTTGTTTATGATTCTTCATAATAGAGAGCAACAAATTTTCATGATCTTCATTGATTTTACAGTATACTACGTTATCATCAATAAACACCACTAAAATTGCATCAAGATATTCCATGAAAACTATATTCATTATATCCATGAAAGAAGATGGTGAATTTGTCATTCCAAAAGGAATGAATGTAAACTCGTAATGCCCATACCTGGTTCAAAATGCTATTTTTGGAATTTCTTCTTTCATCACAAGAAACTGATGATATCCAGATAGAAGATCAATATTCAAAAAATATTGGTCTCCATGAAGTTTAACAAATAAATTATCAATTAATGGCTTCTTTTGTATTTTAATATAATTTATTTTCCTTTAATCAATGCACAATCTCATGGATCAATCTTTCTTCATCACAATTTGGAGATGGCCTCCCCATAGATAAACAGTAGGTTATGTAAATCCTTTATTACTAAATTACTCTAGTTGTTTATTTTTTTACACTAACTCCACCGTTGACATTATATAAGGTGTCTTTGATTTGGGCATTGAACTAGGAATTAAGTTAATGGAAACTCAATTTTATGCTCTGGATGATGTCCAAGTAAATCCTCTAGAAAGACGTCAACATATTCATTCACAATATGTACATACTTTCTCTTTACATTCTTCTTATCATCCATATTTATTTCATTCCCTTCCACCCCAATAATTTAATAATGTAGATCTAATAAGTTTGGATCTAGATGAGAATCAAACTGCGTGGTTTCAGCTCTAAAAATAAAGGATTCTACACCATTTTCAAAAATTGTAAATTCCTCCTTCTTGCAATAGGTCTCCACGTCATAATTAGATATCCAATTCATTCAATGAATTATATCATAGTCATCCAATAGTATTTTGATAAGGTTAGCAACTAAAGAAATTTTATGTGTCATGAGAGGGACTAATTGACATGCATTTGTTGCAATGATACAACCACTAAGAGTATTGACTGATAACACTATTATTCAATCAAATTAGACATGTCAAATTATAATGGAAATCTAGGAAGATATAAATGAATGTGATGTTCCATAATCAAATAAATTATTATCTATGTTTGATGAAATGATCAATGTACCTACCAACACTTCATTAGGAACTTCAACTTCCGCATTTGTGACCACATAAGCTTGTCACTTCTCCCTTGGCCTTCTTTGGGAAGTATTCTACGGACGCTTGGAACATTCATGTGAATAATGTCTCACCTCCCTGTAATTGTATCATTGAACATTGGTAACTTTTTTCTTCCCCTTATAATCGGATGTTAGGTGGTAGTTTTCACCACACTTGTAACAAACTATCATTCTCTTCAGGAAATTGCCAGGGTGTTTGTTCCCTCCATTGTCGCAGTTTTGAAAATCAACTCTTCCCTTTTTCCCTATTTCATTGTTTCCATTCCTAGAGTTTTCATCATCACATTGCTTCTATTTCTTTCCCTAAAATTCATAAAATATAAAGAATTAATTTTCCATCTTAATTGCACATGAAACAATGTCTTCATATGATGAGAAACATCGTGACACCAGAGCCCGCTAGAGGAATGGAATTAGGCCATCAAATAATCGATCAATTTTTCTCCTTGAATTTCTTATGTAATCCAAAAAATGACTTTATAACCTTGGGAAACATTCTTTATACATTGTAACATTACCATCTTTCTTTTTATTCAATTTCAAAAACTACATTTCTGTATCTGCTTGCTGTTCAAGAGAGAAGTATTTCTCTAGGAACATTTCCTTAAAGTCCCTCTATTCTATATCATCAATCTCTTCTTCCTCCATTGTGTTTTGGATTAATGGCCACCACTGATCTGCATCTCCTGATCGACGATAAACTACCATTATGACCTTCTATCATTCATTACATCCCTAAGTGAGAAATATCTTCTCTAGGGAACTTATCCACTGCTCAGCTAAAAATGGCTTTGTTTTCCCATTAACCAATGGTGGTTATTATCACATAAATTGATCTAAAATAGCTCCTCCAAGTGGTGGATCCAGATACTCCATACGGTTAAGGATATTGTTCATTACCTGAGTATATTGTCCCAATATAGTTATAAGTTGTTCTGCACCCGTCACAACACCAGATCCAATATCATTATCCTACATTTGAGGGAAATCCATATAGGGGACACACGTGTTTGTGCATTTTCCATTCATTCTACAAGGATCCATTTCTTGATAACTACATACACTATATTAGGTTATAAATTATAATGTATAATATTAACCAAACAGAATACTTAGCAAGAATTGAAATCCTACGCATGGCTAATCCCCTAATCACAAAAATGGTTTCATTAAGGGAAAATTTACATTTAAATTCATCATAATGGAATATAAACAATATATTAATAATCATATGCATATCCCCCTGGAGTTTCTTAATGAAAAGTGAATCATGGCCCATTGTCATGTACCAACATACCCCTAGTCAAGCCAAAAACTCCTTGTCAGAGCATTCACTCCTGGGGACATATATGTCAGAGCCGCCACTACCTTCTCATATCGAGACAGGGATGTATTTATTGAATGATTCATATAATATATTCCTTATCAAAATACCATGAAGTTCTTGTATATTTAACCTTAAGGACTATCTTCGGGACTCTTATCAAATTTACGTTTTCTAAATCTAGTTTCCATGTTTTCTACTAAACTTACTCTAATGCCAACTATAAGGACCCAACCCTAGTTTCATAGAGCCAGTTCATTATTTGATTAAATTTTTATATAATCAACGAATATGAATCATGAATGAATGAGTTTTTTTGTATTATTGGAAATAAGATAAATACATAAGTTCAACATTACCACTTGAAATGAAAAACAACAATGAAAATCCTTAGACAACATTGAAAACTCCCCGGTTATTTCAACATGTCATTCATAATGAAATTATTCATGTCCTAAGAAAATGAAACATAAGAATGGGGTAATCTCAAATGCTCAGTAAGAGCATGAAATACAACTGAAGATAACATAAACATTATCCATGTGAATAATTCAAATCACATGCCTTTAAAAATAAACTTAAACGTAATATGGAAAAAATATGAGTTAGGTAAATATTTCCATAATAAAAAATAATCACCTGTATTCTAATTTTTGAATAACCAAATGAACCATAAATACTATATTCATAATGATGGTATGCATAATTCTTGGAACCATATCTATACCGTCAAAGCCTCATGCCAAGACCATAAATAATCATTTTGTTAGGGCCTTGTGCCAAGACTGTAGTTTGTCTCATGTGACCTACAGATGCACAACAGGGCTATAACGCGCCCTACAAGACCCTTTCTATGTCCAATTAATTTCTCATATTAATAGGGACAAATATAGACAACATATAGTTTCATATTGAAACTAATATATGAAATTTAAATAAATTTCCCCAAACATTATGCATAAACACTATCCATTTTGAGTAAATTGGTGAATGGTTTTAAGATAGTACATACACATCCAAAATAATAATAAACCATTAAATTATGTTTTGTAGAAGATAAAATGAAATACTAATCCCAATAATACATAATAATCAACAACATTGTTAAAATAGATGAAGATACACTTATAAAATCTTCGTTTAAATATTGAGATAAAAAGACTTTTACTTTGAAATGAAGTGTTATTTTAGAAAATATTTGTATAAAACATGAAGTGAAGTAAGTATTATTTTCATAATAAAATGAGTTATTTTAAAAATATTATGTTTTCCAAAAATAAATTATATGGTTTCCTTGAAAATGGGTAAGAATTTGTGAAATTCCCTTGAATCGGCCTTGTATTTTGGAAACAATTTGGAAAGTTCCTTTTAAAACATTTAACTATCCATAAAATAAGGATATATTTTGGTTGGTGAACAAATATAAAATACTCAAACATAATTTATGATGAGTACATAAAAATACATATGAATTTTATTGAGAAATTAGACAATGAAAGAAACCCGAAAGAAAAAGGATGTTCGTGTGGAAAAACCTTACCTTAAATCTGAATGTGTTTCAATCTTGAACATAATCTCTTATAATATTAAATTACACTTATTAATAACATATATTAGAACATATTAGTCAAGTTTATAGTTTATCATAATTATTTTTAGTTCATTTATCACTTTATTGATATGTTATTATATTGAGTTTTGTTGTTCCACAGTATTCATTTTCTTTATTTTCATATTTGGTTCACTTGTTAATAAGTAATGGAGTTCATGAGAAATGGATGTAAATTATAATTTCCTAGTCTTGTAAGCAACCCAGAGGCTCCCGGTACCAGGTTGGTCACATGAACTCAAGTGCATTTCACCGAACGCCAGAGGCTGTCGACTAGCAGTGCGGGACTTGGGTGTGATAGTGGGGAAATTATGCTTTCATTGGAAGAGTACATAGTAGAAGTAAACAAATACATACAATAGTTAAACAAGTAATTATCCAACAAAAGTAAATAATGGATGATTGGAATAATAAACAATTTGAGAAAAGACATATATATGTATACATATAATGATGCATGATACATAGGTCTAGGAAAACAGCCAAAAAAGTCACAATGTTGGAAAACAATAGTGATAACCCAAGGTGGAAAAAAATGTAGATAAGCTACTCAGCATCGTAAGACATAGCTTGGCCCCATGCTCTCCATCTCCATAGAAAATAAATTACCTAAAGTAGAAGGGTTATTTCCCTAATCTATACCTATTGTAATATAATCTGTTTGGGCCCAAAAGCATGACCCAAACAGGGTGTGAGACTAAATCACATAAGGAAACCAATCGAAGATCTATTCCTAACATTCAGTGAATATATGGAAGGTTAAAGTATATAATATAGTAAAATGTAAATTACTCAGTAGTAAAAAATCCATAGTTTCAAAATCAAGAAATAACAACAAACAGCTAAACCCAACAGGTAACTCTCTAGGAAGTACTCACAACCATCCCCTATGGTTCAACATATGAATTACAAGAAACCCACTGGGAAACACACTTGGTCTAACCCATATGGTTCTTAATATGAAGACTCTCTAAGGAAGCACTCATATTCAATTCCCCTTATAGTCTAAGGTAGTCAGGAACTCTCTAAGGAAGCTCACGCAGTCAATTCCCCTTATATTCCCATGGTCAAGGACTCTCTGAAGAAGGTCACTCAGTCACTTCCCCTTATATCCAAAGTCATCCATATAATCATTGAGGAATCACTCCCCATCAATTCCACTTATATCCTAAAAAGATTACAAATTAAATCAAAGACTCTCTGTGGAAGCTCACTCAGTCAATTCCCCTAATAATCTAATGAATACAAGGACTCCATGAGGAAGCCCACCCGGTAAATTGACTTTATAGCCCCAATTGGTCCTAGGATCTCTGAGGAATGTCACTCAGTAAATCCCCCTTATATTGTAAAGTTCTCAAGGACTCCTTGAGTAAGCTCACTGAGTCAATTCCCCTTATAGTATACTACACTAGGTTCTCACATCCCTACGTATGTCAATAAGAATAACAGTGTAATATGGAAAAAGTAAACCTACAAAACTACTTGGTTAATCATTCTACTGCATCTCAAGCATGTCAGAATAGAAACTCTCCATCCTACAGCAACTGGAATAGAAAACAGGTAGAGCATCCAAAGGCTAAACCGGACCAAACGGTCATAAAAATAACATTCATGGGAAAAACACATTCCAAGCATAGCAATAAACACTATTCATATCCAATTATCCTCTACACAGGCATACAAGAATGGAAGGAAATCAACAGGGGTAAAACGGTATACATGAAATAACCCTTCCAAGGGTACTAGTCGAATTTTCATATAATACTCAATGACTTTGTGCAGAATGACACAAACCACCTACCATGGGGTTAAGAGATCGCTATATGTGAACATCAAAACATTAATCTTCATAGAACATTGAATATCTACAAAATGTCTAAAACGTTCAACCCACGACATCTCACAAGATAGTATATAATAGAAGATGATTCTCTACGAGAAGAGAGAACTCACCAATGTGATTCCAATGTAACCAACAGTGTTTGATTCTGAGGATGGACGCACGCTCTGAGGTTCGTCGAAGATTCGTGGTCGTACAACGCTCTTAGATGAGACGAATGAAGAAGGTGGTGTTTCTATCAATTAGACACGTCCTCAAAACGTTTAATAAAAAAAGATAAGTACATGATATTTAATTATGAATTACATGGCGTGTACTCACCTTTTCTGTACTCCGCTTTAAGAGGCCTCTAAGTCACTCCCACATGGCCATGTGTGTGGATACTACACGGCCAGCACACAGCCTCCTGTGGAAAGGAAGTACACGACATGTACTCATAAAGTACACGGTGGGTACATAGAAAATTTCCATAATTACTTTTTTCTTAAAAAATGACCAAAAATGGAAAACAATATGAGAAAAGAGGATCTGGGTTCTTACAATCTTCCCCTATTAAAGAAATTCATCCATGAATTTCACTGAAGCGGTATAAAAGAAGAAACCTTGAACAACTCTGGCCAGTGTGACCACACATTTTCCTCCCTCTCTCAAGTCTCATCTTGTACTCACCCATGCTTCCAAATCTCCCATACTAGAGGAATAAAATAGCCATGAAAACTACAACCGATAGGCTACCGAGCCCAACTCTCTCCAACACCTCAAATGGCCTGACATTCCTCGACGAAAGCTTTCCCTGTCTCTTAATCGTCTTGTTACCTAACCTCGGTCTGACACACCGGAAAAACTGATCCCTGACCTCGAACTCTTGAGATCGTATCCTCTGATCAGTATAAGACTTATGTTGAGACAACGCAGTATCCATCCTCTTCTGAATCAAATCTATTTGCTATGTGGTCTCCTAAACAAGATGAGGTCCCAGAAAAGCTGCTCTCCTGCCTCCAGCCAACATAAGGGTGATCGGTATGGCCTACCATTCAAAGCCTCATAAGGTTCCATTTGAATAGTTTCATGAAAACTATTTTGGTAGGAAAACGCCATGAGGGGTATATTATTCTCCCAAAAACCTCCAATATCAGAATGCATGCTCGGAGCATATCCTCAAGTACCTGAATCGTACGCTCGGACTGGCCATCTGTCTGAGGGTGGAAAGCTGTACTCAAAAGTACCAGTGTACCCAAAGCCTTCTGAATCCCCTTCTAGACCCGAGAAGTAAAACTCTTTTCCCTGTTATAAACAATAGAGTGTGGAATTTCATGATGACATACAATATATGAGATGTACAACAATCCCAGATCATCTACACTGAAGGTCTCCATGATTGGTAAGAAATGAGAGACTTACCTGATTCTGTCAATGACAACCCAAACTATGTCATTCCCTTGAGGAAAACTCAGTAAACCAGTCATGAAGTCCATCGTGACGTCATTCCACTTCCACTCGGGAATGGGTAACTGCTGTAAAATACCTACTAGTCATTGATTCTCCGTCTTCACTTTCGGAGAAGTGGAACACCTCATGACGAAACCAACAACACCCCACTTCATGCCTAGCCACCAATGCGGATGGCATAGATCCCGATACATCTGGGTAACGCCAGGATGAACTGCCCAAACTGAGGAATGAAAGTCTCGCATCAGCTTTTCATGTATATCTACTGGCACCCATACTTTCTCTTGGAAACGCAAGATCTCATCCTCGCCTAATGTTCATCATGGAATAAGGTCCTCTCCTGATACACTCTTCCTTAAGAATAGTCCTTTAGATTCTGGTGGCTACCTCATTTTAACTTGATCACGATGACTAGAGGTAACAACTATAGAAGATAGAAAAATTTTCCAATGTCCATCATGAACCTCCAAATGCATCTCAAGGAATTGAGCCATAAACTTCCACTCACTCATGGCCTCCTAAACTGACTTTACACGAGTCCTCCTGCTCAACGCATCATCCATCTCGATTCCCTTTCCAGGAATATAGGTAAACTCAAAGGCAAATGACTGTAGGTACTCGACCCACCTCCACTGTCTCAAATTCAGATCACGCTCAGTGAATATGTATTTGAGACTTTTTTGGTCTATGAAAACCATGAAATTCTCTCCCAAAAGATAATGTCTCCAACAACATATGGCATGAACTATATATGCCGAATCTAGATCATGCGTTGGGTAATTCCTCTCATGTGGTATAATGAACCATACATTACATACATTGTTAATACTTCAAAATTTGAGCACACTTATTACAACATATGACAAAACCACAAAAAACCGTATAGGTATAGTGTCTTTAGAAACTGGGAAACATAAACAACTGGTTCATAAATCTTCTACAGTGTCTCCCATTTATTTCATCATATCTAGGGTCCCTTTTAGCATATTCTACTTAATATCCATCTTCCTGACCTGGGGGAAAGAAAACATAAAAGGGTGAGCTCAAATGCTCAGCAAGGGAAAATAAAGGAAATAAAAATCATATCATATCGTTTTGAAAATTAAAACCTCCAAAAGAGATCATAATATCTTATCATGGAATAAATCATAGAAGTGAAAATGAGATCCCCATAATCATAACATAAAACTTGAAACTTTGTGGCATGCACACATAATCATGGAAAATCATTTCTTGTTAGTCATGACTCATTGCCAAGACTATCTTAGTGGACAAAGTCCCTTTCTGAACCGAGTCACCCTCGTTCCAGTCCTATTTCACTGAACCAATATAACCTACTGTTCCAGCGATGTCTATCTCATGAGATATAAAATATTTACCCAATGCATTGGAGGGAGATATAGGTCCCACCCATCTTATAATGAATCCTTTCTTATGTGTGGAACATAATCCTAAAACATACATCATCGCATAACACATGTAACAAAAATGGGATTCTTGAAACATCATGACATCATAAATAAATTCATATAAGATAAAGAAATTCATAAAAATAATTCCATCACAACATGATCAAATCAATGTAATAATAGGGATAAAAACAGAACCCTTTATTATCTTAGATGGAAAATAATTTTGATAAAACAATTGAACTCCATTCTTGAGGAAAATATCATTTCTTCTTCAAAAACACTTTTCTTTTCTTAACATGTCATACAATTATAAACTAAAAGAATATGATTAAAAATAAACTTGAAAAATTTTAAAGGAAGCTTCTTGGGAATAATTTTTTAAAAATCCATTCATTTCGTATATGTTAAAAAAAACATTCTTCGTACTTTCTCGGAAAAGTCAAAAAGTACCTCGTACGAAAAACGACAAAAGATTCCTTTCTTATTCTTTACTAAAAACTCACCGAAGGGTAAAATTGGATTTAAACTATTGTAAGTGGATGGAAATAATATTTCATATTGAGGAAACATGGATGTGGATGATAAAATACACCCCAGTAAATACTTACGAATAAACAATCTCGGATAAAAATGAGATCGTGATATTTCCCTTACCTTAGGTCCGATTTTCTTTGTACGTGTCCGAAGCTCCTGTATAATGGTTTAAATAATGTTATTGACTTATTCCAGAATCATACATATTGATATGATATCATATATGGTCATATTAGCAGCTTCTTATTAGTAATATTTCATTGTTACTTGTTACTCGGGTCTTTATTGCCTTTTGTTCTTATGTGTGTTTTGCCGAATAAATTCTTATTCTTATTTTAAGGTTATAGATACCTTATATCCAGAATGGTATTAGTGTAACATATATCATATTTATTCATTCAATTCATTTATATAATTACTATGTAATGATGATCATTTAGAACGAGTCGCTTCACATCGCGGAGACAGTATTCCGTACGTACGCACGAGTGATGATATCATTCCTATGATCGTGGAATTGTATTGGAGTATATATATATATTATTTCAGTATCGATATTACTTTATAATAATCATAAATAGTTTCTCATTACACCATTATACCCATCCTTGTAAAGTGATGGTGAAAAATAGATTACACCACGGCGTGGAGACGGTATTCCGTACGTACGCACGCTCGGTGATTTCATTTTTCCGTAGGATAGATAGAAGGTGAATTAGGGTTGTTTAATATTTATAATAACATATCAGTATGTAAGTAATACTTATTTTATTACTTTATTATAAAACAACTAAAGAAGAAGATGTTGAAGAAGAAAGAAATTGAAAATGTCGGTAATGGATATTACCTCTTCTTTGGAACGCCTCTTTGAATCCTCCACTTAGAGAACTAAGATTGGTCTTTGAAGAAGACCAGGACCTCTAGGATTATTCTAGGGATGTGGAGAGGAGAAAATGGGAGGGTTTGGCCGAGCTTGAGTGCTCAATTTGGTGTGAGGAGGAGGGGGAGGAGGTGCCCTTTTATAAGGGAGGAGAGGGGCACCCTAGGAATATCTCAAAATATTATTTTATATTAAAGTCAAAATCGGTTTATAATGGTTCCAAAGGGTCTTATTTCGAAGATAAAGTGGGGATGGGTATATATCCTATCAACCAATTGGATTTAGACAAGTTTAGGGTATTATTTTAACCTTATCAATTAGATTTAACTCTAAGTTAATTAATTTAACTTTTACCGTGTCTTTTTGTTTTCTTTCACTATATGGTTAATACACTTACTATAACATGCCAAACGAACCCCAAATTGTTTATTATTAATATATATATCATTATCTACGTTATTTGGCCCAATATTAGATTTTTAGGAATAAAATAACAATTAATAATATAATATTTGATTTAAAAACTATTTTGTGTCAATTTTGACACTATTTGATATATGATTTTTGTGAAAGTCATAACAGAATTATATGTTCGAAACAAGTTGATAAAATAAACATTAATATATCATAGTAACCTAGAATATTATTTTAATTCATAAAAAGTCTCAAATTACATTTATTTTGGTGTTTATAAAATCAATTATGTCAATAATTCATTAATAAGATAATTACTACATCATTATTGTGTCATAAATAAATTAAATTATATAATGTCTAAAAATTACAAATAAAATACCTTTATGTAGGAAATCGTTTTAGCTTTCTAATGAATATTTATAGTCGAATTTATCTTATGTATATCCCCATATTAAAAATTATTTACTTATTAAACATTGATATTAACTATTTTAACCCTTCATTAAATAAATTAATAATAAATGTCCTAATCTAATCCATGTGGGCCTAAATGGTCATATTTTATTCCTAAGTTTGTTTTTGGTCGAATTACACTTGTTCAATAGAATTAAGACATGTTTTAGGGTAATAGTAATATCATATTTACCCTTAGTTACCCTATTTACTATTAAACGCAGTAAAAAAGGTAAAAAGTTACTATTCACCAAAAAATTATTTTCATCTCATTGAACCACATTTTAGTCCTTGATATTAACCGTGTCTCTCAGATTTTCGAAATTCCATTCACAGAAGCGGTAAAATTAAGTTTCATGCAAAATTCAGTTTTTAACCTACCACTTAGTGGTTTCACTATTCATCAAAAATTGAATGTTTTCAGAAAAATACCAAAATTTCACCCTAGGCTAATTTCGGTATTCCGAATCCAAAAATGAAGTCCATTTTGAAAAATAAAATTTATAAAATTTCAAAAAGTGGTTATTACTATTCATAACGGCTAGTTTTAATAATATTTTAATAGCATATCGTTGTTTTGTGAAACTCGGTATTGCGTACGACGCAAGCTATCGAGGAAGGTCGCGATTGCGTGTAAATCAAGCCAAGAAAGTGTTGTGTAGAAAAAGATTCCTTTGATGATTTATATAACATAAAAGTCTCGGGTGTTACATTCTACCCCCCTTAAAAAGAATTTCGCCCTCAAAATTCGTCACTTTGTAACAAACAGATGAGGATACTTCTCCCTCATCATATCCTCAAGCTCCCATGTAGCTTCTTCAAGTTGGTGGTTCCTCCATAAAACTTTCACCAAGCGAGTGGTCTTGTTTCGTAGGACTTTTTCGCTACGATCCAGAATCTCTATCGGCTGTTCTTCATAAGAAAGATCTTGCTCCAGCGGTACAACTTCTGAGCTGAGTACATGTGAAGGATCTGGTATGTACTTTCTCAGGAGAGATACATGGAACACATCGTGAACTTGAGAGAGATTCGGTGGAAGCGCCAATCGGTAAGCTACCTTCCCAACACGATCCAGTATTTCGAAAGGACCGATATATCTAGGGCTCAACTTCCCCTTCTTTCAAAATCTCATAACCCTCTTCCAGGGAGATATTCGTAAGAACACGTTATCGCCCACTTCAAACTCTAGGTCTTTTCTTCGGTTGTCGGCATAGCTTTTCTGTCGACTCTGAGCTGCTCTTATGTGTTGTTGAATAGATCTGACATTTTCTGCCATTTCATCAACGAGATCAGGTCCTAATAGCTTTCTTTCCCCAACTTCATCCCAGCAAGTTGGAGTCCTGCATTTATTTCCATATAGAGCTTCATAAGGAGCCATCTGAATAGTGGAGTGAAAGCTATTATTATAAGAAAATTCCACCAAAGGTAGGTGTTGATCCCAACCTCCTTTGAAATCGATAGAGCAAGCTCTCAACATATCTTCTAGGGTTTGAATTGTTCTCTCAGACTGACCGTCTGTCTGAGGATGATAAGCAGTGCTGAAACTCAACTCTGTATCCAGAGTATGCTGAAGACTTCGCCAGAACTTCGAGGTAAATCTCGGATCCCGATCAGATATAATAGAAAGTGGTACTCCATGCAATCTTACCACTTCCTTTACATATATCCTGGAAAGCTGATCAAGAGAGAAATCCTCTCTAATAGGAATGAAGTGTGCCGACTTTGTAAGACGATCAACTATGACCCAAATAGCATTATTGCCTTTGGATGTTTTAGGAAGTCCTGTGACAAAGTCCATAGTGATGTTTTCCCATTTACATTCGGTTATGGGTAATGGTTGTAACATCCCCTTAGACTTCTGTCTCTCAGCTTTAACTTGTTGACAATCCAAGCATCGAGAGACATATTCAGCAACATCTCTTTTCATGCCATCCCACCAGAAGTACTCTTTCAGGTCCCTATACATCTTCGTGCTTCCAGGATGAATAGAGAATGATGAACTATGATCCTCATCCAGCAGCTCCTTCTTTAATTCGGGGATGGGAGGAACACAAACCCGATTCCTGAACATTATTATCCCATCACAATCAAGGTTGAATTCAGGAAAATATCTCACCTTCTTTTGTAACTCGACATCTTCTTTCTGTGCCTCTTTAATATTCACATGTATAGATGGTTGAACATTCATTTGAGAAAGATAATATTTTTCCCCTTCCATTATAATTCCAAGATCCATCCTTTGTAAATCCATAAATATTGGATCTTTTGTGATCCTCATCATGGATAAACTAGCATGGTCTTGTCGACTTAATGCATCTGCCACCTTGTTTGCTTTCCCAGGGTGGTAATGGATTGAGCAGTCATAATCCTTAATCAGCTCCAACCATCTTCTTTGACGCATATTCAACTCCTTTTGTGTGAAAATATACTTTAAACTTTTATGATCAATATAAATATCACACCTTTCACCATAAAGGTAATGCCTCCAAATCTTAAATGCAAAGATTACCGCAGCCAACTCCAAATCATGTGTTGGGTAATTTTGCTCATGGATTTTCAACTGTCTTGAGGCATAACCTATCACCATATCATTTTGCATAAGAACACACCCCAATCCCTTCTTGGATGCATCACTGTAGATCACAAACCATTCTCCACTACAAGGAAGTGTGAGCACAGGTGCACTGGATAACCTTCTTTTCAACTCCTTGAAATTCTCTTCACATTACTCTGTCCAGACAAACTTAACTCCTTTCCGAGTCAACTTGGTGAGTGGATTATATAATCGTGAAAAATCTTTTACAAAACGTCGATAATATCCAGCCAAACCATGAAAACATCGGATCTCAGTTACTGTTGTTGGTCTCGACCATCTTTCGATAAACTCTGTTTTTGCTGGATCCACAGATATCCCCTCTTTTGAGATTATGTGACCCAAAAATGTAACTTTTTGAAGCCAGAATTCACACTTGGTAAATTTGGCATAAATCTTCTCCTTTCTCAGGGTCTTCAATATAATTCTCAAGTGATCTTCATGCTCTTCCTTGCTCTTTGAATAGACAAGAATATCGTCTATAAAGACTACCACAAATTGATCAAGATAGTCTCTAAAGACTCTATTCATTAGATCCATGAAGATAGCAGGGGCATTAGTAAGACCAAATGGAATCACTATAAATTCATAGTGTCCATACCTTGTACGGAAAGACATCTTTGGTATATCCTCCCTTTTGACCCATAATTGATGATACCCTGAATGAAGATCAATCTTGGAAAAGTATTGAGCTCTGCGTAGTTGGTCAAATAAGTCATCAATGCGTGGGAGAGGATATTTTTTCTTGATAGTGATCTTGTTAAGTTCTCGATAATCAATGCAGAGTCTCATTGATCCATCTTTCTTCTTAAAAAATAGAACAGGTGCTCCCCAAGGTGACGCACTAGGGCGTATGAATCCCTTATCAAGATTCTCTTGGAGTTGCTTCTTCAATTCCTGCAACTCAATTGGGGCCATTCTATAAGGTGTCTTTGAAATTGGAAAAGCGCACGGTACGAGTTCTATTGAAAACTCAACTTCACGATTTGGTGGAAGACCCGGTAATTCCTCCGGAAAGACATCATCAAACTCCCGTACAATGGGAATATTCTTAATCGTGAGTTTCTCACCAACCATTTGAGATAAATAACCTTAATTTTGTGGAATCAATACCCATAAGACGGAAGAAATTTCCACTGGAAGGTAATGTTCATCCTTGCATTGGTATACGATCGTAGATTGATCTGGAATATGAAATGTGACTTCCCTTCTTTGGCAATTGATATGAGCTCCATGTAGAGAAAGCCAATCCATTCCAAGAATCACATCAAATTCCACTAAAGGAAGGATCACAAGATTTGCAGGAAGCACTTTCCCACAAACTTCGATTGGAGAAGAATT
Source organism: Viscum album (assembly GCA_963277665.1). Taxonomy (NCBI): domain Eukaryota; kingdom Viridiplantae; phylum Streptophyta; class Magnoliopsida; order Santalales; family Viscaceae; genus Viscum; species Viscum album. Next base: position 1,437,044,399 of record OY728153.1, on the reverse strand, counting down.
ATAAACTTTTGATGCGACTGTTGTGCCATTAGGTGTTGTCACAGCTAACTCAACATCTAATTGTTGAGGTAATACGGTGATACCCTTAGAAAATTCTTTAGAAATAAAAGAGTGGGTGGATCCAGAATCAAATAAAACATTTGCTACTTTAGAGTGGACGGTAAGTGTACCTTTCACCACTTCGTTATCGTACTCCACATCGCTGATAGAAATTGCATGTGACTTTCCTTTGTCTTTAGCCTTAAGATTTTGTTGACGTCGACCATCATCATCAACCCTTGGATTTGGGCATTGATTGGCATAATGCCCCATCTCCTTGCACTTGAAACATTGAAGTGTAGTAGGTTCATTCTGTGTATCCCTTCCTTTGTTTGCGTCATTAGACATCTTCTTCCCATTATCACGGCATTCAAATGCCCGATGACCTTCTTTTCCACATTTAAAACATTTACTTGTCCCTTTAAGACAACTCCCTCCATGTTTCTTTCCACACTTTGAGCATAAGGAAAAGCTCATCTTCTTTTCCGTGTGCTCTTTAGATTTTTCTTTGAATTCCATCTTCCTCTTTTTATCAAACCCATGTGACTGATGGGTTACTCCAATATCCATCTCGACTTTGAGAGCACATCGAACGATTTCCTCGTAGCTATTGAATTCCCTTATGGCTAACTCTCTTCGAAGACTTGGTTTTAAGCCACTAAAGAATCGATCGATCTTACTCTCAGGTTGGATAATAATACCAGAAGCGTACCTTGCAAGTCTTGTAAAATTTACTTCATAGGTACTAACAGATTCATCATCCCTTTGCTTCAGTTAAAGGAACTCTTTCTCCATCTTTGTTCGGAGAATACGAGGGAAGTATTTATTGAAAAATAAGTTCTTGAACTCGTCCCATTCCATAGACTCAATTTCATCCCTTTTCCTCATATTCTTAATAAGATTCCACCATTGATCAGCATCTCCTTCCAAACGATACACTGCTAGGATGACTTTATCATGCTCAGAACATTGAAGAACTGAAAATATCTTTTCAGTAGTACTAATCCATTGTTCAGCAACTAATGGATCAGTAGACCCGCTGAAAGAAGGTGGACGCTGCCTCATGAAGGATTCAACAGAATGTTGCTCCTTCCTTTGCTCGTTTGGATGTCCTGCATGATTCATAGCTTGAGAAAGTTGTGTGAGCATGGCTACAAGATTTTGCATTCCAGCTCCCATATCGTTTGGTTGCTCAGGGGGATAATCATTGCATTGCCCATCGCATTCCGCATTAACACGGTTCCTTCGGGTTCCAGCTATTCACTAAAACCAAGAAGAATAGTGTGAGCAACACTAATTATAATAGGAAAACAACATAATTCAAGAATAAAATTTTCATGCTTAAGGTCTTATCCTAGGTTATTCAAGGACATCTATAAAACACTAAGATTGTGTTCTATTCTTAGACTTATCCTTAGGGATCTTACTAAGGCTTTCACATCCTAGTTTCCAAAGGTTGACTATACCTTTCCTCTGATACCACCTATAATGACCCATACTTTAAATACATTGTTAATACTTCAAAATTTAAGCACACTTATTACAACATATGACAAAACCACACAGGACCGTATAGGTATAATGTCTTTAGAAACTGGGAAACATGAACAACTGGTTCATAAATCTTTTACAGTGTCTCCCAATTATTTCATCATATCTAGGGTCCCTTTTAGCATATTCTACTTAATATCCGTCTTCCTGACCTGGGGAAAAGAAAACATAAAAGGGTGAGCTCTAATGCTCAGCAAGGGCAAATAAAGGAAATAAAAATCATATCATATCTTTTTGAAAATTAAAACCTGCAAAAGAGATCATAATATCTTATCATGGAATAAATCATAGAAGTGAAAATGAGATCCCCATAATCATAACATAAAACTTGAAACGTTGTGGCATGCACACATAATCATGGAAAATCATTTCTTGTTAGTCATGACTCATTGCCAAGACTATCTTAGTGGTCAAAGTCCCTTTCTGAACCAAGTCACCCTTGTTCCAGTCCTGTTTCACTGAACCGGTATAACCTACCGTTCCAGCCATGTCTATCTCATGAGATATAAAATCTTTACCCAATGCATTGGAGGGAGATATAGGTCCCACCCATCTTATAATGAATCCTTTCTTATGTGTGCCACATAATCATAAAACATACATCATCGCATAACACATGTAACAAAAATGGGGTTCTTGAAACATCATGACATCATAAATAAATTAATATAAGATAAAGAAATTCATAAAAATAATTCCATCACAACATGATCAAATCAATGTAATAATAGGGATAAAAACAGAACCCTTTATTATCTTAGATGGAAAATAATTTTGATAAAACACTTGAACTCCATTCTTGAGGAAAATATCCTTTCTTCTTCAAAAACACTTTTCTTTTCTTAACATGTCATACAATTATAAACTAAAAGAAGTTGATTAAAAATAAACTTGAAAACTTTTAAAGGAAGCTTCTTGGGAATAATTTTTTAAAAATCCATTCATGCCGTATAAGTTAAAAAAACATTCTTCGTAATTTTGTCGGAAAAGTCAAAAAGTACCTCGTACGAAAAACGACAAAAGATTCCTTTCTTATTCTTTACTAAAAACTCACCGAAGGGTTAAATTGGATTTAAACTATTGTAATTGTATGGAAATAATATTACATATTGAGAAAACATGGATTTGGATGATAAAATACACCCCAGTAAATACTTACAAATAAACAATCTCGGATAAAAATGAGATTGTGATATTTCCCTTACCTTAGGTCCGATTTTCTTTGTACGTGTCCGAAGCTCCTGTATAATGGTTTAAATAATGTTATTGACTTATTCCAGAATCATACATATTGATATGATATCATATATGGTCATATTCTTAGCTTCTTATTAGTAATATTTCATTGTTACTTGTTACTCGGGTCTTTATTGCCTTTTGTTCTTATGCGTGTTTTGCCGAATAAATTCTTATTCTTATTTTAAGGTTATAGATACATTATATCCAGAATGGTATTAGTGTAACATATATCATATTTATTCATTCAATTCATTTATATAATTACTATGTAATGATGATCATGTAGAACGAGTCGCTTCACATCGTGGAGACGGTATTCCGTACGTACGCACGAGTGATGATATCGTTCCTATGATCGTGGAATTGTATTGGAGTATATATATATATTATTTCAGTATCAATATTACTTTATAATAATCATAAATAGTTACTCATTACACCATTATACCCATCCTTGTAAAGTGATGGTGGAAAATAGATTACACCACGGCGTGGAGACGGTATTCCGTACGTACGCACACGCGGTGATTTCATTTTTCCGTAGGATGGATAGAAGGGGAATTAGGGTTGTTTCATATTTATAATAACATATCAGTATGTAAGTAATACTGATGTTATTACTTTATTATGAAACAACTAAAGAAGAAGAAGTTGAATAAGAAAGAAATTGAAAAGATCGGTAATGGATATTACCTCTTCTTTGGAACCCCTCTTTGAATCCTCCACTTAGGGAACTAAGATTGGCCTTTGAAGAAGACCAGGACCTCTAGGATTATTCTAGTGAAGTGGAGAGGAGAACATGTCAGGTTTTGGCCGAGATTGAGTGCTCAATTTGGTGTGAGGAGGAGGGGGAGGAGGTGCCCTTTTATAAGGGAGGACAGGGGCACCTTAGGAATATCTCAAAATATTATTTTATATTAAAGTCAAAATCGGTTTATAATGGTTCCAAAGGGTCTTATTTAGAAGCTAAAGTAGGGATGGGTCGAAATCCTATCAACCAATAGGATTTAGAAAATTTTAGGGTATTATGTTAACCTTATCAATTAGATTTAACTCTAAGTTAATTAATTTATCTTTTACCGTGTCTTTTTGTTTTCTTTCACTATATGGTTAATACACATTCTATAACATGCCAAACGAACCCCAAATTGTTTATTATTAATATATATATCCTTATCTAAGTTATTTGGCCGAACCTTAGATTTTTAGGAATAACATAACAATTAATAATATAATATTTGATTTAAAAACTATTTTGTGTCAATTTTGACACTATTTGATATATGATTTTTGTGAAAGTCATAACAGAATTATATGTTCGAAAAAAGTTGATTAAATCCACATTAATATATCATAGTAACCTATAAAATTTTTTGAATTCATAAAAAGTCTCAAATTACATTTATTTTGGTGTTTATAACATCAATTATGTCAATATTTCATTAATAAGATAATTACTGCATCATCATTGTGTCATAATGAAATTAAATTATTTAATGTCTAAAAATTACAAATAAAATACCTTTATGTAGGAAATCTTTTTAGCTTTCTAATGAATATTTATAGTCGAATTTATCTTATGTATAACCCCATATTAAAAATTATTTACTTATTAAACATTGATTTTAACTATTTTAACCCTTCTTTAAATAAATTAATAATAAATGTCCTAATCTAATCCAAGTGGGCCTAAATGGTCATATTTTATTCCTAAGTTTGTTTTTGGTCGAATTAAACTTGTCCAATAGAATTAGAACATGTGTTAGGGTAATAGTAATTTCATATTTACCCTTAGTTACCCTATTTACTATTAACCGCGGTAAAAAAGGTAAAAAGTTACTATTCACCAAAAAAATTATTTTCATCTCATTGAACCACATTTTAGTCCTTGATATTAACCGTGTCTCTCAGATTTTCGAAATTCCTTTCACAGAAGCGGTAAAATTATGTTTTATGCAAAATTCAGTTTTTAACCTACCACTTAGTGGTTTCACTATTCATCAAAAATTGAAAGTTTTCAGAAAAATACCAAAATTTCACGCTAGGCTAATTTCGGTATTCCGAATCCAAAAATGAAGTCCATTTTGAAAAATAAAATTTATAAATTTTAAAAAGTGGTTATTACTATTCATAACGGCTAGTTTTAATAATATTTTAATAGCATATCGTTGTTTAGTGAAACTCGGTATTTCGTACGACGCAAGCTATCGAGGAAGGTCACGATTGCGTTTAAAGAAAGACAAGCAAGTGTTGTGTAGAAAAAGATTCCTTTGATGATTTATATAACATAAAAGTCTCGGGTGTTACATGTGGCCTCATCTACCGGGACCTGTATGCAACAACTCCATCTCCCTACAAAATCACAGCTCCCATCCTGATACCTGACACATCACAGTAAATAGTATAGCTCTTGCCCGACTCTAGAAAGACAAGTATTGGTGCTGATGTCTACCTCCCATTTAGCTTCTGATAGGCTAACTCAAAATAATCATACCATGAGAACTTTGCACCCTTTTTAGTCAGACCTGTCAATAGTGCTGCTAAGTGTGAAATGTCATGTATGAAACGTCTGTAATATCCTACAAGCCCTAGAAATCTCCTCACCCCAATGACATTATTAGGCTTCTCCTAAGAGACTATAGCTCCCACTTTCTGTGGGTCTACTAATACTCTTTCCTCTGAGATAATATTACCGAAGAAGTGAATCAGATCCATCAAAAAGTGGAACTCTGAGAGCTTAGCATATAACTGATGCTCCCTTAGTGTACTCAAAACGATCCCACGATGGGTATCATGGTCATGACGATTGTGATAGTACATTAATATATCATCAACAAAAACAACAACGAAGGAATCTAAATATAGATGAATCACTAGGTTCATTAGTGCCATGAAAACTACAGGCGCATTCGTGAGACCAAACAGCATAACCATATACTCGTATTGAATATACCTTCTTTAGAAGGCTATAAGAGGTATATCATGTGGTCTAACGCAGAACTGATGATAATCGGACCTCAACTCATTCTTTGAGAACACCCGGGATCCACGAATCTAATCAGAGAGATCATCAATCCCCGACAATAGATATCAGTTCTTGACCGTCAACTAGTTCAGCTTCTGATAGTCCAGACAAAGTCTGAGGGTGTTGTATGCCTTCTCCACAAACAGGACAAAAGAACCCCAAGGAGAAGTACTGGGTTATATAAAACCCTTTTCCCACAAATCATCCAACTGCTTATTGATCTCCTACAACTCTGGTGTAGTCATCCTATATGGAGGAATGGACACCATTTCCACTCCTGGAACAAGATCAATTGAAAACTATACCTCTCGCACCATAGTAAAACATTAAAATTTTTCTGTAAAAACATCTCTGAAATGATCCAACACTGGAAGAAAGTCAATTTCTGAAGTCCCCTAGTCATCCCGATACAGACTAGAAATATGGACTATAACTCCTCGAAACCCATGATAATTTGGACCCGCTCTTCTTTCCTGGACATCCCATTCTCCACTATGAAGAGAGGATCAACACTGTAGTGATACAAAACACACACTACAGTGATAACAATCGATATAGAGAACTTTCCTTTTCTTACATTACTACTACATCATTTTAATGATAAAAAAATAATAGTTTTACAAATAGAGGATCCAAAGGTTTAGTTTCATGGTAAAAATAGGACCATTCATAACATTTACAACATAAATCATAAACAATCATTTAATTACTTTTTCACTAGATTCTTATTGGCACTTGCCCTCTCCTTAGTAAATATAGTCACCTAATGATATACAATAAAAAAGGGGTGATATAATAGCCTAGTAAGAGGATAGATAAGAAAAATATAGAATGGGTTTAGCATAATCAAAACATGGTAAAAATATCGTGAACATTAGAGGAAGCATAAATATAAGACTTGAAATGTGGCAATGCATAAAAATGAAGCATCATGTATTAGGGGTTAACTACCAGACATACTTGTGAACCAAGATAGCATCATTTTCACACATAATTTCAAACTTACTCATGAGATTCATTTCATTACCCATTAAATGTGAGCGTTGTATAATTCTGGGCGCACTTGCCACATTCAAACATTCATATTGCGCTATATAATTCCGGGTGCACCTGTCCCATCATAACATTATCATTATCATGCATGACACATGGAACATATATCAAAAGTAAACATAACTAAACCATGGAAAGGAATGTGTTACATATCAATGGAACACATTCATAATCTTTTGGTTCCCAAAAGAAAGAGGTAGTAACATACATGTTATAAGAACTGACCAATTTGAGAGAGAAGTAAAAGATTTGTTCTTAAAAGAAGAGTTATTTTGGAAACAAAATTTGACATAATAACCCATGAAAAACATGTATATCCTATAAAATAAAATATAATTATGAAAAAATTATCTTTAATGAGTATCCATATCAAAAAAATTTGAGTGAAAGAGGGAGAACCCGAAGGATAAAAGTTGGTTTTGAGAATTTCCCCTTACATTGTATCTGAATGCTTCCTTCACTTTAATGTCCTGTATAATGAAATAATATTCATTAATTAGAAATCAAGAACCTTTTTTAATTTAATATGGTTCATTATGGTTTTATTAAGTTATTTTATGTTCCTTTGGATTGGTTATAGGGTTTAAAAAACATTGTTCGGGAATGTTTATTTTTATTGTTTTCTTTAGTGGTTCACTTGTATTCTTAAATTGAGGTTCTGGTAGAACATGGGTAAATGTCCATAAATGATATTACATGTTATTAATGATATTACCAGAGTTTTATTTATTATATAATTAATTATATTATATCCATGTTGATGAATCATTAGATAATAATTCTATATCGATTGATTGGGTTAATTTGAGCGATTTTTTGATCATAATGAACGTGTTTTATTTTATCACTAGAAATATGGTCATAAGTTAGTTCCATAACATTAAATAGGATATAATACATATCAAATATTCTTTTTCAACCATAAAAATTGTTTCATGACCATATCTGATGTTAAAAATGGAAGAAGAAACCCTGTCGATCTTGAAGGTGATAAATTAACACCTCACGAACAACGTTCTCTTTAATAAAATAAAAGGAAGAGGGAAAGGGGGTTTGATGATATAATATCCCATTATCATCATAAAATTATATTACAAGTATAATAATGGAGTAAAAATTTCATTTGTATGAAGATAGGTGGGGAGACATCAAGAAATGAACATGAAATTGAAAGGAAATTAAAAGAGAAGAGGGAGAGAAATTGCCTCTTAAATCCTCCTCTTGAGATCCTTCTTAAGGAAGATAGGCTTGGCCTTTTGATGAGGCAAGAAGTTCTTTAATGAGTTATAGGGTCTAGGAAGGGTTTTTGGGAAGATTTTTGGGAGGGATTGGAGCTTGCGAAGTGTGAGGAAATTAGGTTGTGAAGGGTGGTTTTAATAGTGGTTGAGAGAGGGGTTTCCTTAATATAAAATTCATTAGATTATTATTTCCTCACAAGAAAATTAATAGTGAGTCTTAAATGACCAAGAATAGTAATTTTACCATGTGATCCAGAACCAACTAGGTTTACATCAGTAGAAAATCACACATGACTCTATAATTAGCTTATTTAGCTTATTTTGTAAATTAGGGTATTTCCCTATTCATCAAAAATTCAAGTATCTCAGAAAAATCCCAAACAATTACACCAAAAAAATTTAGACGTGTAGAATCCCAAAATAAAGTACATTTTTCAAAAATAATTTTCTAAATATTATTAGTTTATTATTTAATTAAAATCATTATTTACTTGAAAACAGTTTTTTAAATTAAAACTAATTTTATAGTGCTTTCAAAAATTACGTAGGGTCTTATAAAATTATCTAAAAACTATAAGACATTTATTTTTTAATTTATGAACACATTTTGAGAAAATATGTTTTATTTAAAATAAATAAATTATTTATAATTAATTATTTATAACTTAAAAAATACAAAAAAGTTTACTAAGGTCAAGTTTTCACCTTCTATGATGTATAAATTTTATTTAATTATTCATGGGTAAGGTTACTCTTATGTTAGATGATTTAATATTTATAAGGGTCATATTATTATCTGTAAGGGTAGGTTTATATTCACAAGGTAATGTTACTATTCACCAAAAATTATTTTTGTTTCATTAGACTCCAAAAATCATCTTGAACACAACCGTGTATGTTGGATTTTCGAAATTAAAAACACAAAAGTGACAAACATATGTTTAAAGGTCACTATGAAATTAGTAGTAAATTTTGTTGTGTTTTCATATGATTTTATGACATATTTATAAGAAGGGAAATTTCATTGAAAAAATTTGGGACGTTACATTTGACAACTACCTAGAATAGAACTAGCCAGTCCATTCTGAGAATGACATCATAGCCAATCATCTCTTGGACATAGTGGTCCCATATAAAGTGACACCCACCAAAATCTAGAGGGAACTCCTTGTATTGACGTACACTAGCCTTTCTAGTCCCCAACAGAGTGTCTAGATTCAAGATATTAACAGAATAAATGATGCAGAGAACAAGGCTCTCCACGATAGCTACAAATATAAAGCTTTAAGAATCATCTTTATAGAAAAGAGGTGAAGATAAAACAGAATAAACTAGGATCATACCACTAACTATAAAAGGATCTAGATCCTGATCCTACTAGGTCTGATCTAATGCAAAGGTCAGGCCTGCTCCACGGCCTTGTGGCCCTGCCTGACCACTCTGAGATTATCCACTCTGTTGTCGCTGAAATACTGGTGACTGACCACTACGGCCATGGCCTCCACCTCATCCTAAATGGACAGAAGAACTCTAGTTCACTGACTGGTGAGAAACTGGTGGTGCTGCTCCCAAATGCAGAGTCAATGAATAACCCCTTTCACCAGCTACTGGTGAAAATAACTGACCAAATCATTGAAGATGACCCCTATTAACACAAGATCGACACTCCACGGGGACTCTCGGGAAACATGGCCTCATATGCTAACTTCTCCAACACTAGTAGCACACAACCTAGCTACAGGAAGACGCATCCCACCTGCTCTGGTCTCCTTGTGTAGCCTCCCTGCAGCGCTTCCTGCTATCAAATGGCAGAGCGCTAACATTGGATGTCGATCCACCCAAGCTCACAGCTGCAGAATCCCTCAGATTTCACTCTGTGATCAGCCCCTAGTTGATGATAGATTTTATCAAGGTCAACCTGAATATTTTCACCTGTGATCGGATATCGTGCCTCAAACTATCCTCAATCATCTGTGCACGGAACAACTCATCACCTCCTAGAATAGATGTGAAATGATGCAAATCTGTGAAGCAAGAGGAATACTCCATAACAGTAAAAGTACCCCACTCCAGAATCATGAATACTTAATATCAATCAGCCCTCATAGTCTATGGATAGAAGTAGTCACAGAAGATGAGACAAAACTCTTCCCAAGCAATATTCTACTGGTTTCCTGCCTATGAGATCACATCCCACCAACTCATGGTGGAGTCTCGGAACATGTAGGTAGCGAGCTTCACCCTCTTCTCTAGAGGTATCTTCAGATGCTCTAAAATCATCAGTGTGCCTTCTATCAATGAATCTGCAGCCTGAGATCTTCCATCCCATGAGAAAGTAGGAGGACGATGCTACTAGAAGACCCACGTCAAATGATCCATCAATGGGGTAGGAGGCGGTACTCCCTGAAAGGTATACATCATCATCAGAAATCCCTCCCTGAATTTTGCATCTGCACATATGTATGGTAAAACGGGTAGCGCCAAGGCTAGAATAACTGGGGGAATTGTAGGTTGTCCCTGATCCACCTTTTCCGATGTCTGATCACCATCTGGTAATTGGTGAACAACTGAAGGATGTCTCGGTGGAAAGACTCTGTAAGGTATAGCACACACCTTAGATCAAGGTTATCATGGACTGAAAACAAAGAGTGTATGAAGGGAATAGGAGAAATAAAGCATTCACGTTTTACAAAACATAACTACACAGTGTGTACATTTCTTACACGGCATGTTCCATTAAGTCATTTACATGGGCATGTACTCATACCTAAACTGGTCATGTAACACCCCAAACACATGACGTGTTGTCTTAACACATGCTGTGTACTTTAATCCTCTTCCCCTGCATGAGTCCTTCTACACAGTTATGTAACACGACTCTCCTAAGACAAAACTACACTTGGTGTTCAAAGTAGACACGACGTGTACTAGAAAAGTTTCGCTTATCCCATGTTGTTAGTGACACAACATGGCACACATCTCACACAATACAGTGTGTTCCAGATGGACATGGTGTGTACGTTAAGGGATAACACCAACCTGTGTTGTTCGTGACAAGAATGGGTAACAGGGTCTGACAACAAGGTGTGTTAAACACTCACACGACATGTACAGCTTATGGATTTATCAGTCTATGTTTTAAGTTACACAGGCAGACATAGAGTCAATGCTATGTGACATGTTCTACTGGTACATGGCGTCTTCCCACCAAACATTCCCTCATCCCGTGTCTCTGCCGACACGGCCTATAACATTGTTAGAGACTACAGGGCATGTGCATAATGTACATGGTGAGTACTCAAGAAAAATAATTCCTTCCTTAACAAAAGAACACATGGCATGTACGTAAAACTACAGGGCATGTATTATAGGTTTTTCTAGATAGTAATCCTCAGAATGTATTCTGGAACCCAGAAAACACTGAAACAAACAAATAAAGTGCCAAATTCTGATCCATGAGGGCTCATACTTATTGATAATCAATGTTTGGCATCTTATACATGCTATATCAAGGAAAAAAACAATGATCCACCAAATTATGGTCCATGAGGACCCATAACACCTCACGAACCAGTGTTTGGTGTTCAATCAAAAAAAAAACCTTACACAAAAATAATATATCAAAACATTATGTATTCTTGTCAAGGCATCTATCACAACATCATGCATATTCTACACAATGTCTATCACAACAACATGAAATCAATATTTCATTCTAGATGACATGAAAAGAATGCATGACATATGATTTCTAGCAAGTGTCTATATGCTGCATGAGATGACATACCCTCCTCTCATCGGGTTGCAATAGAAATAGAACATCAATAACTTTAACAGTAATAACACAAAACATGTGAGTCACCCAACGGTGAAAATCAGATCAACCGTAAACTTGAGAAACCAGATGAAATTGCAATAAACGATGTAGATTGGATTTTCCATGTACACAGGTTAGCTACACTTGGACACATATTATTACCAAGTACCTATTCTTTCCTATCCACGGCTAAAGGCTCCAAACAATAAATTAATAGAAAAGAATCCTCCGATACCACTTTGTAATGTCGTGGTTCCCGAAGCCACCCAGAGGCACCCCATACCATGTTGGTCACATGGCCTCAAGTGCATTTCCCCAAATTCCAGAGGCTTTCGACTAGCAACGAGGGCCTTGGGTGTGATAGTGAGAAAAATATGCCCTTATTATAATAGTACACAACAGAAGTAAACAAATACATACAATAGCTGAAGCAGTAAATATCCAACAATAGTAAATAGTGTAAGACTGGAATAATAAACAACTGGATCACATATATATATATATATATAATGATTCATGATACATAGGTCTAGGAAAAAAGCCAAAAAAGTCACAATGATGGAATAAACAGTGCTAAACCAAGGTTCAAATGAAAGCATGTAAACTGCTCAGCATCTCAAGCCATAGCATTGTCACATGCTCTCTAGGTCCATAGCAGATCAAGTACCTGATGTTGAGGGGTGTTTTCCCTTATCTATACATGCAGCAATATAATCTGTTTCGGCACAAAATCATGACCCAAACAGGGTGTGAGACTAAATCCTAGTAAGCAACCACCCAATGATCTATTCCTAATAGTAAATGAATATATATGGTAGGTAAAAGTATAAAAATAGTTAACTGGAAAGTACTCAACAGTAAAGAATCAATAGTTTCAAAATCAAACAATAGAAACAAACACCTAAACCCAAAAGGTAACCCTCTGGGAACTACTCACTTCCATCCTCTCTAGGCTTACCTAATAAGTACAAGCAACCCTACAGGAAAGAAACTTTTTATAACCCCTCTTGTTATTCATATGATGACTCTTTGAGGAAGCACTCACAATCAGTTCCCCTTATAGTCTAAGGTAGTCAGGAACTCTCTGAGTAATCTCACATGGTCAATTCCCCTTATAACCCCAAGGTCAACGACTCTCTAAGGAAGCTCACTCGGTAAATTCCCCTTATAGCCCAGGTCATTCATAGACTCTTTGAGGAATAACTCACTGTCAATTCCCCTTATAGTCTAAAAAGTTCTGGAAGAAAATCAAAGACTCTCTGAGAAAGCTCTCTCGGTCAATTCTCCATTAGTCTAATGTAGACAAGGACTCTCTGAGGAAGCATGATCGGTCAATTCTCCTTATAGACCCAAGTGGTCCTAGGGTGTCTAAGGAATCTCACTTAGTCAACCCCCTTTATAGCCTAAAGTTCGCAAAGTATCTCTGAGAAGATCACTCGGTCAATTCCCCTTATATTATACTACACTGGGTTCTCAGGGCCCTATGTAGGTCAACGAGCATAGCAATGTAATATGTACAAAGTGAACCTACATGACTACTTGGATAATAATTATATGGAATATCAATCACATAAGAACACAAACTCTCTGTCCTACTTCAATAGGCATGGAAAATAGGTAAAGCAGCCAAAGGCTAAACAGGACCAAAAAGTCATAATCATTACATACATGGAAAAAACATGTCTAACGAATATCAATCATCTCTATTCATATCCAAATATACTCTACACAAGAATAAAAGCATTTCATGCAATCAATAAGGGTAAAATAGTAAAAACACAATACCCCGCCTAAGGGTATTGGTAGAATTTGCACATAATACTCAAAGACTTTGAACGGAAAGGCACAAGATGCCTACCTTGGGTTTAGGAGTTCGCTATATGTGACCCTAAAAACAGGAATCACTTTATAACATCTATGATCAAAAAAACTTCTAAAACGTTCAACCCATGATATCTCATGATAGAGGATAAATTAGAAGACAATGCTCTAGGAGAAGAGGGATCTCACTAATTTGATTCCAATGCAACCATTGGTGTTCGATTCAGATGACAGATGTACACTCGGAGGTTCATCAAAGATATGTGGTCGTACGACGCTCCTAGATGAGACGAACAAATAAGGGTGTCTTTTTGTCGATTAGATGTGACCCTAGTGCATTTAGTAAAAAAAATAATGTACACGGTGTGTACTTTTGAAGTTCACGGCGTATACTCTCCTTTTTTGTACACGACTTTAAGCAGCCTCCAAGTCACTCCCACACCGCCGTGTGTGTGGCTAATACATAGACAACACATGGCCTCCTTTGTCAATGAAGTACATGGAATGTACTCCTAAATTACACGCTGTGTACATAGATAATTTTTATAATATCTTGTTTCCTCAAAAATGACAATAAAATGAAAAACAAACCTTAAAAGAACATCTAGGTTCTTACATAATTATTGAAAATTAAGTTCTAATATTATTTATGATCATTCATATTTGTTAGTGGTCATTTATATAACTTGGTATCATGGAATGATGATGAATTATTATATAATACTTTAATGATGAGTCTTTCGTTTGATTTGTGGGTTTTGATTACAACAAACTCGTTTTACTTTATAACTTAATAACATTTGTAAAAAGGGATTATAGAACATTACATAGGGTATATTATATATAATATAATATGTTTCTACCATAACATGAATGGTTTAATGACCATAATTGAGAATGATAATATAAATCGAAAGCCCAACCTCCTTGAATGGGGTAAATTGACACATCTCTGATGGTGTTCTTGCAACAAGTATAAAAGAAGATGAAATGATGAAATGATGATAAAATATCCAGCTCTCCAGATAAAGTTCCAGTAAAATTATGGTACTAGAGTAATCACAAAATTTGGATAAGGATAGGTAATAATAGAAAATCAAATCAAATGAACGTTAAAGGAAAGACATAGAATTGAATAGAGAAATTTACCTCCTGAACCAAACATCCTTGAGAGCCTCTTTAAGGGAGAGGTTTTGGCCTTTTTATGAGACCAAGTCTCACTAAACGAGGGATATGGAGTTTATAGGATATTTGGACAGAAATTGGAGAGGTCAGCAGTCTTGAAAGGACCAAATGGAAGAGGGAGTGAGGGGGGTTTTATAGTGCAGGAGATGAGAGTATTCATAATTTTTTAATCATTAGTATATTAATTTCTCTCAAAACCAGCAATGGTGATGATTCCAAGACAAGGAATAGTAATACATTAATGTGAGTTTGAACAAAGTGGGATTATATCACATGGGATTCCATAAATAGTTTATTTAACTGATATTTGTTTCTACGATATTTTACCATATTTCACTATTCATCATAAATTTGAATTTTTCAGAAAAATACCAAAAATTCACCCTAACCATTTTTCAACATGTAGAATCAAAAATGATATCCATTTTTCAAAAATAAATTTTTAAATATTATTAATTTAATATTAATTTAAAATCCAAATTTTTTAAAAAAACAGTTTAAAAATACTTATTTATTCTAAAGCATTGCTATATCGTTATTCTACTTGAATATTATTAATATAGTTTCATAGTTAATTTTAATATTCATTAGGGAATATTACTATTCATAAATGTAAGTTAATTTTTATAAGGGTAGGTTAGTATTCACCAAAAATTATGTTTTCCTTAATAGACTCCAAATAACATACCGATTGCAATGGTTTATGCCAGATTTTTGAAATTCACATCACATAAGTCAAAAACATATGTTTATGGGTCACATAGAACTTAGTAGTTCATTAGGTTAAGATTTCATGATATTATGATATATATATTATAAATTAATTTCCATTGAATAAATATTGGTTCATTATATACACCATATAAATGTAATTGGGGCATAACATTAAAATATTCATCAGTGAAAGGAAATTGAGAGAGAATATCCTCCCCAAGTCATACTCATTATTTATATTATTTATTTTATAGTATAATAAAAGTATAATAATTTATTAATTTATAGACATTACTTACGAAATTTTATTCCTTTAATTTTATTTATATCTATGTTGTATCGAATTATGTAATAAATATAATTTTTTTAGACATTTTGATGATATTGGGTCCCAATGTCTAAATTTGATTTGGTTGGTTGACTATATTAAAATAGTTATTGGTCCATATTATATAGAAAGGTAATAATGACTAAATTATAATTTTTTTAAAACAATTATACCCATAAAACCAAACATTAATTATTCTAACTAAAATATTGACTATGTTCAAACCATAGAGATAGTAAGTTGTATGTATGCATGAGGAATGATTCCAGCTATCAATGATCATGAGGGAAAGAAGGTAAGATTTATGTTAACAATATATAATGATAAATATATCATAAATATGATATTATTTATTTAAATAATCTTTAATATATCATCCATGTGATGTGATGGTGGGAAATGAATTAGACCACTTCATGGATTTGCTAGTCTACACGCAAGATTCAAGGAAGATATCATTTTTAAATGGATTAAAAGGCATTAAATTAAATTTTATAGTTTTAAAAAATAATTATGAATATTTTAATAATATTATATATAAATAGTAAATCCATAATTTTAACTAGTCATGATTTTCAATGATGGGAAATGAATTACATTGGTTAGTGAGGATGTAGACCACCATAAACAAGGTTGATGATATTATTTAACCTTTAATGGATGAAGAGATAGATACTAGAAATAACATTTATATAATTAAATATATTAATATGTAAGATATTTGGTTCACTATTTATTCATGTTTTATGAATATTTTTTGGATGTATAATATGAAATAAATCTAAATCATTTGGATAAATCATTCACCTATTCTTTAGAAACCCTTATTTATTAATATTTTATGCCCTATAAAGTTGATATTAATCCCCAAATAAGACCTATATAATGAGTTAATTGGTTTTATTAAGGGATATGCGTTGTTGTTGGATGAAAAAAAAAATTTATGTGTTTATAAAAGAGGATAGGTGGTGTCAAAATATATTTGAGAGAGGTTTATACTTGGAATATATTACAGAATTAAATAATTATAAATTAAATATCCTTCCCAAATGGATGAAAAAATATATAATTATTATATTAGATGATTATATATCATAATTATTTCAAAATATATTAATTGGACATGTATGGGTGATGCTTACACCCTTATAAATTTTTTTACCCCTCGATTAACCCATTTTGACAATTACTATGATAATGATTAGTTTACAATTTTGGTGGGAAATATAGTTACTATAATTGAAAAATTGGAATATAAATAGAAAATATATGATAATTTAAACAAAAATTCTATAAATTTTAAGAAAATATCATTTTTATGAATTTAAAATTTATTATTAAAATATCACTAATTTTAAAATATCACTAATGCCAATTTTGGAACTATACATTTAATTTGACATTGAAAATTACATAGAAGTATATGAATATGAATCTAATTAATTAAAATATCTGAGATATTTAATTTTTATCTATAAAATTTTCTAACACTATAATTCTTTCATATTATATAACTTTTAATATTTTCAGTACTATTTATATTATTTTTCAATTAATTAATTATATACCATTTTTGTGATGCGTAATAATTTAAGAATGTTATTTAATGCATATAAATTAATTATAAAATAACAATATAAAAAATTATTAATATTTAAAATGAACATTTAGAATCAATGATACATTTTTGTATCCTTTTATTAATATATTATAATTATTAAATGAAATGAAGTGATATTTTTTCATTATCTTTTACGTAAAAATTATAAATTTAAAAATTAATGAAATATGGAAACAATTGGCCATATATTTAGAATTGGATTTAGCTTAATTAATTTAACAGATAAAAATGGATTACATTTTGTTTTAAAGATATAATTTAGTCATTATCATATTATTTTTATCATCAGTTACTCGATTTATCCTTACCGTGTTAATGATTTACTATGGTAACTATTTATAACGAAAAATATAAAAGGTACACATATACCAAATTTTTACTTCAGGATTCAAAATATGAAATAAAATTATCAATATTATATTTATAAAAGATTAAAATTACATTGAAAATTAAACTTAAAAATTATGATGAGAAGTGGGTTTTCAAAAAATGTATTTTTTATAGAAAATAAGATTTTATATTAACTCAATCACTGGTAATATTCATTATATGAATTTTAATTAATATGGATATATATATGTATATATTAAATTCATTTAAATAATTCCTCAATATTAGATATTTAAATTATTTAAAAATGAAAAACATTATGCACTGAAAAAATAAATGAAAAAATGTGGTCTTATGCACATAAATACATTTATAAAACTATCCTAAAAACAACTTATTAAAAAATGAATTGTATCATTATAAATAAAACGTACCATTTTTCAATTTTATATCAAATATAAAATATAATAATACTTTTAAATTTCTTGTTTTAATGAAAAGAAAATGAATTTTTTAAAAAATAATTAGTTTTTATTTTTTAATAAAAAACAGATCATTTTAGAAAATTCTGAAAACATAGCCCTAAAATAAGTTGATATATTGATTTCAGAAATGATATTATTTTTACTAAAAAATTATATATTTTTAAAAAATTCTTTATAATATATTTTCATAAAAATACATGAAAACCATTTTTGATGAAAATATATTTTTTTATAAAAAATAATGACATTGTTGAAAATTCAGTTTTTATTTCCTAAGAAAAAATCTGAATTTATTATTGATTATAAACATTATATAATTTAAATAATGATTTTAATCTTATTCATACATGCCAAATTTATATCTAGGTCATAAGAGTAACATTTAAAATATAAAATATTTCGGTTTATTTAGACTATGTGTTGTGTGTCGTATACACTGTCAAAAATTAGGTTTTCTTAAGATATCATGGTTTTATAAGGATTATATGGTATGAATCATTGTTTTTTGGAGGAATTATATAATGATATCTACATATTTTTGTAACCATAAATTTCATGCATAAATATAACATCATTTTTTTATGAATAGTCATAACAACAAACAATAATACACAACATATATCCTTTAAGGTTTAGTATTTTTAGAAACTAGATACATAATAAACTTATTTCATGATAGATATTTAATAAATCATAAAAATTCATTCATATAGTTTTCTTTTCTTACCCATATAACATTTAAATCCTTTATTTATAATGAAATACTCGAAATTTTAAATAAAATATTTAATTATTTAATTATTATTATTTTAATTCAATGTTATTTTTAATAAATCAAAATTGTGAATGATGGAAATCTGGAAATAAAATTTTATTCAATTTTTGTATATTAATGTGATATAATATAATAATTATTTTTGAAATTTAAAACAATCAAGGTTATTAATATTTATTGAAGAAATGATTTGTAAAAAAAATTATTACTATATTTAATATATATATATATATATGATTGTTTTTGGAATATAATTATATGGAATATATGCTTATTAATTTAATTATTATGTTATTATTATAGATTTTAGATTAAATAGAATAAATCAAAAATTATAATGAATTAAGAATTTAAATATATATATATATATATATAACTCTCAAAATGGGTTATGAAAACAATTTAAGGGATATAAAATAGAGAAAAAAATCAAATGTGAACCGTGTTTTGTTGTTGGGAGTGTTCGATCACAGTGTGACCGAGTAATGACTTTGACGACATATGGGTGTGAGAAGCGGTTGAAGCCAATGGAGTCGATGTCAAGGATTGCGGTGCCATATGGTTCGTCTGGTGTTCATCATAGGAAGGTTTCTGAGCTCAAGAGGAAAGACTAGTCCGGATTCGGGACTGATAGAGGTCTGAGTATGGTAGCATGAGAGGAGTGTCAAAGCGCAGGCTGAGGTCAATGAGTCCGAGCAAGATATCTAAGCAATGGATGAAATGATGAGCCATCCTTGCCTTCTTACTGGGTTTTTATCATTTAGAACTACAATTTGGTATAAAAATTGTAATGTAGATTCATTTTTTAGATGTAGATTAGCCGTGATTCTGGATTTTTCCACCTACATACGTCATTCGGTTTCTGGTCCACAATGTTGTGGTTTTATAAAAAGTGGTTGTTATCCAGTATTATATGTGCGAAATCCTAGGTAAATAATGAATATGACATTTTAAAATTTATTAATATTTGTGAATTGAATATTAATTTCACATTAAAGGGGATTCAATGTTCTATTGCATACCCTATATGCAACAATGTGTTTCATTGAAATCGTGCATTGCAAACAACTTTTTGTTATACATAAAAATAGTAATATAAAATTATTATTTTAAATGGTTGTTAATGCATATATGTTTTAATGGAGGGAATGAAAATAACTAACTAAAATTTTATTATACATGTTTGTTAAATGTTTTTATAGTTATCCAATAATAGTTTGAGACAAAAAATGTGAATGAATCTAATTTTAAGCACAAATTGTTTAATATCCTTTAAAAGGTCAATTTATCTCCTTTTGATGGTGAATCATTTTTCCATATATATTTTTTCACTTTTATATGTGGTATTTGAAAAAATAAAACCCTTCCTAAAATCGGGACAATAAAATTTACAATGGATAAAATTTTGGTATTTTTCTGTTAATGATAATTGTTTAATGAATAGTTAAAAATACTTTATTTTAATTCAATACTACTTCTTAATATAATATATTTATATTGTCATATTATCTATTTAAATGGTTTTAAAGAGTAATTAGATTATATTTTTACCATTTAATCCAATTTAGGTTGTTGGAAATAATTTCACTTTGAAATTAAACATAAACAAGTATCAATATTTTGATAGTTATTATTTCTAAAAAACACGATTTTTGTGTTTTGGAAATAAGAATTAGTTTTCAATTAATTTTTTCCATTTCTGTGTTTGGAATTTGGAAAAATTGATTCCTTATTTAAAATCAGAAGGTTTAAGTTGTTTAAATCTGTAACTTTTATGTTGAGACATTATGAATATTTACTTTACTAAATATTTTATTTACCATGATTAAAGGTTAAATATGGTAAATAAAGGTAAAAAAGTATTATAATAATATAAAATTACCCTATCATGTGTCCAAATACTATTTTTTGATACCTATCTGACCATGAGAATCCTTGGGTTGATTTGGGGACACTACAGAGCCACATGTGAGTGATAATTATACTTTATATTAATAATTTAATGTAAAGGAAAAAGTAACATAAACATATATCTTTCAGTAAATCAATTTTTACATGGGATTATATAAGATTTATCTTTGACTGTATATATTAATTTTAATTATGAAAATATTTCCCACATCATGGTTATTTATTACAATTTTTAGACATCAAAAAAATAAAATTTTTTATGACATAACAATGATGCGTTGTTTACCTCATTAATGAATGATTTAAAAAAATAAGATTATAAAAATAAAATCAATATCCAAAATCAAACAAAAATCTTATTGGATGATTTTATTTCTCACATAAGTCATCTTATATTATACTTTTATGAGTTTTGTACATTTAGAAACTGAAAATCATTATATAATAAACTAATATTTTCAAACATTCCTAAAGAGCCCCTCCCTCCCTTATAAAAAGCCACCAATTCTAACCCATTCCACACACTTCTCATGCCCCTTGGATCATCCAAATTCTACCAAAATAAGATACCTACATATCTATATTACATTTATAACCCTTACCCTAAGCATAAGTCAATTCAAGTAAACTTTTGGGTTCAATCAAATGGGAGTTACCAGATTTAAAAGGCAACATCTTCTATTATATAATTTTTGTTTATTTTACTTATGAAACCCCCTAAACTCTTTTTATGCATTTATTTTATAAAAAAACAGTATAATAAATATTTTAGGTTGTTTTAATGAGATATATTCAAACTAAACTTCCACACACCTCCATCTAATAGATATGAACATACTGTTTTGGTGGATAGTGAACTACTGCCTCACTAAACGATGATTGTTCAAATATCTCCAAACACCTCTCATGGTAGACATTATGATAGAACTGTATTTATATATGATATATATTATGATTATTTTTTTATTCCTCTCTATTGTTTATTTATATCAAACCTTTATGGTTTCCAAAATGGGTGAATACTATAATTTCATTTACGGATGTGCGGAATACCGCCCCCTCAACGTGATATGACTCATTCATTCCATTCTTGAGATATATAAATGATAGATTTTGTGAAATTATATATGATATTATAATGGAATTATAATATACCTATTTATCATTATGTATTCATTCCATTGAAATTGAAACATAGAAATGAATGTAGCATTCATGGGTACGTACGGCTTACCATCTCCATGAATGGTGTAATTCATTTCTTATCACCAAATATTATGTACTATATTTATACATATATATATAGAGGGTATATATGTAATATATGATATCTAAATCATTATTATTATTCTGGATATAATATTATTTTTACCACATGGAAAATTTATAATTATAACAAGTTCTTTTTTTACTCATGTTCCCAACATCGAAAGAATGTCAAATATGAACTCAAAAAAATAAATAATTTTTATAGAAAGGTAACTAGTGATATAAAAGGAATAATATACATGAAAAATGTTCTTATTAATGTAAAACATAACTTCATTTTATGATTCAAAAAATTAACGAACGAACGGGTGATGTCGGACACGAGGTGAGGGAATTCGTCTCAATCTCCTTTTATTGAGGCATCTTTTGATAATATACACCTACTTTTTTATAATGTGTATAATAAAACTCTTTGACATTTATTATCTTTCCAAGGGAATCTATTTTCTACGATGTTTTTTAATAAACAATAAAATTATTATTTTTATGTTTTGTGGCGACAATGACCATTCTACCACCGAAATTGTTATTTGGATTCCTCTATAAGACTTAATGTTTTCTAAAATAAAAAAAGAAACCCCTTATTTCCATTTTGGGTATTTCCATGTTGAAATGGCTTTGAATTTTTTGTATTATTTCAATGCCATAAATGTATTTCTTGTGATCTCCAATGAAATTATATTAGTGAAATGTTTATATTTTCAATATTTTATGTGTTATTATTTTATAATGGGACATAGGCATTTAAAGGGTATTTCCATGATAAACCAAATGATTGGTGGTTTTGTGATAAACTAGGATGTTTGGTAACATTATAACTTCCAATTTATTGGGTATAGAAGTTGTCTGTATAGCTATCCCATTTAGTGATATGTGTGGATGTTTACCATATGGTTATTCCATTTAAGTATGTTTATGTCCCAAGTTACCCATATATGTTATTTGTTCTTTATATGGGTTTTATGGTAATATTTAAGATGCAAATGGGTATGTAATGATATTTTATTTAGTGAAGGGTATTTAATACTTCATAAAGGTGAAAATTATTACATATGATAAGGTATTCATGGTTTACTTGTTGTTTTGAAAAACTAACAATTATCCTTCATTGTTTATCCCTTATAGATCTTTTTATGTCCATTTCAAGTTTTTGAAATGTTTTACATTGGAAATAATGAAAAATAAGGTCAAATATGGGATCAAGGAAAATTCATGTTGTCTAAAACATGTAACTAGAGATGACAATTTTTTTCAAAGAGTTTTTTTTTCGAAAAATGGATATTGATTAGAAGTGTATACATGTAATATTCAAATTTTTATTTTTATGTTATGACCTAAGTATCTAAATCTCTAAACATGAAAATATCCTCAATTTGATTTATTTACTTAATCTATGATTATGTAATGTTTTAAGGATCAGTCTTTACAATTGGTTTTATAGGTCAGTTTAGAATACATTAGGAGTTAGATTATTGTTAAATTAATTTATAGATTGATTGAAATGATATATCATTTACATATTTCCATGTTTTTTTATCTAAGATATTTTTTTGTTAATAATGGTTTTCCACAGAGGAAACGAGGAAGCTATGTTGGGAAGGCATACAGATGTGAAGAAAATTCTAAACGTGCATCCTCAGCTGGTGAGAATCAGAATTGAATAGTTTGTTGCAGTGATAGAATAGTTGACTAAGGTGATAAATGGTGGTTGTGTTTATAGATGATATTTTGGTTTACTATAAAAGTAAATAGGATCATGAAAGTCATTTTAGTGTTGTCTTGAAAACCATAAAATAAAATAAACTATATGTAAAATTCAGTAAGTGTGAGTTTTGTTTACAACAAATTTCATTCCTTGGTCACATTATTTCAAAAAAAATGTCATAATAGTTGATCATACTTAAACAAAAGTTGTTGAATAATATCCAAGAACTATAAATATAACTAAGATTAATAGTTTTCTTGGTTTTCAGGTTATTACTAGAGGTTTGTTGAAACGTTTTCATTGTTATCTATCCCAAATATTAAGTTAACTCAAAAAGATGTTAAGTTCATTTAGAAAAAATAATGTGATGATTGTTTTCAAGAATTGATAAGAAGTTTGGTGAATGCTTCAGTTTTGGAACTGCCTTCGAGAAATAGTTATTTCCTTTCTACATTGATGATTCATTGAAAGGACATGGTTGTGTTCTTCTGCAGAATGATTAGGTGATTCCTTACACATCACGTCAGTTCAAACCTCATGAGTTAAGTTACCCTACACATGATTCGGAATTAGCTGCTGTTGTTTTTGATTAAAAAAATTAGAGGCATCCCCAGTATGGAGTAAAATGTGTAATATATACCGACCACAAAATTTTTAAGTGTATATTTACATAGAAGGAATTAAACATGAGACAAATGAGATGGTATGAATTAATCAAGGATTATGATTGCATGATCCATTGCCATATGGGAAAGGAAAATAATGTGGTTGATGATTTAATTTGAAAAAGTAATGTTGCATTAACCATGATACATTTGGAATGATATCCTTTGATCAACGATTTATTGAACATTGGAATAGAATTTTTTTGATGTAATAAATTCATTTGTTTTGTTTCAGGTGTCAGTGAAATCAACTCTATCAGACAAAATTATTCAAGCACAGAAAGAAGATAGTGAGCTATTAAAAATTTATGCTTGGTCCAGAAGTATGATTTGATAGATTTTAACATAGATAATTATTGAATAATGAGATTTGTAATGATATTATGTGTGCCATGTGATTCACAATTGAAGAAAGAGTTATTATGTGAAGTTCATAGTGCTCTTTTTTCAGTTCATCTGGGCAGTTCTAAGATGTACAGAGATCTTCAAGAGTATTACTGGTTGGATGGGATGAAAATTGATATTGTTGACTTTACTAAGAATTGATTCACTTGTCAAAAGGTTAAAGTAGAGTGGTAGTTAACAAAAGGGATGCTTCAGTATTTACTAGTACGACAGTGGAAATGGAAAAATATATCGGCGGACTTTGTTGTGGGATTACCAATGACATCTCAAGGTAACGTTGAAATATGGGTTATTGTTGATCAATTGACTAAATATTCTTATTTATGTTTTATTCGAGATACTTTTTCTCTAGATCAACTTTCTCAGTTGTATTTAAGAGAGATATTCAGGTAGCATGTATTTCCCATCTCCATTGTATCTGATCGTGATCATGTGTTAACTTTTATCTTTTTGAAAGGCCTTCATAAGTCATTGGGTAATGAATTAAATATTAGTACAAATTTTCATCTTAAACTATATGGGAAGTCATAACGAAAAATTCAGACCTTGTAGGATATGATAAATGCTTTTTCAATGTATTTCCAGGTAAGTAGGGACCAAAATATTTATTTGGTTGAATTTTTTTTATAATTATAGTTTTAATTCAATTATACAGATGGCTCCATTTGAGGAATTATATGGAAAGCAGCGTTGATCTTTAGATTTTTGGGATGAATTAGGTGAACGGAAGCTGATGAGACCATAATTGGTAGAAGATATGGTAGAAAAATATTAGTTGAGTCAGAATCATATAAGAACAGCTCAGAGTAAGAAGAAAAGTTATGCAGAAAACCGGAGGAAGGATCCTTTTTTCTAGGTAGGAGATCATGTCATTCTCAAAGATTCTCCATGGAAAAGAGTGATGATTTTTGATAAAAATGTAAAGCTGAGTCTGAGCTTCATAGGACCATATAAAATACTAGAAAAAATTGCATCGGTTGCGTACAGAGTGGATTTACCTCCTATTTTATCCTAGGTATACAATGATTTTCATGTTTCAATGTTGAGAACGTTTTTTTCAGATCCATATCATGTTTTGATCCTAGAGGTAGTGCAGTTTGAAGAGAATATCTCTTATGAGGAACAGCCTGTCTAGATTCATGACTAAAGGGAGAAACTATTTCAGAATAAATTAATTCATCAGGTAATGTTTTTCTGGAAAAACTATCTGGTTGAAGAGTCAATGTGTTAATGTGAAAATGCAATGAAGGATAAATACCTCCAATTATTTTATAAGTGAATAAAAATTTCGAAGACACAATTTCCAAAATGGGGAAGGATGTAACATCCCAGGTAAATAAAAATAATACATTTTAATATTTATTAATATTTGTGAAATATATATAAATTTTACTTTAAAGGGGATGTTATGATATATGGCGTACCTGATATGTAACAATGTGTTTCTTTTAAATCTTATGTTGCACACAACATTGAGTTTTAAAGAAAAAAATAATTTTATTATAATTTTATTTTAAATGATAGTTAACGCCTAGCCATTGTAATGGCGTGAATGAATTAAACTAACTAAAATTTTATTATACATGTTGGTTAAATGTTTTTACATTTGTCTAATAAATGTTAGAGGCATAAAATGTGAATGAATTAAATTTTACCCACAAATAGACTAATATTTTTTTAATGGATGATTTACCAAATTTTGATGGTGAACAATTTATCAATCTAGTTATTGTCACTTTTATATGTTCTATTTGAAAAAATAAAATTTTCCTTTGAATTGGGACATGAATATTTACTTTGCATAAAATTTTGGTATTTTTTTTGAGAATGTTCATTTTTTAGTGTATAGTGAAAAATAATGTATTTTAATTCAAAATTTTCTTTTAATATAACTTATTTATATGGATATATTATCTATTTTAATGTTTTCAAAGTGTAATAATATTATATTATTACTATTTAACCCAATTGTTGACTCTATAAGTAATTTTTAATTAAAATTAGACATAAAGATGTCTAAATCTTTTTATAGTTATTATTTATTAAGAACACACTTTTTTTGACAACATGAATTAAATTTAAATTAATTTCTTCCACATTTATTTTTTGAATTTATAAAAAAGGATTCCATATTTTTCATCAGAAGATCAAAATTGTGTAAATAAGTTTCTTTTATTTTTAGACATTATGAATATTTACCTCAATAAATATTTTATTTACCATTGTTAAAGGTTATATCTAGAAAATTAGGGTAAACAAATATTATTTTAATAATATACAATTAACCTAATATGTGTCCTAATACAATTTCATAAAACATGTACAACCATGGGCATTCATGGGTCTATTTCGGGACCCCATGGAGCCACATGGGAGTGACTATTACAGTTTATATTAATTAATTTAATCTAAAGTCAAAATTAACAAAAACATATATATTTTAGTAAATCAATTTTTAAATGTGGTAATATAAGTAATATCTTCCATTATAAATATTCATATGAATACTAAAAATATTTCCTAAATATTGGTATTTTTTATAATTTTTAGACATTAAATAAATAAAATTATTTATGACATGGTAATATTGTAGTGTTTATCTCATGAATAAATTATTTAAATAAATAACATTATAAAAAAACATCCATGATTGATCCACTTCTAATGGGATGATTTTATTTCTTACATGAGTAATATTATCTTCGACATTAATGATTTTTGGACCTTTAGATACTGAATATCATTATTATAAGGCCCTGGCCTTAAACCATACTTAATATTTAATTAAATGAATAATTCAGATTGAGGATCTTTTCACTGTTTAGAGTTTTAGAGAATTAGGACATAACTATTAGATCTCAAAAGATTACAAAGTATAAACTTCTACTAAGGTTCCATAAAATAAAAACTCTTAAAAGGAAACATGTATAATTCCATTTTTTAGATAGCAAGACTTTCCCTTAATCCCATCGTTGACTCTATTCCACATTAAGTCCTGTGAAAAAGATTTCCAAAAAAACATGGGGTGAGCATACAAAGCTCAGTAAGGGATACACAAATAATGAAACTGTTAGTTTATCAAAACAACAAGTAAACCATGTATACGTTATCAAAGTAATATTTTTCACCTTTATGAAGAATTAAAAACTCTTCACTAAATAAAAGATCATTACTTACTCTTTTGTAACCAAAATATTACCATAAACCCCATATAAAGATCACATATCATATAAAGGTAACTTGGGACATAAGCATACTTAAATGGAATAACCATACAGTCGACTTCCACAAATATCACTTAATGGAATAGCCATACAGCCGAAATCCATACCCAATGCATTGGAGGTTATAACGTAACCACCCATCCTGGTATTCACAGCACCACCCGTCATATGGTTTATCACGTAACCACCTGTCAAATGTCCAAGTACCATTATAAAATCATAAGACATAAAACAAATATAATGGAAAGAAAAAATTTCCACAATTTGATCACAATATATCACATAAATATATTGACATAACAAATACATTATAAAAAACCTTTTTCAATACCAAAATACTTAAAACTGTTTATGTTATTTATTTCATTTTATAAAACATTATGGCTTGTTGAGGAAGCCAAAGACCAAATAATACTCGTGGCGGCGGAAAAGGTCGTTGTCACCGCGTATGTTAAAAGATATATTCCTTTTGGTCATTTTGTAAAATTATTCATAGAAAAATAATACTTTTGTATAAAATTATAATTCAAAGGGGTTTATACACCGTATAAAATAAATCCTTCTTTTAGAGCAAAATATGCCTCAATGAAAGGAGATTGAGACGAAGTCCCTTACCTCGGGCCTGACTTGACTCGATCATTCTTTAACATCCTGAATAATAAACCTTAGTTAATTTATACTTGCTTAAAATCCGTTTTCAAGTTCATTATTACTTTTATATCAGTTATTACAATGTTATAAAAATTATGTAATCATTTATGTTAATAATGTTTGTTTTGTTCATATTTGGTTCTTAAGTCGAATGTGGACTTCTTATAATTACATGTTGCTCGTGTGGTCAAAGGTTCATTATATCCAGAATGATATTAATGATGTGTATATCATATATATCATATATATATCATCATATACATGTATTTATAATATTACATAATCATTTAGAGGTAAGAAATGAAATGCACCGTTCATGTAGACGGTAAGCCGTACAAACGCATGAACGCTAATTTCAATTCTATGTCATATTAATGGAATTAAAACTAAATGATAGGTGTGTATATTTTTATTACAGAATTATATTCATCATTTTGATGTAACATAAATCATATATAATAACTTTAAATCCATCTTTTATACGTCCCACATATGGAATTAATGAATCAAATCACTTTGAGGGGGCGGTAGTCCGCACTTCCTAAAATGAAGATATCGTGTATACCCCTAATGGAAGCCATAAAGGCATGACATAAATGAAAAATACAGAGGCTTAAGGAATACATAAACATGTTATATATCATATATAAATATAGTTACATATTAATGGACACCTTTAAAGGTGTTGGAAGAATATTGAACAATCATCGTTTCATGAGTCCGAAATTCGCCATCCACAGAATGAGTATGTTCTTTAACCATTATATGTAGGTGTGTGTAAGTGTAGCTCGAATTATTATTATAACAACATCCTATTATATTGAATATAATGGATTTGTAACAAAATAAATGAATAAAAAGAGGTTAAGAGGTTGGAAAAGCAAAATAAAACAAAAGAACACAAGGGAAAACGCTGCCTTTAAAATGGGTAACTCTTTATGATTTGTGCTCAACGACTTACATGGGAAGACTTCTGCCCAATGTGAGGCTTCAAGGAGTAATAGAGGGATGTGGAGAGACAAAATGTTCTGGGGTTGGCTGAGGAAAATTCTTTGGTAGTTTGGGTATGGAGGTAGAGGTGGGGGCCTTTTATAAGAGGAGAGGAGGGGCACTCTTGGAACGTAAATAAATGTTACATTATTTTAAAATGAGTTTCGGATTTAAAAGGTCCCACATTGATATAATTATAGGATAAGGTGATAAGGGTTATAAATATACCCATCCAATAGGTTTTTGACAAGTGTAGGTCTTAGATTTTACATTATCTTTTCATTTTATTTAAATCGATAAATAATGAGGTAATCGCTGCATCATTATGGTGTCATAAATAATTTAATTTATTTAATGTCTAAAAATTATAAAAAAACTTTCATGATATAGGAAATAGTTTTATCTTTCTAATGAATATTTATTGTCAAACATATGACTTGTATAACCCCATTTAAAAATTGTTTTAGTAAAACAAATCATGTTTGTGGCATTTTAATTTTAACATTAAATAAGAAGATATTATTGTCATTTTCCTACCAAAGTGGCTCCATGGGGTCCCCAAGTTGACCCATGGATTGTCTTGGTCGACCATGACACATCCAATAAGCGTAGGACATGTTTCATGTTCATTTCATATTATTAAAACATTATTTTTACATTAAACTACACTAATTACCTCTAATCGCGATTAATAAACATAAAAGTTACTATTCACCAAAAAAATTATTTTAATCCCATTGAACCACATTTTACTTCCTAATGACAACCATGTATGTATGATTTTCTGAAATTCAAAACACAATGGTGGTAAATTTTCATTTAAACGAAAAATCAGTTTTTTAAGTACCACTTAGTGGTTTCACTATTCATCAAAAATTGAAGTTTTTCAGAAAAATTCCAAAACATCACCCTAAGCTATATATGATATTACAAATTCAAAAATGAAGTCTATTTTGTGAAATTCAAAACATATAAGTTTCATTAGTTAATTTAATAATTAATTCCTGCTGTCAGAGAAAATAGCGTGTTTTTATGAAACAATATGTATCAAAAGATTAATACTAGTTTAAGTCCTATTTCAAAGTGAAATTAATTCCAAAGACAACTATTGGATTAAATGGTAAAAATATATTCTAATTTCAATTTAAAACCAATTCAAACGATAATATAATCATATAAATAAATTATATTAAAAAGAGATTTTGAATTAAAATACAACATTTTTCACTATTCATTAAAAAATGAACTTTATCGGAAAAATACCAAAAATTTACACAAAGTAAATTTTGAAGTCCCGATTCTAAAGAAGAATTTTATTTGATCCAATATAAATTACAAGAGTGACCAAAACTATATTTAATGAAGGTTCGCCATGAAAAGGCGATAAGTCGACCTTTAGTGAAAATTAGAGTATATATGACTAAAATTGAATTCTTTTCATATTTTAATACTTTATCATTTATTGGATAAATGTGAAAACATTTAACAAACATATATTATCATATTTTAGTTATTTCTATTCATTCCTACCAATACAACGGCTACGTTTTAACTACCATTTAAAATAATATTATTTTATTACTACTGTGCAACGTAAGATTTCTAAGAAACTCTTTGTTGCGTATCGAGTACGCTATCGAACATAGCAATACATTTAAAGTAAAATTAATATTTAATTCATAAATATTAATAAATATTAAAATGTTTTATTCTTTATTTACATGGGATGTTACATCCTTCCCCCCTTTTGGGAATTACATCCTCGCAATTTTATTCACTTATCAAAATAATTGTGGGTATTTATCCCTCGTAGCATTTTCAGATTCCCATGTTGCCTCTTCAACCAAATGGTTTTTGCACAAAACCTTTACCTGGTGAATTACCTTATTTCGCAACACTTTCTCTCTTCGGTGAAGAATCGGGACTGGTTGTTCTTTATAAGAGAGATTCTCTTCCAACTGAATTACCTCTAGGCTCAAAATAGAAGATGGATTTGGCATATAATTTCTCAACATGGAAACATGAAAAAAATTGTGTAACTAAGATAAACTCAGAGGTAAATCCACTCAGTATGCAACTGATCCAACTCTCTCCAGAATTTCATATGGTCCAATGATCCTTGGAATCATCTTTCTTTTCTTACCAAATCGCATAACACTTTTCCACGGTGAAACTTTGAAAAAACATGATCACCTACATATCCTCCGGTTATCTGCATAACTTTTCTGCCTGCTCTGAGCTATTCTCATGTGTTTCTAAATCAACTGAACTTTTTCTGCCATCTCTTCTACAAATTCTGGTCCCATCAGCTTTCTTTCACCCACTTCATCACAAAAAGATGGAGTTCGACACCGCTTCCCAAATAATGCCTCAAATGGTACCATCTGTATACTGGAATGAAAAGTGTTATTATAAGAAAAATAAACCAAAGAATGATGTTGGTCCCAACTTCCCTGATAATCCATAAAACAAGCACGTAGCATATCCTCCAATGTCTAAATTGTTCGTTATGACTGCCCATCTGATTGAGGATGAAAAGATGTACTAAAATTTAATTCATTGCCCAATGACTTTTGAAGGCCTTTAGAAAAGTTAGAAGTAATCCTAGGATCACGATTAGATACAATGGAGAGGGGAACTCAATGCAACATGACTATCTGATTAAGATACAATCGAGAAAGTTGATATAGAGAGAATGTCTCTCGAATAGGAAGGAAATGAGCATATTTAGTCAATCAATCAACAATAACCCAGATTTCATTATTACCTCAAGATTTCCTCGATAATACAACAAAAAAGTCCACAGATACATTTTCCCATTTCCACTCTGGCACCGATAAAGGCTAAAGCATCCCTTTAGGTAACTACCGCCATTCCTTAACCTACTGACAAGTCAAACACTTTACAGTAAAATCAGCAATATCAATTTTCATTCCATCCCACCAGTAATACTCCCGCAGATCACTGTACATCAGAGTACAACTAGGATGAACTGAAAACGGTGAACTATGAGCCTCACATAACAACTCATTCTTCAACTATGAATCACTAGGCACACATAATATCTTCCCAAACCACAAAACACAATAATTATCAATGTTATATTCAGGCAAGTTAATCTTTTGAACCAGATCTACCTTTTTCTGCAAGTCACTGTCTTGCTTCTGTGCTTGCTTGATTCTGTCTGATAGAGAAGATTTAATTGATTCCTGAAACAAAACAGAAGAACATCCTACTCCAAAAACTTCTATGACAAAGTTCATAAAATCCTTAACCAAAGGATCACGTTCCAAACACAACATTGTTAATGAAGCATTACTTTTTCGACTCAAAGCATCAGCCACTTTATTTTCTTTTCCCAGATGGTAATGAATTGTACAGTCATAATCCATGATTAATTCCAGCCATCTCCTCTGTCTCACGTTCAACTCTTTCTGAGTGAATATATACTTTATACTTTTCCGATCAGTATATATTTCACACTTTACTCCATACAAATGATGCCTCCAAATTTTTATAGCATAAACAACAGCAGCTAATTCCAAATCATGTGTAGGGTAATTTACCTCATTAATTTTCAACTAGCGTGAAGCATATCCAATTACCTGATAATTCTTCATAAGGATATAACCAAGTCCTTTCAATGAAGCATCACTGTAGATAAAAAACTCACCATTCCTGGAAGGAAGTGACAAAACTGGATCATTCACCAATATTCTTTTCAACTCTTGAAAACAATCATCAAATTCTTTAGTCCATATAAACTTAACACCCTTCTGAGTTTGCATAGTCCTTGGACTAGATAACTATGAAATATTTTCAACAAACCTTCGGTAGTAACCTACCAAACCCAGAAAACTATGGATCTCGGTTACCTTTGTGGGTCTTGGCCATTCTTCAACAACTTTTGTTTTAGCAGGATCAACAGTTATGCCATTTTTTGAAACAATGTGACCAAGGAAAAAAAATTGTTGAAACCAAAACTCACACTTGCTAAATTTTCCATACAATTTATTTTCTTATAACGTTTTCAAGATAACCCTCAAATGAATTTCATGCTCCTATTTCATTTTAGAAAACACCAAAATATCGTCAATAAAAACAACCAACATTTTTCACCTGAGTCAACTGAGCCATCAATGCAACAAACTGTTTAGTTCTGATTCTGACCGTCTCAGGATACTGATTTAAAAGGTCATTTCCCTCTGTATGCCTTCCTAGAAAAGCTTCTTTGTTTCCTCTATGAAAAAACATTCTTAACATTGAAATACCTTGGGTGAAGCAACATGGTAATCTATAAATGATATATCATTTCAATCATACCACAAATTAATTTATAATTTATGAATTTTCTAACTCTTAATGTTGTCTAAACAGCCTCTGATACAAACAATAAGGCCCTTTCCTTAAACCTTACTTAATATTGAATTAAATGAATAATTCACATTGATGATCTTTTCATGGTTTAGAGTTTTAGATAATTAGGACATAACTATTACATCTCAAAATATTACAAAGTAGAAACTTCTACTATGTTTCCATAAAATAAAAACTCTTAAAAGGAAACATGTCTAGTTCCATGTTTTAGATAGCATGACTTTCCCTTGACCCCATCCTTGACCCTATTCCACATTATGTCCTGTGAAAAACATTTCAAAAAAACATGGGGTGAGCATAAAAAGATCAGTAAGGGATACACAAATAATGTAAACTATTAGTTTATCAAAACAACAAGTAAACCATGTATACTTTATCAAAGTAATACTTTTCACCTTTATGAAGAACTAAAAACTATTCACTGAGTAAAAGATCATTACTTACCCTTTTGTAACCAAAATATTACTATAAAACCCATATAAAAATCACATAACATATAAAGGTAACTTGGGACATAAACATACTTAAATGGAATAACCATACAGTCGACTTCTACACATATCACTTAATGGAATAGCCATACGGCCAACTTCCATACCCAATGCATTGGAGGTTATAACGTAACCACCTATCCTTGTATTCACGGCACCACCCATCATATGGTTTATCATGTAACCACCCATCAAATCTCCAAGTACCATTAAAAAATCATAAGACAGAAAACAAATATAATGGAAAGAAAACATTTCCACCCATTGATCACAATATATCACTTAAATAAATTGAAATAACAAATCCCCTATAAAAAACCCTTTTAAATACAAAGATACATAAAATTGTATATGGTATTTATTTCATTTTAAAAAACATTACGGCTTGTTGATGAATCCAAAGACCAAATAATACTCGCGGCGGCGGAAAAGGTCGTTGTCACCGTGTATGTTAAAAGAAACATTCCTTTTGGTCATTTTGTAAAATGATTCATAGAAAAAGATTCATTTTTGATAAAATTAAATTTCAAAGTCATTTATACACCGTATAAATCAAATCCTTGTATTTGAACAAAATATGCCTCAATCAAAGGAGATTGAGATGAAGTCCCATACCTCAGGTCCGACTTGACTCGATCATTATTTAACATCCTGAATAATAAACTTGAGTTAATTTATACTTTCTTAAGAACCTTTTTCAAATGAATTATTACTTTTATATCACTTATTACCATGTTATAAACATTATGTAATCATTTAAGTTAATAATTTTTGTTTTGTTGAAATTTGGTTCTTAAGTCGAAAGTGGACTTCTTACAATTACATGTTGTTTGTGTGGTCAAAGGTTTATTATATCCAAAATGATAGTCATGATTTGGATATCATATATATCATATATATCCAGAATAGTCATATATTTATAATATTACATAATAATTTAGAGGTAAGAAATGAAATGCACCGTTCATGGAGACAGTAAGCCATACGTACGCATGAACGCTACTTTCATTTCTATGTCATATTAATGGAATTAAAACTAAATGAGAGGTATGTATATTTTAATACCAGAATTATATTCATCATTTATATGTAACATACATAATATATAATAACTTTAAATCCATCCTTTATGCATCCCACATATGGAATTAACGAATCAAATCACTTTGAGGGGGCGGTAGTCTGCACTTCCTAAAATGAAGATATCGCATATACCCATAATGGAAGCCATAAAGGTATGACATAAATGAAAAATAAAGAATCTTAAGGAAGAAATAAACATATTATATATCATATATAAATATATTGACATCATAATTTCCACCTTTGAAGGTGTTGGAATAATATTGAACAATCATCGTTTCGTGAGGGAGAAATTGGCCATCCACAAAAACAGTATGTTCTTTAACCATTATATGTAGGTGTGTATAATTGTAGCACGAAATATTCTTATAAAAACATCCTAGTATATTGAATATACTGGAGTTGTTACAAAATAAATGAATAAAAATAGTTTAGGGGGTTGGAGAAGAAAAATAAAAAAAAGAACACAAGAAAAAACACTACCTTTAAAACGGGTATCTCTTTTTGATTTGAGATCAAAGGCTTCCTTGGGAAGACTTATGCCCAATGTAATGCATCAATGAGTACGATAGGGAAGTTTAGAGACAAAATGGGCAGGGGTTGGTGGAGCCAAAGGCTTTGGTAGTGTGGGTAAGGAGGTATAGGTGGGGGGCCTTTTATAAGAGGAGAGGAGGGGCACTCTTGGAATGTAAAGAAATGTTACTTTATTTTAAAATGAGTTTCGGATTTAAAAAGTCCCAAATTGATATATTTAGAGGATAAGGTGATAAGGGTTCTAAATATACAAATCCAATAGGTTTTTGACAATTTTAGGTCTTAGATTTTACATTATCTTTGCATATTATTTAAATTGTTAAATAATGAGTTAATCGCTGCATCATCATGGTGTCATAAATAATCTAATTTATTTAATGTCTAAAAATTAGAAAAAAAGATTCATGATGTAGGAAATCTTTTTAGATTTCTAATTAATATTTATAGTAAAACATATGACTTGTATAAACCCATTTAATTTTTTTTAGTCAAAAAACTCATGTTTGTGACATTTTAATTTTAACATTAAATATAAAGATATTAATGTCATTTTCCTACCGAATTAGCTCCATGGGGTCCCCAAGTTGACCCATGGATTTTCTTGGTCGTCCAGGAAACATCCAATAATCGTAGGACATGTGTAAAGTTCATTTCATATTATTAAAACATTATTTTTACCTTAAACTACACTAATTACCTCTAATCGCGATTAATAAACATAAAAGTTACTATTCACCAAAAAATTATTTTAATCCCCTCAAACCAAATTTTAATTCCTAATGACAACCATGTATGTCAGTTTTTTTGATATTCAAAACACAAAGGTGGTAAAATTTCATTTAAACGAAAAATCTGTTTTTTAAGTACCACTTAGTGGTTTCACTATTCATCAAAAATTGATGTTTTTCAGTAAAACACAAAAACTTCACCCTAAGCTATATTTTATATTCAGAATTCAAAAATAAAGTGTATTTTACGAAATTAAAAACATATAAGTTGCATTAATTAATTTAATAATTAACTCCCGATGTCAGAGCAAATAGCGTGTTTTTATGAAACAATAAGTATCAAAAGATTGACACTAGTTTAAGTCCGATTTCAAAGTGAAATTAATTCAACGAACACTATTGGGTTAAATGGTAAAAATATATATTAATTTCACATTAAAACCAATTCAAACGGTAATCTAATCATATAAATAAATTAGATTAAAAAGAGTTTTTGAATTAAAATACAACATTTTTCACTATTTATTAAAAAAATGAACTTTATCGAAAAAATACCAAAAATTTACCCAATGTAAATTTTGATGTCCCGATTATAAAGATGAATTTTATTTGGTCTAATAGAAAGTACAATAGTGGCCAAAACAATGTTTTAAGAAGGTTCTCCATGAAAAGGCGATAAGTCGACCTTTAGTGAAAATTAGAGTATATATGACTAAAATTGAATTCTTTTCATATTTTAAGCCTTTATCCTTTATTTTATAAATGTGAAAACTTTTAAACAACATATATAATCATATTTTACTTATTTATATTCATTCTTTCCAATACAATGGCTACGTGTTAACTACCATTTAAAATAATATTATTTTATTACTAGTATGCAATGTAAGATTTCAAAGAAACTCTTTGTTGCGTATCAGGTATGCTATCGAACATAGAAACCCATTTAAAGTAAAATTAATATTTAATTATTAAATATAAATAAATATGAGAATGTTTTATTCTTTATTTACCTGGGATGTTACAACTATATAACAATATAATATTTTCAAACTTTCTAAAAGATTCCCCCCTCCCCCTTATAAAAAGCAATCACTTCTAACCCATTCCTTACACTTGTCAAGCCCCTTGGATTATCCAAATTATTCCCAATTAATATTCCTATATCCCTATATTCATCCTAGGATCCTTCCACTATTTAGTAGGAATTTCAAGTTAACCATTTGATTCAACCCAACAGGAGTTACCCGATTTAAAGGTAACGTCTTCTCTTATGTTCTTTTCTATTATTTTACTTCTCCAGCCCCCTAAACACTTTTTTCCTTTTATTTTATAACAAAACCAGTATCCTTAATATACTAGGTTATTTTTATGAGATGTATTATGACTAAACGTTCACACGACTCCATCTATGGAATACGAACGTACTTTTTCTGAGGAGAACGAACTGCTACCTCACGAAACGATGATTGGTCAAATATCTCCACCCGCCTCTCAGGGTGGGAATTATGATGGAACTATATTTATATATGATATATATTATTTTTATGTTTTTGTATTCTTCTATATTTTTCATTTATATCATAACTTTATGGTTTCTGTAATGGGTAAATACGATAACTTCATTTGAGGAAGTGTGGACCACTGCCCCTCAAAGTGATATAACTCATTTATGACATTAGTGGGATGTATAAAGGATGGATTTAATGAAATTATAAATTAAATTATATTGGAATTATAATATACAAATATATAATTAATTTTTTATTCCATTAAAATAAAAAATAGGATTGAAAGTAGTGTTCATGCGTACGTACGGCTTACCGTCTCCATGAACAGTGCATCTCATTTCTAATATTCAAATGTTATTTACTATTATAAATACATTTATTTACCTGATATATATGATATATATGATACCTAAATAATTAATATCATTCGGGAGATAATTTAATTTCTACCAAATGTACAATTTATAATTATAATATGTTCATTTTGACTCATGTTCCAAACATCGACAAAATGCCAGATATGAACTCAAATAATTAACTAATTGTTATAGCAATGTAATAAGTGATATAAAAGAATAATATATTGGGAAAATTTTCATAATCAAGTAAAACATAACTTATGTTTATTATTCTGAAAATTAAATAATGAACAGGTCAATTCGGACACGAGGTAAGGGACTTCATCTCAATCTCCTTTCATTGAGGCATGTTTTGATAATACACACCTCCTAATAAAATGTATAATAAAACACTTTTACTTTTATTTTAATTCAAAGGGAATTTATTTTCTATTAATAATTTTACTAAAATACAAAAGGAATGTTTTTAATGTTTAGGGTGACAATGAACTCTTGAAAGGATTTCTTGTGATTTCAAATGAAATGTTATTAGTGAAATGTTTATATATGAAATATTTTAGGTGTTATGATTTTATAATTTTACATGGAAATTTCATGGGTGGTTATGTGATAAACCAAATTAAGGGTGGTGACATGATAAATAATTATGTGTGGTTAAATTATAACCTCAAATCAATTGGGTGTGGAAGTCGGCCATATGTCCATTCTATTTAGTGATATGTGTGGAAGTCGACAATATGGTTATTCCATTTATGTACGTTTATGTCCCAAGTTACCTATACACTTTATGTGTGCTTTCTATGGCTTTTATTGTAAAATTTTTGTTACAAATGGGTAATTAATGATCTCATTTTAATTAAAGAGTATTTACTACATTATAAAGGTTAATATTATTATATATGATAATGTATTAATGGTTTACTTGTTTTTTTTAAATTAAGGGTTTTATATCTTTGTGTGTCCCTGACCGAGATTTTTATGAATATCCCATGTTTTTGAAATGTTTTTCACAGTACATAAAGTGGAATAGGTGAAAGGATGGGATTAAGGAAAAGTCTTGTTTTCTAAAACATATTACTAGACAAGACTCCTTTTTCAATGATTTTTTATTTTATGAAAAAATGGATATTGATTAAAAGTTTCTACATGTTATATTCAAATAGTTATGTATATTTTCTGACATGTTTATCTAATTCTATAAAATTGAAAATATCCTCAATCTAAATTATTAACTTAATTAATGATTATTAAATGTTTAAGGCTGGGTCTTCACAATTTCTGATATTTTTTATGTCATTTTCTGATCCATTTTGGATCATTTGTTGTGTGGATGATGTTTGATGCATGTTTGACCTTTTGATTTGAATCTAGTGGTCCTGTTATTAGTTTCTTTCATTTGGGAGTTTTGTATTTCACATGAACCCAGTTTTATTAATTGAACTACTTTCCATCGTTTGAATTAAGTTATTTTTTTTTTATTTATGATCAATCATATATGGGTTATGATAAGTATGATAAATATTTTTTTAGTTTATCAACATTATTAAAAAATAACTATATATGCATTTCTTTTTGCATAGGTATAGAAAAATGGGATTATTTTAGAGTAGTTTTACTCTTTTTGTTGTGGGTAGTTTCAATATTTTCTATACTTCCACTTCTACAACTTTTTATAAGAGCTATTTCAATTACAATGGAAAGAAGAGGATGTTTTATGGGAGTCGTCTATAATGATTTTGGTAAGGGATTAGTATTATCAAATATTTTTTATGCAATTCCATATTATTGATTTTTAAGGATTTTAATTTATTTAAATTATTTTTTACACATCCAATTCTAATGGATTATTTTGATTGGTAATATTAAATTTTTTTTAAGACGTGCATATACATACAAGATATTAGTTTTTAGAAAAAATATTTGGTTTTCAAATATTTAGTTTTATTAATGACTTCAGTGTTCAAAGTTTATTTTGATTGAATTTTTGTCCTATAAAATATTTTTAATTTGTTGTATGGGATTATTTATGATTTATTTTGTGTCTTCAGTCCATCATAATTTTCTCAATGACATTTTGTTTATTTATCTCGATGTTATAAATAATTTTTTTTGGTTTTACAAAAGGATAGTTATTTTTGTAATATTTTCATTGTAATTTACATTGTTTTGTATGATATTTCTTAAAATAAATATTTTTAGATTATATGTATTTTATCCAAACTATATTTATATCTAGTTTAGTGTAATGAATATAATTCTATTTAATTTTCATGAAAAATCATGATTTGTTTTAAAAAGAAAATTAAATTATTTCTACTCCAAGATTGTTTATTGTTTTCATTAAATATAAATCATCTTGTTTGTATTATTTGAGATATTTTTACAAGTTTGAGTAAACTGTTTTGAGATTTATTGAAAAGTATAATTATTTTAAATTTATGATTTTTTTTGTAATTCAAATATATTTAGGAAAGGTCATCGCATATAAAATCATGTGAAGAATATATATATATATATATATATATTAATATACATATATACACATATATATATACGTAGATATATATATATACGTATATATATACATATATATAAATTGGTTTAAGTATATAATTATTTTAAAAATTAAATACTTAATTTACAAAACTAAATGTTCAAGTATAAATATATATATAAATTAAAAATATAATAATTATTCAAGTATATATAAAAATTATACTTGGTATAATTATTCCAGTATATAATTGTTTAAGTATATAATTATTTATAATAAATTACTAACCATGTATTAATTCACATATGAATTTATAAATTAAGAATGTCATAATTTTATCATGTTCTTGACATAAAGATCAATATTATTGTCATACATCGATTAATTTTTTATTATGAAATTTATACATTAATATATATATACTCTTTAAAGTTATGTTCTTTAAAACTTATGTGCATATAAATATATATATCCATGAAAGGATGATGTTATTTTCTAGAGAAATTCTTTGATGATTTTTGTGCATTACACATAATTATCTGTTGCTAATGAATAATTGTAAGAAATCAAAATTATATGTTTTCTATTTTTATTGGTGTATCCCAACATATCAATTTTTTCAGGCATAAAAGGAATTTTACAAATATGTCTTTGAAATTTCAAGTCTGTGGATGTTGATTAATATTCTATGAGATTATTTAAAGTCATGTATCTTGAGATTTAATCTTATCGAATCGAATGTGTAATTTTCAATAAAGTTTAGTATTTATATATATATAATTGAAATTTTTTGTTCCATGAATGATTATAAATATATTTTCAATGTTAAAACATGAGTGAATATTATATGTATATAATGAAAGATAAGATAAATTTTTTTATAAAAAACATTACTCAAACGTCGTAAATACAATATGGAATTGGGTTATGCATCCTTTCATCAAGTGGTTAGCCCCATGATAGCCTTAAGTTTTACTAGTGGCCTTATTGTTTTTTAAGGGATTTCATGAAAATTTCAACTGAATCACAGGATTAGTTAAAAATAATTTTTAATGTATAACTATTTTTCAAAGCATAAGTGTAATTTGTAATAGAAGTATTACAAATGTATTTATAATTAATTTTTTTAAATTTATTATCAAATATATATTTTTAATGGTATTTATTAAAGGTTTTCAAAACTTCTTACTAGGAAATTGATTTCTCACCATTTTATTTTAAAATATTTTTTCACATGTATATTCGGTGATAATCGTAGATGTCATTGCTTTTGGAGTTAGCATGAGCGAAAGTTTTGTTAATAGTAATTTTATTTGTTTCAAATCTGATAAATGTGATGTTTTCTCAATTCCTCCTGAACCTAAATTGGTAAAAGGTCCTCGTTTGTTTAAAGTATTGGGTAATTGTTCAGTTTATTTTATAAATAACATCATTTAAGCCTTGAGACTAGAAGGGCGGGCTCGAGTTGTTATAATTGGTATTAGATTAATGGTCTAGAAAACTTTGGAGATTAGATGTTGTCCTTTGTAGAAAATAATTCTACATGTTATAATTTTCATTAGTTAATTAAGATCCCTTAAAAATTATTTAATTCAGAAGAAGAAAATTCTGAATATTCATTTGTCCGACGAAAGAATTTTAATAGCGCAATTCATTTAAGGGGGGAAGAATGTAACACCTGAAATATTATATACATGACATATTTATTTTACTATAATTTTTTAATTCAGTGTTATTTTTAATAAATAAAAATTGTGAATGAATGGAATCTGGAAATAAAATTATATTTAATTTTTGTATTATTAATGTGATTTAATATAAATTTTTTTTATAAATTTAAAACAATCTTGGTTAATAAAATGAATTAAATATA
The DNA here is from genome assembly GCA_963277665.1 of Viscum album. Classification (NCBI taxonomy): domain Eukaryota; kingdom Viridiplantae; phylum Streptophyta; class Magnoliopsida; order Santalales; family Viscaceae; genus Viscum; species Viscum album. The sequence continues at coordinate 1,437,000,908 of OY728153.1, read as the reverse complement.
TTTTTGGTTAAAAAAATTATTATTGTGTTTAATATATATAATGGTATGATTGTTTTTAGAATATAATTAATTTTAATATATATACTTATTAATTTAAGTTTTATGTTATTATTTTAGTTTCTAGATTAAATATAATAAATAAAAAATTATAATGAATTAAGAAAGTAAATAAATAAATGTATATAAGTCTGGAAATGAGTTAAAAACAATATAAGGGTAAAAAACAAAGTGAATCAAGTGTTAATCGGGTTGGGGTTTCGGGAGAGTTCGATCCCAGTGAGACCGAGCAACAATTTCGAGGACGGATGTGTGTGAGAAGAATTCAATGCCAATGTAGTCGATGTTGAGGATTGGGGTGTCATCTGATTCATCCGGTGTTCATCTAAGTGATGTTTCCGAGCTCAGGAGGCCAGACCGATTGGGATTTGAGACTGATCGAGGTCTGAGTTTTGTCACGTGAGAGGAGTGTTGAAGCACAGGTTGAGGTCGAAATGTCCAATCTATATATCTAATCTACGGATGAAATGATGATCCATCTTATCCTTCTTCCTGGTTTGTTTCATTTACATCTACAATTTGGTATACCAATCAATATTTAGATTCATTTTTTTAGAAGTCAATTTGTCGTGTTTTTGGATTTTTCCACCTATGTATGACATTTTGTTTTTTTTCTCAATGTTGTTGTATTTTAAAAAATTGGTCATTATCCAGTATTATATATGATATTTTTTTATGACTTTTTTTGATCTGTTTTTGATAATTTTCTATGTAGATGTAGTTTGATGCATGTTTAACAATTTTCTTTGAAACTAGTTGTACTGTTATCAGTTGCTTTCATTTTGTAATTTTGTATTTTACATGACACTATTTATATTAATTGAAATACTTTGCATCATTTGAATTTAGTCTGTTTTTTCAATTTATTATTAGTTGTATATGGGTTATGATAAGTATGATAAATATTTTTTTGTTTTATCGACATTACCACAAACTACTATATAAGCAGTGATTATTGCACAGGCATAGAAAAAGGGGAGTCTTTGAGAGTAGTTTTACTCTTTTTCATTTAGGGTAGTTTCAATATTTTCTATTTTTCCACTTCTAATAGTTTTTATGAGATCTATTGCAATTGTAGTAGGAAGAATAAGATGTTTTATGGGAGAAATCTACAATGATTTTGGTAAGGAATTACTTATTTTCAAATACTTTATATGCAATTAAATATTTTTTTAAGGGTTATCATTTATTTAAATTATTGTTTACATTTCTGATGCTAAGGGATTATTTTTCAAGATAAAATTATATTTGTTTTAATATGCTCATATACAAACATGACATTAGTTTTCATAGAAAATATTTTTTTATAAATTATTTTGTTTTATTAATGAATTCTATGTCAAATGTTTATTTTGATGGTGATTTTGTTCTTTAGAATATATTTAATTTCTCGTAAGGGATTATTTATGATTTATTTTGTGTATTCAGTCCTTCATAATTTTCTGTAAAGCATTTTGTTTTTTTATCTCAACATTATAATTTTTTTCTGGTTTTGTTGGGGGATTATTATTTTTCAAATATTTTCCATGATAGTTCCATTTTGGGTAAGAGATTTCTTCAAATAAATATTTCAAGATTATTTTAAATTTATCAAAACTATTTTTAAATCTATTTTATTGTAAATAATATAATGCTGTATAATTTTTATTATAAATCATGAATTTTATTAGCAAAGAAAATTATTTCTACTCCAAGATTGTTTATTTTTTTATGTAAATAGAAATCAGCATGTTTGCATGCTTTGAAATATTTTGATAAATTTTAGTAAATTGTTTTGTGATTTGTAGAACAAATTAAATAATTTAAATTTATGATTTTATTTTTATAAATAAAATTTATTATGGAAAGGTCATATCATATAAAATCAAGTGAAGAATACATATACACACATATATATATATATATATAATTATATAAACATATATATAGATATATATTCATATATATATACATATATATACATATCTATAATTTTTGAAGTATATAATTGTTATAAAAATCTAGTACTTAATTTATAAAAATAACTGTTCTATATATATATATATAAATTAAGAATGTCAAAAATTTTCAAGTATATATATAAATTATACTTGGTATAATTTTTCTATTATATAATTGTACACGTATATAAATGTTTTAAAAAAATTATTAACAAAATATTAATTCTCATAAGAATTTATAAATTCAAAATGTCATATTTTTATGATGTGCATGACATATAAAAATTTAAATTATAGCCATACATCAATGATTTTGTTATTTTTAGTTTTATACATTAATATATATATGTACTTCATAAAGTCATGTTCCTCAATTCTTAAGTGCATATACATTTATATATCCCTTAAAGTGTGATGGTATTTTGTAATGATATGCTTTGATGATTTTTTTCAGAACATATAATTATCTATTGCTAATGATTAATTAAATGATGAAAAAATTATATGTTCTCTATAGTTATTAGTTTATACAATCATTCCATATTTTTCTCATGCATCAAAGGAATTTAACAAATATGTCTTTGAATTTTATAGTGCATCGATGATGATTAATCTTTCATGTGATTATGAAAATACATGTATCATGAGATTTGATCATACCATGTCTAATATGTAATTTTTAGAAAATATTAGTATTTATATATTTATAAATAAAATTTTAAATCATTATTACAAGATTTATTAAAAATATATTTTCAAAGCTAAAATAGGAGTGAAATTTATATATATATAAAGGAACTGAAGACAAAAAATTTAATTATGAAAACAGTTTCTAAATATTTATAAACAAAATAGGTAATTAGATAATAAATCCATCCCTCAAGTGGGTAGCCCAAGATAGCCTTCAATGTTTTGAGTGGCCATAGTTGTCTTGTTTTTTAAGGTCTTGCTTAACATTTCCAACAAAATCACTGTATTACTTTAAAATCGTTTTGGAAGTATAATTATTTTTCAAAGAATTATTTTATTTTCTAACATTTGTTTTTCAAATATATTTCTAATAATATTTTTCAAATTTATTATCAAAAATATATTTTTAATTGGATATATAAAAGGTTTCCAAAACCTCTTTCTAGGAAATTGAATGCTCACCCATTTATTTTATAATTTTTTTTACAGGTATCTTGGGAGATATTCATATATGTCCTCGCTTTTCGATTTAGTGCGAGCAGGATTACATGGAATGTTATCTCTTTAAAGTAATTCAATAGCTAGCGCTACACGTAACACCGAGTTCGAGTGCACCACGACTTACCAATCTAGCTGTTTAAAAAGTGGTTATGTATAGTATAAACTTAATTTTAAATTTTATATACACCATGTATTATTAACATCAATATTATGTGTCTTTTTACATAATATAAGAACAAATTCAATTATATAGATAAAAGAAGTGTTTTCCAAAAATTGAAATTTTATTCCCTTTTAATGGTTAACCCTTCCTAAATCCAATATTAGACATTTTTATATATTCAATTTGACAAAATAAACATCTTCATTAAAATAGAGACATAAAAATTTAGTTTGGATAAATTTTTGGGGTTTTTCTTGATAACTTTCATATTTTGATGAATAATGAAAATACTAAATTTTAATTGAATAAAAATTTCATAATAAAAAAATTATAGTGTTAAATTATAGATTTGAATGGTTTTGATTTATAATTAGATTATATTTTGATCATTTAATAAAATTTTGGTTACTGTAAGTACTTTTACAATAAAATTGGACGTAAAAACGTTCTAATCTTTTAATGTTTTTTACATGTCAAAAACCTGCTTTCTGGTTTTTACAACGATAATTAATTTTAAATGAATTTATTCAACTTATATTTTTTTCATTCGGTAAAATAGAAATCGTTTTTAAATTTGAAATATCAAAATTATATTCGGGTTATTATTTGGTATTTTTCTAAAAGAATTCATTTTTTTATGAATAGTGAAAAAGAATGCATAGTACATAAAATCTGTCTTTTTCATTTAAAGAAACATTATATAATTAAAAAGTTATCTTCAAATAGATACATAATAAATATATTAGTACATTTTAATTCATTGGAGGCATTTTAAAATAATTTTACATATATAAAATTTTATTAAACCATGTTAACATCTTTTTACCCACCTTCTAGGAACATTTACTAACCTTCTAGTCACATTTGCAAATTTTTATAAAACGCAATTTTACCAATTCTATAAATTTAATTTCAAAACAACAAGACAAACGTTTTATATTATTATGTAAAATGTTGTTCAAAATGATGAAAATAATTTTTGTCAATTGTTTCTTTTTATTTTTATTTACCACGATTAAAAGAAAATAGGTTAATTAAAAGAAAAAAATTATAATAAGCCCCTTCCTCCTACCATATTACCCTTTGCGAGCGATGACCTAGGTTCCGATGATGGAGGTCATGGATCCCCCCTCCCCATCGGAGGGGGGAGTTCCTTTCTCTTTTTCTTCTCCACAGAAGCGTCTCCCTCCTTTCCTCCCCATCTCTAATCCAAAATTTCTTCCTATATTCCCTCGAAACTCGATTTTCCCTGAAGATTCATATTTGTACTGTGGTTCACCTCATCTTTCTTTATTGCCATCAGAGTTCAACAGTTCCACTAGCCTCTTCAATCTAGCTCTAGTGGCTCATTTTCATCATCAACGCCCTTTGATTGATGCGTTTGACTGCTTTGTCTTTGATTATTGTGGTTTGTGCGACCGTGCAGTTTTCTGGCTTCTTGATCGAAGGTATATTATGATACGGTTTGGATAGATGGAATACCTCATCACTGCTTGGTCCTCTACACCTCGACGATGTGATGGATTCTTCTTCTATTTTCATAGATGGAACTTCGATTTCCATATGCAGAGGGATAATCCGACCTTGCCATTTTGGGTATTTTTTCCTGCTCTCCTGCTTCCCTTCCAAAACCCTTCGATTTTATGCAAGCTTGGGAATATGGTTGGTCGATATTTGTGTTTGGATTCCAAAACTGAAGCTTTGTGTCTTCCTTTTTTCACTCGTATTTTTGTGGAGGTGGACGTATCCAATCCATTGGTGGATTTGGTGTGGATTATTGATGGACATGAATTTCGATGGAGGAAGGTGGTTAAGTTTGAATCATGGTTGGATTTTTGTACATCTTGCAATGAACTTGGACATTTAGCATTGATTTACTGTAGTGGATCTCTGAATAAGAAGGTAATGGAGCTGCAGTTTGATAAATTTGGCCTTAGTGATGGTGTTGTTTTGGATCATCTGATGCTGCTTGAGATGGACTCCCTTGAGGCACCAGTGCAAAAAAATGCCTTTGGGGTTACCTCATGAACCGAAGGTCTGTGATGTTTTTGCCAAGCTAAAGCGGGATCTGAGGGATATCTCTTTTCTTTGTATGAGTCAGGGATTGAGGGGAGCTGATAATGGAATTTACAATGGTTCTGAGGTTTCTCATGAGGCTGTCATGGATGTGCATGATACTCCTCTGGTGATTGAGAGCTCTCCTATAGTGACAGGCCCTCAAAAGGAGGATGAAATTTGGGATATGCAGGTGGCGTCAGATGGACAGGTTGGGGAAGCATTGTAGGGGAAGCAGGTCTTAGGTTCTTCTAGTGTCACAGGTGTGCATGGGTCCAATGATGCGGCCATTTCTATTCTAGACACAGTGGAAATTGCTGATATGGTGATCCCAGAAGTTGAGTTTTCTGAGAATAATGATATAGTGAGGGACAACCATGTTAAGGGTGTGCAAGGAGGTGATTTGCTGGATGAAAATTTTGGGTGGGTGCAGGATTCAATTGGGTTGTAGACACATCTTGAGATGTAGACAGATCAAATTGAACTTAGCAATAGGTTTGCAGGTCCATTTAATGAAGAAGTGGAACCGATCTCGGATCTGGTTGTATTGCCAATTTCTCAAGCTGCCTCGTCTCCTAGCCGGATGTTGATTGAATCTACTGATGAACTGGATGAAAGTAGGCTTCCAATTTTGGGGAAGAAGTTTACTCAAAGTGACATTAAGAATGGCAAGTTGCAAGATCATGGGGTTCATGATGGTTACTTGAAGGTTCATATCCTAGGAAACTGGGGGGATATCTCTAATAGTGAAAAGGAGAATGCTGGAGGCAAGGTGTGGACCTCTTACAGTGCCATTATTCAAGGAGGCAAGAAGATTTTGTCAGGGGTGAAAGAAGATATGAACGCTCCTCCAAAAATAAGGCAAAGGAAAGACTATTCTAAAATGCCGAAGCTAATGCCCACCAGGTCCTCTGTCAGTAAAGGGAAAGGTGCGCAAGCCTCTGATGAGTTTTTATATTTGGAAAATTTAAATCTCAGAAGGAAGTATGTTAAGATATTGAAGCAGTAAGATAGCTCGGAATGTGAGTCATCCACTGCGGATGAAGCAAACAGTTATGGAGTTTGGGACGGGTATGGATCTTATGATATGTAGTTGTTTTTTATGTTCTATGTTGCTTGCACGCTGTACTTTTCCATTATTTTAATAAATTGTCGGAGACTTTGCCTCTGACTAAGATTTCTGGTAATATTATAATAATATAAACTTACCCCAAAACATGTCCTAATTATTTTGTATAATTGTTTTAGAACAAAATAAACCTTATGACAAAAATATATTCCTTTTAGCAACTTTGGTTAGATTAGGAAATTTATTATATTTTATTTAAAAGAGTTAAAAGTATTAAATACAAATTTTAATAACTAAACCATTTTTAATATAGGGTTATACTAAAGATAAACTCAACTATAAGTATTATTTAGAAATTTAAAAATCATTCCTACATTACTGTATTTTATTTATAATTTCTAGACTTTAAATAATAAAATTTATTTATGACACAATGATGATGTAGTAATTAAATTATTAAAGAAATTATCCAATAAATAGTTTTAAAAATATTTAAATAAATCTAATTTGAAATTTTTGATTCTATAAACTAATTTTAAAGGTGAATATGAAATTTTAGGACAAATTGAAATTATTTTTTTGATGTAGTAATGTTTTTATTGGTTTCACAAAAACAAAAAACTAAATAGTGTCAAAATTTACCTAAATGAGTGTTTAAAAGAATTCTAATTTATTAAATAATATAACATTAATAAAAATCTAATATTCTTCCAAAAAAATATTTATAATGGTAGATATTTAAATAATTAACCACTTGAGGTTATCTTAATTTTTATTTCTTTTTTATTAATGTTTTAAAATAAAAATACAAGAAGACATGGTAAAAGTTAAACTATTTAACTTAGAGTTAAATATTAATGATAAGGTTAATATGATGACATATACTTGTGTTAAACCTATTGGTTGAGATTATTTCGAACCATACCCACTTTATCCTTGAAATAAATCAGTTTTTGAGATATTATAACACGAAAATTATTTTATAATAAATTAATATTTCAGGCACTTCATAAAGTTCCCCTCACATCTCTTATAAAAGTGTATTTACCATTTTCAAATATTGATACCTCCAAATTCATTTTTCTGGGCCAAAACCTACTAAAATATCCTTCCAAATACCCTCATCTCTATCTAGAGGCCTTAATTTGATCAGAAATCCAACCTATGGAGCCTGATTGTTCAAATAAAGTTGAAATACTCGAAGAGAAGGTAATTATTTCATGACCTCATTCAATGTGCCTTTATTCTTCCACATCATATTTGTTTGTTGTTTCCATACCAAAATTATAAATCTAGTACCTTCAATATACATTTATGTTATTATAAATATGTTATAACCATATTTATTATCTTATCCAACCTATTAATGAATAATTCACCATGCGTGGGTAGGTACGGTTTACCATCTCCATGTTGTTGTGTACTTTGTTTTTCAACACTTCATTATTTGGATTGATATAATATTGAGTATACTTGATGTAAATAATAAAAATAAAATAATAATGATTATGTATATATAATATACTATCCAATTACATATGATTTCAACATCAATAGAATGATATCGTTGCACATGAGTACGTACAGTTTACCATCTCCACGACGCGATGAGATTCATTTCCACATTCACCATTCAACGATGATTATAAAAATATATATTATTAATAAGTATGTAATATATGACCTAAAAATGATACTGGAAATATATATGTGTAGGTGTGTGTGTTTTTTTCTTTATGTATTTACATATATCTCATTCACTTACTTCTGTTCTATACATTTTGAAAATGGAAACAATGTTTATTCGTACATATGGCCTACCGTCTCCATAAATAGTGTCTCCAATTTCATATATATATCCATTATAGATATTTATATTCTGAATATATATGATACAAAAATTATTTTTTATCTTCTAGAATCAATTAAATCACGATATATGAGACACGATCAAGAATAACTAGTTAAAATATGAATGATAATGAAGGTGATTATTACCAGAAATATAATTTTAATATAGAAATAATTATTCAATGGGTGGTATAATGTTATAAATGAATCAAGTATTATATCATAAATAAGAATATGGGTTTTTTATAATTTAATAAAATACAATGGTCATTATATAGGAAGTTAAATGTACCCTCGATCAAAGGAAAGTACAAGGTAAGGGTTAATTTCTCAATCTCATTATTATTCAAGATTGTTTTTTCGTAAGTTGTTACTAGGAAATATTTATTTTCCATGCCCATGAATCAAAAATTATTTTTTCAAAAGGATTTTATTTAAGGGACTATTTAACAAAAAAATCATTTTAAATGGTTTAAATATTTACCCTTCTAAAACATTCTCATTAATGTCCATGTTTTGAAAATGATTTTATGGATTTATTAACGTGGAAATGATTGTTTAAAAGTTATAATTTCATTCAAAATACTCAAAGCGGTATGAGACTAATTGATTCAAAAATATCATATAATTGAATTTATAAATTCTGCGACTTTTAAATGATTTCTAGAAAAAGGGGTATTTCTCACAAAATTTTTTGCCGATCATTTTCAACTATATCAACATCCTTAACTGGATATTATTCTTTATTGAGGTTGGTTTGTTATAATAAAATTTTTTATATTGTATTGATTAAGTTATGATATTTTTGATTATGGATGTTATATTTTTATACCATTCATGGTTTATGGTTAAAGTATTTACATTTTGTATGCTAGTTTTTATACAAATTTTTTCATTATGATTCAACATTTTCATATGAGGAATGCATTGGATTTAGTAAGTGACTGGTGGAGCCCACTATATATACTCAATGAATCAGTTTGTATAATGAGAAAAATTATTGTCTTGGCACAAGGCCTTGCAAAAAATTATTCTTTGTAGTTTTGGAATGCGGCCTTGACTATGTGGTTATGATGTCTGACATTATATATTCCCTCGTTATGAAATTAGTTATTACATGGGATTATTCGATTAGTATAATATCCATGTTCCTGTAGATATGTTATTTTTTTACTAATTTATAGAATATTATGTTCATGTTTATTTTTTAAAAAGATTTTATTTTTATTATACATATTACTCTAAAAGATTATAGCTTGAGTTAAGTTATTTACCATTTCTGATCAATTGAGATCAACCCTTTCTTATGTTTTATTTTCCTAGGAATCCAAGAATTGTATTATGATTGATATGATAGGTTAATAAAAGGGAATAATGTCATTCTCAAAATATTATTCATGTTGTGTTGTATTTTAGAATGTGTAATGTAATGTTCATGTATGTAATCTATTTTCCAAGACTGCTAAAATAATCGGCCCATCGAGACATGATTCCTTATAATCATGCCAATGTATTAAAATAATGCACCAGCTCCGAGATTCTAGGGTCGGGGAATTACACATAACCTGGGTAAGTGGAAACAAATGAAATTGTGATATGAGATTACTAGTAATGGAAAACATAGTTGATATTAGTCAATGAACATAAGTGATCAAATGATAAGAAAACGGTTTTGATAACACGGTAAAAACATATGAAATTTATTCGCAGTCATAGAGAGATAATTGTTAATGGGTTTTTCAATTATCCTTTTTTATAAAAAAAAATACATAAGTGTAAAGAGTATATAATCATAATTAATCATTCATGAGCCATAAGAACTTATGACTAGAATAAGAAAACCAATCAGGGCATACACGAAATCATAGAAAAAACTCTTCTTTGTCGAGGCTATCTTGAAAGAATATAATTCTACATATATTCCCACATTGTATTGGTTTCAATACATATTTCATCATTTCATTATTAAATTCCCTAATTCAATATAATCAATTTGGTCCATTTCATTTTCGGAACTGCGTTCAATACACATTTCAGTTAATACTGTCTCATGTGATATCATTTTATGCCAACTTCATTATGGGGATATATAATTTTGATCTCATCCATAACATAATGTAAACCATACAAAAATGTTCCATAATATCATAAAGACGTTCATAAAAAAAATCCATGGATGATAAACAATTATTAAAAATATTTATTATAATATAATTAACTTGTGGGATTTACAAGGATTGAATGAATAATCATTCAAAAAAATAATCAAAAGCCATCAGAATAAATATATGAAATTCCGTAATAATATTGTTTCCTTGATGATGTGTAAAAATACATAAAACATGTTAACATAAATGAAAATTCCATTTATAAAATCATTTAATTTTTTTTAAATTAAATATAAGAAATCAGTTTTTTATTTGAAATGTTCTATAAAAATTAATCATTTGAAAATTGGAATATGATTCTCTTTTTCAAATATTATAATCTTTTAAAATAATATTCATAGATAAAGAAGGATATTTTTAAATGAAAATTAACTTATATTGTATTCGTTAAAATAGAATACTCTTTCATTAATTATTCAAAAAATCACTAATTATTTGTTCATAAATTTTTAAAAAGATTAAATTTTAATTTTTAAAATACATTTTATTTTTTCTCAGGAACATTTTAAAATATTTCCAATAAATGTAAAAGCTTAAATATGATATTTATCATCATGGATATGAAATAAAAATAATATCAACCCCAAAAAAATAAATATGGTATAATTTTCTTAAAATTTATATTGATCATTTTATGTACAAAATATAATATGATTGAATGAAAATATAAACACCCCGAAAGAACCATATCTTATGAAAATATATATTGTTTAAAATATAAGATTTATATAATTTCCCTATGTTTAAATTTAATATAGACAATGTTAATAATAAATGAGATTGTAACATAATCACTTATAACTTTTGTAAATATTGAATCATAAAGATAATTTATGAAATAACATCAAATAGAAATTTAAATTCCATATTTATAAAATTATTCATGATATAATATACCAAAGGGTCAGTATATTCATCATATAAACACAAATAGCATCATAACATGAATCATGTCTCAAAGATACAATATTATGAATAAGAACCCTTTCCTTAAGTATCATCATTCATTGAATGAATAAAAAAGAAATATATAATGAATTTTTATTTATTATACATTTATTAAATAAACATATTCATTTATATCATATTATTTATCATTTCCATAACATTTATAATTACCCTTATATTAATAATACATCGTTACCATCATTATTTTGGTTACACTGTAACTTTTTTCCATTAATTAATTACTTTTATGGTTTCATTACATTCAACTGTATCATGATTTTATAATAAATATTTTATCAATTATTTCATATATATCATATTTATTGATTATATCGAGCTTTATGATTATCCATATAGGATAGTGATTAAAAATTATTCATATCAGTTCATGGATATGGTAGTTCGTATGTATGCACGGGAATTGTTTCCATTTTTAATTAGTTCTAATTAAAGAAATAAAAAAAATAAAACATTATAAAATAATAATTATAAAAAATTATCATTTATATTTTAAAAAATCATTATGACCATTCTTGTAATAAAGAAATCCAACAGGAATGGGATCGCTTCATTGGTGTGTTAGTCCTCATGTACACACAGGTGATGCTATTTTTTTCAAAGAATGGAAAGATAACATGTTTGATTATATATAATAATAAATTGATATTAATTAATTTATAATCATCATATATAAACATTAATTCAATTTATATAACCATCCATGACAGATAGTGATGAAGAAAGAAACAAATAACTTCGTGGGGAGTTGGTAGTCCAAATATATGCATGAGGGATGTCTCTATTTCCTATAAGATGATAAAAGAGATAAAAATGTGGTGTAACATAACCATAATAAAAATTATTTGTATTATATTTATAGATATTATTATAATATAAAACTTTTGATATGATTTAAGGATTTAGAAGAAGAAATAAACATGAATGAAATCATTTATGTTTTATACATATTCATTGAAAAATCTACTCTATCATACTCCAAAAAACATCTAGGACAATATTTTTATGATACTAGGTCAATTATGTCATAGTGTTTCTTCGTTTAATGTTTTTTATACATATATTGGTTGATATAATGGTCCCAATGGGCGTAGATAAGTACTAAGTTATTTTTACATTTTATAGACGAGGGGAGTTGAAAACTTATAATAATACTTAACATTTAAATAATATAACATTATTATTCATGTCCATGTGGCACTTAGATAATTCCAATTTAAATATAAATTTATAATTTCCTAAAAACACACATATAATAATAATAATTAATATGAGATTTTGTGACCTTATCCCAAGTTGTTTGCCTCAATTAACATGGATTTCCTTTTACCATACTTACAACATTTTTACCAATATTACTATTTATAATTGCTAAAAATGAAATTAAATTAACTATTAAATTTCTAATAGATGGTTATAGAAAATAAATAATTTTTCTAATATATTTTTAGAAGGTGTGGAAATTAATTTTATAATAAGTGTATGAAATGCAATGAAAACTATTTTTAGAAAAAAAAATTAAGCATAATTTTGATATTACACAAAAAAATTAAAATGTTGATTCTTATTGAATTAATTATATATTATTTATTAAAACTATACTAATATTAAATTAATATTTAATCCATAAAATAATTATACTTTAAAATTATATGGTTTAATGAAATGAAACTGTAGTTTTGTAAACAAAATGTCATTTTTGAATATTTACTAAAAATTCAACCATATTTAAACAACCCTATAAATTACCCTAAGATAATTTTTAGATGATTAATTATAATATAATGTCATTTTTCAGAATTTATTAATTTAAATTTATAAATTAATTATAATAACTATGCTCAAAATAAAATAAAAACTAATTTAAAGAAACTACATTTGGAAGGAAAAATGACTTTACTCTCATTCTAAGACTAATAACCATAATATTTTTATATTATTGATTTTTTATATATTTAAAAAAATAAAATCATTATAATCTTTTATCAATAGTGATGAATTGAATATATTAATTTCAAAATAAATTTTATACAAAAAAAAGTTTTATGAAAATATTATCTTATACCTTCAAACGATTTTGTCTTATATTATTACAAAATGATAATAAATATAAAATTAATTATTAATTTAAATAATGAAAAAAATTCTTTATATATTTTAACAATATAAATTGGATCACCAAAACTAATTATTTGATGTAAATAATGTTGTTGAACATTTGAAATTTTGTGAAGAAATATATATTCAAAAGGCATGGTGGATAACATTCTACCACCCCTATAAAAATTTCACAATCACTATTATATTACTATAATATAGAAAACAATAATGATTATTTTTCCACATCACATTATTGAGTCCTGTAATAGATTCCTAGAATTTATTGTTTCTCCAAAAACTTGTGACCAGGTGAGTTTTTTGTTCTGCCACACATTCTTTATTCAATTTTGAATATCCATCAGTTGGTCCTCATAAGAAGTATCATTCTCAACATATATAAACATTGAGTATAGTAAATATAAAATATCAAGTATTTAATTTCTAAAAATTGATACTAGAACGATTTCATGACCTTTAGAGAGGTTATATGTAAGAGATGAGTAGTAACAACCATCCTAATGTGATCATGGATTTTAAAGGGGATGGCCTAAAAAGATACTAAATTATACTTATTTTCATAGATCATCAACTTATTTCATGGATGTATTAATTTGAATAACTTATCAGTAAATATCTTCCCATTACGTCATTGTTGATTTTAATCGTAACTCTTTTCTCGAAACTTATTTTCCCTGATGTGATATTAAATTTATTTAAAATTTACTTCAATTTCCATATCAATCTCAAGTCATTGTAGCATTCATTTTGAAACATCATCATAGAACACTAGAGTTGTACACATACTTCTTTAGAGGTCTTTATATGTATTAATTTGAATTCTCAGTTGAATGCTATTATTTTATTGAAATTTTACACGATTAAGGTGTTAATATAATCACCATTAAATTTTCTAGAGCAAGTTCATTTCATAACTTCTAGGGATTTAATAGTCATATTTGATTGACAATGTACATGGGTAAGATCTAAAGGGATAAAAATGAACTCCATATACATATTCTGATAAATAAAAATATAGAACATTGCGATTAACCTCGTGTCCAAATCATATATATATTAATGAAGAACTCCATAAAACAATACTATTTTTTATTTTATAACCTAGAAAGCTAATTAGGATTTAAATTTTCTATGACCGAAACTAAACTAGATGAATTCAATTAAATATCAATAAAACCGAAATTGTGTTGTGGAATTGAGACTTATTATGGTTTCATATAAGAAAATACATCAGGGGTGTTTTCTTATTTACATTTAGTATTTTAATGGTTGAAACATACCCTTACACTTCTCTCATTCACCCCTAGATTACTAACATAATAGGCATCAATATATGTACTCTACAATATCCATCATTATTCATTCCCAACAATTATATTATTTAATATATCTATACCTATTCATTATTCCAACATGAATTGTGAATTTCATGTTATGTTCTATATCTAATAGCTCTTTGTTCGGTTCTGTTATTTATGTGATACATACATTGTTTTAAAATCACATCATTCAATCATAGTAATGGTTAAGATTAAGAAACATATCTACATTATAAATTAGTTATTCAGCACCAATTTTATCCCCGTTAATCATTACGTAGATATATGGGTATTCAATCATCATAGAAAGATAAAATCTATCCCCTTTACTCAATATTTCATGACATATCTCTTAAAAACCCTTATTATTAGATTTATTTCAGTCTTAATCATTAAAAAACTAGTATGGTTCTTTTGGATCATAGATTTCCCCCTTATTCTTTTTATAAGGTTGTTAGTGTATTTATTAGTCATAATATTTAATCAAATCAAACCATCTCCTATAAAGATAACTCAACTATATTTAAGTGAATAAATTAATTTTTTATGAACACTATATATATCACACCATTCAAAAAAATATAATGCCACCATATTTTCAAATTTTGGGTCTCTTCCCAAACAATTGATTTAAATACCCCCTATGAATAGATACTAAAACCCATATAATTGATGTAATTTCACAAATTAGTTAATATTTATCTTTAAATCAATAAATAGTCATAAGATGATTCACAATATAACATTTTACTTCCATTCCTTGTAAATTGATACGTAATCTACAAAAAACGGAAAATAAATTCCCAATATCACATCAAATTCCACTATGTAGAGAATAATTGTATTTTTAGTAATTATATTATCACAAATTTATATAACACAAAACTTATAAACTTGAGTTTAAATCATTTTAACACTATAAGCTTATTATTTATAAATCATTCTATAATCAAAGAGGTGACAATTTTTTATTCCTGTTAAATTTCTACGTACAAATTAGTGGATTGAAGAAGAATTAAATATAAAAAACATGGTTCTTGAGTGAATTCTTGGTGATTCTTACCCCATTCTATTTTTTGGAACCCATATCATAGTTTTGATTGAATGGAATTTACCTAGTTCCATTGGTCTATATATTTTTTGATTCCCATTATCATTTCAATCCCTTGGATTTGGGTATTTACTTAAATAGTTCAAATTTTTGCAAAATTTATGACAATATAATACTAATAGATCCTTTGGATAAACTATATCTCTAATAATTGTTTCAAATATACTCTTCAGTTTTTCATTAAAAAATCATACATTATGACCTACTTTTCAAAACACAAAACATCTTATAGTTCCTTTGATAAATTTCCCATGTCTCGTATTCCATATTCAAAATATGTTTTAAATTGAATCTTCTTTCCTTATAGGTATTTACCAAATATAAATTACTAATTTAGTTTAATATGAATTATGTTAAACTGGTTAATCATATTTTCAGATAATTAATTAGCAATAAATAGAATATTTTTCATCTTATACCCCATTCCATCTAGTTAATAATGAGTGTTTTCATGTATTTTTTCATCAAACTTGTTACTCAAATGTCTAATCATGGATAAGTCCCTTGGATAATGTAAAAATGTTCTATCTGAGTATCTAATATCATTAATTATAGTACTCAGTTATTTATATGTGAAAATAATTTCAATGAAGTCCAAAATTTTGTAAAACTCTCATAAAACCATGACCCTTAATGATCAAACATTATAAAATATTCAAGGATCAATGAATATATAATCATATTGTACAAAGACCCTTATTTAGTTGGGTTCACTCCCCATTGCATTTCGAATTATCTCATGAGATACCATTACTTAACTTGTACATTAGAGGGATATAATTCTATAACAAACCATCACATAATAAAAACAATACATATGTGTTCTATTATATAAAAAACAATCATCATATAACACCCCATTGATTAGTAATGGTTTTCATAAATATTTCATCATAACTTAATTAACCAGTGAAATATTACCAAGTTTTACAAAATAATCTATAAAACATCACAATAATAAGGCATATAGGGTTATTAAATGGACTGTATCATATCATAAAATCAAGGTTGAAATATAAAAAACAAACAACATATTCACATACAAGAATGATCTCTTTTATAAAATTATATAATATTTAATTTAAAAGTCAATAAGAATGAATTTTTATTTGGAAACGTTAAAAATATATAATTCATAGAAAATATGGAAAATGATTTTCATTATAAAAAACAGAAATTTTTAAAGGAAAATTCATTTTAATGTAAGAATATGATGATTGGAAAATCAATTCATGTCATATATGTTAAAATGGAAAATCATTTTCACAATTTATACAAACAAAACAATTCCTTTTTAAAAAACATTTTAAATAGCCTTTTTAAAACATTTTAAATAAAGTAAATTTTTCTAAAAATGGAAATTTAACAAATAATTTTTAGGTTAAAATAGTATATAAAATAGTTTTATGAACATTCAAATGAATGAAAATAAATCCTTGCCCAAAATTGACAAAAAAAGTGATAGCTTTTCTAAATATCATTTTCTTGAATGTTATAAGTACAAAATAGTGGAAAACTAAAGGAATAATGTGTAACCTAAAAAATAATAAAACAAGAATTAAATATATGTGGTTAAAAATATTAGGATCACATAATTAAACATATAGAATCTTGAAAATAAACTAGATTGTATAAAAAACCTTTTCAAATTTGGTAACATCTAAATCATAACACACTTGAATGAAATAAATTGAAATAAAAATATTATATAACATTTATATTAATAGATTAATTATATAAAATATCATTGCGTAATTTTATAAACCATAAAATAATAAATATGTTCACAAAATTATATATGTCTCAATGAAACAATGTTGAGTTGAAGAAACCATACATTATGTCTCGTCTTATTTCATCTATATTTAATTATCTTATATTATAAATGATTAATTATTATGAATATATTACCGATATATATTCATATATATCTGACTATATAGTGTTCTCATATAATTTCAAATTTCCCTTCTTTCAACCATTCATCAATAAAGTCATTATTTGGGTGCAAACCCATCTATTTTACATGAATGTTTCAATTTAACTGTTCCAATACTTGAACCTTGGTAATGGATTAATCTTTTATATAAAATCAATATCTTTAAAAGTATCATATTTATTCATGAATAATTTCATAAGTACCATTTTATTTCACTATATAATATTTTATAATGAAATAAAAAGGTTGGTGATAAAAATGAATTACATCACTTCATGGATATAGGACTTCATCCGCACACACAGGTAATATTTATATTTTTATATGGTTGGAATGAAATAAATTTATGTAACAAATAAACTATTAAGAATAATAATTATATCATAAATATAATATATATTTAGAGGTGTTCTTATTCCACCCAAACACATGAGAGACATTATTATTTTAAAATGGATGGAAAGGTAAAATTTTAGGGCATGTTTTCACATTAAATACAGATAATTATTTTATAAATATAATATATATAAATTATATCCATATGTATAACATTCCATTAGAGATGGTAAATAATATTAACACATCTCTTGGTAGAGGCAGTAGTCAACACATATACATGAGTGATGTCATCATTTTCTATATGATAGAAAATAATGGGAAAAATAATAATAACTTGTATATAACATAATTTAGTCATATTTATGATAATTTTGTTGTTATAATATCAGGTAAATGATATGTTTGAAAGTTATAGAAAATGAAATAATCATGAAATAACTCAGTTAAGACTTATACCACTTCAATGGAAAACCTCAATTGAAATACACCTTATGCATATATTTTTATAATATCATGACCTATAGATAATGGGGAAGATTTTTTGGATGATACTTTTGAAGATATTGGTTATCATAAAATAAAAATTGGTATAAATATGTAAGAATAGCATGAGCTATTATTGAAATTAGGGTTGTCGAACACTTGTAATTTTAAATAAATTTTAAATATAATTAGTTTATTACTCATGGTAAAGTCTAATTAAAATAACATAAATTATGAAATAAATTTATTATTATTAAAATCCCATCATCCAATAAAAAATATAATTTTATTTTTTTACCTTTTCATAAATTTTTTACCAAAATTTACATGTTTACCCTTTTTTCATTGTGGAAACATTTTTACCCGGGTTATTATTCATAATCAACAAAAAATCGGAATACTTACTAATTTCTAATTTTCTATATTCCAAATATGAGATCTATTTTTCAACATCACACTTTTTTAATTCTTATGAAATTGAATTTAAAATAAGTAGAAAAAATAGATGAAAAATATTTGTTAGGAAAAATGTGTTTTTATGCCTAAAAATATGCATATAACAAAATAAAATAAAATTACGATTTCTATTGTATTAATTATATTATTTTTTTATAAAATATTTCTTTTCTTTATTTATAATGAAATAAAATTATAACGAGCATTTTAAAATAATTGTTTTCGATAAAATAAATTAAACTTTTGTAAAAAATGATATTTTCAAAATTCACTAAAAGAATAAATCTTTTCAAAAAAGACACAAAATACCAGATGAAAATAATGTTAACATACATTTATCAAAATATATTTCTATTTTTACAATTATAATTTCCAAAAATAGAATAAATTAATAATAAATTCCTTGCATAAAATGTTGTAAAACCCATTTTTGAAGAAAATGTGTTCTGAAGAATTACACAAGTCTATATTAATTCATTGTTCAATAACCACAATTAAATTAATGATAATTAATTTTATTGCATATTTTATACTCAATTATTATATTAATTTAATAATAGTGATTTATTTAATCAGTTATGATAAAAATACTATACATACTCGTAAATACTTTTATGAAAAATATCTCTTTTACCTTGAAAATATTTCAACTTATTTTCTAACCCATTAATAAATAATGTATTATTGATAATTACATATTTTCAAGGACATATTTCTATATATACATATATATTCTAATAGTATAACATGGTTCATATATGTTTGATGTTTCCTATAAATAAATAAATCAAACTCTTTAAATTTAATAAAGAGAAATATATATATTTTAAAATCTCATAGTGTTGCAAAATCCCTTTAGAAACCCCTTATAGAATGACCACATAGATCATCTAGTCAAATAAGAGAACAATGTTTGAATAATGTCCAAAAATTCTTACCCATTTAATAAATGTGTAAATGCACCACAATCGACTAAAGGTTAGAAACATATCCCCTTCTAAGCTAGAATGATCCACCCAATGATTACTACTTGCATACTCCTACTATCTCATTGAAATAAATTCCTCAACCCAATAATTTTAATAAATAAAACATCGATACACTACTATAATCTCTCCATCATACACTACCTCTATTCAAGAAGAACAGATCCATTCCATGAAGGTGTCCATCATCCCTAGATTGTAGGTGTATCTATACCCCAACTCTTACCTATGGGCAATCATAGGTAACACATTTGGGGAATCTTTACATCCCTAAATATTAAAAAGGTCTAATTATATTCTATTCCCATAGAGTTCATGGATTAATGCCCTCTATTTTATATTAATGAAACATAACTTCATGTTAGTTACACATACATTCCACACCTTTTGGGTCTTTCTCACTAATGCAGAAAATCATAGCTAAATACTAACATGTCATGATACATGTGCTGGAAAAATAATTCATACCATATTTTGTGTTATCATACATCATCTATTTTTTTATAAATGTGGTTCTAAAAATTCCTCAGTCTATTTAATTGGTGAACATATTACACTATGAGGATGACTAAATATTTATTTCATTTAATAGGTGTCTACTTGAATATGAATAAAAGGTTCTTGGATCTATTATAATATTAATATATCATACATTGTACACTAGATTATAGAAATTTCCCTGTTAAAATATTTATAGGGATTATTCTGAAATTTACAGAACTAATATTCATGTTTCTAATAGTTGATGATAGACCATATGTTTTCCTCCGATGTATCATCCTACATCATAGATCGTTAGAACTATACACTAGATGAGAACCAATATAGTTTTGTTCATCACAATGGAGTTTCAACTCATCCCCCTACATAAATGACACTCAAAGCATCTATAATCCAAGAAAAAAATATTAGTAAATAATAGGGTATTTCATAAAGATATACCAAGATTCACGATCTAGAATTTTTATGTCCATACACAGAACATCACTGTGGGTATTAAAGCGTTAAGGTAACCAAATCATGTAGTTCTGTTGTATCTTCACTAAGTTACCCAACCATACAAATCTCTATTCAAGGACACTAATATAAAAATCCTTTCAAAAAATCACAAAAACTCTAATAAATATTATCATCTAGGGTTTTGTCAAATCATTATGTTTGAAAAATTATCCAAATAAACATTCATATAAAATAATCTATAATGTTTTAAATTTTCATTAGATTCTTAAATATGGTTTCACCACACTATGGAATGTTTAATTCCCTCTCTTGAGAACTATATCCCTGCACAGGGGACAAAATCCAACAACTATATAGAAATTTGGTCATTAGATTGAGAACGCATCATCTTACTAATAGCTCACAGTATGATATAGGAATCATAAAACATGAACTAAAATCTAGGTTGAAAATATATGAACTATATATAAATAATAGACCTAGACTATAGATTGTCCCTATTTATCCAAGTATCGGGATCACTTTATAAACTTGCAAGGAATATGTCATTGAACGTGTGTAGCATATACAATCTATTGATAGTCTCATCCACCATTGTGGGGAAATTCTATTCAATTTATAAGATATATATATAATTTGTTGAAGGGAATGAAGAATCTCTGAGATCATGGTTGTGGAAACTAATCAAAATATTCTCAACAACCAATGCCTTATCCATCACTACGTTGTGGAGATGTTAAAAACCACATTCATATTACTATTATACCCCTTATTCAATATCCTATTGGGAAATATTAATGTAGCTCCCTATAATTAATAAGACACACCCACGTGATCTAGATTATATTTGAATGGTATGACATATAAGGAACATTAATGATCATAAATAGACACTATATGGATGATTTTCTAACTTATGTGAAACCTATAAAAAGTATCTTAGGGGTTTGAGTTAACTAAAAGATTATCAAAGTCTTAGTGAAAGGATATGTTCATTTTCACACCTATAATGGTTTCTTTGGTAGGTAATCAAGATTTAGACCCCCCTTAAAAAAATTCCCTATATCCTAAACAAATGATGATATGACTAATTAATCTATTTATAATCCCCATTAACACCCCTCCATAAAATGATTCTAAAATTAATTGACCCACTAAGGCCCCACACAAATACAAGAAATTAGAGAATTCCACCCCAAACCCACCTTCACTATGCTAAGTGATGGTGACTATGACCTAATAGATATATTTAAAAATATTATAGGCCAAAACCAATAAAAAACTCAAACAAAAACATTCCTCTAATTCAAAAAAATATCCAAAATTCTAGTAGAACAAATATAAATAATCAACATGAAATTAAATTATGTTATGCATGAGAAAAGATGTTCTATAATATCAAAAAATGAGTAAAAAGAAACAATGAAATTTTGACGACCCTTTGAATTCAAATAACCTCAGAACTCATCTATGATACATGTACTCTACATTCACATAATAACTACATAAACTCATACTAAATTCCCTATAACATCCTATATAAATAATTATTTAATTAATTTTTTATTCATATTTTCAGAGTTAAATATTAATTTTTCCATAAAGGGGTTGTTATGTTCAATGGCATACCAGATACGCAATGATGGGTTTCATTGAAATCTTACATTGAACAATAATAATATAATATTATTATTATAAATGGTAGTTGTCACCTTGACATTGTATTGGCAGGAATTAGCAAAACAAACTACAATATTATTATACATTTTTGTTAAATATTTTTACATTTATCAAATAAATGTTAGAGGCTTAAAATGTGAATTTATCATATTTTAAGCCTAAATGCTCTAATATTCATTAAAAGTTTGATTTACTTCCTTTTAATTGTGAACCCATATTAAATATAGTTTAGGAAACTTTTATATATTCAATCTAACAATATAAAATTCTTTTTCAGAATCGGGACATCAAAATTTACTTTGGATGAAATTTTAATATTTTTCTGATAAAGATCATTTTTTAATGAATAATAAAAAATACTGTATTTTAATTCAAAACTACATTTTAATCTATTTTATTTATATGGTTAGATTATGTTTTTAATAGGTTTTAAAGTTTAATTAGTTTTTATTTTTACCATTTAATTTAATTCTGGTTAATCAAATTAATTTCACATTTTAATAGGACATAAACAAGTGTCAATAATTTGATAGTTATTATTTATTAAAAACACGACTTTTGTTTTGACTGCAAGAATTTAATTTAATTTAATTTCTACTACTTCTATGGTTTGACCGTGGGAAATGGATTCCATATTTAAAATCATAAGGTATGTGTAAATTGGTTACTTTTATTTTTAGACATTATGATTATTTACTTCACTAAAAATTTTATTTACCATGGTTAAAGGGTAAATCGGGTAGATAAGGGAAAAAATATTACTAAAATAATATAAAATTACACTAACATGTTTCATAATCCTATTGGTTGATACATGTCCGACCATGAGAATCCTTGGGTCTATTTTAGGACCCCATGGGGCCACTTGGGAGTGATAATTACACTATATTTTAATTAACTTAATGTAAATAACAAAATGACATAAAAAAATACCATTTAGTAAATAAATCGTTACATAAGGTTATATATGTTATAATTTCGACGATAAATAGTTTTTGGAAATCTAAAAATATTTCCTACAACATGGTATTTTTTTAATTTTTAGCCACAATATAAATTAAATTATTTATGAAACAATAATTATGAAGTGTTTACCTCATTAATAAATGAATAAAATAAATAAGATTATAAAGATTAAAATAAAATACCAAAACCTTCCAATTATTATAAGATGATTTTATTTCTACCATTAGCCATCTTATTTTTGACATTAATACGTTTTGGACATTTAGAAACCGAAAATCATTATGTAAGAAAATAATATTTTCAGACATTCTGAATGAGCCCCCCATCCCCCTTATAAAAAGACATCAACTTTAACCCATTCCTCACACCTCTCAAGCCCCTTGGATCATCTATACTCTACCCAATTAATCACCCTATATCGCTCTACTCATCCTAGAAGCATTAACTTAGAAAGAAAGAACTTCAACAAACCCTTTTGGTTCAAACCAAAGGGAGTTACCCTATTTAAAAGTAACATCTTCTCTTAAGTAATTTTATTTTATTTAAATTATCTAACCACATATACTCTTTTTATTCCATTATTTAATAACAACAATAGTATCATAAATATAATAAATTTTTTTTATGAGATTTATTTGAACTAAACTTACACCCAACTTCGTCTAATGGGAAAAGAACATATTGTTTCTGTGGACGACAAACTAACACCTCATGAAACCATGACTGTTCAATTATCTCCTACTGCCTCTCATGGTGGCCATTATGATGGAACTATATTTATATATGATATATATTATGTTTATTCTTTCCTTTTACTTCTGTATTTTCCATTAATATCACACCTTTATGATTTCCATAATGGGTAAACATGATATTTTCATTTGAGGATGTGCAGACTACCGCCCCTCATAGTGAATGACTCGTTATTTCCATAATTGGGATGTATAAAGGATGGCTTTAATGATATTATATATGATATTATACATAAATTATAATATACCTATGTATAATTGTGTTTTAATTCTAATAAAATAAGAAATATAAATGCAAGTAGCGTTCGTGTGTACGTACAGCTTACCGTCCCCATGAATGGTGCATTTCATTTCTTATCACCAAATGTTATGTACTATTAAAAATACATAAATATACTGGATATATATGATTTATATGATATCTACATCATGAATATCATTATGGAGATAATGAATATTTGACCACATGAACAACTTGTAATTATAAGAAGTTCATTTTTGACTCAAGTGCCAAATATCGATAAAATGACGGTTATTAACTTAAATGATTACATAATGTTTATAAGATGGTAATAAGTGATATAAAAGGAATAATAAAATTTAAAATGGATCTTATACAATTATAAATTAACTTTATTTTATTATTCAAGAGATTAAATAACGAATTAGTCAAGTCGGACACGAGGTAAGGGACTTCGTCTCAATATCCATTCATTGAGGAATATTTTGTTTTAATAAAAGACATGCACTTATAATCTTTATAATCACCTTTTAATTTTCATTTAAATCAAAGAAAATATATTTCTACAAAGTGTTTTACTAAATGAACAAAAATGTTCCTTTTAACGTAAGTGGTGACAATGAAATTTTCCACCGTCGCGAGTATTATTTAATCTATATCTTCCTTACCAAGTCATAAAGTCTTTAAAAAGAATACCATATAATCTTTTACGTATTTTGGTATTGAAAATGTTTTTGATAATTGATTATTTATTTCAATATATTTGAATGATATATTGCGATTGAAATGTGGAAATGTTATCTTAACTTTGTATTTATTTTATGTGTTATGAATATGTTATGGTTCTTGAGAATTGTTATATATATGGGTGGTTATGTGAAAATACTATGGTGAGTGATCCTGATATAGCTATCCAATGCATTAGGTAACTTGATGGTGGTAAATGTGAATGTTTCTCCTAAGATATTTAGGGAATATACTCTAACGGGTACTCCAAATGTAACTCTCTACGTAGTTGTGTGAGCTACAATGTAAGTATGATATGGATTCTACAAGTTACCTTTATGGAATATTATTTCTATGTGTTATTCATAAATCTTATGATTTCATGAGGTTTTTTATAGAGATTATGTTATATATGTAATGGTGAACTACTGTTTTCATTCATTTTTTTATAACCCATACTGAGATTTTTATTCTCATCCCATGTTTTGAAATGTTTTTCACAGGACCTAAAGATGAATAGAGTCATGGATGGGATCAATGAAAAGTCATTTTTTCTTAAACACTACACTAGACATGACTCTTTTATCAGGAATTGTTTTATGAATAAAATGAAAACTAATTAGAAGTGTCTACCTTATAATTTTTTAGATGTAATGTAATAGTTATGGCCTAATTCTCTAAAACTATAAACATAAAAAGATCCTCAATGTGAATTAATCATTTAAATTAATATTATGTATTGTTTAAGGTTGGGTCCATATAGTTGGTATTAGAGGTCAGTTTTGAGAAAATTAGTTTTTAGGATATTGTTAAATTAATGTCCACAAGTTAATTTATGGTAACATTGATGTGATTTAGCATTTAAAGATTACCATGTTGCTTCTCCTAAGATATGTTTCTGTTCAAAATAGATTTCTACAGTGGAAACAGGGAATATATGTTGCGACTACATCAGGAGGAAGAAAACCATCCAAATCTTCAACCTGAGATGGTTGGAATCAGAATTAAACAGTTTGTTTCATTGATGGAAAAGTTGACTCAGGCTATAAATGGTTGTGGTATCCATGCACAAGATCAGCCAGATCAACCACAGAGGAACATGTCAGTAGTAGAGAATTTCATGAGGCAACATCCCCCACCATTTATAGGATCATATGACCATGTTCTAGCAGAAGGGTAGATTAAAGCATTGGAGAGTATTTTAGATATTTTGGGGTGTTCAGAACATCAAAAGGTTAGTCTTGATGTTTACCATTTTGAAGGTGAAGCTGATCAGTTGTGGTCGGTTGTGAAAAATATCAGGGATAATGAGGAGATTGATGCTCTTGATTTGGATGAATACTAAGGTGTATTTCTTGAGAAATATTTTCCTAAAGTGGTTCATCTTAGGATGGAAAAAGAATTCCTAGAATTGAGGTAGGAGGATGAATCAGTGGCTATTTATGAAGAGAAATTCACTCGACTGGAACGGTATGCTCCAAATTCCATACTAGATCTTGATAGTGAAATCAACCATTTTTACTAATGATTAAATCCAATGTATAAAAGTGATTTAGCTTCTTGTAAGTTAAAGTTATATGAAAAAATATATTCGATGTGTGGAGAAGGTGCAAATGAAGTTTTTCGATGATCATGTCTTGTTTTAAAAACAATAGAAGAAGAGGTCAAGGTGGCAGGAAAAAGGGAAAAACTCTTCAAACAAATCTCATGGTAAGAAACATAAGTTTACAGTTTGTAAAAATTTTGGTAAAAATCATGTTTGGGAATCTCTATTTAATTCTGGTAAGTGCGACTGATGTGGTAAAATGGGACATAAGGCTCCTAATTACACAGAAAAAGATCAGGGTAATGGTAAGACAAAATCTGATTTAAAATCAGTAAAATGTTCTAAGTTAAATGAAATGGTTCATTATGCAAATAAGGGTCCAATGAAGAACTAAACTGAGGGAAAGAAACTATACTACAAGAACAAAGGGTTTGTGAAGTCCTTTGTAACTACTTAAGTAGATGTTGGGCCATAAAATAAAGTATTATCAGGTACACAGTTTGTTTGTTATGATTACTCAAATGTGTTTTTTGATTTGGGTCTACACATTTGTTCATTTCTAAGAAGTTTTCATGTAAATTGGGAATTCCATCTCAAGATATGAAACCTAGAATTATAGTAAAAACACTTGGAGGAAATGTTAAAAAAAATAAATTATAAGAACCTTTAGGCCCTTATGTGTGGAATGAATCTACCTGAAAACCTTATTGTTCTATCTCGAGTAGAGTTTGATGTTATTTTGGGTATGGAATGGCATTCTATTTGTCATTATAATATTTACTATAGATCTAAAGTGGTTTCTTTTCAGAAATATTTTCTATTTGTGTACAAGAATTAACCCCTAATTTTGATAACATATCATGATAATGAGAAACTAGTAAATGATGGAAATGAATGTTACCATTCACATTCTGTTGAAAACAAAAGAACTATTCAGATTAATGATGTACTGGTTGTAAATGTATACCTTGATGTTTTTGTTTATCAGTTGTATTTTATTATAACTGATCATGAAGTTGAATTTACTATTGACTTATTTCCGGATGTTAAACCAATTTCAAAACCCCCTTCTCGAATGACTCAAATTGATCATTTAGAGTCAATCAAGAAATTTGCAATGGTTATTAGATAAAGGATTCATTTGACCTAGCACTTCACCATGGGGTGATCTTAAATTAATTTTTAAAAGAAATATTGTTCAGTGAGACATTGAATTGATTATATTTCATTGAATAACATCACTTTTATGAACAAGTATCATTTTCCTCATATCGATGATTAATTTTATCAGATCCAAAGAGCTCAGTATTTTTCGAAGACTGATATGAGTTTGGGGTACCGTTATTTGAAATTAAAGGAATAAGACATTCCAAAGACTGTGCTTCATAATAGATATAGCAATTCTGAATTTGTATTTATGCCTTTTGGTTTAACTAATGCACGTTTTGTATTCATGGATATTATGAATAGAATTTTCCTTGAATTCTTGGATAATTTGTTGGTTGTGTTCATTGATGATATTTTGGTTTATTATAAAATTAAAGTGGATCATGAACTTCAATTAAGGGTGGTCTTGCAAACCTTAAAAGAAGATAATCTATTTGGTAAATTAATCAAGTGTGATTTTGTGTTACAAAAAATTTATTTCCAGGTTCTCATTGTTTCATGCAATTGCATAATTATTGGTCCTATTAAAAAAAAGTTGTTGAGGAATATCCAGGACCCACAAATATAACCAATATTAATAGTTTTTAGGGTTTGGCAGGTTATTACTTATGGTTTGTTGAAAATTTTTAATGGTTATCTAGTCCAATGACTGAGTTAACTCGAAAAGGTGGTAAGTTTATTTGGACAAAATAATGTGATGATTGTTTTTTGTAATTGAAAATAATATTGGTGAATGCTCCAGTTTTGGAACTACATTCTAGAACTGTTGATTTTTTATCTACAATTATTCGTCATTGAATTTACTTGGTTGTTTTCCTATGCATAATGATCAGGTAATTTCTTATTCATCACGTCAGTTGAAACCTCATGAGTTAAATTACCCTTCACATGATTTGGAATTAGCTGCTGTTGTTTTTCTTTAAAAACTTGGATGAATCATCTGTATCGAGTAAAATGTGAAATATATACAGACCACAGTAGTTTAAAGTATATATTCACTTAGAAATAATTTAACATGAGATATATAAGCTTGATATAATTAATCAAGGATTATTATTGCATGATTCATTATCATCTAGGAAGGGAAAATAAAGTCTATGATGCTTTGAGTTGAAAAATTAATGCTTCATTGACCATTCTACATTTGGAACGATATCCTCAGGTTTTTGATTTGATGAACATTGTCATAGATTTTTTTTGGTGAAATAAATTCCTCTATTTTGTTTCACGTGTCAGTGAAATCATATCTATTAGATAGAATAAAGAAAATGCAGAAGGAAGACATCAAGTTATAGAAAACGGTAGAGTTGGTTCATAAGGGTAAGTTTCTCGAATTTAAAGTTGATAATGATAGTGTTTTGATATTTTGAAAGTGATTATATGTTCCTTGTGATTTACAATTGAAGAATGAGTTGTTATATGAAGCTCTTAGAACTCCGTTTTTAGTTCATCTTGGCAGTACTAAGATGTATAGATATCTTTGAGAGTATTACTAGTGGGATGGAATGAAAAGAGATAATGCTGATTTTACAATGAAGTGTTTGACTTGTTATTATGTAAAATTAGAGTGGAAGTTACCAAAATGGATACTTCGGCCTTTACCAGTGCCAGAGTGGAAATGGGAAAATATATTCATAGACATCATTGTGGGATTATCGAAGAGATCTCGAGGTAATAATGCAATCTGGGTTATTTTTTATCGATTGACTAAATCTACTCATTTACTTCCTATTCATGATACTCTGTCTTTAGATCAAATTTCATGGTTGTCTATTAAAGATATATTTAGGGTTCATGGTGTTTTTCTCTCTATTTTATCTTCTCATGATCCCAGGTTTACTTCAATCTTATGGAAATTCTTTCAGATGTTGTTGGGTAATGAATTAAATTTTAGTATATCATTTCATCAGCAATCAGATGGAATGTCAGAACGAACCATTCGGACCATAGAGGGTATGTTACATTCATTCTCATTGTATTATCAGAATATTTGTGACCTACATATTTCTTTAGTTGAATTTTTTAATAATAACAGTTTTCATTCTAGTATACATATGACTCCATTTGAGGCATTATATGGAAAGCAGTGTCAAACTGTAGATTTTTGGGATGAAGTAGGTGAAATGAAGTTGATGGGACCAAAATTGGTATTAGAGATGTCAGAAAAATCTCAGTTTATTTAGAAGCTCATGAGAATTGCTCAAAGCAGGCAGAAATGATATGTGGATAACCGGAGGAAGGATCTTTCTTTTGAAGTAGGGGATCTTGTATTTTTCAAAGTTTCCCCATGGAAAAGTGTGAAGCATTTTGCTAAGAAGGGAAAGTTGAGTCTGAGGACCATTGGACCTTATGAAATCCTAGAGAAATTTGGATCAATTTTGTAAATAATGGATTTAACACCATGTTTTTCCTAGGTAGACAATGTTTTTCATGATTCAATGTTAAGAAAGTATATTCCAGATCCATCTCATGTTTTTAGTCAAAAGATAGTTTAGTTAGAAGTCAATCTCTCTTATGAGGAATAGCCTGTCCAGATTCCTGACTGAAGAGAGCATGCATTGTTGAATAAGATAATTCACCAGGTAATGGTTTTGTGAAAAAACCATATGGTTGAAGAGGAAACGTGGGAATCTAAAATGCTTTAGGAGATAAATACCCCCCATTTATTTGATAAGTGAATAAAATAGTGAGGATGAAATTTCTAAAAGCGATGAAGGATGTAATATACCAGGTAAATAAAGAAATAATAAATTTTCTTTTTTATTTCTATTATGTTATTTAAATATTAATTTTACCTTAAAGGGGTTTGTATGTTCGATGGTGTACCTGAT
Source organism: Viscum album (assembly GCA_963277665.1). Classification (NCBI taxonomy): domain Eukaryota; kingdom Viridiplantae; phylum Streptophyta; class Magnoliopsida; order Santalales; family Viscaceae; genus Viscum; species Viscum album. Next base: position 1,436,969,828 of record OY728153.1, on the reverse strand, counting down.
ACGCAACAACATGTTTCTTTGAAATCTTACATTGAGCAATAATAATAAAATATTATTATTTTAAATGGTAGTTAAAAACTAGTCGTTGTACTGGCGGGAATATAGAGAACTAACTAAAATATTATTATAAATGTTTTCTAAAAGCTTTTACATTTATCCAATAAAAGTTAGTGGCTTAAAATTTGAATTAATCTAATTTTAAGCATAAATACACTAATATTCATTTAAAGGTTGATTTACCGCCTTTTAATGGTGAAATATCTTTAAATCTAGTATTTGTCACTTTTATATGTTCTATTGGATAATATATAATTCTTCTTTAGAATCAGGACATCAAAATTTTCATTGGATGAAATTTTGGTATTTTTATGATAAAGTTTATTCTTTAATAAATAGTAAAAAATACTGTATTTTAATTCAAAATTGGCGTTAAATATAATTTTTTTATATGGTTAAATTATCTTTTTAATTGTTTTTACAGTGTAACTAGATTATATTTTCTCCATTTAATCCAGTGTTGGATATTGTAAATAAACTTACTTTGAAATTGGATATAAACATGTATCAATCTTTTGATAGTTATTATTTCATAAAAACGTGCCTTTTGTTTTGACAGCGTGAATTAAATTAAAATTAATTTCTGATACTTATGTGGTTTGAATTAAATGAAATTAAATTATTAGGTCTATATTGTGTAAATATGTTACTTTAATTTTTAGATGTTATGAAAATTTACTTTAGTAAATATTTTATTTACCATGGTTAAAGGGGAAATCTAGTAAATAAGGGTAAACAAATATTAATATAATAATATAAAACTACCATAACATGTGGAATATTACTATTGGTTGATACACATCCGCCCATGACCATCCTTGGGCCAATTTTGGGACCCCAAGGGGCCACTTGGGAGTGATAATCACAATTTATTTTAATTAACTTAAAGTAAAGACAAGAATGACATAAACAAATATCTTTTAGTAAATTAATTTTTATATAGGGTTATATAAGTTATATATTAATCTATAAATATTATTTTAAAATCTAATATGATTTCCTACATCATTTTTATTTTTTTAATAATTTTTATACCTCAAATAAATTAAATTTTTTATTACATAATAATGATGTAGTGTTTACCTCATTAATCAATGACTTAAATAAATAAGATTATAATGATTAATTTAATATCCAAAACCATTCCAATTATTATTGGATGATTTAATTTCAACCATTAATCTTCTAATATTTGACTTTATTATGTTCTGGACATTTAGAAACTACAAATAATTATGTAATAAAATAATATTTTCACACATTCCTAAAGAGCCCCTTCTCCCCCTTATAAAAAGCCCTCAACATTAACCCATTCCTCACACCTCTCAGGCCCCTAGGATCATCCAAAATCTAAATAATTAAGATCCCTACAGCCCTATCCTCCTCCTAGATGCCTTATATTAGGCATAAGTCATTTCAAGAAACCCTTTTCGTTCAAACCAAAGGGAGTTACCTGATTTAAAGGTAACATCTTCTCTTAAGTTCTTTTGTGTTATTTTACTTATACAACCCCTAAACACTTTTTATTCCTTTATTTTATAAGATCATAGGTATCCTCAATATACTAGGATTTTGTTATGAAATTTATTCGATCTACAATTTTACACATCTTTGTCTAATAGGTAAAGAACATACTGTTTCTGGGGACGACAAACTAATGACTCATGAAACGATGATTGTTCAATTATCTCATACAACCTCTAATGGTGGCCATTATAGTGTAATTGTAATTATATATGATATATATTATTTTTATGTTAAATTTATGTTTTTGTGTTTTCCATTTATAGCATACCTTTTTGTTTTTCAGGTAAACGCTTTAATTTCATTTGAGGATGTGCGGACGACCGCCCCCTCAAAGTGTTATGACTCATTAATGCCATATGTGGGACATATAAAGGATGGATTTAATGATATTAAATATAATATGATATTGTAATTATAATATACCTATGTATCATTATGTTTTAATTCCATTAAAATATGAAATAGAAATGATAGTACCGTTCATGCCTATGTACAGCTTACCGTCTCAATGAACGGGGCATTTCATTTATTATCTCCAAAAGTTCTATACTATTATAAATACATACAAATAATGGATATATATGATATATATGATATCTAAATCATTAATATCACTTTTTAGAAAATGGATACTTGACTACATGAACAACTTGTAATTATAATAAGTTCATTTTGGACTCAAGTACCAAATATCAACAAAATGATAGTTATTAACTTAAATGATTACATAATTTTTATAACTTGGTAATAAGTAATATAAAATGAATAATAATAATAAAAAGGGATCTTAAGAACTTATAAATTAACTTAAGTATTATTCAGGTGATAAAATAACGAACAGATCAAGTCGGGCACGAGGTATGAGACTTATCCTCAATCTCCTTTAATTGAGGCATATTTTGTTTTATTACATGACTTTCTTTTAAACGTTTTATAAACACCTTTGACTTTTATTATCATTAAAAACGAATATTTTCAACAATGTTTTTTATTAATGACAAAAAATATTGTTTCATTTAAAGTTAGTGTTGACAATGACCCTTTTCTCCAACATGAGAATTATTTTATGTATGGATTTTTTAACAATCCGTATTGTTTTTATAAGGAAAATAAATACCATATAATATTTTATGTATTTTGTTATTTAAAACGGTTTTTATAATGGATTTGTTATATAAATATATTTAAATGATGTATTGTGATTTAAATGTGGAAATTTTATATTTCCTTTATGTTTATTTTTGGTGTTATGAATATGTTATGGTTCTTGGGCACTGTTATGTATACGGGTGGTTTTGTGATAAATCATGGGCGGGTGAGCCCGATATAGCTCTCCAATGCATTTGGTAATGTGATTGAGGTAAATGTGAATGTTTCTCTAAGGAGATTTACATAATATACTGTGTTGGGTATTCCAAAGGTAACTCCATGCGTAGCTTTGATAGCTACAGTGTATGTATGATATTAATGCCACAATTTACCTGTATGGTTTGCTATTTCATTGTGTTATTCATAAATAATATTGTAGACGCCGGAAAAGTCCGTTGTTCCCAAACGAAGCTCCGGATGCGGAAAGAGAAGTGATATTTGGAGTCAGAGGCACGTTCCGGAGGGCCCGAAGGACTTGCGCGAAATTTCAGAGGCCCGCGCGCAAAGTTGAGTCGCGGCACGCAATCCTCCCGGGATGCGCGCAATGCGCTGGGCCGGCGCGCTATTTTGCGCGCCCGTGGCCTGCGCGGCTCCCTTGCGCGCTGGGTCCTGATTCCGCGCCCGCGAAGGGAATTCCGCGCCCGAGACCGGATTCCACGCCCAGGGTTGCCTATAAATATAAGGCGACCCCCGACGTTTTGAAGGTTGCCAGAATCCGAAGCGTCGCTCGTTCGCGCAATCCAACCCCTTCCGCGCGCAATGCCGACCTTCAGGTAACCTCCTTTCTTTCGCGCAATAGAGCCTTGGGGTTCGCCTTCGCGCGCAATCCCCTTGGCTCCTTTCCTTTGAATAATCCTTAACCCGAAAGCCTTTGCGCGCAAAAGAAGCCTCTTGCGCGAAATTGCCCCCGGGTGCGCGCAATCCAGCCCGATTGCGCGCACCCCCCATTTTCAAAGTGGCCATTCGTTAGAGAATGAGCCGTTGCCCCCGCGTGCTACCCGAAGCCCGGTGCGCGCAATCTCAATCATCCGCGCGCAAAGGGCTGGCCCGATTGCGCGCCAGCCCGCCATTTTGCGCGCCGACCTGCTGTTTTGCGCGCAAAGCTCCTCTTTTGCGCGCAATCCGCCAGGGTCTCCCCCTTTGACCCCCTGAGGGTACCCGCCTGTGTGGCGCCCGATGATCTTCATCCTGGGTTCCCGCACCGTGCGTTGTCTTTCCGTGCGGCCCTCCAGGCTCGCGCGAAGTGACACGGACCCATCGGCGGCAACCAACGTCCAGCATGATGTTAAACTGCACACATGTCCAGCATGACGTTAAACTGCACATTCGTCCCACATGACGCTAAACTGCATCTGTCCAACATGACGTTAAACTGTACTACGTCCAAGCTGCACGACGCTAAACTGCCTAGCCCCTATCGTCCGTGCGGCAAGACGTTAAACTGCCAAGCACCTTCTTCCTCAACACATGACGTTAAACTGTACCACGTCCGCGCTGTAAGACGTTAAACTGCCAAGCACCTTCGTCCTCAACACACGACGTTAAACTGTACATCGTCCGGCAAGACGTTAAACCATCCGCTTCGTCCTCAACACACGACGTTAAACTGTACTTCGTCCGGCAAGACGTTAAACCGTCCGCTTCGTCCTCAACACACGACGTTAAACTGTACTTCGTCTGGAAAGACGCTAAACCGTCCGCATCACCTGATCCTGTGCCTCGCACGTAGGGTCCCCCCCCCCGGTTTGGATGTGGCCCCCACCCGCTCGTCTCTGCAGGGATGTCGGGATTGCCCCTCTTTAGGGACGATTTAATGGGAGCGGCTTTTCCCTACGGGGGTAGGGTATTACAAACCCCTAGTTTCTTGTGGGGGGCTGCACATGTGTATCTCCATTCCGCTCCCCCACTGCCGAAGCCAGTAGAGGGTGTGACTGGGATCGAAGTGTCTCCTACTTTCGGTCCAAGTCCCTTCCAACTGAGTTTTGCCGCATCCGGGCTGCCTCAAGTGCGTAAGTCCTGACAGAATGAACTACGTGGACTTTGATCCCTGTCTTCTAAACAGGGTACGTAGGAAGCCTCCCTGAGGTTCAAGCCCACCACCTGGTCGTCCCGGTCGTATTCATGTCGGTTCGTCCATCAGTGGACCCCTCCAGGGTTCACGCTTGCGTCGATTCACCTATGAATCCGCCCCTGTGGGAGACTGCCCGTGTGTATCTCCAATGTGCCTCCCCACAGCCCCTTTTTCCATTTCTCCTTTTATCGTCTAGCATGACGTGAAACTGTGATCCACCCGGCCGTTCCATCCCCCACTGCGCGAGGTGGTTCGGTTCAATCCTCCGCCCGGCGGCCTCGACCTCTTCGTGAGTCGGCTTGCCGACGTCCAGCATGACGTTAAACTGTATACCCGAACTACGTTGACTTTGATCCGTGCTAACGCGCGGTACGTAGGAAGCCTCTACGGGGTCCAAGCTCTTCACTCCATCATCCATCCTGATCCTTACCCGGGCCGCCACATCCCGGTGGGGTCATGCCACTTCACTCCACTCCATATCACTTGGGAAGCCACCCATGCGTTGGCCCCAGCGTCGGAGGTCCCCCGCAAGGGGTTCTGTCATCTGATCCACTCTTCGTGTTGATCGGTCCGATGCCGTCCCCGCTGGACGTTAAACTCGCGGCATACCCCGTGTTAAACATGGGAAGCTGAGGAAAACCTCAGGGGACACAGTTCCCCGCACCCAGTGCGGGATGCCTCAGGCCATCATGCCTTCGAGAAGCTCTATTAGGGACGGAAGACAGGCGTGCAGAGCCGCAGTGTTACGACACGCCCCCAGCACCCAGAGCCACCCGGCCTCCTCACCGCAGGTTGCTGCCCCAACCAGACTCCTTGAAGCGTCCGGGCGGAAGCAGCGTAATTAACCGGTGTCCATGAAGATATGGCGCCGGGAACGAGATTCACGAGCATTTCTTAAATCTATGAGGGAGACCCGGATTAGGCGACGAGTTCCGAGGAGACATCCAAGGAAGGAGGAGCCGACATCCCATCATCCCGGTTTCGATCAAGGAGCAGACGCCCCTGAATAAGGGACGGATGCCGCCCGCCTTTGGAAAGCGGGACTGCGGGACCACAAGCCGCGCGCCCATCCCCTCGGGTTGACGGGTGCACGCGCGAACGCGTCCTGGCGGAACAGCGTAACCTGACGCACATCCGCACCGAAACAGAAAAATGGTGAACCCGACGTGAATCTCTTCTCCTCGGTAGGAGGACCGGTGGCTTTCAGAGGTGTTGGAAGACCGGCATGTTGCCCGGCCAAGCATTCAGTCTTACCCGCCAGGGGCTGGGGAAGGGACATCGGGCACTCCGTCTCGCAACGTCGAGGGCCTGGGTTCCCCCCATGGAAGGCGTCGTGGCGCTAATGGTTGGTTGTCGATTCCTTTTTCCTGTCAATGTTAATGGGTCCTTCTCCCTGCTTTCAGAAATCAGGTCGCCTGATCCAGTGCCCGATCGCCCCCCGCCCACTGGCGCAGAGGTAGGGGAAACACCGACGCAGCTACTCCGCGCGGTCCCGCCCGTTCCACGGTCGTCCCAGCAGCCGCAATTGCGGGACGACCACGCCCTCTCTCCCCCTCGGAGGTCGTCCAGAGAAGGGTGATCAACACCCTGGTGCGGAGATATGAGGAAGAGGGAGTCATCCCCACTAGGGACATGGCTCGCCTGGACCTTGAGGAGGCTGCACCTCGCCACCACCGCCGCCCCCGAGGGCCGCGCAGGGAGGCACCGCTGCCCACCTCAACGTCCAACCGCTTCGGGAGCTTATCCTCGGAGCGCTCTGACAGTTCCCTTCCCTATGCGGATGAGGTGGAAGATGTCCGGGATCACCCTATCCGGGATTCGCTCCAGGGATCTACGGTAAGGGCTCCCGCCAGGCCACGGCGACACCGCCGCCAGGCCTCTCAAGTCGAAGAGCGGGCTCTCCACCTGCCCGTGCCGCTCATCCCGACTCGTCTGTCCCGACGCCAACGTCGGGCACGAGCGGAAGAGGATGCCCACCTTGGGGCCCTAGCAACAGCGGCCGCATTGGCCCAAGCCACTGTTGGCTCCAGTCGCCAGGCCCCTGCGCATCCTGAGCAGGGGAACTTCTGTGCCCGACCTGGATCGAGGCCTCGACCGCCCCAAAGGCAGGTTGGGTCGACTCTCCCGGTTGCTGGTACAGGAAGTAGCCACCGCGGACCACCTCGCGGTAGCGCTATTCACCAGCGGGATCTACTCCGTGTGGCCGATCCAGGAGGCATGGGTCATCCCACCTTCTGATCCCGGCCCGGAGGCCTGCCCGGAATCATCTCTCCCCGCATCCCCTTTGATATCTGTCCCGGTGCCCCTCGCACCTTGGTTTCCAGTCCTCTTGGCCCTAGCACCAGTGCGGCCGGAGGACGCCAGGACAGAGATCAGCCCTGCCCCGAAGAACCACCCAGGGGCAGGAAGGCAAGGCGTCGACGCCGAGGGAAGAATGTTACGGAATTCCAGACAGAGATCCGACCGGTTCGCTTCTCCGATTCAGAGGCGGAGTACGATTCGGCGACAGAGCCCTTTCCCCAATCCCGCCAGTCAAGGGCAGGGGTAGGAATGCGGCACGTCAGCCTCGTGCTCCCCGAGAGCGAGATCGATGTGATCCCCGCTTCTCTCCGAAGGTATATCCGGAGTAACGAGGGCCTGGTAGACCCCCAAGGATCAAGCTTGCGGTTGGTACCGGCCCCTCCGGAAGTGCCTTCCGTCTCGGTCGGAGAAGCCAGAGACTTTTTCTGGGGACCGACGGTCGAACCACGATCTAGTGCACCCTCGGCGAGCACCGATGCTACGGCAGGATGTTCGCTCGCCGGCCCGTCCTATCGTGATGTGGTAGCCAGGGCACCGCCACCCTCAGAGGGCGGCCCGGGATACGGAGGCCAATCGGCCTGTTCGCCGTATTCACCGTCGGCCAGCCCGTCAGCCCGGCGGCCCGCCTCGGCACCACTGTCGGTTCCCCGTCCGTTCCCAGCCATTGAAGAGGACCGAGGTGATCTGGGTCCCGAGTTTGAATCGTGGAGCTTCTGGACCGTCCTTGTAGAGGGCCACTTCCCTGAGAAGTTTTGGCCAGTCGCAGGACCGGGCTTTGATGCACCCGAATCGCTCACCCCGGATGAGTTCGAATGCTTCCGCCGAACTCTCCGGGAGACTCGCTCCTGTCTTCACCGCCTACAAATGCCATACCCCGGGAGTCAAGCGCACCTGGAGGATATTGGTGAGCAGTGCCGTCAAATTGACCTAGCCATGCTCCCCGCGGTTCGGCACCCCGGGTCATTTGAGCACCACGAGGCCCTCCAACAACGATGCGTTGAGTGTTTTCAAGTACTCCGCAAAGTTATCGAGGAAGCCACTCCCCACGTGTATATCCGTGGATGGGGGCAGTACGCTGCCCTACGCTTCAGTGTGATTCTCCGACAGCCCGATTCGCTGGGTGGCCCTGAGGGTATATCCCCAGGGACAGAAACGGTCAATATGGCTGACCTGTCGGGAGAGGGGAACGACTTGGAACTTCTCGACGGGGGCTTCCCCCCGAAGACAAGCCGTCGTCAGAGCCATCGGTGAGAGTCACTCGTCATCAGAGGAACCTCCTGGGGCTCCCCGCACCCACTGAAGCAGTGACGTTGAGCCGAAATGTCAGCAAAGGAAAAGAGCACAACGAGGCTATAAAGCCCGCCGACCCATCTGCCTCCATGTAGAGGGCAGAGGAGGATCCCGAGAAGGCTACGCTACGTCAGCAGCTCGCCGAACAGAAGAAGCTGGTTGACCAGCTCCTCGCCGAGCGCGCTGCAGAACGGCGGCCTGACTACGGTGATCCTAGGCCAGGACAGCAGGGACCGGAACAACCGCTCCTCAACGAGACTCTCCCGGGCAACCGTGATTACGCCGTGTTCGCCGACAGGAGAGAGGCCATTGCCTACGGCAAGAGGGCACGGTATGTTTCTCCACACCCTCCTGAGCGGCGTGACTACCTGAGAGACCCCGCTCGGATTCCTCCCGCTGCCCCAAGGGCCGCTCCGCCCGCTATCCCACGAGCTGCCGAGTTCGACGACCTGGTCGACGACCCGATTGAAGGGCCATGCAATGCGCTCGTGGTTAGAGATCCTCGCCAGGACTGGAACCCATGTCCGGACGATCCGATGGCGGCACTCATTGCCCGCTTGGAGGCCTTGGAGACTCGGCAGGTGGCGATCCCACCGGACGGCAAGCCCTACCCAGCATGGGTGGATGACATGCCGGCGCCTCCGGGATTCGGGAATCCCACTTTCGCTCCCTTCAACGGGACTGGAGATCCGCCACAGCATTTATCCCACTTCAACTCGAGGTGCGGGCCTATGTTGGGGACTCCGGCGCAGCAAGAGGCCGCTAAGCTTCGCTGCTTTGTTCAGACACTGGAAGGGCCAACATTTGTCTGGTACAGCCAGCTCCCCGTCGGGTCGGTAACCAGCTGGGAGGACCTCCGTAGATAGTTCCTCTACCAGTTCAGTTCCACCACCCGGAAGACAAGTATCACAGACCTCTTCAAGTGCAAGCAGAGGCCTGATGAGCGAGTCGCGGACTTCGTCGCCCGATGGAAGGGTCTCACGTATTCCCTTGACATGGCATTGACTCAGGAGCAGTTGCTGACAATGTGCATCGGGAACGTCAAGACCGAGTTGGTCCCTTCCCTGATCACTCAAAATTACCCCGGAGGGTTCAGGGACTTCTCAGACAAAGCTCAACGTCTTGAGGAAGCCTTGCAACAGGCCAGCCAGGCACACCCGCTGCCTCCTATGATTCCTGCAAGGAGAGTCAGCAGGGCTGAGCCCGCTGCTGTTGCCCAGATAGAGGCCCCCAGGCCGTTGGAGCTGCTGCCGGCGAGGCCAGCTCCACAGCCTCACAGGAACCCACCTCCACGGGCTCAGTTCCCGTCCCAGCAGCGGCAGCCCCAGAACCGGCCGGCCCCTCCGTGTAATGTACCGCCACAACCCAGGCGAGATAATCAGGGTCCACCTCCTCGGCCGGCCCCTCCAGCCCCTCGTCAAGACCATGCTCCTAGGGGCCCGCGACAGCTGACTTACTCAATCCATGAGGATCAGGTCCCCGGTTATTTCCGGAGCGCCCTAGAGCAGAGAATTGTGCGACTGCCTGAGTGTTGGAGGCCAGAGGAGGCACATCTTACGAATAACCCCCGCTACTGCCCCTACCATCGGGCCCTGGGGCACACCATCCAGCGGTGCTATGTGTTTAAGGATTGGCTCCAAGACCAGATTAACAACAATGTAATCAGGTTGGGCCCAGCTCTAGCACAAGTGGCGGGCGTGTTCGTGGGATCAGATGACGATAGTGGCAACGAGGACGAATGGCAGCTGATCTCCAACCGCGGATCCCAGAAGTATAATAACTGGATGGCCCGCAAGACGACCATTCGCGCCCATGGAATCATCCGTGCGCGCTTGAATCAGCCTGAGCCCCCAGAATCTGTGGGTGCTGCTTCGGCATCGTCGTCCCAGCCTGCCTCTTCCAAGAGGAGCAAACGGCGGCAGCGCAAGAAGGAAGAGCGCGCCCCGCCGGTTCCGCCACTATCCCGCACTCTCGGCGATTTCATGCCCCCGGAGATGGGGGTCCCCCCTCGGATCCGCCCGATGATGGATGATTCGTCCGATGACGGTATTGGGTACGCTTCGGTTAACACCGTCGAGCTGGTAAATCCCTTTTCGGTTCCCGACATTGAAGAACACCAGGTGGACCTCCCTAGTGTCCCCGGTCGTCGCCACCGTCGGAAGAACCGCAGCAGCAGGAGTCGCCGGGGCACAGCCGCTGGTACCTCCAGCCAGGCCGTGCACGCCACTGAGACTAGGCAGCAGGCTCAAAACCGAGCACAACGTGCGCCGCCCCCCCATTCGGGGATGACGGATTCGCCTCTGCCGCTGTTTGTGGTGTGGGACCAGGCAGAACCGCCTCAGCCGCGTCACGACCAGCTCCGCCCTGCCACGAGTCCATCCCGGCCTCCTGACCCCAGTATGGTGACCATTTCTCGGACTACAGCCAGTGAACAACGAGATGCGCCAAGTACCAGTCGGCCGCCGATCCAACCGGCAAGGCCCGTCATGCCGCCAACCGCAGAGCAACCTCCTACAACCAGGGGCTCACGCTTGGCCAAAAAGTATGATGTCCTGAAGCACTTGGCTGACATCCCAGCAAGGCTCTCCATCCTTGAGGCTCTGCGCATGTCATCTGAGATGCGCGAGGCACTCGCTGAAGCCCTGAAAAGCCCCCTCCAGTTTGAGACAGAGGTTGCGGCTGCAGAGGCCTTTCACGCCGAAACGATCGAGGACGCCGAATGTCAGGCAGTTATCCCGTTCTCTGGTAAGGATGAAGACCCTCCTATACAGGGACATATTCGTCCGCTGTATGTCACTGGCCAGTTCAATGGCCTTGAAGTCCGGCGCTGTCTTGTCGACACGGGGTCCGGGATTAACCTGATTCCAACTCGGACGCTCCGGAGATTGGGGTTGTCTGAGGATGACTTGATTCCCTCCGACCTCAGGATCCAGGGGTACGACCGCACCGAGCAAACCCCAGTCGGCAAGATACGTTTGAAGACCTAGTTCGGTGACTTGGTTGCCAACACCGAATTCATGGTAGTCTCTCTGGACACTGCGTACAACGCATTGATGGGCAGGCCATGGCTCCACCTTCACGCGGCGGTTCCCTCGTCATACCACCAATGCCTAAAATACTCCCTTAATGGTCGAGTAGGCGTGCTTCAAGGAGATGCCTCTCCTTTTGCCTCATGTGAAGCCCGCTATCTGGACGCGGACTATTACAAGAGCAAGGATAAGCAGATCCTGGCAGGTGAGGTTGAGCCTGTCGCTATTGCAAGTGATCCCTGGGCAAGTCTGGATGACGCTTACGTCCTTTCGATTCACCGGTTGGACGTCGCCATGGTCTCGACGGCCCGCGAGTCTCCTGATGAGATGACCGCGACCGCCCGCGCCAGCACCAGTGGCCCAGCAGGATCTGGTAGCCCCAATGCAGTTTCCAACGCAGTCTCTCCCGTGGACGATCCCTCCCCGAGTGGAGAGGATATGGAAGACGCACCCCCAGCCTTTGAGGAGGGCATCCCCGCCACGGTCGATGAGTTAATACAGGTGAACCTTGGAACCGAGGCCGATCCAAGACCCACATTGGTCAGTGCTGCCATGCCCTCTGAGGAGCGGCAGCAGTACGTGGACTTTCTCAGGCAGCACCGTGATGTGTTCGCTTGGGGCTATGACGAGATGCCGAGGCTAGATCCTCAGGTAGCCGTCCACCGCCTTGGTCTCCCGGCGAACCATCGCGGGTTCAAGAAGCCTCCCAGGAAGATGCACCCATCCCACGGTGCCATGGTTGAGACCGAAGTTGACAAGCTTATCAAAGCCAACTTCGTGAGGGAAGTTCAGTACCCCAAATGGCTGGCCAACATTGTGCCGGTCCGGAAGAAGAACGGGCAGATCAGAGTCTGCATCGACTTCCGCGATCTCAACCGCCACTGTCCGAAGGATGATTTTCCCCTTCCAGTGACAGAGCTGTTGATTGACGCCACGGCAGGGTTCCAAGCCCTCTCCTTCATGGATGGATACTCCGGATATAACCAAATTCGGATGGCCCCTGAGGATGAGGAGTTCACTGCCTTCAGGGCCCCCCAAGGTACCTTTTGCTACCGGGTCATGCCCTTCGGCCTGAAGAATGCAGGTGCCACCTATCAACGGGCGATGCACCGCATATTCAAGCCAATCCTCGGCACAATGGTGGAATGCTACGTCGACGACTTGGTGGTCAAATCGCGCCAGCGTCAGGACCATCTCAAAGATCTTGAGAAAGTGTTCGGCTTCCTCTGGTCTCGCTGCCTGAAGATGAACCCGTTGAAGTGTGCCTTTGGGGTCACCTCCGGGAAGTTCCTTGGATTTGTGGTAAGATACCGGGGTATTGAGATCGACCCAGAGAAAATCAGGGCGATTAGCCAGATGCCACCCCCAGGTACCATCCGGGAACTGCAAGGGTTCCAAGGCCCCTTAGCCTATATACGCCGATTCATCGCGAATCTGGCCGGCAAGTGTAAGCCCTTTTCTCGGCTAATGAAGAAAGGTGCCACCTATGTATGGGATAAAGAGTGTCAGACCGCTTTCGAGGAAATAAAGCAGTACCTGCTTCAACCTCCGGTTCTGATGCCGCCTGTATCCGGAAAGCCGCTGGTCCTTTATGTGACCGCCCTGGAACGGTCCCTGGGTGCCCTTCTCGCCCAGAAGAACAACGAGGGAACGGAGAATAGCCTCTATTACCTCAGTCGCATGCTCCTCGATGCAGAAGTTAGGTATTCCCCCATCGAGAAGAGCTGTCTGGCGCTCGTATTTGCCGTACAGAAATTACGGCACTACTTGCAGCACCATGAGGTACAGTTGGATTCTCGGGTAGACCCGTTGAAATATATCCTGAGCCGACCTATGTTGACTGGCCGTCTAGCGCGGTGGGCTGTGATTCTCCAGCAGTTCGACATCAGGTATGTGTCTCAGAAGGCCATCAAAGGGCAAGCATTGGCAGACTTTCTGGCAGCTCACCCGACCTCCGCGGATCAGCCGATGGATCTAGGCTTTCCTGATGAGACCATTCTCTCTGTCGATCATGTCGATCCATGCTGGCAGATGCACTTTGACGGTGCCTCCCGGAGCCCCACCAGTAGAAGACTCGATAATCCTAAGCTCAAAAGAGTGGGCTTGGGCATCGTCTTCATTACCCCGGAGCGAGCCGTGCTGCCATACTCTTTCCTGTTGTCAGAGGGCTGTACCAACAATGAGTCGGAATACCATGCCCTCATCACCGGCCTCGAGTTGGCTCTCGAGATCGACGTGCCCCGTCTGTGCGTGAAAGGGGACTCCGAGCTGGTCGTTAAGCAGATCAATGGCGACTATGTTGTCAGGAAGCCGGAACTTGTGCCATTGTTGGAGTGCACCCTCCTTCTGATGGCTCGATTCCCTTCTCGGCCAGAAATTGTCCATATTCCCCGGTCGCAGAACGGTCGAGCAGATGCTTTGGCCAGCCTTGCTGCGTCACTTGCGGAGCCTGAATAGGACAACCTGATCGTCCGCGTGACGCGCCGCAGGCTCATCGCTCACGTTATCCTGGAAGAAGATCGCGGCCCGTTGGTAAGTAATCTCACCACGGTTGCCCCTATGCCCGGAGCCCCGAGTACCCCAGATATGAAAGTCGGATCAGCCCCTGATTGGAGGGCGCCTTTGGTTGAGTACCTCCAACATGGCATTCTTCCATCGGATCGGGCCGAGCGCGAGCGAGTTCGGCGCCGCGCATCGCAGTTTGTCCTCCAGAGCAGTCCCGGCCGGGAGCAGATCCTCTACAAACGCGGATTTGATGGTGTTCTCCTCTGTTGCCTTCAGGGAGTTGAGATCCCACGAGTCATGCAAGAGGTTCATGCTGGTTCATGTGGTGCCCACCAGACTGGACCGAAGCTGTCCCACCAGATTCGGAGGTTGGGATACTTCTGGCCCTCCATGATCCATGACTGCATCGAGTATGCCAGGAGGTGCCATGCGTGCCAGGTTCATGCGAACTTTGTGCATCGGCCGCCGGAGCCTCTCCATACCACCAGGTATTCTTGGCCCTTTGCAGTCTGGGGGATGGACGTTGTGGGACCTTACCCACCGGCGACAGCTCGCCAGTGCCGGTTCATTCTGACCGCCACGGACTTCTTCTCCAAATGGGCAGAGGCGATTCCGCTCAGAGAGGTCAAATCATGTTCGATCGCTGACTTCGTGACCTCCAACATCATCTATCGATTTGGAGTGCCTCACGCTATCCTCAAGGATAACGGAACCAATTTCCGAGCAGCCGAGTTGAAGAAGTTGTACGCCAAGTATAACATTCTCTCGAACCACACATCTCGCTATCATGCGCAGGCGAATGGACAGATCGAGGCATTTAACAAAACCCTCTCTAACATTCTGCAAAAGATGGTTGGTCAGAACAAGAAGAGTTGGCCGGACAAGCTCCCCAACGCCCTCTGGGCTTATCGGACGACGACTCGCAATTCCACCCAGATGACCCCTTATTCCCTGGTGTATGGAGCTGAGGCCGTCCTGCCCATCGAGATCCAGTTACCGTCCTTGCGCACTGCGGTCTACGACCAGCAAGCGCCGGACAGAGTTGCTGAAGCCCGTCTAGTCGAGTTGGAAGCACTAGATGAGAATAGACTTCGCGCTTTGCACAACTTGGAGAGGCATCAAAGCAGAATGGCTCGAGCTTTCAATAAGAAGGTTCGCCTCCGCTCCTTCCTGCAGGGTGATCTAGTGCTAGCCCTAAGAGCACCGATGATCCCCGGCAGGAAGCCGCCCAAGTTGGAGCCCAAGTGGGAGGGACCTTTTGTTGTCCACAAGGTCTATCCCAATGGCGCGTACTCCCTAGCGACTATGGATGGTGAGCGTGTCACTCCTCCCACCAACGCTAGGTTCCTCAAGCAGTACTTTGTCTGAGTGTACCAACGTCCAGCATGACGTTAAACTGCACATTTGTCCAGCATGACGTTAAACTGCACATTCGTCCCGCATGACGCTAAACTGCATACGTCCTGCACGACGTTAAACTGCATACGTCCAAGCTGCACGACGTTAAACTGCCTAGAATATCGTCCGCGCTGCAAGACGTTAAACTGCCAAGTGTTTCGTCCAACACGACGTTAAACTGTACTACGTCCGAGCTACAAGACGTTAAACTGTTCAGCATTCGTCCTGCATGACGTTAAACTGCCTCTCAAGAACTACGTGCGGCTTGATTCCCATCCTTATGGGATACGTAGGACCGCCTGGACATTTATGTTTCAGGCCCAGCCCCATCCTTTGGTAATTTCCATCCCATCTCGAGCCCTTGGCCCAGTTGCCTCCGGGTGTGCGACGTATGGTGTGAACGCGGGGCTATGCCCTCATTCACGTCGGTTTGCTCGCCACGCTGTACGCCCCCCACTTTTGGGGATGCCTTCTGCTCCCCCCTTCTTTTCTCGTCCTGCATGACGTTAAACTGCACTTCAAGAACTACGTGCGGCTTGATTCCCATCCTTATGGGATACGTAGGACCGCCTGGACATTCATGTTTCAGGCCCAGCCCCATTTCCCGGGAATCTCTATCCCGCGTCGGGCCTCTGGCCCAAGTTCCCCTCCTTTTTGGGTGAGGCGTATCGCGCGAGCGGGGGATTATGTCCTCATTCGCGTTGGTCTACTGGCCGCGCCGTGCGCCTCCCCCATGTGCGGGACCACCTCACACCTCTCATCGTCCTGCATGACGTTAAACTGCCTCTCAAGAACTACGTGCGGCTTGATTCCCATCCTTATGGGATACGTAGGACCGCCTGAACGCTCGTGTTTCAGGTCCAGCCCCGTCTCTTGGTTGATCACGGGGATCTGCCCTCTTTTGGTTGCTCTCAGGGTGAGTCCTCCGACCCTTTTCGGTGATCTGTTAACATGTTTTGGGTACTTCGGTCTATGACTCGTAGTGTCAGATTCAATCCCGACAAGTCCTGTGTTGCTTGTCAGGCCTCGCGCTTCCTCTTGTTCGAGCCTTCACCCAAAGGGATCCTCGTTGGCGGTTTGGGTACGATGCCTCAGAGCTCTCCTACCGCTCCGGGTCGATTTACCGGCGGGTCTTGGGCCGCAAATCGATATGAATCCTGCGATTGAGCGGTCGATGCTCGTTTGCTTGCCCCGTCTTAGGCTGACACGATCGGATGTTGTGTTGCGACTATGGTCAGCAACGTCCTTGATCACCATGCCGGCTCTTTCAGGCTCTGAACATTGGTTGCGCAGTCCTCATCACACTCCGCCTCTGTGCGTTGTAGTGGAATCTCGACACTCTCTTCATACTGACCTTCAGTACACCTCTACACGTTAGGCAGACCAACCAGGGTAATGATGTCGTTCGAGGCTCCCATGATCTGAGCACCAAGGATATATGTGGATATCCTCCCTAGGGGCCATGCGTAGCTGGACCCTCGTCCCCATAAGGAGGAAGGAGTCGCCCGAACAATCGCGTTCTGGGCCCAGTATATCTGGAGGCTAGCATCTCTGCCCCTCGGGTGATGGACATACGCAGACCCCTATCCCAAGACTCTTCTCCTGGAATCGTGCGTGACCGCAGGGCTGGGTATGTTCCCACCCCTGCCGTGTCCGCTGTACCGTGATAAGCGGATTCCTCCATGGTCCGAACCACACGACCTTAAACTGTGTTGTCTGGTCCTACCACACGACCGTAAACTGTGATCGTCTTGGCCGCCCAACGAGAAACGGCACTACATCGTGATGTCCTCCTCAGGGGACACCCATGTTGGGCGCTTGGTAATAGCCACGCCATTCATCAATGCCTTCCGTGGCTTGATTATTGTGGCGACGCCAGAGATTTCTCAATCACAGGCATGTCGCCGCACAAAGAAAAACCATTCATCTTTAAGGACAACAAGAAATATCAAATGCCGCTCCTTCTGTGTGCGAGGGTCAGACCCGCACTCTTCCCCGCGCTGGTGCCCGATTGTGTTGCGTCGCGCTTCAAGAACTACGTGTGGCTTGATTCCCATCCTTATGGGATACGTAGGAACGCCCAGATGTTTGAAACTTCGGGTCCAGCCCCCCACCTCTTAGAGATTCCCCCTTCTCTGGGGAATCCGCCGCCTTCAGGTCACCCTCAAGGCGTGTTCCCCGACCCCTTGCAGTGGTCCACCGGTATCAAGAGTACTCTGGTTTATTGCCAGGAGGGTCAGGATCCGCTTGGTCAGGTTTCCTCCACTTTTCAGGATTCGTGCTCCCTTTCATTCGGACCCATCGTCTACGCCCTGGGTGGAGCCCCCGTGAACGGTTCGGACACAATGCCTCAGTGCTCTCCCACCGGCTCGGGCCGGTACCCCCAATGGCCTCGGGCAGCAAATCAATATGAATCCTGCGATTGAGCGGTCGATGCTCGTTTGCTGCCTCATTCCACCAACGGTTAGTGCGATATTGATGCTGCTTTTCCGCCACGGTCGGAAGTACTCCCGTATCGTTACTCCGGTGCCCCCAGTCCTTGAGTGAATGGCCGCATGATTCACATTTTCCACCTCCCATCCTGACCAGGAGAAACCTTGACACTCTTGACACTATCCCTCAGTGCATCTTCGCATATCCAGGGGATAGGACCACGATGCGGCGTACTTTGAGGTCCTTATGGTCCGATCTCTAAGACCTTAAACTAAGATCTCCCTTTATGGTCTGAGCTCTAAGACCTTAAACTAAGATCTAGCCCTTATGGTCCAAGCTCTAAGACCTTAAACTAAGATCTAGCCCTTATGGTCCGAGATCTAAGACCTTAAACTAAGATCTCTCCTTATGGTCCGAGCTCTAAGACCTTAAACTAAGATCTCTCCTTATGGTCCGAGCTCTAAGACCTTAAACTAAGATCTCTCATTATGGTCCGAGCTCTACAACCCTAAACTAAGATCTCCCCTAAACGGGATTCTACGTCCTGCATGACGTTAAAATGCACTCTCAGAACTACGTGTGGCTTGATCTCCAGCCTGATGGAGTACGTAGGAACGCCCGGGCATCTCAACGCGGGTCTAGCCTCAGGGATCGTTAAGTCCCGCCCCTCCTCGTCGCCGACTGTCTGGCCTGGCTTCTGGTAGAGTGGTGCAGTTGTGATATTCTCCCCGATTCAGCTCGGGATGCCCCATTGCAATGATGGGAAGTGACGGTTTCCTCATCAAAGAGGTGCTGTCTGAGAATTGGGGTGATTCACGGCCAGATTAGTGCATCCGCCTAATACGCTTTCCCCACGGTGGCGTAATTCTGAGAGCGTTGGATTCTGTCCGAACAATCGTCACTTCGCCCCACGCTTCGCATGCCCTGTTGATCTGGATTTACACCCTTGTGTCTGAAGGAACCCCCAAAGCGTTATTCATGATGACGTGTGGTCCGCCTCCTGCAATATGAATGATGACCTTCGGTCCGTCTATTGCAGTTGTTATGGTCGATCCACTGTCCGCCTACCGTCTTGGGCATTTCCTGGAAGGCCGACCGTTGTGGATGTCTGGATTCGGGACACCCGATTCACCCTTTCTCATTTCCCTATGTTCGGATAAAATCTCAACGCCCCTAGCATTGTCTCGCTCATGTTTTGGAACGAGTTGGGGGGATAATACATTGATTAGGCTTGAGGTCTCCTTCCCTAGGAATGACCTCCCTCTTTTCTCCAGCAATCCAGGCCCAACTATGGATGCCTGATGCTTGGTTAACGCTCCCGCAAGACAGTGAATTGTGGTTGAGCATGTTAAGCCAAAAGATGCAGATAAATATATTGGTTCATACAAATGGATCAAGGTAGCAGAAGCAAAATGTTCTGGGAGTGGCAAAACAAAGCCCTTAGGGATTAGCGTGCTGAATGAGTCTTTCTAATGCCGCTACCCTTTGGCTGGTGGCCTCTAGAGCTGCTTCTCGCTCTCTGCGTGCCCTCTCTTCGTCGGCGGTCGCAGCACGCAGTTCGTCGATTCTGGCCTGTGCACGCTCCCGCTCGACCTGAATTGTGACCATCTGTTGGCCCGCCTCCGTCAGCTGTACCTGGGCGTCAACCAGCTGGGCTGCTAGTTGCTCCACAAGCTCGGTACACGTTGCGACGAAGGCCTCCTTCTCTGCCGCCTGCCCTTCGAGACGCCAGACTTCATGCCCCGCCGCGAGGAGCGCCCGCGTGCTCTCCGACATGTCCCGACTTTGTGTGACGTCGGCACGCTGGCAGCTCTCGCGCATCTTTTCAGCCATGAAATCACGGACCGTCAGATGGAGGCGTTGAGCATCAGCTCCCCCGGCACACAGGAAGCGCAGCCAGGTTTGAAGTGATCCCATGCGCCCCAGCCACTCCGATGGGTCTCGCTCGAGGAAGCGCTGGATGCACTTCCACCCCTGCGGCGCGTTATCCGGCTCTCCCCGACCGCCTCCGCGTCCGAGTCGTCCATCTCCTCGGGGTCAGCAGGCCGGTAGGCAGGGAAGGCAGCCAGCAGGTCTGCTGCAGGGTCCGCCCCTGGGAGGTCCTCATGAGGGATAGGTTCCCCAACATCTGGGCGACCTTCTTCTCTCTCCCCAGCAGTGCTGACACCCTCGTCAGCCCCCGACCTCTCTCCAATGTCAGCACCGCCGGCGTCCGCAGCCCCCTGATCAGCAGTTGGTGGGGCCGGCTCGGTTTGGGAAGTCTGTTCCGGAGCAGGCGGCATGTCCACCACTGGTCCACTCGTAGATGGCCCGGGTTCGGCAACCCGACGAGCCTCCAATGTTGAGATCACTACGTGGGGCATGCCATGGTTAGTCACGGATCGTCAATGGCAAGAACCAGCAGTAAAGTAAGGAGACTTACGGGAGGTCAGAGCGTCATCTTCCGCTATCCCGGCCGCCGCAGGAACAGTTGCAGCAGGGAGCCCTTCCGCGCTTGTCAATTCGATAATGGGTGCCTGGCCCCCGCCTTGTCCTGCTGGCGCCCCTCCTACTCCCGCTGAGGACGCCTGACCAACATCCGTGCGCTCCTGAGAAAGATGGAGAAATGGGTTAGAATCTGCATAAGAGAATGGATGAAGCAGATTGAGTAGGGATAGAAGCGGACCTCGAGGAGCTCAGTGACATCAACATTGTCAGAGCCGGCCACCTCGCCGCTCTCCCGCGGACTCCCCTGATGGGATCTTCCCTCGGAGCCTTCATCCTCCCCCATTTCCTCCTCTTCCTCGGAGTCGTTGCTACTGTCGTCTTCTTCCGGCGGCATCTGTTCTGGAGCGGGCTCTAGACCGAGCATCACCTTCACCAGAAGGGATGGCTCGGCACGCTGACCACGTTGGCGCGTGTAATCGTCCATGGCCGTCAGATATGCATACTGCCGGTTGAAGTCCACCCTCTCAGCAATATGGAGGCGCCCGACCTCTGGCAGATGGATTCCTTCTCTGAGAATCTTTCGCCAGATGGCGTCGGTCCCCAGCGACTGCCGCAGGGTCATCCAGGCCGACCATAGCGCCAGGAAGACTGCATCGTGGGAGGGTTCGAGCAGACGTCTCACCTGCTTCCCGGGCCGCTCTTTGACCACCGCGCGTGCCCCCTCTCTGGGCGCCGAGGTCGTGGCGGCAGCTCGCGATGTGCCCGCCGCCGAAGTCCCTGCCCGCGCCAGCTCCGCTGCTTGGCGCGCCTCCGTTCTCCCCCGTGTGGCGGCGCCTCGCCTCCTTCCTTGACGCCCGGTCTTCGCATGGGTAACCTCGAGCCGCCGAACTGGCTTCCGTAGAAGCCCCTCGGGGTACGCGATGGCCCAGTGTTCGGCGTACTCGGTTGCCAAGCCTGCGTCAACCCCGGTAGGAGGGAGAGTGATGACGTCGCCAGAGCCGAAAGCGGCAAACATCAGCCACATCTGGAGAATAACGCAAGGGTTCGTCTCCTCCCGGACAGCAGTGAATACCCTCTTCGGCATCCACTGAAGGCACCCGAACTGTCTGGCGAACTGGGTTGGCACGTAAGGCTCGCAGATCACCTTCCCGTCGATCCGAGCCACGAGCACCCCGCCCCGCATGTTCAGGAAGTACTCATGCTGCTCCAGCGGACCCTGCCCGTTGTCGATCATTTGGCCAACGGGAGTGGGGAACGGACTGAAGTTGAAATTGGCATGATTCCCAATCCGAATCCTCACGCCCTCCTCACTTAGGGTCATCGGAGCGACCCCCGCGATGTTCAGCAGGGAGGGTCGCAGGCTGTTGCCCGGAGGAATGATGGCGTTCGGAAACGTGTACCCACCGAGGTGAGAAGCCACCCAGCCGTGGAAGAACTGAAAGGGCCCACAGATCCTTCGTGGCGACCCCCCTCGTGAGATGTGTCCCAGGATGGCATACAGCCTCGCCAGCACTGGGACCCCGAGGTTGTATCTTTTGTTGGCGGCCATGGCGCCCGCCACCGCCAGTGTCGCCGGGCGAACGCCCATTCTCGCATCCCGCACTGGCAGGAGCCACCCACTCAGAAAGTCGGCCAGGAACGCCGCGTACCAGACATTTGGGTCCCGGGACTCGATGACGCGATACCCCCATGAGCGGTAGTCGCCCGTCTCCAGGACCCACCGGTACGACCCGTTCCGGCTCCTCTGAGCTGCGGTCGGGCACCGCTTCCCCCTGCCTGGCATCTTGACCGCCGGGTCACGCTCCAAGAACTGGCCGAACCACTCCTTGTAGGCTATGTCCTTCTGGAAGTCCTTGATCCCGAGCCGCTGCGTAGCCAGGTCAAGCAGATGCCAGGTCAGAATGGGAGTCTGTGACCTGTCCTCCCAGATGTTCTTCGGTGGCAGGAACTCATCGTATTGGTAGCCCTCCAGCGGGATACCTCCGATGCAGTGGATGTCCCAGAGACCGATGCCGACCTCCCCATGGTTAAGATGGAAGGTGTTGGTATCCGGAGACCAGCCGGTGAACAGCTCCGGCCCGAGCTCGGACTGCTGGTAGAAGTGGAACTGCGACGTCCACACCGCCTCAAACAGGGCGATGTACCGCAGCTCCTCTGCGAAGTGATCGCAAGTGTGGCGTACCCAGAACGCCCAGGCCCACTCGCTGGTGAAATTGCCCCCAGACCGCAAGTCCCAGTCCTTCAGCCAGCCCTTGGTGTCGTCAGTGACACTCTGGCGATATGTGCTCGAGTAGAGGGCTGGAGAATTCTCCGCAGTAGGCTCACCCCCGTCAATGGTTCGCGTCCTCGGGTTCAGGACATAGACGTCCAAGTGCCTGGTCTCCCTGGCAGGATGCCCATTGTTGGTGATGTTATAGCGGGGAAGCTCGTCCTCCCGAGTCACCCAGGTCCGTGGCGCATCAACCTCGAACCCTGGCACCGGAACCACATCTAGGATGCCGAAGTTCCAGAGCGGCAGGTTGTCCGACAGTGGATATGTCTTCTGGGCCGGCGTCAGCAAGTCGAACAAGGATTGATTGTTGGAAACAATCTCCTTGGCTCCGTAGACCTCCTCGTTCGTCGCCATCTCAGCTCTGCGAGTGGCGGCATCACCCTCATTTCCTTGATGCATGGCCATCTCAGAAGTTTCGAGAGTCGTGCGGGTTAAGGGATGAAGCGTGCGGGATCGGACGAGGCTGGTAGAGAAGTTTGAAGGTTGGCGCGCAATCCAAGTGGACGGCGCGCAATTGGGAAGAATGTCGCGCAAAGTTCCGGGTTTTCGCGCAAAGACAGGCGAATTCCGGATGGTTTTGCGCGCCGATCGGGCGAATTTCGCGACCGGAAAAGGCAATTTCGCGCACGAGAGCGTCGAAGCTTATCCCGCGGAAGGCCTGTGTACGGAATGCGGAACCCTGGACCCCTATTTATAGACGAGGCCGGGATTCCGCGCCGCGCGGAACGCTCAATTGCGCGACCGCGGCGGCGAATTGCGCGACCGCGGCGGCGAATTGCGCGACCGCGGCGGCGAATTGCGCGCCCGACGCCCCTTTTTGCGCGCCTAAGTCCCGCGCAGCCCAGGACTTCGGCATTCCGGCGTCTCCCTCGGAACCCGATCGTTGCGACCTCTCGCCGATCAGATTCCGAGGGGGGGCTTTTGTAGACGCCGAAAAAGTCCGTTTTTCCCAAACGAAGCTCCGGATGCGGAAAGCGAAGTGATATTTGGAGTCAGAGGCACATTCCGGAGGGCCCGGAGGACTTGCGCGAAATTTCAGAGGCCCGCGCGCAAAGTTGAGTCGCGGCGCGCAATCCTCCCGGGATGCGCGCAATGCGCTGGGCTGGCGCGCTATTTTGCGCGCCCATGGCCTGCGAGGCTCCCTTGCGCGCCGGGTCCTGATTCCGCGCCCGCGAAGGGAATTCCGCGCCCGAGACCGGATTCCGCGCCCGGGGTTGCCTATAAATATAAGGCGACCCCCGACGTTTTGAAGGATGACAGAATCCGAAGCGTCGCTCGTTCGCGCAATCCATCCCCTTCCGCGCGCAATGCCGATCTTCAGGTAACCTCCTTTCTTTCGCGCAATAGAGCCTTGGGGTTCGCCTTCGCGCGCAATCCCCTTGGCTCGTTTCCTTTGAATAATCCTTAACCCGAAGGCCTTTGCGCGCAAAAGAAGCCTCTTGCGCTCAATTGCCCCCGGGTGCGCGCAATCTAGCCCGATTGCGCGCACCCCCCATTTTCAAAGTGGCCATTCGTTAGAGAATGAGCCGTTGCCCCCGCGTGCTACCCGAAGCCCGGTGCGTGCAATCTCAATCATCCGCGCGCAAAGGGCTGGCCCGATTGCGCGCCAGCCCGCCATTTTGCGCGCCGACCTGCTGTTTTGCGCGCAAAGCTCCTCTTTTGCGCGCAATCCGCCAGGGTCGCCCCCTTTGACCCCCTGAGGGTACCCGCCTGTGTGGCGCCCGATGATCTTCATCCTGGGTGCCCGCACCGTGCGTTGTCTTTCCGTGCGGCCCTCCAGGCTCGCGCGAAGTGACACGGACCCATCGGCAGCAACCAACGTCCATCATGACGTTAAACTGCACACACGTCCAGCATGACGTTAAACTGCACATTCGTCCCGCATGACGCTAAACTGCATCTGTCCAACATGACGTTAAACTGTACTACGTCCAAGCTGCACGACGCTAAACTGCCTAGCCCCTATCGTCCGTGCGGCAAGATGTTAAACTGCCAAGCACCTTCGTCCTCAACACATGACGTTAAATTGTACCACGTCCGTGCTGTAAGACGTTAAACTGCCAAGAACCTTCGTCCTCAACACACGACGTTAAACTGTACTTCGTCCGGCAAGACGTTAAACCGTCCTCTTCGTCCTCAACACACGACGTTAAACTGTACTTCGTCCGGCAAGACGTTAAACCGTCCGCTTCGTCCTCAACACACGACGTTAAACTGTACTTCGTCCGGCAAGACGCTAAACCGTCCGCATCACCCGATCCCGTGCCTCGCACGCAGGGTCCCCCCCCGGTTTGGATATGGCCCCCACCCGCTCGTCTCTGCAGGGATGTCGGGATTGCCCCTCTTTAGGGACGATTTAATGGGAGCGGCTTTTCCCTACGGGGGTAGGGTATTACAAACCCCTAGTTTCTTGTGGGGGGCTGCACATGTGTATCTCCATTGCGCTCCCCCACTGCCGAAGCCAGTAGAGGGTGTGACTAGGATCGAGGTGTCTCCTACTTTCGGTCCAAGTCCCTTCCAACTGAGTTTTGCCGCATCCGGGCTGCCTCAAGTGCGTAAGTCCTGACAGAATGAACTACGTGGACTTTGATCCCTGTCTTCTAAACAGGGTACATAGGAAGCCTCCCTGAGGTTCAAGCCCACCACCTGGTCGTCCCGGTCGTATTCACGTCGGTTCGTCCATCAGTGGACCCCTCCAGGGTTCACGCTTGCGTCGATTCACCTATGAATCCGCCCCTGTGGGAGACTGCCCGTGTGTATCTCCACTGTGCCTCCCCACAGCCCCTTTTTCCATTTCTCCTTTTATCGTCCAGCATGACGTGAAACTGTGATCCACCCGGCCGTTCCATCCCCCTCTGCGCGAGGTGGTTCGGTTCAATCCTCCGCCCGGCGGCCTCGACCTCTTCGTGAGTCGGCTTGCCGACGTCCAGCATGACGTTAAACTGTATACCCGAACTACGTTGACTTTGATCCGTGCTAACGCGCGGTACGTAGGAAGCCTCTACGGGGTCCAAGCTCTTCACTCCATCATCCCTCCTGATCCTTACCCGGGCCGCCACATCCCGGTGGGGTCATGCCACTTCACTCCACTCCATATCACTTGGGAAGCCACCCATGCGTTGGCCCCAGCGTCGGAGGTTCCCCGCAAGGGGTTCTGTCATCTGATCCACTCTTCGTGTTGATCGGTCCGATGCCGTCCCCGCTGGACGTTAAACTCGCGGCATACCCCGTGTTAAACATGGGAAGCTGAGGAAAACCTCAGGGGACACAGTTCCCCGCACCCAGTGCGGGATGCCTCAGGCCATCATGCCTTCGAGAAGCCCTATTAGGGACGGAAGACAGGCGTGCAGAGCCGCAGTGTTACGACACGCCCCCAGCACCCAGAGCCACCCGGCCTCCTCACCGCAGGTTGCTGCCCCGACCAGACTCCTTGGAGCGTCCGGGCGGAAGCAGCGTAATTAACCGGTGTCCATGAAGATATGGCGCCGGGAACGAGATTCACGAGCATGTCTTAAATCTATGAGGGAGACCCGGATTAGGCGACGAGTTCCGAGGAGACGTCCAAGGAAGGAGGAGCCGACATCCCATCATCCCGGTTTCGATCAAGGAGCAGACGCCCCTGAATAAGGGACGGATGCCGCCCGCCTTTGGAAAGTGGGACTGCGGGACCACAAGCCGCGCGCCCATCCCCTCGGGTTGACGGGTGCACGCGCGAACGCGTCCTGGCGGAACAGCGTAACCCGACGCACATCCGCACCGAAACAAATATTATTTCATGAGGTATGTTAAAGAGATTATGTTATGTATGTAATAATGAAATAATGTTTTCATTTTTGTTTTAAAACCCTTAATGAGCTTTTTATGCTCATCCCATGTTTTGAAAAAAATATCACAGGACCTAAAGATGAATATGGTCATTGATGGGATCAAGGAAAAGTCTTGTTGTCTAAATGATAGGACTAGACATGGAGGTTTTTTTGAAAGTTTTTATTTTATGAAAAAATTGGAAAATGAGTAGAAGTGTCTACCTTGTAATTTTTGAGATTTAATTTAATAGTTATGGCCTAATTCTCTAAAACTCTAAATCTGAAAAGATCCTAAATGTGATTTATTTTTTTAATTCAATATTATGAAATGTTTAAGGTTGGGTCCTTATATTACCAATCCATCATCATCCATAAATTGCCTATAAAAATAATTGGGAATTATATCAAAAGAGACTATTTAAACTCCACATCATCTAGAAAATATCTAAACCTGTGGGAAATATTCATCAACATAAGATGTGTTGGGCCAATTATCACATTCCATGATGTTCATAAATTATTGTTAAATCTAAATAGTTGAATATTCATTAAATTTATCAAAAAAAATACAATATATCATAAATGATTTGTGTATTTCAATACTAGATAAACAATATTACTATATTATGAAAATATTCCACATATCCTATAAAGATATTCCCATTTAGTACAATTCATATATATACATGATTTGTAAATTGTTTCTTAACCTGTAGAAAGGAAATATAATATATAGTTATATCAGATGATTAGTGAGGTTAAAAAATAAAGATATAACTCAATGATAATATGAAATCAGAAGATAAGGATAAGTTTATGATATTATGAATATAACATTAAAAATATATAGTACATCTATCATATAACAAAAATATGATCCTTGTGACAAAAAATTAACATTTAAAAATATATAAACCAAAATAGTATGAAATCGTCATAAATATATCATGAATAATATTTTAATATCATATAATTTTGTAAAAATTATAAGTATAGAAACAATTTCATATTTCGTGGTTAACATATGAGTTTACTGAATCATAACAGATCAAGAAACCACACATATTTCTAATTTCAAAATGGATCAATCATGATCACATATTTCTCTTTTTTCAAGACAGTCATTATGTTTCCCATATTGAATCAAAACATAAATTTATTTCTCAAATTTATATCATGGAATATAATTCAATAACCATTCCATTAAAAAAGGATATAGGTGCCACCTATCACTTAATCCATACATTTATATTCCAAAAGATTATAAAAAGATCATCATAGTGAATTCTATTAAAAGTAAATCGGTTTCACAGATATCACTTCAATATAATCATAAACACGAATCAAACAAATAATGAATAAGGAAAGGTCCATAGTATAAAATAACCAATGAAACATAAATAAAATAAAATATTATTATCATTGTTGTACAAAAAATCTTTAAAAACATAATTAATACATTCTTGATGAAAATATCTTATCAATATGAATTTACTTTTTCAAAATATAAACATTTCACATATCACAAGGATAACATTTAACTAAAAATACAAAAGAATAATTTTAATGATTTATTTAAATAATTTACTGGTCAAAGTGGACGAAAATTCTATTCATTCTGTACAAATTTAAATAATGATTGCATTAAAATTTTAGTAAAAATACAATAAAAAGGATTTGTAAAATAACAAGAACATACATATTTATCCAATACGTAAAAATTAAAAAATGGTTAAAATTTTCATTATAATAAATTAGATACAAGTTAAAAAATCATTAGTTCATTTATAAAAAATAGTAACATAGAATAAAAATTGTATTCGACCGAAGATAGAAATAAAACTGGATTTTCCATAAAAACATTATTTTTGTATTATGCATTCATAAATGAAAGAATGTGAGAGGATAATTTTTTCTCTAAAGATGTTACCATAGGATAATAAAATATAAGAGTTTGTTCTGATGTATGTCATAATATTTTATCATCATAAACATAAAGATAGACAATCCGAATAAGCAATGAGAATGAAATATAAACTTTTTACCATAATGGTAAATTGTAAATATTTTGAAATACGAAGGAAAAATGTATATGGATACATTTAATCCAAATTGTTTTTGATAATAATCATAAAATAAATTTATGGTTAGTATATATTCACCACAAAAGATAAAAGATTTGTTTCTATTTTATGTGTCCCACATGAATAAAATTGAGATGAAAATACATTACTATAGATTTTAATTTCCTTTGTAGCCACTCAATAATCATGTAAATTTAATATAGGTTTGTTATATATTTTTTATAAATTAATATTCATATTTATAATACCATTTTTTATTTTTTTTAATATTTTTATTACCCTGTTATTTACAATTTTTTGTTAAAATCATGTTTTGGGTAATATCTTCTTCGTTTTTCGTGTATGTTTTGGATTGGTATTTTCGGTTATTTTATTTATATCATTGTTCAATAATATCATTATTTTTAAACATGATATATATATGATATTTATTATTTATAATATTATTTATTGTATTATATAAATTTTAATGTTATAAAAAAATTACCTCATCTATGGAGACGATAAGCAACACATACACATAGACATTGTTTCCATTTTCTCGATGGATGTAATGAAGTAATGGTGAATAATAATTCACAATTAATATTTTATTATTATTTCATATAAATTATATATATTTTTTATATTTATCATTTTTATCTTCCATTTATATAATATTTGATGAAAAATTGCATCAATTCTTGATGATATAATTTGGTTTACACACGATAAAAATTATCGTATTCCTATAGAATGAAAATTATTAAGGTATATTTGATATTATAATTCATTAAATATAATAATTTCATAATTATAATATATATATCATCTTCATTTCCTATATATTTTATTAAAAAGGGTGGATATGGATAATAAGTAAGGGTGTGAATCGAAAGAAAAAAAGAAGGGGAGCACATGGAGGTCTGAAATAGAGATGTCCAAGAGATTCACATATCACTAAATATTCCTCATTAGGTGGTAGGGAACTCGAGATGGTGAAGAATTTGATATGGATGTCTTGAGCAGCCATGGATGCTATGAAGTCAGACACTATTTTACCTTCACACCATTTTTGTAGAACATTTGTGTGATTCAAGAGATCATTACATATTTGGAGGATTTAAATGATAGACCAAGGACTAAGGCTTCTTTTAATAATTGAATCATTAACAATAATGAAATAAATCACATTCAACTCCAAATGAATATTTCTCTGGTTGCACAGATGGAGTCCATAAAGAATTGAATGAACTTCCCCCTAGGGAATTTTTCTATTACAGAAAATAATATGAAAGGAAGGATCATTGGTCCCCTAGTATATGTTAAAATTCCACAACCCTACATTATATCAATGCTTCATATACCAAATATGTAAATCATGAATCAATAAAATGGGGTTTCATTAGATCCAACATCGCATAGGGCCACAAGAATTCAGATTACGGGTTGTACAAGCTAGGAAAATGGGATGATAGGATGTTTCATCCTCCCATTTATTCTAATGCTGAATCAATTCACTAAGTAGAAACATTGTTCACATGATAATAGTTGTACTAAAAAAAGGGTTTCCTTCAAGAGGTGAATTGTTCTATAAAAATTAAATACACCACAACCCATCAGATAGAATGACACCTCTATCCTTCCTCTCTCATATAGAGCTACCCATTCCCACGAACCATAGATCTAAATAGATCAAGACCTATGGTTAATGAGAGGTTTGTCTAGTGATGGTTCAAATGTTGTTCCAAATTCTGTGTTCGTAGTCACTTTCAAATAATATGTGAGTCACAATTTCTTCCCAAGAGATTCTACAACAAAGGCACATGAAGTCCATGTGGATTTTGATATCCATGATTTTCTAATATATAGGTAAGTCTTGATTCCGGACCCATCATGTGAGGAAATTAATATTTTTTGTTTTTACTAATTCCGCATCATCTCACACTTGGTTTCCAAATCATTCAAATACTTACATATTTTCTAGTAGACCAATATTGAAATATTCCAGTATGGGTATCTTGTAAAGATACAATTACCTTTCTCAAAATTAAACATAATAAGATCAAATATGATCCATTTATTATCATCGAGGAAAATATGTTTAATAATGGGTAACCTATAAGGATTACTAATTGAGATTTCAGGGACTAGGAATCTTAAGAACCCGAGTATAGTGAAAACCTAGTTATGGTGATTTGAGCTAATTTATCAACCACCAATGATCCATCAGGTGTGGATTTGGAGGTTCAATATGTGGGAATATATTATGATCCACATCATGGAGGATTTTTCACAAATAGATACAATTTTAATACATAGTATTTTCTCCGAA
Organism: Viscum album; assembly: GCA_963277665.1. Taxonomy (NCBI): domain Eukaryota; kingdom Viridiplantae; phylum Streptophyta; class Magnoliopsida; order Santalales; family Viscaceae; genus Viscum; species Viscum album. The sequence continues at coordinate 1,436,939,165 of OY728153.1, read as the reverse complement.
AGCTGAACTAAAGAGTCTATCACTCAAGAATTTCCCAAGTCATTTTATCATGTAGACACTATATTTTGTTTTCAATTATTCTAAAATTATTACCTCTCTCCTTCAATATAATTTCTATATTTCTCAATGAGGTATAATGATTTTTCCATTGGATAGAAAATAAATAAAAAATAATATATAAATTTTCAATATTATTTAGAAATGTTTTCAACACATTGAGGATTGAGAGAAAATGTATTATGATGGAGGGTAAGGCATTGTCGGCCAATATAATTATACCATAAAAATATATGAATCTTATCTTTCAATTCATGCTATTTAATGAGATTAAATCAATGACCATGTCGAAATGATGCACCTGCAACCTATTAGAGGAGACTAGGACACAATGGTAGTCCATTAGAAAATTTCTTCTATGAATTTTCATACAATTTTCGAGGAGTCCAATGAAATTTCAGAATAGTGGTAGGATATGAAAAATATAATTGTCTTAGGGTTAACCATTATTCATATCAATTTACAATACTCCTCCATGATTTGGCTAATATATCTAATTGATCTCATATTGGCATTGATGAAAATTATTGTTTCCTTAATAAAAATAAAATGGGAAATAACACATGCATGAGACATGTACCTATATAGTAGAATTATAGATATCTGGATGTTTTGGTTGATTAATGTATTAGGTTGTCATTAATAATGATCAATATGCTGGGAGAAGGAATGTGACCTAGTCTATAACCAAAAACTACTTTAATAAAATCTAATTGTGTCTCCATGATGGATATGGAGATCCATGAAGAGATAAAATATCTAAATATGTGACGTGAGGCCCACTATGATAATCTCATATATGTGAGGCCCTTGAGGATATATTCGATTTGAGTCTATCATAATATTTATTCATAAAAATATTTACTGTATTTTGTATCCAATCAATATGTTTTTCATGTCACCAACCACCTCATGGTAAACCAAATATCCCCTATATTGACCTTATATTAACAAATCCATGTAACTCATGCACTATCTAGGGAGGAAGATGGATGGAGATTATTCTATTGATGATTTTATAAAAAAACATTATGTGATGTTTCCCATGATAATGGGAATAAATTTATATAATGAATAAGGATAATTTATCATTGGAAAATACCTAAGTGGTAGTATAGGATAAGAGTGGAAGTCATCCTATACGATGAATATCATGCACCACATTCACGAAATCGTTATTGATATGATCCCATGAGTCCCTATAGATATATCTTGGGAATCCATCAGGGCTATGTGCATTATTAAGATTGAGAGTCGACGTTGACTCTCAAATTCCCACTTCATCATTCCCTTCTTCAAAAAATCATTGTCTTGATCACACACCACTTGAGCGATTTCCTCCACAAAAATTGAATAACCCCTGGGATAACATCCTCGTATGAGGGGGATATAACAAATAATAAATTCTTTTAAGTGAATATATGTCATTCCTATAACCACATCATTTTCATATCTATATAGTTTATTGCCCAATAAAATATTTTTTCTATTGATTTAAAAATTCTACATTACACATGCATATAAAAAGGTTGTATTATAGTATCCTTCCTTCATCCACATAACTCTATATTTCTCTTAAGCCATAAGTTCCAGTTTACGGATAATTTTGACAAGGGTAATTTTTCTGTTTTCTATCTCACTGATGGTTTCCTTATTCCATTTATTTTCAAGGTTATATTCCATGTATTAAATCTCTATTTTAATCAATCATATCTCCAATGACTATGTGGCTAGTTGTAGATCCAAGAATGTAGATCACTATTCATCAACCTGGACTTCTAATAAATTGTTGTTGTATCACCAAAAAATTCACAAATTGATTTAATATAGAATGATAGAAATCCAAATTCACTACAAAACAACACAATATTATATCCTAAAAATAAAAATAATTTTCCCCCTTCTATAATTTGAATTTCAAAAAACTGTCATACACAGTTGGGTTTAATAAGATATTTAGAGTCTGATAAGACAAAAATAATTTTTTTATGAATAGTACATTACCCTTTTGAATAGAAACATACCCTTGTGAATAGTAATGAATAGTATTAAATAGTAAATTGGCCATCAAAATAGAAACATCACCCATGAGTGTATAAATACAATTTAGACATCATCAATGTGAAAAATGATCATAATATAAGTTTTTGAATTTTTAATATCGTAAATATTATAATTATAATTTTATGATAACATTGATTATTTAAAATCTAAATTAGTTTACATAAAATATATAAAAAATAAATTCTTATGGTTATAATATAAATTTATAGGACCTTGATTAAATTTACAAGGTGTTATAAAACGAGTTGTAGTTTTAATATTGTTTTGTCCGATAAAATTATTATTTTAATTAAAAATTAAATTAATAATACTTATGAAATTATTTTATAAAATAGATTTCATTTTTGAGTACTACTTGTATAAAAATTGTTAGGGTGATGTTTTTGGATTTTTCTAAAATACTATAATTTTTGTGAATAAAAAAATACATTTTTGTGTTTTTGGTATTTTTAATGACATCATAATGATGTAAAAATTAAAATAAAATTATGTTCTACTTGTGTATAGTAAAATATGATGTATGGTTTGTCATGTGGATAATAACATGGTATAATAAAATAGGAAATACCATGTGTTTTCAAAAACCATGACTTAGGTGTCACTTTATATTAATAAAAATCTCTCTTTCATTTACTATAAATACTCACTCATTAATTAATTTTATTTCATTCCAAACTATTAATACTATAATATTTGGTTGTTTTACCACCCTAATAGTCCTCCCAAGGATTCCCCAATCCCCAAAGGTTCAAACATTTATTTCTTAGTTGTTCTTCTACAAGGAAAGAGAATTCTCAACTTCTCTTTTTCATCCAAGTTATCTTTTATGTGATATATATTTCAATTCTTCACACCATGTTATTATTTTCAAAATATTCTTTCCCTATAATATTTTATGATACTTGTATGAATTTTTTACTCATGTACCTCTCTTTTTAATTCTTTTTAAAACTATATAGCATTGTCATTATGCTGTAGAATTTTCTTCTCAAAGTCTCTTTCATTTTCAGTCACATTTATTATATTATTATCTTTTAATATAAATTGTTTTATGGTGGTATATGTACATATATATCTCCCTTACAATACATATTATTTAATTAGGGTGAGATAACCTTTTTTCTTTTATAAATATATTTTATGAAATATTAAGCGACGTGTTAGGCTGCCTAATTTTCATGAGGGATTTGTCAACTTTTCTTTTATTTCTAGTTCCTTTATTTTACATTTTCATCTCCCCTCATACAAATGATATGATAATTATATTACCTTAAATGTACTGTAATATTATTATTATAAAGGAATATTTCATCATCATCCCTCTTTTCCCCACCTATTATACTAAAAATGAGATTACCTTCTGATATATGTTAATTTATCATATTCATGGATGGAGGGTTTTAAAATTCTATTACTATCTTCAATAATAGTCATTAAACCATTTTAGTTGTTGAACCAGATATTTATATATGTATTTTATCATGTTAAATATTTCACAATCCTTACAGACCCATAATATAAAATAATAACAAAAAACATGTTTATTATGGACAAAACCACCAAGTTAATCCAGGTGTTTATCATTAACTTTTCTTTAAGGGGTTAACCTCATGATATATAAACAAATTTATTATAATATCTTATATATATATATATATATTTTCACTAATAATATATATTAACAATTCATAATGTTTGACCATATTTCAAATGAAATTCCATTCCTGACACAAGTAAATTGATCATGAAAAACAATTAAACAAATGCATCCAAAACAATAAAATTGAACCACATAAAACCATCAAAAAGGAAATGAATGAACCTAAAAAGGTTCTAATAAATAAATTTAATAAGTAATCGATTCTGGAATTCTTAATTAATGTATTTAATTTTTTTATCCTTGACACTAAGATCAAGTGAAGAACTCCATGAGACATAAGGTAAGGGGTTTCCTCATCTCACTTCTATCTTTTGGGAGATATTCTATATTAACTACTAATACTTATGTGTGCAGAATTTTTACTGACCATTAATTTTTCAAACCATTGATCTATTTATTTTAATGAAATTAAATTTATAATTAAATGGTGATTAAATTAGGAGCATACAATTCAATTGATTATGAAGTTGTAGTATTTTCTACATGAACATCCATTTTCATTCATGTTGCTTTTATTCTCTACTCACCTCTATGAAATTTTTATTTATTCTTATGAACTACTCATAAATTATATTTTAATATTCTATATATTATTACCTATATGAATCCTTATTTATTTTATGGGGTGTTATGTGTTTTAAAAGAACATTCAAAACTTATTCGAAAATGCAAGCCTGATTCAAGGAACTTATCGAATTCATACCTATTTTGAAATTCACTCTTTAATATATAATAATACATATATATTAATAAAAAATAACACATATTAAATTTAAAAATATATTTTGGTTCATTTCTTATTTTGTGGAAGCATACATGCCCTTTAAGTCTAAAATGTCTTTAAAAATTCCTTTAACCGCATTAAAATGTTCTATTTCTAAAGCTTCTTCAAAAACTCTTATGAAATGACTTCATCTAAAAAAGATTATTTTAATCCTAAAATATTACTTAAATGGTAATCAAATTTATTTTTTAAGATATACATGTTTACAATCTGATTTCATGAAAATTAAAAATGGTTTTCCTAAATAACTGTTCTTTCCAAAGTAAAAAAAGATTTTTCTCATCTCACTCTATCTATTATGAAATATATTCAATGTTCACAACAAACTTCTTAATTGTGTTGTATATAATTACCTTTGGTATAAAATATCAAGAGTCTACTTATTCTCATAAAATTATAATGGATTATGATTTTAATGTTTAAAAAAGGTATATGACTCTTTGGAATGTTTATGGATTACTTCCTCAAGGACTTTTCAGTGGTCTCATTTAAAAGAATCCTTATTTATGTCAAAAACGGTGATGATTCCATCTCCTCTACTCTATATTTGTATTGATAAGGCATATTACACTTGTATTATATCTATGTATAAATAATTTTTTAGGCTTGCAGCTAAGGGTGGGGCCTACTATAGCCCCTTGAGGGAATGACATGACTCATGAGACAAATCAGTTGACGACAAACCCTTTGGGTTTGTTTCCAAAAATTTGATAGGTTTCTACGCACAGATATAAACAATTTCAATGGTATGGTGGTATCATGTTCTAGATACTTGACATCCAATTAATAATCATTATCTTTATTCATTTTCTATAATTACTGTCCATGAGGTTTTCAATATGAAAAATTCTATGGATGTAGTTTCATTCTCAATTTATTAATTGTGGGTATTTTTCATTCATTCACCATGCGATATTTACTATGAAAAATTGTTTATGATTCAAATTTTGTTGATTTATGCTTCCACTACTTGTAACCCTTACTTTGAATTTGAGCTTACCCCATTCATTTGTTATCCTTCAACAAGTTATGGGGAGGAAACAATTTATTGAGTATTAATTAATGAAAATTACATGTTTTTCTATGTATAATGTTTTGTTTTATTTTCACAATGTAAAATGGGTTCCATGTATGTATCAAGTTTCATCAAGACTACTAAATTGATCATTCCATTGGGATTTTATTCCTGGTAATCTTGCCAATATATTAAAATAATGCACCAGCTTGAAGCTTTTAGGGTCTGGGTGTTATAGTTGGTATTAGAGGAAATTTAGTACAAAACATGGAAACTATATATAAAAATGTAGAATAAGGGGAAAAATTCCCTATGATAATCTATGATGATAAACATACAAGAAAATCGTGGTATTTTGGTAAGGAATAGTTTATGTGGATATTTCTAGCAAAAAATCCTTATCTAGATACTACATGTGGACGTAGTTTTGGCACAGATGTACCTAAGAGTGAAAACTCTGACAAGGAGTATTAGCCATGACCTAGGGTATCTTGGTACATGAAAAAGGGCCTTATTACGCACTTGTTTTTTACAATCCTAGGGGATGTGCTTTTGATAATTAACATTTTATTTACCAACAATTATAAAGGATTTATTCCCACAATGTATCAAAGGAATATGGGTCAAGTATTAACAATGCATAAATTTATGCTCTGTGTTATACCATGTTTATAGTTATAGAGAGTTAAATATTTTATGAGCTAATATATAATATAGAATTTATTAGAAATGGATCCTAAAAGAAGGAATGATAACATCAACAATGCACGTTATGTGAATAATGTATGTAAATACTTCTCTATGTCCTATAACATTGAAGGGAAGAAAATGTCTAAAAGGATGGAAACGAAATGCAGGGACAAATGGAGTAAGGGAATGAAGGGTTTTCCCACATATGATACCTGTGGAATGAATCACCCTTGTAAATTCATGAAGGGAATGGGTGTCTTCTATAAGTGTGGAGAAAATATACCACCTCTTCATGATTGAAAGGGTATGAAAATGGTTTCCAATGTACAATGCTTCAACTGCAAGAAGATGGGACTCTATGTGAATCAATTTCTAATGTTTTAACGGAATATACTTCAAATGATTATTTTGGATAGGGATCAATTTATAATGCTACCACAGATTATGTATAATGAATCATATTCTAAGCAATGAATCATGTCATTTTAAATTTTTTTTAGTAATGTACTAGTTATAACAATTATACAATATGTGAGGATTATACGACAATACTTTTTCATTATGGATTTGAAACCACAAGTTGAAAGGTATCAAGAAAATATATTCTATGGAAGTTAATTTTTTTTAAAATAAAAGATTGAGTGAAAGAAAACCCTTAATATATATATGATGATGAGATAATGATGAATAAATGAATATTTCAAAGAAGTACTGACTACCTTGTAATGGATTACTAACTTGTCGAGAAGTGTTCTTTGATATCATCGATAAAGATTACAACAATTTTGAATTCAACGAATGTATCCCATAACATGTATCTTACTCAATAAATATATAAGAATGCATGTTTCCAATATGGTTATTATTTAAATTCAAGTAATTATCATATTTCAAAAGGATATATGATGAAGTTATTCAATAGTTTGGAATGTGAAAATCAATAGCTGCTTCATGTTGATTAAGGGTTAATGATAAGTTCATGTTTGATATTCAGATTCCTTCATTATAAAGGGTTGAATCATTGTATTATTTAATGATTAACAATTTATGAAATGGTTTAAGTAGATCATTTTATGAGATTTTATAGGTTAATGTATTACTTCACTATATGGCATAACTTGTGCTATGTGATGATGTATATATAGTTCAAGCTGAAATCAAAGGATGAGTTTGTATAAAAAATATATATTTATACTCTTAGAGAGTGGAATAATTTCTCAACTCAAAGAAAATAGTCTTAAATAAAATTTCTTCTTATTATCATAGTCTTTGATAATATCAATGATTTTTTTACTATAGTTTATCATTTTGTAGTAATCAACATTAATCTGAATATGTCCTCTATCATGTTCCATTCAAACTTTATAGTTATATTTTTCTTCCATGTCCATGTTTTTACTTGCAACTAATGTAACCCCATTCGAAATCATACATTTTGGGGTTACCACCTCATTTACTTATCCCCTTTTTTAGGAGGATATTTTCGTATCTAAATTTCATTTGTTGGTTTTCCATAAGGGAATAATCAAGCATCAACCATTAACTTTTGATGTGCAGTTTTGAATTGTGAGGACACAATTAGGTTGATGAGGGAATAATGTAACACCCCAAGAATTTAAAAATAGATTTAACATAGAATGAATGAGTCACTAAATATCTACAAAAAAATATTATTATAACCTATCCCATAGACATAATTCTTCCACTTTTATAATTTGAATATCGAAAAACAAACATAAAATATTGTATTCAATATGATATTTAGAGTCTAATAAGACAAACATAATTTTTTTTGAATAATAACATTCCCTAATGAATAGAGTGAAAAGTAAATTGGCCAAAATATTAAAACTTCACCCATATGTGTATAAATAAAATTCAGACATCTTATAAGTGAAAAAATTATCATAGTATAACTATTAGAATTTTGGTAAATTGTAATTTTATTAATTAATTTTTTATGATTCATTTTTTTCATAAATTAGAAATTTATTTTCATTAAATTTAATCATAAATTTTTATTTTATTTTCTTATGGTTATAAGATAATTTTATGGGTCCTTGATTAATTTTTGAAGGTGTTATAAAATAACTTTTAGTTTTAATGAGGTTTTTTTCGAATTAATTATGACATTATCTAAATATTAAATTAAAAAATATTTAGAAAACTATTTTTGAAAAATGGATTTCATTTTTTAATTATATAAATCTAAAAATTGATACACTAGATTTTTGGTGTTTTTCTATAATACATGAATTTTTTATGAAAAGAAAAAATAATGTTTTGAGTTTTCGGTAATTTTATTGAAATTGTAAAGATGTAATAATAATTAAAAAAATGGTATACATGTGTCCAATAACATATGATTTGAGGTGTCCCATGTGGATAATACCATGGGAAAATATAATGGTAAATCCAATGGTTTTTCAAAAAAACCTTATGAGGAGTCCCTTTAAATTAATAAAAAAGTTCCTCTTATATACTGTAAATAACCACTTAGTCATTATTTTTATTTCATTAAAACATGGCATTCTATACATTATAGTATTTTTACCTCTCTATTATTCCTTCCAATGTGTCCAAAATCCCCCAAGGTCAAATCCTACAAGACATAGAAGTTACTATACAAGTAAAAATAATTGTCAACTTCTTTTTTTCATATATGTTCTCTTTTATATGGAATGTATTTCATGTTTTCATATCATTTTATTATTTACAAATTATTCTATCCATACACAATTCTATTTGTGTTTTATCAAAGGGTTACACCAGTCCCAATTTTATTTAATGTTTCTAAAACCATGTTGCATATCTGTTATTCTATAAAATTTTCATCTCAAAATATATCTCTTTTTCAAGTACTCTAATTATGTTATTATCTTTTAATTTGAATTATTTTATTCTAGGATATGTCATTAAATATCCCCTTGTTGTCCATATAATTTATTAATGATGAGATACTCTTTTTTCAATCATCAAAATATTATATGAAATATTAAGTGACACTGTTATGCTACTGATGTTTCCTGAGGGATTTCTCAACATTTATTTTATTTCATGTCCCTTTTTTATTTTTTTCATCTCCCCTAATCCAAGTGATATTATAATTACATTACATTTCATGACTGAAATTTTATTATTCTACTATCATATTTCATCATCATCCCGCTTTTCCCCTCCTCTTAAACTAAAAATGAAAATTTTGTCCGAGATGTGATAATTTATCACATTCATGGACAATAGGATTTAAATTTCTATTAATATCATAATGACTTGTAATAAATCTTTATTAATGGTTGAACCAGATCATAATATATGTATTTTATCATATTAAATGTTCTGGAATCCTTAAACGGTCATAATAAAGAATAATAACACAAAACATTTTCATTATGCACAAAACTGCCAAGTTAATCCAAGCGTTTATCATTAACATTTATCTAATGATTCAACCTCACAATATATAAAAAAATTCATTATAAGTTAATTTATATCTATGTATGTTCATTAATAATATATATTAATAATTTGGTATGTTTGACTATATTTCAATTGAACATTAATTCATGAATAGAAATTAAACTGATCTTGAAAACCAATAACTAAAATGCTTCCAAAACAAGAAAATTGAACCTCTTAAACCCATTAAAAAGAAAGTGAATGAATGTAATATAATTATAATAAATAAATTATATAAGTAATAGTTTATGTAAATATTAATTAATTAACATAATTTGGTTATCCAATACACTAAAACCATGTGAGGAAATCCATTAGACACAAGGTATGGGTTTTTTCATCTCACTTCTTTTTTTGTGAGATATTCTGTATTCACTACTACTAATTATTGTATGGTGTATGTATACTGTCCATTAATTTTTCAAATCATGAATATATTTATTTTAATGATATTTAATATTTAATTTAATGATTATTAATTTTGGGGTATATGATTCAATTTATTAAAAAGTTGTATGTATTTTCTACCCGAACCTCGATTTTCATTCGGGTTTCTGTTATTCTCTACTCACATCAATGAAATTATTATTTATTATTTTTTACTATTAATAAAATTAGTTATAATCTTATATATATTTTTACCAATAATAATCCTTATTTATTTTATAGGGTTTTATGTTTTTTAAATGAAATAATATCAAATTGTTTTCAATTGTAGCTCGATTCAAGAAACTTATTAAATTTTTTCCTATTTCAACATTCACTCTATAATATATTTTAAGCCACATTAATCATTAAAAATCACAAATTTAAATTTCAAAAATCTATTTTGGTTCATTTCTTATTTTATGAAAGAATAAAAGCCATTATAGTTTAAAATTGCTTTAAAGAAATCTTTAAACCGCGCTAAAATGTTCCATTTATAAGGTTTATTTAAAAACACTTTTTAAATAATTTCACATCAATAAAATATTATTTATGCCTACAATATAATTTCAATGGAATTCCCCTTTATTTTCTAGTATATAAACGTTTACAATCTTATTTTGTGAAAATTAAAAATGATTTTTAAAAAGAACACCTCATTCCAAAGTAAAAAAGGATTTTTCTAATCTCACATTATCTTTTATCAGATATATTTCATGTTCACAACCTAATTATTATATGTGGTGTATTTTTTTTCTCTTTGTTATATAATATCACGAGTCTCCTTATTCTAATTATATTCTAAGGGATTATGATTTGAATATTTCAATGTGGTATGGGACACATTAGAATTTTTAAGGATTATTTTCTCAATGATTTTTCAATGGTATCAAGTATCTTTTTTTATGTCATCACCCTTGATGAATCTATTTCTTCTACTCTATATGGGTTTTGAAAAGGAATAATATACTTTGCTTATATATATGTATTAAGAATGTTTTGGACTTATACTGACGGGTGGGCATCGTTATACCATTCAATACATTGATAGGTCTTAAGAGACAAATATGTTAGTGAAAACCCCTTCAAGTTTGATTCCAAAAATAAGATTGGTTTCTTCCCATTTAAATAAACTGTTTCGAAGGTATAGTGGTACCATTTTTCAGATACATGAAGTCTATTTAAAAATAATTATATTTATTAATTTTTAATTATTACTATCCCTGAGATTTTCAATAAGAAAAAATATATGGATGCATTTTCATTCTCAATTTGTTAATGGTGTTTGTTTTTCATTTATTCCCCTTGACATATTGACTGTGCTAATTGTTTTATGATTATATTATTGTTTATTAATGATTATTCTTTTTTCAATCCTTACTAAGCATTTGAGCTCACCCCTCTAATTTGTTTTTACTATCAATAGGTTATGAGGAGGAGAAAATTTATTAAGTGTTCATTGATGTAGTTTATTAGTTTTAGTTATGTATAATGTTTTTTTTGTCTTCCCAATTTAAAATGGGTTATTTTATGTATCTAGTTTCTTCAAGAAAACTAAACTGATCAGTAAATTGTGATTTGATTCCTTGTAATAATTCCAATGTATTAAAATAATTAAGAGGCACTGAGCATCTGTGGTTAGGCGTTATAGTTTTCTATAAAAAACACCAACTTGGTATACACTAAGATTTCTAAATCCTCAAATTTTTTGAATATTTTAATGATTGGGAAGTATAAATAAAGTAGAAATTCTTAATTAAGAATTATTCATCTTATTTGGATAACATCATTATGTTTACACTAAAATCCTTTTAAGGTGGTTTCTACTTCAAACAAACTCTTATAGGATTTGATGAGGGAAATAAGGAACTTATTTTCTATGGAATTGGAAAAACAAAGAGTTATTATATATTTTAATGGTATAATATACGAATTTACCTTTTGATGTTGGAGAGAAGTGACACATAGAATTTTTTTAATGAATAAAGTGTAAATATGTTTTTGACATGAAAAATAGATCCAAAATGAATAATTTATGAACCTTTTATGAGAAAATGTTACAATATTCTACAGAAATTGGATTTCAAAAATTATTTGTGTGATTTAATGTTATATCCAATTATTAAATTCCATGGTAAACATATTTTAACCATAATCGTTATAATTAATTTTTACTATTTTTTCTATTAATTTTTTAAAAAAAGTTGAAATTATTATAAAATATTTATTACGAAAAAAACTAATATGATATACATTTTTTAATACCATTTATATAAATTTCAAATTACAATTTAAAATTAAAACTGATGACACATTGAAAAAAATTCCAAAGATATTTTTTTCCAAATTAGAGAATTTTTTAATATCAAATGTAAATATAAATTTTATTTTAATTATAAACATTAGTCTAAAAGTATAATTATAAAACTAATTATACATTTTAAGCTTCTTAAAAATTATTATAATTTTTAAAATTCATTAAAAATGAAATTTTTTATAAAATGCATTATTTTTAACTATTCAACCAAAAATAAATCTTTTTAGATAATACTCAATAATGAACTCTAAAATAATTCATAAAATTTGGAATCAAAAAATTAATTTATTTCCCTAGAATTATTCTTCTAAATTTTTCAAAATTTAAATTTATTATTTTCACCAAAAATAAATAAAAATAATTGTTTGAGAAAAAATTATTTTCAAAACATATAAAGACTATAAAAAATTAATAAATTATTAATAAATATAATTCGATTGTGTAAAAAAATTATTATTAATTTTATAATTGTTATATTTTTATTAATAAAACTAAATTTAGTGTTTAGGTTTTAATAGTCATGATAATAAAATAATATTAATAATATATTGTGATTTTTTAAAAACTGATTTTTTATTGTAATGCCAATTAAAAACAAAAATCAATTATATGAAAATTTATTTTCCATATAAACACAAGGTATTATATTATACTCCCATTAAAATAAATTCGAAACTCATAATTCGTCTCCCTAATATAAACAAATGACTATTCTTATTCTTTATCGTATCCTCAAGATCCTATGTAACTTCTTTAAATTGGTGGTTACATAGTATAACCATGACCATCTTAGTGGTCTTGTTCCATTGAAATTTTTCAATATGATATACAATTTCTACCTATTGTTGTTTATAAAAAATATCTTTCTCTATTAATACGATCTATTAGTTCATTATGTGTGTGTTTTATACTATGAATTTCTTTCGAATAGATACAAGGAACATGTCATGGAACTTTTAGAGGTTCAGTAGAAGCATTAATCAATAAGATACAATATATATAAGATTAATAATTCCAAGGTGATTTAAATAAAAAGGTCTTATTTTTCCCTTATTTATAAATATCATTACATTATTACATAGATATATTCATATAAACCACTTTTAACCAACATCAAATTCTAAATCTCAGTAGTGATTGTCAGCATAATCGTTCTAATGAATTTATTATCCCCTTTTAAATTTTCCAGTGGTTCTCACCTTCCAAACAATTTTATTATCTATCTTAGTTATCAATTTATTTATTTTTCTAACTTTATATTGGTATTTTTTTGTTCTAAACTAATTTCCATCAATTGATTCATATGTTACCACTTTAATTCTCAAGAAAATTCTATTTTTGTAAGAAAACTCGTCTATAAGAAGGTGTTGATCCCAAAAAAATTTGAAATCCATAAGAAATTATCTAAGAATCTATTCTAGGGTTTTAATTATTCTCCCAAAATAATCATCTATCTATGGTTGATTGGTTATATTAAAACATAACTCTTAATCCATGTTCTATTGATGACTTATCTAGAACATTGTGGTAAATCTCAGATCCATATTAAATAAAATATACTCTAGTACTCTATGATACTTTTCCATTTTTTTAATGCATACAATGGAAATCAAGTCTATAGTTAAGTCTCTTAGGATCTCAATGATGTGTGTTGACATTGTATGGTGATCAACTATAACCCACAAAATACTATAAACATTAGATGTTTTTTGGGAGTCCAATGAAAAAATCCATGGTGATGGTTTCCAAATTCTATATTTGTGTTAATAATTATTTTAATATCCCCTTATATATTATTATCTAAACCTTAAAATTCTTATATACCGAAAACCATATTAGAAAATATATGGAAAATCCATTTTGGTAATGCCATTAGAAAAAAACTTTAAAATATATTTACAACATTGTACTTCAAATATAAATATAGAATAAAAAACTAAGATCATCTTCTAATAGATCCATCTTCAAATTGGGTATGGTTGGAACACATAAATGGTTCCAGAACATTTTTATTCTCTCATACTATTTGCTATACTAAGGAACATTTTCTCCCAATCTTCAAAGGATTATCATCTTCCTTCCATGATACATGAATTGTAACCTGTATATATGGGTGAACAGTCATATGATAAATATATGATTTCTCTAATCTCTTCATGATTTCTATAACCAACCATTTTAAATACAAAAAAAAATTAATCTTTTTTTATCATCATCATGGACAAGATGACCTAATCCTTTCGAATCAAAGCCTCAACCACCTTTTTAAATTTCTTATTGTGGTAATGTAAGGTTAATTCATAGTATTTAATCATCTCTAACCACCTTTTCCAATGCATGTCCAACACTTTCTATGTGAATATATACTATATGATTTTTTTATCAATATATATATATATATTACACATTTATCAATAATGATAATTCGTTCATATATTTTATTAATATGTTCATATTTCTAAATTAAAATTCGTTGTTGGGTAATTTTTCTCATGAACCATCAATTTGTGTGAGGCATAAGCTATAATCATGTCATTATATAGGACAGTTCATTCTAACCCCATCCTGGATAGATCACTATAGAGAACATATACTTTTCCTTTTTTTGGTATTTTATGCATAGGTGGGATTAATAATATTCTATTTAGTTCCATGAAATTTTCCTCAAAATCACTATCACAGAGTAACTTGTATCTCTTTCAAGTTAACTAAGTGAGTGGATTAATAATCAGGTGAAAATCTCCAAAAATCATCAGTAATATCCATCCAATATATAAAACCCCAAAATTTGCCTATTTTAGTTGGTTTAGGCCAAAATTAAATATCATATTTTCTATTTGGATCCATAGATAAAGCCTTAGTTTGATTATATGATCAGAAAATGCAACTTTTTGCACCCAAATTTTCTCTTTTTAATTTTTTCAAAAAATTTCTCCCTCCAATGATTATCCAACATAATTAAAATGTGATCTTCAGAATCTATAATTCATTTAAAATAGATATGAACGTTATCTATAAAAAATACCACAAATAGTTGAAGATTATCTAAATAAAATATATTTATTAAATTAATGGTGATTTAGTGGGAATTATTAAGACTAATTAAAGAATATATATATCCATTATGTCTCTACCTCGTATGGAATGTATTTATAGGTATATCATCCCTATTTACCATCAATGTATGATTTCTATAATGAAGTACAATCCTGGAAAAGTATTCAGTAACACTTAGTTTACGAAAAAATATTTAGTTCCATGTAACGAATACTTCTTCTTGATTTTGATCATGTTATGTTTCTTAATAATCAATGGATAGTCATATTGATCCATAATTATTATTAATAAAAACTACTAGTGAAACCAAATGTTACATACTTTTCTAAATGAATCTGTTCTCAAGGTTTACTAAGTGTTTCTTCTACAACCCCTATAACTTGACTAGGCCTATTCTATATGTATTATTTGAATATGTTATAGTATCAGGTATGGGTTTTTTAAGAACTCAACTTCAATATTTATTGTAAGAATATGGATCTCTTTAGGAAGGAAATAAAAAAAATCATGAACAATATTCATATTAACAATGTTATTTTTTCCCCATCCATCTGTTGTAAACAATACGTTTTAATAAGACTCACGACTCATACAATTGATGTGATCTCCATTGGAACTTCAAATTTTTTATCACAAAATTACAAGAAATTTTTTTGTTTTGGAATAGGAAACGTGGCTCTCTGTCTTTGAAAATCGATGTGATATTTATATAGAGAATGAAAATATCTATCTAAGATAATATCAAATTCAACAAAAGGGTGAATAATGTCATATTTGGGATTCATTTTCAAAATAATCAACTTCTAGAGAAGAATCATAGACTTTAGATGTGATCATCATTCCATTATAAATATTCACAACTTAATCAACATCTGATCATTATGGATATGAATTGACATTTCTTAACTCTTTTACTAATATTAATTAATTCCTCTAACTGATATCAAATAGGTTTCATCGATATTTTATAATAACTTTTAACACCCCATCATTCTAATTCAGTGTCTAACATCCTCCTAAAAAATGGATTTCATAATTGTTAGGTATTTTTGATCAAATTGATTTCTTAGGAAAAATAATTCTTATTATTTATCAATCATGACATGTTATTTTCAATATATTTCATCATAGGTTTAACCAAGTTCATTCATAATCATAATATATTCAAATCCTAATGGTTTTTTAATAGTTTGTGAATTTCAGAATACATTAATTTTGGTGGATCCAATAAAACAAAATTGGACCTTATTACACAATTGTACATGCTGTATTATATAAACATACACACGATATGACCTAAAAGATCAAGTGTTCTTGTGTATTTTGGGCTGAGGAACATTACAAGACAACATAACACGTAAAATAAAAAATCATTATTGAAAAATTATTCTTCATGACTACAAAATTCCTTTGTACTTATCAAAGCATGGGATAACCCAAGGACATACAAAATAAACGGGTGAGGTATAATGCCTAGCATAGAAGTAAACCCACCATATAATAAAGAATACAATAAATGTTAGGAAATAGTAATATCAATTGATCACAAGAGAAACAATAACATAAAGTCATGATATATCATGGTTATCATAACATGGAAATGTGGAAACAAGACACAACAAGATATTAACATGCGCTAATACTCATTGAACATGGATTAGAATGAGTTAAACCTTGTTTCACATAGATTAGCTTGAGTAAACCTGAATCTCAAATGAATTTTCTTGAGTTAACACTCATTTCATATGGTGTATCTTTATACTAACAATTACCCACTGCATTGGAGCACTATTAGGGTGGGCCGTTAATGAAAATGTTAATTTCATACTTAATTGTACCACGTAGATCATAAAACCTGGATTCTTTCATCATCATACTTTATTCCATGATAAAGGAATGTGTAACACATACATTTATTAGTATAATCAATAAGTACATGAGGATAAAGTTGAATACCCTTCATAGAGAAATGGGTATGTTATTCAGTACACTATGATTTTGGATTAGGTAATCGCAGTTGATTTTTAGCAGCATAACAACGTCATATAGAAATTCATAATTTTTTTGGTAAGGGATAAATAGGCCCCTCATCATTTATACATGAAATAGATAGTAAGGGTACCATGGAACATAATATTCCAACATATTTAATGAATTTTCGATGCATCATATTGAAGAAATCCATGAATGAAAATATGAATAGAGAAATCCCTCATGGAATTTCAGTATGTAACAGGTGTACACTAAAGGAATTAATGACAGAGAAAGGGGTATCAAAACATTTAAATATAAATATGGTAGTATGGTGGAGATGATAAATCATACCCAAACATTTGTAATTTAAAATAAAATGGTATAACAACATAATGAAACATGGATAAAAATGAGGACAGAAAGAATCCCTTATTGTTTATCTGTATAGTAGCGTCTTAGGTAATGGTCCAAATGAGGTAGAAAAAATGATCCCCCATTAAAATAACAACAAATTTAATTTATGTAAGTGCATTCAAAATAATTACAATACAAAAAAATGAAACTAAAAGTGTTAATTTCAAACAATTAACATGAATTTAAAGGGATAGTGGAAGGAGATGATCTTTTAATTGGATGTCTGATACCAAAGGCTTGGGAGAGGATTATTGGGACCATGGGGGATTCTTTGGATAACTTTGGGGACTATGGGAAGAGGTTTTTTGAGATATGAATGTTCTAAGTGATGTGGAATCATATATCTTGTGGTTTTATATAGGAATGAAGAAGAAATCATTTTTATTTATTTTTTGGACAATACAAATTAAAAAAATTCAAAATCAAAAACCATCCCAGGGTTTTTGCACATGATTTCGATCCAAGCGGATTGGTATGAAATATTTTTCAAGGACATGGGACGAATATATTAATATATTAGTATTTCATATGTGGATTTGAGTCACACTCTCATTTATTTATTTTAAAACAATAAAATGTTTTAAAAGTCTTGGAGGGTCCAATAAGGATTTATAAAATAATTAAACCATGACTAAAATCACATTATTTTAAAGTAAAAACATATATTTCAGGAATATACCTTCTATAATATTTTATTATATTGCTATTGGGACATTATGATGTTATGAACCCCTTATATATTTATACAGTGTTTAAATTTACACCAAAATTTAGATTTTATGATAAAATTATTAAAAATTCACCATTGGATTACATCGATGTCCTAATTCCAAAAATAATATTCATTTTATTTATTTAATTTTATAAATATTTAATTTTTCACTTTAAAGAAATATTCGATGAAATATTCTCTCAATCCATAAAGATGATAGAAAAAAATATTCCAGATCAAAATTTACAGTACTAAAGAGTAATAGATATAAGAATACATAACGAATAATTTAAATATTCTCAACACTAAAGTATCAAGGACCTGATGAATGGTCATTTACAAAAAATGTGTTAATCAATGATACCATACTCAATCACCATGAGGTTCTCAAAATTTTTAACATTGCATGAATCTTATATTCATGATGTAATGTCCCCGACCCAGAAGCCACTAAACCGGTGCTCCGAGCCAGGTGGTTACATGACCTTAAGCGCGCCTCCCCATAGGCCAAAGGTTGCCGACTAGTAGCAGGGGCATATGGGGTGATGTGGGGAGACTATACCCCCTTTTTATCAGAGTAATCCACAACAGAAATAGAACAAATAACGGAAATAATAAAAAATAAACAAGGAACATGTATATCCACCATTTCCAACAAAAAATATATCATGTCATACTAAAAGTGCAAGAGTGAACAAAAACCCAAAATAAGGACAACATCCATAATCCCCAAAACAGTCCCGACTCAATGTCCGGGTCCTCCACCAAGTGATACCCATGTCTACTCAACTATATAGCAAGGACCCATTCCCTTCTCATGACCTGCAACATGAAGTCTTCATGGGTACCCAACTGTGACCCGAAATGGGTGTGAGTACAACTCAGTAGGCCACCACCAACGGTGTGTAAAAAATATCCAGTATAAATAGGAGGTGCATGAAAAAAGAATAGGAATGATAAATTCCAAGTAATTATTTGAGGTGCTATTAACAGGTCAGAGCCAAAGCCATTGCCCCATCCATTACCATTCATTTCACACCAATTATCATCACTTACTATTTCATCACATTTACTTGGTTTAATCACATACATTATGTTAAATGTGTCTAAGGACAACAATCACATGCAAGAGTGTGAAAACATCGTCATCCAATCTCACTAGGAATAACCCCCTCATAGCAACCATATCCTCACCTCGAAGCCTCAGTCCGGGTGGATACAACCGTTTGGAGAATAGACCCTGAGTCCCCTTTCCTAACCCCTGAATTTAGGGTGGAGTTTAGAACCTCCGTCGTAGCTCAACCCGTGGGAGTAAATCCTCATGTCATACCCCACTCTACGAAGCCATGACCACATGCTTATATATATAAGTAACTATCAACCATCCAAACCATTGCCCTTCAGAAACACTATTCACAAGACCCCACCTGGCAATCTGCATCATCCCTTAACCCATTAACACATTACCATTTCACACCATTTAACCATTCAACCAATTCCCATGTGTTATGCCTAACTCACTAAGAATTTATCACTAGTCCCATAACCTATCAATTTTGGTCTTTATTCAGTTTACACATTATCCCATTGAACCAGTTCATCATTTCCATGATTCTACCATTCATGCCAAAATGTTTATCAAGGGCTCTACAATTCACTACAACAAGGTCACTTGTTTAATAGTAATCCCTAAACCCAGGAAAAGCCGACACATCACACAAATAGCCCTAAATTAGGTCAATTCCATCCCAACAAATCCCACAGGTATCGTGAGGGTTCCCATTAGCCATTTTAAAAAACCATTATTACCATAAATACCATGGTTATTAAAAACATAACCAATGGGAACCAAGAACACAACTAAACATGCACAAATACACAAATAACCATGGGATATAGCTTGTAGACCACCTAACTCAAAACGATAGCAGAACACACTCTCAATCGAGTCCTAATACCTCAATCCGACCAAACATTGGAGCATCAAAAAAAACTCACCCAAAAGATAGGGTTTTAGAGATTCAGAACAAGAGGGGGATAACATACAAACCCAAATAAAAAAAGAGAAGCAAGGATGGGATTATCCTTACCCGGAGCTTCTATACACAACCAAAGACACTCTAAACGACCAAGAATCGAAGAAGAACCACCCTTGAGAAGATTGGGTAGATAAAGTTCATCACTAGAGTTGAGAGGGGATGAATGGAGGAAAATACCGAGTTGGGGTTTAAAAGCCCGGGGTGGAAAACATGTAATTTTCCCCAACATTAAGATACCGCAAGGTTTGGCCCCATAGTTTGACAAACCATGTGCAAACCGTGCACATGCTACTGTCTGGAGGGTGGGGGGGGTCTCACGGTTTGCCTGGGAAGGCCACACGGTTTACCTAGGCCAAGCGCAAGCCATGTGCCCAGCCTTGTCTTGCTCAGATTTCCCTTCTTTCATGCCCTGGGGCCCTAGAACATGCCCAAGGCCTCCTATACTTTCAGAAGACATCCCTTGAAGCCCGAAACAATGGATTCAAACAAAACATAATGAAAACATACCCATCTAAAAACCGGGATCTTACAACCTCCCCACCTTCTAACGGCTCGTCCTTGAGCCGATCTTCCAAGCCTTATTGATCCACCGAAGAGAAGATTTTGGGCGACTAAGCCTGTATATCTGATTCTCGCTCCAAGTTTTCTTCTTTAACTTTTTCAATGCTGCCACAATGCTCGCCCTAATGGCACTACCTTCCCTCGCGAGACTTTTTCACTATGATCCACCACACTAACCAGCTGCTCCTCAAAGGATGGATCAGTCTCAAGCTCCAAATCCCCAAAATTAACCATGTGAGATGGGTCAGGGTGATACCATCAAAGCTGTGACACATAAAACCCATTTTGCATCCCACCATACCGCTACGGAAGAGACAATAGGTAAGCTACTAGTTCGATTCTCTCCACAATCTCAGAAGGTCCCACATACATGGCCGCCAACTTACCCTACTTTAGGATCCGACGGTGACCCAACCTTGGTGACACCCGAAGGGGCACATTATACCCCACCCAAAACTCAAGAGGTCTACGCCTCCGATCTACATTCAAATTCTTCCAACTCTAAGCCGTAGCCATTCGCTTCCTGATCAACCTAAATCTCTATGAAATATCCTGCACGAGACTTGGCCCCAACAACTCAGAATCACCATCCACTAGCCAACACAACGGAGATCTACAAGGTCTCCCATAAAGTTCTTCAAACGGTTCCATCTGAATCATAGCCTGAAAACTATTGTTGTAGGAAAAATAAACTAATGATAGGTGCCTCTCCCAAGAACCACCAAGGTCCATGACACAAGCTCTTAACATATATTCTAACACTTGGAATGTACGCTCCGACTGGCCGTCTGGCTGTGGGTGGAAAGCCGTACTCAAAATCAACTGTGTACCAAGCGCCTTCTGTAACCCTTTCCAGAAACGGGACATAAAATGCAGATCACTGTCCGAATCTATGGTCTGTGGCACCCCATGAAACCGCACTATTTCTTGAACACAAAACTCACCCAACTAGTCGATTGTAAATGTCTCTTAAATTGGTACGAAATGGGCCACTTTTGTTAACTGATCCACAACCACCCAGATTGCATCATTCTTCCACAGTGTCCACGAAAGACCCACGAAAAAATCCATCATTACATAATCCCACTTCCATTCCAAAATGGGAAATGGATGCAACAAAACACCTAGGCATTGATGCTCTGTATTCACCTGCTGATAGGTAAGGCACCGTTCCACGAAGCCTGCTACTTCTTTCATCGTCCTAGGCCACCAAAACTGCCTTCGGGGATCACGGTACATCATTGTTGAACAAGGATGCACTGAACACTTTGATACTTGGGAGTCACGCATAAACTCTTCCCGCACACACTCTCGCACAACCACATGATCACAGACACGAAAAACATTGTCCATGCCGACGGCTCACCCAGAAGGTCGCTCCCCCCCATTATACATTTCCTTCATGGAAAAGCACTTAGGATCATCATGATCACTTTCCTTAACTTGACTCTAAAGCATCTAATCCATCGTTAATCAATCAAGAGAGACCTGACCACTCTCCTCCTGCACCTTCAGGTGCATCTCTGCAAACAATGTAATCACCATCCACTTGGTGATGGACTCCGGAATTGCCTGATTTGGAACCTTCCTGCTCAGAGCATCAGCAAAACTGTTTCCCTTTCCTGGAATGTAAACCAACTCAAAGATAAAATAATAAAGATATTCAAAACATCTTCACTGCTGAAGATTCAGATCCTGCTCAGAAAATATGTACTTTATGATCTTATGGTGGGTAAATAGGGTAAACTGTTCTCCCAAGAGATAGTGCCTCCAGCACATAAAGGCATACACTACTGCAGCCAACTCAAGATCATGAGCGGGATAGTTCTACACATGGGTTCTCAACTACCTTGACCCATAATCCACAACCCACTCATCCTGTATCAACACAGCCACAAGTATGATTCCGAACGTATCAAAAAACACATTGTACTTCCTACCGGGTTCAAGTAAGATCAAGATTGGTGTGGTCATCAACCGATTCTTCAACTCTTGAAAGGCATTCTCACAGGCCTCAGACCTCTCAAACCTAATTCTTTTCTTGGTCAAGCATGAGCGTGGTTCTTCCAAGAGAGTGAAATCTTGAATGAACATTTGGTAATACGTAGCCACACCCAGATAACTCTGAACATCAGAAACACTCTTAGGATCCTCCCAAGACACAACAACCTACACTTTCTATGAATCCACTGACACACCTGCCTCCGAGATGATGGGACCTAAAAAATGCACCTCACCTATCAATAATTTACACTTTGATAGCTTTGCGTATAGCTAATTCTCTCTTAGTGTACCCAAGACAATTTCAAGATGTTGGGAATGATCGTCATGAGTTTTTGAGTTCACTAATATATCTTCAACAAAGACAACCACAAACTGATCTAGATAGGGATGAAAGATCTTGTTCATCAAAGCCATAAACACCGCCAGTGCATTGGTCAAGACAAAACGCATTACCACAAACTCAAACAACCTGTACTGACTCCGGAAAGCTGTCTGCAGTACGTCAGAAGACCTCACCCACATCTGGTGATAACCTAACCTCAGATGAATCTTTGAGAACACTGATGAACCCATCAACTGATCAAATAGGTTATCAATTCTAGGAAGAGGGTTCCGATTTTTCTCCATTATCTGATTGAACTTTCGAATGTCAACACAGAGCCTCAACGACCCATTGACCTTATTTTCAAAAATCACAGGAGATCCCAAAAAAGACGTACTTGGACGGATAAACACCTTATTATCAAACTCCTCAAGGTGAACATTTAGTTCCTGGAGTTATGTCAGTGCCATTCGGTATGGCGGAATGGAAACTGGCTCTGCTCCAGGAAACAACTCGATTGTGAACTCAACATCCCTCTAGGATGGTCACCCTGAGAAATCCTCAGGAAACACATCTTGAAGTCGATCCACCACAGGAGGAAAATTTTATTTCTCCAGTATTTCATTATCATCAAGCATAAGACATGCCACTCGAGCCGTGAGTCCACTCATCTGTTGACAAAATGGCCCTGCATGCCCTTCTCTAGCATCCCATTCGCCACGGTGGACATAAGTGTCTCCCTCAAGAGACCTGAATGATAATCTGCGATGATAATAGTATATGCATGCCCGATACAACAACAACCAATACATTCAAAAAATTAGGTCAAACTCTGACATCTCGAGAACAAACAAATCCAATGGGAAACGATACCCACCAACTTCCAAGGAACATCGCTTGCACTGCTTGATATCCTTAACCCGCACCCCCAAAAGAGTTTCAATTGACATAACTCCACACACCCTCTCCATAGGTAAACCCAGTGCTACCACAAGTTGAGCAGAGATAACAGAGTGTGTGGCACCTTTTTCAAACAACACAGTAGCCAAAGTAGAAGATACAAGGATCGTACCTTGAATAGTCGATGGTTCGGCTTCGCCATCACTAGGAAAAAACTGAACTACCTGAAGCTGACCTACCCCTCTACCCTGGGCTCCTGCCTGAGTACCCTATGCTACTCTACCCTGCATGAATGAGCGATCTTGCCCCGGAGTCCCATGTCTACCTCGACTTCCAGTACGACCCATGGAGGTTCAATCGCTCGCCTGATAAGGGGAAACTGATCCCTTTCCCGTATCTGTTACCTGCCTTCCACCATCATACTCACCCACCTGCTGTGGTTTCCAGTAGAACTTCTGCACATGTCCCATCCTACGGCATGAACGACACTCAACTATAGGTCAAGGACACTGACCACGCATATCCCCCGGCCTACCGCACTAATATCAGAACACCTGATTTCCACTCTGAGAGGCTGAACCTCTCTTCCAGCAACTTTGCACACTTCCACCATGTTGTCAGCTCTCATGGCGTCGCTTCCAACCATCAGTAGCTACACTACTCGTCTGCCCCACTTTCCCCACAAGCCCACTACCCGAATCTCCCTACATGTTTCCTTCTGAGATCATTGCCTAGTCTACTACCTCTGTAAACCTCTTTATGCAGAAGATGTTTACATGAGACCTGATCTCATGTCTCAGCCCATCCTGGAAATGCTTTTCTACTACTGCCTCATCCCCTGCTAACACAAGGACAAAGTATGTCAAATTAGTGAAGCGACTAGCATAGTCCATCACCGATAGTGATCCCTAAGTCAGCTTCATAAACTCTATAGCCCGCTCGTGCCTCAATGTCTCTGGATAAAAATCCTCCAAAAACTTTTCCTGAAAAACCTTCCACGACATTCCCTCAGCCTCCTCAGTTTGAGCCTGAATGTCGCACCAACGCCTAGCCTGGCCCCACAATATTTAAGCGGCCAGCTTCACCCACTTTTCGATAGGGGTCTCGAGATGATCCAATATCGTCCGGACAGACTCTAACTAGAACTCCACTGCGTTTGGCCCACCCTCTCCGGTGAAGGTTGGATGGTTTTGTAGCTATAACTCCCTAGTCATCTCAAACATACTCGATGTAACCCACCCTGGGTCCCGATCCATCATCTGTATAAGGCATGTCAAGTTCTTCCAGAACTAGTATTCTCTACATTCATGTATCACCACATTTTCTTGCTCCTCTACTGGAGGAGTGTTATCAGCAACATCCTCCTGTTACCCAACTGGTAACCAACATTATGGTGGCATTTCTCTACAATGCCAAGAATGACATTTATCACGTATAACATAAAAATTTCATGAATCCATCACAAAGGACTCCTTACTAGCCACAACAACCCACTTTTCATAAACTACCCAACAACATTTTCCAATTTGTTTCAAACCCTATTATTCTATTAAACATCGGTTACCCATTTGTTTTATTTCATTATTCTCATTATTTCCTGGTTTCATGAAATGCATAATGCACCATACATTCCGTCCTCACACACCCACCTCGTGCGTTTGCATAACACAATGCTTGTCACCTATCTCCCTAGGTTCCTACAATGATGCATGAATAAAAATCATCATTCCGTTAAGGGCATGAGCCAAATATCATAAAAAAGTCACATCAAACCACATGTGCATCACCAAATGATGAAATATCATCAACTGTAACAACACGCAACCAAGAACAACAATTCCCACCCAGGGTGACTTGGGTTTCCCCCGTACCTGGGTTAGATACTCCCAAGAACGAGCTCATTACGACGGCCTGACACATATTAACCATTTGATTCCAATCCCAAATAACAAGACCTCAGAGAATGAGAAGAAAGACCTCCTTTGATAACACTTTTAAGGTCGCTGACCTAGAAGCCACTAAACCGGTACTCCGAGTCGGGTGGTTACATGACATTAAGCGCGCCTCCCCATATGACAAATGTTACCAACTAGAATTAGGGGTCTATGGGGTCAAGTGGGAGACTATACGCCCTTTTTATCAAAGTAATCCACAACCGAAATAAACCAAATGACGGGAAAAAAAACAAGGAACATGTATATCAACCATTTCCAACAATAAATTTGAAATTTCATACTACAAGTTCAATAGTGAACAAAACCCAAAAATAAGGACAATGGCCACAATCCCCAAAACAGTCCCGACTCCATGTCCGGATCCTCCACCATGTGCTACCCATGTCCACTCAACTATCTAGCAAGGACCCTTTCCCTTCTCTTGACCAGCAACATGAAGTCTGCTCAGTTACCCAACGGTGGTGACCGGGCTTATAATTTGCACATTTTTTAATGAAATTCTATTGTTTTAAACATCTCAAGATACCATTTTGAGCTTATATGTAACAATTTTGGATTTAATAAGTATTTTAAGTTTAAATGCAAAAATGACCAAATTCTGCATTTTGGACAGATTTTCACTACAGGGGTATTTTGGTCATTAACAAAAAAATATAAATCCAAATTTTATGATTATAATTTCTTTAGAATCCTAATTTAATTTTCTTAAACTTTGTCTTCTGGACCAGGATCTGATTTGACCATCTTGAGGTCCAAACAATTCAATGAAGTTGAAGATTATTCAGGAACACCAAGGAAGCTTCCTAGAAATTTCTTCCAGAAAAACGAAGGTTCAGTGAAATATCCATAACTCGCTCAAAACGACTTTAATGGAGCTGAAATCTTGTGGATAGACGGTTAAGAAGATTTTGAACAAGTTTCATTAAGGAGGCCACGCCTGGAATGGCCGTGTTCAGGGACATTAATTCAGTACAAAACGGTGTTTTTCGGTTTGATGACTCTGACTGGACAGAATAAATTGTCAGAGGAAAATGGCCATAACCCTCGGAATACCTGTCCAAATCAGCTGAGATTTTTAGGGGACACGTCCAAGACAATTATGAACAACATTGAAGAAGTCCTCAACGCGTGAAGAGGTCATTTATGGGGTCCAAAACGCGACAACTTTCGGGGGGTCGAATTCTGCCTATAAAAGGAGGAGAGCTCCTCCCCCTCAAGACATCCCATTCTCCACACCATTCCTTCTCGGGCACCCAGGAGAAGAACTTCTCATATTTTTCTTTTATTTATTTTGTTTTAAAATGTCTCTCCTCTACCGAATCATCTCGCTTACCCCATCCATGGAGGGGTAATTTCATTTGAGTGATCGGAAAGAGGGGAGGATGGACCGATGTGTTGTGCTTGAGTTTTGTGCTTGAAATGAATAAAATTTGTTCTTCTTTCTTCTTCTGGTTTCAATTCATAATTCAGTATTAAATTCCGAATGCGGTTGTGTTAAGGTTTTTATTCTGAAATTATAAATTGCTTTGGTCGATGATCACATCTCCCTCCACCCAATTCTAATCTGTATACGGTGGCACATGATTAGGGTTGGGTGGTGATTGCTCGACGGTTGTCAAGCACGTGTGTAGGATTGTATGTTGAAATCTTGGTTTATTAGGGAACAACAATTCCAGGTCTGGGATTGCTCTAATTAATCAAGAGACCATATACAACTCTAAACACATTGGAAGGAGGATAGACCAATCTAAGGTTTTAGAAACGAAAACTCTCATCACATTTATCTGACTAAGGGAGAGAGATGACTCGGTATATAAATCTCTCTCTTACCAGTTTAAGGAAGAAGAAGAGATAAAATTTGGAAACCATGATGGCACAACACTAAGTCCAGCCAAACCCAATCCGATCACCATCTTTATCATTTGTTAAAATTAATCAATTTCTATTGTTTGTTTCTCTCATAGTCATTCATATTAATTAAAACCAATCTTTTTAATAAAACCAACAAAAAGTGACAACCTCATTTTGTGTGCACTCCTCTTCGGGAGACTACCTAGGATCAACTGCTATACTATACTTAGGTAAATAAAATATTGTTTTGCCACGCCCCACGACAGGCGTGCGTCAAACTTGGCGCCGTTGCCGGGGAGGCAGTGCCACAATCAAATTGTAAATATTTGACTTTTTTTCCAAATTAAAAAAAACACACTTTCCATGTTGTTTTCAAATGACTATTTCTTTAATTCGTGGAACAATTACCCACCAATAAATGAACCAATTATTGAATCGACCTTTTCCGCAGAGGATGGTGTTTCTTCTATTGTTAGACAGGTGAGGTTATTTTGGAAAACAAATAATGATGAGAAAACATTCAAAGAATTCATAGATGGGCTAAGGGAGGACATGAACGAAGATGTTTTTGAAGCGATGGCACGAAAGCTAGATGAGTTCTCCCATTACTTTCCAGAATTCTATGAAGTATCCAAGGTCCAAGAAGATCCCCCATTAGTCATCCCTGATTTTTCAATGGAGATCCCAGATATAGTGGAGCCTGACTACCTGCCTATATCTTCTACTACTCAACTCCAAGATGTGATTTCAAATGAAGAAGAGATTGAACCAGACCCAACTCAGGGAGATGATCCTTCCATGAACTCTACCTTTTCTGATTTCATTCAATCTGATTTGAGCATCACTCCTTATAATTTTAAATTTTCAGATTTGGTCAATCCTTACATTGCCTTAAGAGAAGATGAAAAAGAATATGCACCTGTTGAGGAACACCTGGAGCTCCCTGAAGATATTGATCATCTACTTGAGGAAGTCCATGAAGAGATACAAGTGGCTATGCATGAAGAACCAAATCTAAAAGCTGCCTACCTTAAAAGGGAAGATTTTGAAATTAATATTTTAAATTTAAATGTTGAATCTCCCTTTGATTATTCTTTTCACGCAGCACATCTGAAGAAACCACTGGATTTTGAAGAACACTTTGCACAAGTAGAAACCGAAGAGGAGGAGGATCCATACTTCATCCTACCCCCGCCATGCAAGCTATACCACATTGCAAAGGGGGTGGATCTGGTGTACTCTATACATGGAGTCCTCCTCAACAAGGACAATGAAGCACATGCTGGGAAAAGCCACATGTGGTGGTTCAAATCAAAGAAACTACATCCACCATCAGACATTGGATAACAGCTGGTACTGCCCACTGGAGGCAGTAAAAATTCAGGGCCCACTTGGGGGATCGTACCAAGACTTATCCCTTGCTTTATAGGAATTTAGATTGCAATTTCATTTATTAGAAGTAGTTTAGCATTCATCCCTTTCCCCCTTATCATTTTGAGCTTTAATGACATGATACTTGTTCTTAATTTTGAAATTTTCTTTTATAGGATCATGATGGCAGAAGGAAGCCCCAAAAATTTGTTAAAGGGGACTGAATATTTATTTCAAAAGGGAGTTCATTTTTAAATTTTAAATTTTAAACTCCTTAAATTTTTTGTCCAAAACATGTTTTAAGCATCAACGATAAGAATTTCATACCCACACTTGAATTAATGATGTACTCAACTTATCTAGGAGACATGAGTTTCTTAGGAATCTTGTGATGCCATGTTTTAGATTTCAATGTTAATGAGATTGAATGATTAAAATGGATAATTGGATGATTAAAGTGAAGCAAGGATATTGAAATAAGGACTCATGATTTGAGGGAATTAATTGATTCATGTAAATAAAATTTGCCTTCCATTTTTCATTCTTTGAATTTCTGAAATTCATGTGAATTAATTTGTTATTATTAATCATGCCATGAGTGATTGTCCAATATCATATTCTCATTCTTTAGAGGATTTCTAGACCAAATATTTCCTATTTTATCTTGAGCATATTTCTTGAGTGATCTTGGGATGTGCCACCTACTAGAACTTGTATTGAAACTTGTCAAAGCTATGACTGTACAAAACCACATTTAAAATGATTTAGGCATATCTTTGGCTAGCCACATTTTATCCTAAGACCCACCTTTACATTTATCCTTCGTAATCCCTTAGATTCCATGAATTGTCTTATAGGTTTAAGCCACATTACAATCCAATTTTTCCTTACCTACCTGCACTTTTAGTATTTTTGCATGGTTATTTCAAGTTTGAGTGTGGGGGAAGGGCCTTTCATGTGCGTTCCTTGGGATATGTATCATTTTTGGGTGGTGTAATGTGTGCGTCATCATTTTGGGAAATGTATTATTAGAAAATTGGGCATGAGTCATCATTTCATTATGCTTCTATCATTTCATCCGGTTCTCCATAAAAAAAAGAAAAAAGAAAATAAATCTGTGCCTTTCTGGAGCTTTACAAAAAAGAAAAAAAAAGAAAAAAAAGAAAATAAAGCTGTGCCTTTCTGGAGCTTTACAAAAAAAACAGGGAGAACTTGGATGATATCATTCTTTGTAATCATTTATTGACTCATGACCCATGTCATTGAAAGGGGAGTGGTGTTGTGATTCACATTTCAAGGGGATTTGAGTGAGGTTCATCTTGTGTTTTCACTTGATTAATCATGCATTGTACTTAAGAGTCAAACCTCCTACTTCTGGCCTTAAATTATTTCAATCATTTACCCACCAACCCTAAGCCACAGAGTCATTTGAACCTTTATTGCAAGTCCTCATGATTTTATGTGTGTTTTGTCTTTACAAAGTGGAGAAAGTAGTTACTTTACAAGCCTATGGGTAAGGATCATGTTATCATGATATGAGCATAACTCCACTATTAATTGTATCATGAGTGATGAGAGAAAAGATTCAAAAGTGAGGTAGGTCATGATTTGGCATGTTTAATAATAATAAATTGAGAATCTTGAATGAATGAAAGGAGAAGCTTCATTATTTTTCAAAGGGGAAAAGTAAAATGCATGAATTTATTGTTTCTTTGAAAAATGGGAAATTAAATTAGTATTTTTGTGGAACTGGAAAATTTGATTGGACATTGAAAATCATTTGATTTTATTTCATTTGAAATTTAAATATTGGTGACATTAGTGCCCTTTGAATTCCATGTTGAGATTTTATGCTTGAGGACAAGCATGGTTTTAGTGTGGGGGAATTGACAGGGCTTATAATTTTCACATTTTTTAATGCAATTCTATTGTTTTAAACATCTCAAGATACCATTTTGAGCTTATATGTAACAATTTTGGATTTAAGAAGTATTTTAAGTTTAAATGCAAAAATGACCAAATTCTGCATTTTGGACAGATTTTCACTACAGGGTTATTTTGGTCATTAACAAAAAAATATAAATCCAAATTTTATGATTATAATTTCTTTAGAATCCTAATTTAATTTCCTTCAACTTTTTCTTCTGGACCAGGATCTTATTTGACCATCTTGAGGTCCAAACAATTCAATGAAGTTGAAGATTATTCAGGAACACCAAGGAAGCTTCCTAGAAATTTCTTCCAGAAAAACGAAGGTTCAGTGAAATATCCATAACTCGCTCAAAACGACTTTAATGGAGCTGAAATTTTGTGGATGGACGGTTAAGAGGATTTTGAACACGTTTCATTAAGGAGGCCACGCCTGAAATGGCCGTGTTCAGGGACATTAATTCAGTACAAAACGGTGTTTTTCGGTTTGATGACTCTGACTGGACAGAATAAATTGTTAGAGGAAAATGGCCATAACTCTCGGAATACCTGTCCAAATCAGCTGAGAGTTTGAGGGGACACGTACAAGACAATTATGAACAACATTTAAGAAGTCCTCAACGCGTGAAGAGGTCATTTATGGGGTCCAAAACGCGACAACCTTCGGGGGTCGAATTCTGCCTATAAAAGGAGGAGAGCTCCTCCCCCTCAAGACATCCCATTCTCCACCCCATTCCTTCTCGGGCACCCAGGAGAAGAACTTCTCATATTTTTCTTTTATTTCTTTTGTTTTAAAATGTCTCTCCTCTCCCGAATCATCTCTCTTACCCCATCCATGGAGGGGTAATTTCATTTGAGTGATCGGAAAGAGGGGAGGCTGGACCGATGTGTTGTGCTTGAGTTTTGTGCTTGAAATGAATAAAATTTGTTCTTCTTTCTTCTTCTGGTTTCAATTCATAATTCAGTATTAAATTCCGAATGCGGTTGTGTTAAGGTTTTTATTCTGAAATTATAAATTGCTTTGGTCGATGATCACATCTCCCTCCACCCAATTCTAATCTGTATACGGTGGCACATGATTAGGGTTGGGTGGTGATTGCTCGACGGTTGTCAAGCACGTGTGTAGGATTGTATGTTGAAATCTTGGTTTATTCGGGAACAAAAATTCCAGGTCTGGGATTGCTCTAATTAATCAAGAGACCATATACAACCCTAAACACATTGGAAGGAGGATAGACCAATCTAAGGTTTTAGAAAGGAAAACTCTCATCACATTTATCTGACTAAGGGAGAGAGATGACTCGGTAGATAAATCTCTCTCTTACCAGTTTAAGGAAGAAGAAGAGATAAAATTTGGAAACCATGATGGCACAACCTTAAGTCCAGCCAAACCCAATCCGATCACCATCTTTATCATTTGTTAAAATTAATCAATTTCTATTGTTTGTTTCTCTCATAGTCATTCATATTAATTAAAACCAATCTTTTTAATAAAACCAACAAAAAGTGACAACCTCGTTTTGTGTGCACTCCTCTTCGGGAGACTACCTAGGATCAACTGCTATACTATACTTAGGTAAATAAAATATTGTTTTGCCACGCCCCACGACAGGCGTGCGTCAGGTGGCCCCAGTAGGGTCTGAGTACAACTCCGCAGGCCACCACCAACGGTGTCTAGAAAATATCCAGTATAAACAGGTAGTGCATGCAAAAGGAATATGAATGATAAATTCCAAGTAATTATTTGAGGTTCCATTAACTAGTTCAAAGCCAAATCCATTACAACTTCCATTACCATTCATTTCACACCAATTATCATCACTTACCATTTCATCACATTTCTAGGGGTTAATCACATACATTCTGTTACATGGGTCTAAGGCCAATAGTCACATGGAAGAGGGTGAACACATCATTATCCTATCTCACTAGGACTAACCCCATCATAGAAACTATATCTTCACCTCGAAGCATCAGTCTGGGTGGATGCAACCGTTAGGGGAATAGACTCTCAGTCCCCTTTCTTAACCCATGCATTTAGGGTGGTGTTTAAAACCTCAGTCTTAGCTCATCCCGTGGGCGTAGATCCTCAAGTCATACCCCACTCTACGAAGCCATGTGAACATGCTTATATATATAAGTAACCATCAACAATCCAAACCATTTCCCTTTGGAAACACTATTCACAACACAACACATGGGAATCCACACCATGCCTTAACATGTAGCACCCCAAACGTTTTATGATATATTTCTATTAAATATATTCTATTCATCATTGTGTTCCATTAAAATAACACTAGGTTATTTAGGAGATATTCCAAAACTATCCATTAAATATAAATTTTCCACTTCTATGTTTTGAATTTCAAAAAATGGTCATCTATATTGGTGATTAATAAGTAATTTGGATACTGAAAGAACAAACTTGATTTATTGTGAATAGTAACATAGCCTTATGAATAGTAATATGAATAGTAAAATGACAATTATGAATAGTAAATAATAAAATTATTTTATTTCCTTAATGAAATATGATAATGAGATATTAATTAATTTATCGACGTCACAAAAAACTAATTGCACTTCAAGATTGTTAATTTTCGAATTATATACGACCTTATTTAAAAATTAAATTAATAATATTTATAAAATTATTTTTTTAAAATGGATTTCACTTTTTAATTCTACACATAGAAAAATAGTAGGGGTGAATTTTTGGTATTTTTCTAAAATTCAATAATTTTTTATAAATAGTGAAATAAGAGAAAATACCGTATATACAAATTATCTGTAAAATACAGTATTTATGACATCATAAGTTATTAAAGACCACATGGTTTGAATTCACAAACCATAATTACTATTTGAGGTCACATGAACTAATACTATTCATAATCATGGATAAAAAATTATAATAATGATTAAAATAATGAAAAATACCCCATCTCCTCCACTATAAAATCCCCTCACCACTACCTCTTATATTCACTCCTATAAGCCTTTAATCTCCTCAATTTTCTGCCCAATAATCCTCCCAAGCCTCTTCCCCAAATACTAGAGACGCTGGTCTCACCAAAAGACCAAACCGGAAGCCCTAGAGAAGGATCTCAAGGTGAAGATTTTAAGAGGTAAACAACCTCTTTTATTTTCTTTATTTCATTTCATTTTATGTTATTATCTTCCATTTTCTTTGGATTGTGTTGGGATATTTCAATAAATATTCCTCCTTACTGTCCATATTATATATGAATGATGAGATATTCCATTCCGCTTATCAATCAATTTTTATGAAATTTTAAGAGGCATTGTTAGGCTGCCGAATATTCATGAAAAATTTATCAAGTTTTCTTTCATTTTAAGATTCCTTTCTTTTCTTCTTATTTCCTAAACACCTCTTAACCAAGAGGAATTTGAGCTCCAAAATCTTCAATATTCTGGATTTTATCATGTTTAAGGAAAATTCCTCATCATTATTCTTCTCCTCTCCCACTTATTTAAGGAATAAAAACAGTGTCTGTGATGTTTCGAATTACCGACATCGTGGACGATGTAATTTCAATTTCCATTAATTTTTTCAAGTATGTTCATGAAACAAATTAATGGTTTAACCAGGTCATAATATATTTTTTTATCTTGATTAATGTTCTGGAATCCTTACACGTTCATAATATGGAATATTAATACAAAACAAGTTTATTGAGCACAAAACTGTGAAGCCAAATTCAAGTGTTTATTTTAACTCATCAAAGGAGTCATCCTCATGCTATATAACCAGAATAATTATAATATCCTTTATATCTCATTAATGTAACTAATAATTTATATTAACAATTCACAATTTTTAACCACATTTCAAACCAACTTTCATTCATGAATACAAGCAAACAAATCATGGAAAAAAGTAAGAAAATGCTTCCAAAACAATAAGATTTAATTTCTTAAACCCAGAAAATGGCCATTAATGAACTTAATAAGGTTATATCATATCAATTACATGTCGATTAGGTTCCATAATTATTAATTAATGAATATAATTTTGAATATTCATGTCATTAAGAATAATCAAGAACCCACTAGAGAAAAACGTAAGGGGTTTCTTATCTCACTTTCATTTCTGTGAGATTTTCATTATTCACCAAATAATTCCTGTATGTGATATATGTATTCTGACATTTGATATATAATAACATTATTCACTTTATATTCATTTTAATCATTTATTCATTTTAGTTTTATTATGTTTGGGTCATATGATTCGACCGATTACATTGTTGTAAGGGCCTTTGTCTCAACTAGCTATTCGTTGTGACTAACTTTGTATTGTGCACCTAATAATCCTTATGTGGTGTAACTAATACCCATTTGAGATCAATTTTCATTAAAATTTAAATTTATATCCATAATCTCATGTCATGGATATATTTTTTTTCTAAACCGTATACCATTTGACATACGGTGTTTATTTGGAAAGATATTTTAATTATGGTAATATTGATGAATCTATATACTCTACTCTATAAGGATATTAAAAAGACATATATCCGTTTTATTTAATCAATTTATAAATAATTATTTGGACATGAAGTGGTGGGTGGGGCCTGCTATAGCCCCTAGATATATTGGTAGGTCTCGTGAGACAAAATTATTTGGCGACAAACCCTTCGAAATTGTTTCCAAAAATCAGACGGGTTTCTAACCATAGAACTAAACCGTTTTGTGGTATTATGGTTCATGTGTAAGATACATGACTTCCAATTAATAATAATTCTCTTTATTCATTATCTGATATTATTATTATCCATTTAGTTTTCACTATGAAAAAATCTATGGATGAAATTCCATTCTATGTTTATTAATGGCATTAGTTATTCATTTATTCACTATGCCATATTGATTATTTCAGCTTGATTATGATTCAATTATTATTTTACTCATGCGTCCGCTATTTATAACCCTTAATGAGCATTTGATCTTACCCCTTTCATTGTTTACCTTCAATGGGGGATGAAGAGAAGGTCTTTTATTGAGTTCGTGTGGTTCCAGTTTTTAGTTTTGTTATGTATTGTATCTTGTAACATTTTTCAATGTAATTTGTGTTACATCTATGTATATAGTTTCTTTAATGCTACCAAACGGATTGTTCCTTCAGGATTTTAATTCCTTCTAACTATGCCAATATCACATGTAATGCATCTTCTCCTGTCTAGAGGGGTCGGGGTGTTACCGTTGGTATCAGAGATTGTTTAGTAGGAAACTTGGAAACTAGAGTAGGAAATGTATAGTAGGGAACAAATCCCTAATGTAGTATTTGAGGATAAACATACATGAACGTCCTGGTATTTTTTTAAGGAATAGATTTTGTGGATATTTTTAAGAAATATGTCCCTGTCTGGATACGAGCAGGTAGAGGTGGATCTGGCATAGATGTATCTAGGGGTAAAACCCGAAAACACTGCTTTGATCTAGACTCGAACGGGAACTGGTTCATGATAAAGGGCCTTGCTTCACTCTTGGGTAGGACACTCCTTTGGAATATTCTTAGGATAATTCACATTTTCTTTAAAAGCTGTTATGAAGTAGTTTATTGTAATTTTTTCCTCACAAGATCCATGTTTTTAAGATTATCTATGCAAATAATTTCAATCTATGTTGAGTTATTTTATATTTAAGATTCCTAAACTAATATATTGTATCCCATTATTTAGAAATGTAATCTAATGGAAGAAGGGGAATCAATACTTATGGTCAATGTAGGGATCTCCCTACTGAGCAAGTCAACACAGTCAATGTTGGAGCAGATCAAATCATGACAATAATGGGACAACGTACTAAATCAGTAACTAATAACCATTCAACTCTTGTGTTGGATCATTTCATGTTGCCTAAACTCCCATATTTCAGCAGGACTACTAATCCAGTGGTTTCTAAGCAATGGATCAAGTCCCTTGAAAAGATATTCCTGGTGTTAAGATGCAATCAAAATGAAAAGGTAGTACTGGCAGTATATTGTCTCAATGGTGATGCTGGTCAATAGTGGTCCCTGATTCAAAATACCATAGAGGGAGAAGATATAGAGAATATGGAATGGAGTACTTTTAAGGAAATATTCTTCGAAAAATATTTACCTCATGAGCAACGAACTGAAATGAAGAGGAAATTCCTTGGCTTGAAACAAAGGGAAGAAGACAATGTTGCAGAGTATGAGGCTACCTCACAAGGCTAGCTAGGTATTCCATGGATTATGTATGTGACTCTGTGTACAAGATTGATCATTTATTTGAAGGTATTAATAGAAGTCATATAAGGTCACTAGCTTCTCATTCATTTTAGTCATATGATGAAATTGTATCAAGTGCCATCAAAATAGAGAAAGAATTTTCTAGATCAAATTTTTTCAAAGGAAACCAAGATAAAGAGCAGTATTCTGATAACAAAAGAAATAGAGAAGCACCAAAGAAGAGAATGGAAACGAATAGCTTTCCATTATGTAAGAAATGTGGAAATAATCATCTTGGTAAAATCTTGAAAGTCATGCGAGTCTACTATATATGCGGAGAAACAGGTCATCGATTTGATGAATTCATGGGGAAGAAACAATTGGATGATATTTAATGATATAATTGCAGAGAGATGGGACACTGGGAAAATGAGTGTACTAAGCACCAAGGAAACATTCCTTAGATTAAGCCAAGAGAGAAAGGGAGATCCTATATTATTACAACCACGGAGGTTGAAGTTCCTAATGACGTGGTCGTAGGTACTTTAATTGTTTCCTCAAACTTTTCCAAAACATTATTTGATTCAGGATCCTCCCATTCATTTATATCCTCTCAGTTTTACAACAAGATTAAATATGTCCAATTTGATTTAATAAAGGATTTGTCATTAAAAACACCCATGGGATGTATCATTGCAATAAAGGCATGTTGACTAGTCCCCCTCCAAACACCAAAACATACTTATTTTCTAACCTTTTCATCATACTCATGACTGAATTTGATATAATTATTCGTATGTATTGGCTGTAAAATTATTATGCGGAGATTTATTGCAAGAAAAAGGAAGTTACAATTTTTGAAAATGGTGTAGAATCCCTTGTCTTTAGGGAAGAAACTTCACCACTTGATTATTATCTAGAAACACCCCCAATAGCATTATTGAATGCAATACTTGGAGAGGAAGATAAACTAATATCTATGGGAGAGGAAAGAAATATTCAAATTGAAGATGTGAACATAGTGATTGATTACATTGATGTATTTTAAGAGGATTTACCTGGACATTCTCTAGAGTGGGAGGTTGAGTTCCTTATTAATTTAATTCATGTTTCAAGACCTATATCAAACACCCCATATTGAATGGCCACTTTGGAGTTAGTAGATATAAAGAAAAAACTAGAAGAGTTGAGTGACAAAGGATTTTTTTCGACCTAGTGTTTCTAAATGGGGAGCCCCAGTCTTGTTTTATAGATGAAAGATGGATCCATGAGGCTTTGCATTGATTACCGGGAACTAAACGCTATTACAATAATGAATAAGTATCCTCTGCCCCGGATTGATGATTTATTTGACCAACTTCACGGAGCTCAATACTTTTTGAAGATTGACCGTCAATATGGATATCATCAACTGCATGTGAGGAAGGAAGATATTTTGATGATAGAATTTTGAACTAGTTATGGGTATTATGAGTTTACAGTGATGCCTTTTGGACTGAAAAATGAACCCTCTATTTTCATGGATTTAATGAATAGAGTTTTCAAGGAATATCTTGATAACATTGTTGTGGTATTCATCGATGATATCCTAGTATAATCAAAAAGATATGAAGATCATGAGGATCATTTAAGGACTATTCTGAAAACTCTTAGAATAAATCGAATATATGGGAAGTTTAGCATGTGAAAATTCTGGCTTCAGTCAGTTTATTTTCTAGGCCATATTATCTCTAAGGAGGGAATCCTAGTTGATCCTGCAAAGACAAAGGCAATTCAAGAATGGACCACACCAACAACCTTAATAGAGGTACGTAGTTTTATTGGCTTAGCAGGTTATTATCGGCATTTCGTTCATAATTTTTCCTGACTGGCTAACCTGCTAACCAAGATCACATGTAAAGGAGTTATGTTTGTGTGGAAAAAAGAATGCATAAAATTCTTCGATGAATTGAAAATAAGATTGGTTAATCCTTAAATTTTGACTCTTCCATCTGGAAGTGATGGATTTTTAATATACAGCGATGCATCAAAGAATAGACTGGGTTGCGTCCTTATGAAAAATGATAAAGTTTTTTCCTATGCATCAATACAGTTGAAGACTAATGAGAAAAATTATCCAACTCATGATCTTGAGTTAGCAGCCGTAATATTTACTATGAAAATATGGCGGTACTATCTCTACAGAGAGAGATGTGGGATTTAAACGGACACAAGAGTTTGAAATATATTTTCACACAAAAATAACTCAACATGAGGCAAAGAAGATGGATCGAGTTACTCAAATATTATGGCTGTTCAATACACTACCACCCAGGAAAGGGGAATATGGCGGCAGATGCATTATGCAGGAAATATCAGGGCCTTCTGAATCAAATGAGGACCGAAAAGATCATATGTTCATGGATCTACTGAAGATGGATATGGGAATTGTTATGGAAGGGGAAACATCACACCACTTTCAAATGATTTCTAAACCATTTTTACTAGAAAAGATAGAAATTTCTCAATCTGGTGATGAGAATCTGCACATGAAAATTATTGCAGTCAAGGATGGGAAACTGGATGAATTCATGTATGAAAAAGGAGTTCTTATATTTGGGGTGAGGTTATGTGTTCCATCAATACCTGAGCTAAAAAGGTAACTATGAGATGATGCTCATAGCTCAAATTTCTCTATACAAACAGGTAGCACCAAGATGTATAGAGATCTGAAGGAATATTTCTGGTGGAATAATATGAAGCAGGAAATTGTGGACTACATGACAAGGTGTCTAGTTTGTTAACAAGTGAATACTGAGAAACAACATCCCAAAGGAATGATGAAACCTCTACCTATTTCTATGTTGAAGTGGGATAACATTAAAATGGATTTTTTCACTGGACTACTGAGGACACCTAGATGGAATGATTAAATATGGGTAATTGTTAATCATCTCACTAAAAAACACATTTCCTTCCAATAAGAGAGGATTTATCACTTAAGATCTTTGCAATAATTTATATTAATGATGTTGGGAGACTTTATGGTGCACCTTTATCAATTTTATATGATCAAGATCTGTGGTTAACGTCAAAATTCTAGAAAAATATCCAGAAGGATTTGAATAATGAGCTTCATATGAGTACTGCATGTCACCCTCAAACCGATGGACAATCTGAAGGAACAATTAAAACTCTATAAGATATGAGGATTTCATTTTCTCTTGGCTTCCAAGGTATGTGTTATTAATACTTGCCTTTGGTGGAATTTTCATACAATAATAGTTTCCATTCTTGTATTCAGATGGCTCCAAATGAAGCATTATATGGAAAGAGATGTCAAACTCCAACTTGTTGGGATGTTGTTGGTGGGAGGCAACATATAGGCCCGGAAATTATTGAAGAGACCATGACAAAGGTGAAGAAAATACATGCCCAGAGTAAAGTAGCCCAATGAACGCAGAAGAGCTATGCTGATAACCAGAGAAAGGACTTGGAATTTCAAGAGGTAGATCATGTACTTCTAAAATTATTTCCACGGATGGGCATCTTAAGGTTCTGTAAGAAAGGGAAATTGAGCCCTAGGTCATCGGACCATTTGAAATTTTGGGAAGAATCGGAACTATGGCTTACTATTTAGAAATGCCTCCAAATCTATCAAGAGTTCATGATTTGTTCCATGTATCACTGCTAAAGAAGTACATTCCAGACCCAATGCATGTACTCACATATAAAGAAATAGAACTGGAACCTAATTTGTCATACTGTGAAAATCCTATCAGGATTCTTGACACAAGGGAGCAGGTATTGAGAAATCAAACAACTCTCATAGTAATGGTTCTTTAGAGAAACTAGAATATGGAGGAAGCAACATGCGAACCAGAGGATATCATGAAGAAGAATCACCCACATCTTTTTTGTGGGATTTATACATAAAATTTTGAGGACGAAATTTCTGAAGGAGGGAATAATGTAGCACCCCAAAACAGTTATGATATTTTTCTATTAAGTACATTCTATTAACCATTGTGTTCCA
The DNA here is from genome assembly GCA_963277665.1 of Viscum album. Lineage (NCBI taxonomy): Eukaryota > Viridiplantae > Streptophyta > Magnoliopsida > Santalales > Viscaceae > Viscum > Viscum album. The sequence goes on along the minus strand of OY728153.1, from coordinate 1,436,897,369 downwards.
TTGAAACAACACTAGGTTATTTAGGAGATAATCAAAAACTATCCATTAAATATAAATTTTTCAGTTCTATGTTTTGAATTTCAAAAAATGGTCATCTAGAGTTATGTTTAATAAGTCATTTGGAGTCTGATAGAACAAACTTGATTTTTGGGGAATAGTAATATACACTTATGAATAGTAATATGAATAGTTAAAAGACCCTTATGAATAGTAAATAATAAAATTATTTTATTTTCTTAAGGAAATATAATAATGAGATCTTAATTGATTTTCCAATGTCACATAAAACTAATTGCACTTCAAGATTGTTATTTTTCAAATTAAATATGACCTTATTTACAAATTAAATTAATGATATTTTGAAAATTATTTTTAAAAAATGGATTTCACTTTTGAATTATACATGTAGAAAAATGGCAGGGGTGAATTTTTGGGATTTTTTTGAAATTCTAGAATTTTTGATGAATAGTGAAATATGATAAAATACCGTATATACATATTATCAGTAAAATACACTATTTATGAAATCTTATATAATGAAATACCACATAGTTCAAACTCACATTACATTATTACTATTTTAGGTCAGATGAACTAAGACTATTCATAATCTTGGGCAAAAATATTTTAATAATGATTAGAATAATGAAAAATGCCCCCTCTCCTCCACTATAAAACCCCCTCACCACTCTCTCTTCTCTTCACTCTTCTATGCCTTGAATCTCAGCAATTTTCTGCACAATAATCCACCAAATTCTCTTCCCCACGGCTTAGAGACACTGGTCTCACCAAAAGACCAAAATGAAAGCCCTTAAGAAGGATCCCAAGGAGAAGAGATCAATAGGTAAACAACCTCTTTTATTTTATTTGTTTTATTTCATTTTATGTTATTCTCTTTCATTCCCTTTTGCTGGTGTTGGAATATTTCATTAAATATTCCCCCTTACTGTACATATTTTATATGAATGATGATATATTCTATTCATCTCATCAAACTATTTTAATGAAATTTTAAGAGACATCGTTAGGCTGCCGAATTTTCATGAAATATTTATCATGTTTTCATTCATTTTAAGATTCCTTTATTTTCTTCGTCCATCCTAAACACCTCTTAACCAAGGGGAATGGAAGTTTCTAAATCATCTATATTCTGGATGATATTATGTTTATGGAAAATTACTCATCATTATTCTTATCCTCTCCCACTTATTTAAGGAACAAAAATGTTGTCTGTGATGTGTAGAATTACCGACATCATGGATGATGTAATTTCAATTTCCATTAATTCTTTCAAGTATGGTCATGAAACCAAATTAATTGTTGAAACATGTCATAATATTTTTTTTAACTTTATTAATGTTCAGTAATATTTACATGTTCAAAATGTAGAATAATAATACAAAACAAGTTTATTGAGAACAAAACTTCGAAGCCAAATTCAAGTGTTTATTTTAACTCATCAAATGAGTAATCCTCATGGTATATAACCAGAATCATTATAAGATCATTTATATATCTTTAATTTCACTAAAAATGTATATTAACAATTCTGGATGTTTAACCATATTTCAAACCAAATTCTATTCATGAATACAAGTAAACAAATAATGAAACTAAGTAGGAAAATGCTTCAAAAACAACATGATTTAATTTCTTAAAAAAATAAAAAAGGACATTAATGAACATAATAAGGTTATATAATATCAATTACAAGTGTATTAGGTTCTGTATTTTTTATTTAATGAATAAAAATTTGATTATTTAGGTCATTAAGAACAATCAGGAACACACAAGAGAAAAAGGTAAGGGGATCCTCATCTCACTTTTATTTCTATGAGATTTTCATTATTTGCCACTTAATTCTTGTATGTGGTATATTTGTTCTGAAATTTGATATATAATAACATTATTCTCTTTATATTCATGTTAATCAATGATTAATTAGTGTTTTATTATGTTCTGGTCATATGATTCGACCGATTACATTGTTGTAAGGGCCTTTGTCTTAACTACCTTTTCGTTGTGACTAACTTTGTATTGTGCACCTAATAATCCTTATGTGGTGTACCTACTGCCCATTTGAGATCACTTTTCATTTGAAGTTATATTTTTATCCATAATCTCAAGTCATGGATATGTTTTTTGTCTAAACTGTAAACCATTTTACATACTGTGATTATTTAGAACAATATTTTAATTATGGTAATATTGTTGAAGCTATATACTCTACTCGATACGGATATTGAAAAGGCATATTGCCCTTTTATTGAATAAATTTATAAAGAATGATTTGGGCATGAAGTGGCCGGTGGGGCCCGCTATAGCCCCTTGATGCATCAGTAGGTCTCATGAGACAAAATTGTTTGGCGACAAACCCTTCAAGTTTGATTCCAAAAATCATACAGGTTTCTACCCATAGAACTAAACAGTTTTTGCGGTACTATGGTTCATGTTCTAGATACATGACATCCAATTAATAAGCATTCTCTTTATTCATTATCATCTATTATTATTATCCATGAGGTTTTCACTATGACCAAATCTATTGATGCAGTTTCACCCACAGTTTGTTAATGGCATTAGTTATTTATTTATTCACTATTACATATTGATTATGTCAGCTTGATTATGATTAACTTATTATTGTACTCATGATTCCTCTATTTTTAACCCTTATTGAGTGTTTGAGCTCACCCCATTCATTTCTTACCTTCAACAGGTGATGAAGAGAAGGTCTTTTATTTAGTTCATGTGGTTGCAGTTTTTAGTTTTGTTATGTATTGTATCATGTAACCTTTTTCAATGTAATTTGTGTTACATCTATGTATCTAGTTTCTTCAAGAATATTAAACTGATCGTTCCTTTAGGATTTTCATTCCTTCTAACCATTCAAATATCACAAGTAATGCATCGGATCTTTTCTAGAGGTGTTGTGGTGTTACATAACCCATTAACAGAATATCATTTCACATCATTTAACCATTCACCAAAATACCAAGTGTTATGCCGAACTCACTAATCATTTAGAACGAGACCCATAACCTATCCATTATGGTCTTTAATCAGTTTACACATTAACCCATTCAATCTGTTCATCATTTCCATGATTCAAACATTTATTCCAATATGTTTATCATGGGCTCTAAAATTCACTACAACAAGGTAACTTGTTTCATAACAATCCCTAAACCCACGAAATGCTGACACGTCACATGGATGGACCTAAATTAGGTCAAGCCCGTCCCAACACATCCCACGGGGATCGTGAGGGTTCCCCTTATCCATTTTAAACATCATTATTACCAAAAATTCTAAGTAAATTCAAAACAAAACCAATGGGAACCAAGAACACAACTAAACATTCGCAAATACCCAAATAACCATGGGATTCAACTTTTAGACAACCTACCTTGAAACCGTGGTTGAATGCACTCTCAATCGGGTCCATAGACCTCAATCTGACCATCCTTTGGAGCTTCAACCTAAAACTCACCCAAAAGATAGGGTTTTAGAGCATCAGAATAAGAGGGAGAGAAGATACAAACCCTAAACCAAAAAGAGAAGCAAGGATGGGATTAGCCTTACCCAAAGCTTGGATCCAAAAACAAAGATTCTCTAAACATAAAATAATTGAAGGAGAACCACCCTTGGGAAGCTGGGGTCGGCCAATTTCGTCACTAGGGTTGAGAGGGGATGAATGGAGGAAAATCCCGAGTTGGGGTTTAAAAGCTCGGAGTGGAAAACTTGTAATTTTTTCAAACCTTAAGAGGCCTCATGGTTTGACCGCACGGATTGAAAAACCATGCGCAAACCATGCACATGCTACTATTCGGAGGCGGAGGGGTCGCACGGTTTTCCTGGGCAGGCTGCACGGTTTACCTAGGCCGTGTGCAAGCCATGTGCCTAGCCTTGTCTTGGATGAATTTCCCTTCTTTCGTGCCCCGAGCCCCCAAAACACCCCCGAGGCCTCCTATACATTCAAAGGACATCCCTGGAAGCCTAAAACATGGGATTCAACCAAAACATAACGAAAACATTCCCTTCTATAAACTAGGATCTTACAACCTCCCCACCTTATAACAGCTCTTCCTTGAGCTATGATTCCAAGCCTTATTGATCCCCCGAATAGAATAGTTTGGGCCACTGAGCCCACATATCAGATTAAAGATCCAATGTTTCTTTCTAAACATTTCCATTCTTCTATAGTACTCGCACTAATGGCACAACCTTGCCTCTCAAGACCTTTCATCTATGATCCCCCACATGAACCAGATTCTCCTCAAAGGATGCATCATTCTCAAGCTTCAAATCCTCAACATTAACCATGTGAAATGGGTTTTGGTGATACCGTCGAAACTGTGACACATGAAACATGTTGTGCATCCCACCATACCATTGCGGAAGAGCCAATCGGTAAGCTACTGATCTGATCCTCTCCACAATCTCAAGAGGTCCCGCATACATGGGCGCTAACTTATGTGCTTTCAGATTCAACGGTGACCCAACCATGGCGACACCCGAAGGAAAAATTTATCACCCACCCCAAACATAAGAGGTCTACGCCTCTGATATGCATATGACTTCTTCCTACTCTGATTCGTATCCATTTTCTTCCAGATCACCTTAACTCTCTCTGAAGTCTCTTGCATAATACATGGACCCAACAACTTAGATTCATGGGCCTCTATCCAACACAAAGGAGATCTACATGGTCTCCCATAAATTTCCTTAAACTGTGCTATCTGAATCGTATCCTGAAAACTATTCTTGAAGGCGAACTCAACCAATGATTGGTGCCTCTCCCAAAAAACAACAATGTCCAACACATAAGCTCTTAACATATCTTCTAACAACTGGATTTTACGCTCCGAATGCCCGTCTGTCAGCTGGTGGAATGTCGTACTAAAAAACAAAATCTTACCAAGAGCCTTCTGTAAACCTTTCCAGAAATGCGACGTAAAACTTGGATCACAGTCAGAAACTATTGTCCGAGACACCCCATGTAACCGCACTATTTCTCGAACATTAAGCTAACCCAACTGGTTGACTGTAAAAGTCTCTAAAATGTGTATAAAATGGGCCACTTTCATTAACCAATCCACAACCACCCATATTGCATAATTATTCTACAGCATCATCGGAAGACCCATGAAAAAATCCAACGTTACATCAGCCCACTTCCATTCCGGAATGGGCAATGGATGCAACAAACCACCTGGGCGTTGATGATCAGCCTTCACCTACTGACAGGTAAGGCACCATGCCCCAAATATTGATACTTCTTTCTTTATCCCAGGCCACCAAAACTGCCTTCAAAGATCACTGTACATCTAGGTCAAACCAGGACGCACTGCCCACATTGATGCATGGGACTCACACATCAACTCTTCTGGCACACACTATGGCACAACTACATGATCACGAACATGAACAACACCATCCACGCTGATGTCCCACACAGAAGGTAGCTCCCCACCGTTAAGATTTTCCTTCATGGAAAAGCACTCAAGATAATCAAGCTGACCTTCCTTAACACGACATAAAAGCATTGACTCCATCGTTATGGAATCAAGGGAGACCTGACCACTCTCCTCCTGCACCTCCGGGTGCATCTCTGCAAACAAATCCCTCACCTTCAACTCAGTGTTGGACTCCTAAACTGCCTGATTTGGAACCTTCCTGCTCAGAGCATCAACAACATTGTTTCCCTTTCTTAGTATATACACAAAATAAAATTCAAAAGGATGGAGATATTCAACCAATATTCGCATCCAAATATTTAGATCCCATTGTGAGAAGATGTACTTTTTTCTCTTATGGTCTGTAAACACGGTAAACCGTTCTCCCAACAGATAGTGCCTCCATCACTTCAAGGCGTACACTAATGTAGCCAACTCAAGATCATGAGTGGGATAGTTCCGCTCGTGGGGTCCTAACTTCCTTGACCCATAATCCACAAACCACTCATCTTGCATCAACAAATCCCCAAGTCTGATTCCGGATGCATCACAAAACAGGTTGTACTTCTTACCTGGCTCATGTAAGATCAAGATTGGCATGGTCTTCAACCGCTTCTTCAAATCTGGAAAGGAATTTTCAAAAGCCTCAGACTACTTGAACCTGATTCCTTTCTTGGTCAATCCTGAGAATGGCGCTTCCATGCAAGAGAAATCCTGAATGAACCTTCGGTAATACCCAAACAAAACCAAAAAACTCTGAACATCATAAACACTCTTGGGCTACTCCCAAGATACAACTTCCTTCAATTTCTCAAGATCCACTAACACACCTACCTCTGAGATGATGTGACCCATAAAAATCACTTCACCTATCCAAAATTGAATCTTTGATAGCTTGTCGTATAGTCGATGCCCTCTTAGCATACCCAAGACGATGTTAAGATGTTGGGCATGATCATCGTGAGTTTTAGAGTACACAATGATATTGTCAACAAATACAACCACAAACCGATCTAGATAGAGATGAAATATCTAGTTCATAAAAGCCATAAACACCACTGGTTCATTGGTCATGTTGAAAGGCATTACCACAAACTCAAACAACCCGTACCGACTCTAGAAAGCTATCTGTGATACGTCTGAATAACTCAACCTCATATGGTGATAACCTAACCTCATATCAATCTTAGAAAACACTGATTCACCCCTCAACTGATCAAAAAATTTATCAATTGTAGGAATAGGGTACCGATTTTTCACCGCCATCTGATTCAACTTTCGATAGTCAACATGCAGCCTCAACGACCCATTGGACTTCTTTGAAAAAAGCACGAGAGATCCCCAAGGAGACGTACTAGGATGGATAAACCCCTTATGCTCCAACTCCTAAAGCTGAACCTTTAGTTCCTGGAGTTCTACCTGTGCCATTCGGTATGGCGGAATGGAAACTGGATCTGCTCCCAGCACCAACTCAATTATGAACTCAACATCCCTCTCGTGGGGTAACCCTGAGAAATCCTTAGGGAACACATCTTGAAACCTATCCAAAACATTAGTAAAATTATATTACCCCACTCTTTCATTATCATCAAGCATAAGACATGCCACTCGAGCCGTGAGTCCACTCATCTGTTGAAACAACGGCCCTGCACGGCCTACTCGATCATCCCATTCGCCCCGGTGGACATAAGTGTCACCCTCAAGCGACCTAAAAGATTCTCTACAATGATAAAAATCTATTTGTTCCCAATAAAACACCAATGAATCCATTCCCAAGATTAGGTCAAAATCTAACATCTTGAGAAAGAACAAATCCCATGGAAAATGACACCCACCAACTTCCAAGCCACATCCCTTGCACTACATGATATCTTCAACCCGCGCCCCCAATGGTGTATCAATTGACATAACTCCACACACCCTCTCCATAGGTAAACACAGCACTAACCGAAGTTGAGCAGAGATAAAAGAGTTTGTGGAACATGTGTCAAACAAAGCACTAGAAAAATTAGATGCTACAAGGATCGTACCTCGAATAGTCGATGGTCTAGCTTCGCCATCACCAGGTGAAAACTGAACTGCCTGAAGCTGACCTACCCCTATACCCTAGTCTTCTACCTTAGTACCCTATGCTACACTGCCCTGCTGGCATGAGTGATCTTTCCCTAGAGTCCCATGTCTGTCGCCACTTCCAGTACCGCCCATGGAGCTCGAACTGCCAGCTTGATAAGGGGAATCTTATCCCCTTCCCGTATCTGGTACCTTCCTTCCACCATCATACTCACCAACCTGTTGAGGTTTCCTGCAGAACATCTGCACATTTCCCATCCTGTCGCACGAATGGGACTCAACTGGAGGTCCAAGACACTGACCACCCATATGCCCCAGCCTACCACACTGATATGAGAACACCAGATTTCCACTCTGAGAGGCTGACCCTCTTTTCCAGCCACTTTACACACATCCACCATGTTTTGAGATCTCATGGCGTCACTTTCGTCCCTAGGTAGCTGCACTACTCGTCTACCCCATGGGCACCACAAGCCCACTACCTGATGATCCCTTCAGGTTTCCTTCCGAGATCAATGCCTGATCTACAACCTCTACGAACCTCTTCAAGTAGAAGATGTTTACTTGAGACCTGATCTCATGTCTCAGCCCATCCTGGAAATGCTTTGCTACCTCTGCCTCATCTGCAGCTAACATTGGGACAAAGCATCTCAAATTAGTGAAGCGACTAGCATAGTCCATCACTGATAGTGATCCCTGAGTCGGGCTCATAAAATCTGTAGCCCATTCCTGCCTCAAAGCCTCTGGATAAAAATACTCCAGAAACATTTTCTTGAAAAACCTTCCATGACATTCCCTCAACCGACTCAATTTGAGCCTGAATGTCCCACCAACGCTTAGTCTGGCCTACCAACATATAAGCGGTCAGCTTCACCTGATTTTCGATTGGGGTATATAGATGATCCAGTATCGTCTGGACATACTCTAACCAGGACTCTGTTGCCCTTGGCCCACCTTCTCTGGTGAAGGTTGGAGGGTTCTGCAGCTGGAACTCCCTAGTCATCTCAAACATACTCAATGTAACCCGACCTGGGTCCCGATCCCTCATCTTCATAAGGTGAGTCATGTTCTCTCGGAACTGGTCTTCTCTATCTTCATGGATCACCACATTTTCTTTCTCCTCTACTGGAGTAGTGTTCTCAATATCATCCTCTCATTTCTCAACTGGTAACCGACATCATGGTGGCATTTATCTACAATTCCATGAATGATATTTAGTATGCATAACATAAAACATTCATGACATCATCACAAAGGACTCCTTACTAGCCACAACAACCCACTTTTCATACACTAACCCAACAACATTTTCCAATTTTTTTCACACTCTATTATTCCAGTAAACATCAGTTACCCAAATTTTTTATTTCATTCTTCTAATTATTTCTTGGTTTCAAGAAATGGATAATACACCCAACCTTCCTACCTCACACACCAACCCCGTGCATGTGAATAACACAATTCATGTCACCTATCTCCCTAGGTGCCTACAATGATGCATGAATGAAAATAATAATGTCATTAAGGCCACAAACCAAATATCATAAAACAATCACGTCAAACCACATGTGCATCACCCAATGGTGAAATATCATCAACTGTAACAACACAAAACCAAGAACAACAATTCCCACCATTGGTGACTTGGGTTTCCCCCAAACCTGGGTTAGCTACTCCCATGTACAAGCTCATTACCAAGGCCTGACACGTCTTAACCCTTGGATACCAATCCCAAATGAAAAGATCTCATAGAAGGAGAAGAAAGACCTCCTCTGATACTACTTTGTAATGTCCCCGACCTGGAAGCCACTAAACCGGTTCTCCGAGCTGAGTGGTTATATGACCTCAAGCGTGCATCCTTGTACGCCTAAGGCTGCCGACTAGCAACGGGGGTTTATGGGGTCAAGTGGGGGACTATACCCCATTTTTATCAGAGTAAGCCACAAATAAATAAACCAAATAGTTGAAACAATAACCAATAAACAAGGAACATGTATATCAAACATTTACAAATGTAAATGTGACATGTCATACTACAAGTGCAAGAGTGAGAAAAACCCAAAATAAGGACAACGACCTCAATCCCCAAAACAGTCTCGAATCCTAGTCTGGATCCTCCACCAAGTGCTACCCATGTCCACTAAACTATCTAGAATGGACCCTTGACCTTTTCATGACCTGCAACATGAAGTCTGGTGAAGTAACCAACGGTGGCCCGAGCAAGGTTTAAGTACAACTCACTAGGCCACCACCAATGGTGTCTACAAAATATCCAGTATAAATAGGTAGTGCATACAAAAAGAATAGGATTGATAAATGACAACTAATTATTTGAGGTTCCATTAACTAGTTCAGAGCCAAATCCATTGCCACTTCCTTTTTCATTCATTTCAAACCAATTATCATCACTTACCATTTCATCACATTTCCATGGGTTAATCACATACATTATGTTACATGGGTCTAAGGCCAACAATCACATGCAAGAGGGTGAACACATTGTTATCCTATCTCAATAGGACTAACCCCCCATAGCAACCATATCCTCACCTCAAAGCATCAGTCTAGGTGGGTGTAACCATTAAGAGAATAGACACTCAGTCCCCTTTCCTAACTTGTGCATTTAGGGTTGAGTTTAAAACTTTAGTCTTAGCTCTACCCATGGGCATAGATCCTCAAGTCATACCCCAATCTACGAAACCATGTGAAAATGCTTATATATATAAGTAACCATCAACCATCCAAACCATTCCCCTATAGAAAACATTATTCACAACACGCCAGATGGGAGTCTACATCATGCCTTAACCCATTAACCCATTATCATTCACATCATTTAACCATTCACCCAATTCCCATGTGTTATGCCTAAATCGCAAAGCATTTAGAACTAGACCCATAACCTATCCATTATGGTATTTAATCAGTTTACACATTAACCCATTTAATATGTTCATCATTTCCATGATTCAACCATTCAAGCCAACAAGTTTATCAAGGGCTCTACAATTCACTACAACAGGGTCACTTGTTAAATAACAATCCATAAACCCGGGAAAAGATGGAACACCCCATGGATGGCCCTAAAATAGGTCAAGTCCATCCCAACACATCCCATGGGGATCATGAGGGGTCCCATTAGCTATTTTAAACATCATTATTACCAAACATTCAAAGGTTATTCAAAACATAACCAAGGGGAACCAAGAACACAACTAAACATGCGCAAATACCCAAATAACCATGGGATATAGCTTGTAGAACACCTACCTCAAAACCGCGGTTGAACGAACTATCAATCGAGTCCTTATACAGTTATCCGACCAAACATTGGAGATTCAACCTAAAAATCACCCAAAAGATAGGGTTTTAGAGATTCGGAACAAGAGGGAGAGAAGATACAAACCCTAAACCAAAATGAGAAGCAAGGATGGGATTAGCCTTACCCGGAGCTTCAATCCCCAACCAACATCGCTCTAAATGTCCAAGAATCGATGGAAAACCTCCCTTGGGGAGCATGGGTCGGCCAAGTTCATCACTAGGGTTGAGAGGGGATGAATGGAGAAAAATCCTGAGTTGGGGTTTAAAAGACCGGAGTGGAAAAAATGTAATTTTTTCCAACTTTAAGAGGCCACGTGGTTGGGCCACATGGTTTGACAAACCATGCACTTGCTACTGCCCGGAGGAGGAGGGGTCGCACAGTTTTCCTAGGCAGGCCGCATGGTTTACCTAGGTCGTGCGCAATTCGTGCGCCTAGCCTTGTCATGCCCAAATTTCCCTTCTTTCGTGCCCCGAGCCCCCGGATCACCCCCATGGCCTCCCATACATTCAAATGATATCTCTTGAAGCCCGAAACAACGGATTCAACCAAAACATAAAGAAAACATACAATTCTAAAAATTGGGATCTTACACAATAGATATATAAAACATTTTATCTGAATAGTAACCCCCAGGTTCTGAGGAACCAAAATCATCATAAAGTTATACACTATATATACTTACATCAGTCATATCAAAATCAAAATTCAAGGAATAGATATCAATAATCCATTAACAAAATATCTCATGATAAGGTTTGAAATTCTACTATATGGTGAATGAGAATCCCAAATATTATCATAAAATTATCCAGGTCACCTTCTATGGTATGTAACATAACAATCAGCCAATATAATGAAATTCATCATGACTCCCTATGAATAAGTACAAATGAAAATAAATTACATGATACCTTTTATAGAATTACCTAATTTAGATAAACAAATAAATTTTATAGACCTAATCTAGATGAATTTCACTCAAAGATATAAGACTTTTCCAAAAGATATAGGGGGATTCGAGACCATATATTTATTATCCCATGGGGTTGGTTTCACAATCCCAATTTAAGGATATGAGTTATATTTTCATACCTAGGGAAGGGGATAGTAAATCAACAACCCTAGTCCCAAATGGGATACCTAATGAAACACTTTACTATCCAACTAATTGGGCACAACTCGACATGAATAACAGGGTGCTATAACAAACCCTATCGGTAGAGAAGAAAAAATCTCTCACCATCATCCCCAGGGATAACTACTCTATTGACTATAACCAACCCCAATAGAGAGGAAATGAGTTATATAAAAATATGGATAAATTACATGATGTGTTCTTATGGTATATAACAAGTATCCCATAAACAATATCATAACCACGTCCTGGTGTAAGAACCCAAATTTTATTAATGTTATTTGTTTCGTGAAATATTTTTTTTGTAATATTATTATATATAGTATTATAGACATAAAATAAATACTGAAATCAATTAAACCTTATTTTTTAGTTAAAATCATTAAATTATTTTGAAATTAAACAAACTAGTCTAGAAAAAAATATAGTGAGATAAAAAAAATTAATTTGTAAAAGTTGAATTGAAAAATTCGTGTCCTTCAAATTTTCTAAAATCAATTCCCCCATGAAAAACACTAAAGAAGAGAATGAAATATTTTTAAACCAATCATCATAATATTAAATGATTACTCATAACTATTATATATATTATAATGAAATTTTAATAATGGAATAATGTTTTGTCTATAATAGGTAATATTACTGTTGAAATATTAAACAAATTTTGGGACTTGTAACATGAACATTTGGAATAGTAACCTCACTATTGAAATTGTAATTGGACATCAAGATAATTAAATGTAATATAAATATTATATATCATATGAAAATTTAAAAAAAATTATACTTCTATACAATAAATATCCTTATTAAAAACTCAATGAAAACATAATCACATTTTTAATAAACTGTTTTTTAATGTATTTCATAAAACTAATTTTTATAACAAAAATAAAAATAACATATGTTATAATATTAATTTGATAAAATAAATTTCATTTTTATAATAGGAAATTCGAAATTTTCTAACACTGATGTTTTTGTCATTGTATAGATATACATCAATTATTTATTTGATAAGTAAAAAATATTGTTTTTAAATACTACATGTCTTATGATATAATGATGATGAAATAATAAATTAATAAATAATAGCTTTTAATTTAGGAAAAAATCAATTTAATATAATAAGAGTGTCATTTAAAAATAATAAACCTCAATTTTTAAGCTAATTTTTTTTCCAAAGTCTAATGTCAAATGTGTTCCCTTAAATTTAAAATTTCTCAATTATTTCACTTGGGTTTTTAATAAATTATTGAATTATAATTATAATGTTTTTTAATGGAATTATTCATTTTTATTTTATTTGTATATAACTCATATTTGTTAAAAAATTATTATTACATTTTTTACTAATGATATAGTATTTTATTAAGTTTTTTTCTAAAATAATCCTCTCCCAAATTATAATTAACCCATCAATAGGAAACCATGCCTCCCTCATATACCAAAGCCAAAACTATACCCAAATATGATGTCATAATACCATTATAATCCATTTGTATTTTTAGGAGTAATACATCATCAATATTAATTTTGTTATGGTCCATATAAGAGGAACCACTTCATGAAAATTATAATATAAACTATTACTTTCAATCAACATAACTTTTGAATTTTATATCCTAAAATTTTCATCAAATTTATAAAATATTAAACAAATTATACATTTTCTTTGAAATATATTTTAATATTAATATAATATTATATGTTTATTTGTAAAATATCCTATATTAAACAACTCATGACTCATATTTGGAAACTTTAATGTCAATTATATGTTAACTGCAAACAATGATGTTTCCAAATATTTTATTATCATCAACCTTATGGATGGTTATAAAAATTTATTTATGATTTTTAAATTTATAAATATATGTATTAATATTTTGGAATTAATTGTAATTGTATATAAATAACATTGAAAAAATAGCATAATTAAATAAAAATATGAAGTTTTCAATGAATACATGATATCAAAACATATCCCATTTAGTGAAACAGAAAAAATAAATATAATAAAATAATGATAAATTATAGGAATTGTTAAAAATTTCAATAATTCACTTAGATTAATTTCACTTAATGAACAAGTGTAAATTATTAAGGAGGGGGAAAGGGATAAAATTAACTGGGATTTAAGGTAAGGAAATTATTAAACCCAACTCATTCCATTTTGTATTATCTTATATTTCACATTGAATTAATTTTGAATATTCCTATAATATTATAAAATTAATTTTCTCAATACATTAAATTTCATTTAGGATATACATGTTTCTACCCATTCGAAATATCTAATGATCCATTTTAATTCTTTTCCAAAAATACATTACTTTCCAAAACATTATATTAACTCCACTTCAGTAATTTCATCTCTACTCTTTAATGATATAGTTTTTTATCCAAAACATTTTTCCCATTCACTTTCTGTAACCCAATTTTAATTCATGAAATTATTTCTTTCAAATTATATATGAATCTAATTCATTTCAATGGGTTATTTTCATGATAATATGGTTCCTTCATATGTGGAATTCTTGAATATGAGAATTTAAGGATGCGATAGGTATGACTTGTAATATATATCCCTTTGATGCATTGGTTAATGGGATATATCGTAATATATTATGTTTATTATGCATAAACATGATGCTACTTTTTTCAAAATGATAGTTATATGATTTATTGACATATGTCATGTGTGGACAAGATTCTAGGTTTATTCAAAACAATGTGTGGTATTTGAAAACAATGTTATGGTGTTTCATTATTACTTATTTCCATATTAAAACCAATTATAAAATTATTCCCTCATGAATGTTATGTTAATCCATTTATTTTGATATGATGGTGTTGATTATACTTACCCATGTTCTATGGATTCATGTACCTTATTGCGCATATTATTTTGATTTTCATTGATCTATTTATTTAAAATATATCAGAAGGTGAATACTAGTACTATGGAGATCATGATTAACAGTTAAGGATAAATAATGGAAATTTAAATGACGTATATGTTTTATTATATACTATTAACATATGAGTCTAAATTTCCCCAGCCACTATGACAATGTATCCAGGATTCTATCACTGTTGTAATATTTATCCAAAAATTGAAGTAATAGTCATGTATAGAAAGGATGAGTCACTATAATTTGTTACACTAATGGACTCTATATATTAATTAACATGGAATATAGTTTTTATACATTTTTTGTATTTCTTTGATAGGGAATGTGAAATATTACACACTATCTTACTCGTGTCCCACTGAGGTAAAAATATTTATGTATTATCCACATGGTGTGTGATAAAACTCATGATTTTAGGTATTTTCCCTCTATACATGTAAATATAGTCATTATTTGACACACATCATGTAGTACTAAACAAAATTTCATGTGATATTTAACTCAAACATGAAACCCTAGTACTACATGTCCTACAATACCCAGTTATTGTTCATTAGAACTACAAACCATGAATAATTGTTTTTCTATATACATCATATTCTCTCATATACATCAATTTAATCTGCAAATATCCATTTAAAATGTCACTAAGATACTCAATGTAACATATTTTAAAACCCAATTTCATTATAGGACTCACTGGAAGAGGATGCTTAACCATGTTCATTAATTCAGAATTCCTTATATCATTATTTGAAATCCTAGGACATCGCATTTCATGAAATCACCAATATGATGAAGATAAATTTCATTTATATAATATATTTTGAGTAAACATTACTTCATATTCTATATTAATTCCATAAAAGATCACAATATGAATATGAGTGTTTTATCGTGATTTGAATTGGTATGTAAATATTTGATCTTTTGATTGAAATATGGTCAATGATGAAGAATATGATGAATGGTAGAAGAAAATCACTATAACAACAATGTTTGATTCATTGATATCCATTCTGAAATTGGACATCATTTATGGGTGAAACTCGTGGATAAAACAATTTAATTTCATTTAAAAATATGAATTAAACCAAAATTATAATTCCAATTAATTTTTTTTCTAGATGTGAATTTTTTTAGTTGATGAGGACATATGATCATATAAATTATTGATTAAATTTATTAAAATTAACCGAATAAAATAAAATTATTATGAATATGGTAAAACTAATAAATAAAAAAATCCCTAACTAACTAATAAATGACCATCACAATGATCATTCATTTCATTCATAGTTTTTTTATCACTATAATTTAATTCGATCATTGAGTCTAACTAGTATTTGATACTTCTCCCCAATAAATTGTTTGTGGTGCTTATAATACCCTAACTCTTCTACCCTTAAGGTTACACTAATGATTGAATGTGTCTATAATTTTGTAGTAAATTATCATTTGGACCAATTAGAGGAATTTTGTAGATTAAAAAATTAATTAATTAATTAAATTATACTTGTATTCCTTTAAAAAAATTTGTGACTTTTAACTATCATGAGATATGATATTATCAAAAATATATATTTAACTACATGTTAATCCCATGTTCTATATTCAAACATTTTCTCAATTTCTATTTTTGATACACCTATCAAGATATATATAAATTTCATTAGGAGAAATTTTGTTCAAACTCAATGTTATATAATGTATTTTTTTTCCTAAAAAAACTATATTCTATGTAGTCTCATCTTATGAGATTACTCAATACCCGAGAACCAATAAAACACCCATTAAATTTCTAAGGTCATTAGCTTGGCTAAATTTATAATTTTTCTGATGGATAGGTGAAAATGCTAAAAGATAGAAATATTGATTCTAACCCCTACAATGAAAAATACACGTCACTATAAAAATAATTTAATAGGTTATAAAATAGTTTCTTTTTTTGAATATTCCATCATAAACATGTTTTTGAAGATTTCAAATAACTATAGATATTTACATGTATTTAAGTTGTTATGAAATTCATTTCATATTTTAATATTTATTATAATATATTTAATTCATCATTATTAAATAATATTACAAATATTTTAGTTTCCTTAATCATTCTTTACATAAATAACCTAAATTCATTCTTGTATGTGGTACCACTAACCCAAAATATATATATATATATTAATTGTAAGATGATTA
The DNA here is from genome assembly GCA_963277665.1 of Viscum album. Lineage (NCBI taxonomy): Eukaryota > Viridiplantae > Streptophyta > Magnoliopsida > Santalales > Viscaceae > Viscum > Viscum album. The sequence goes on along the minus strand of OY728153.1, from coordinate 1,436,880,266 downwards.
CGATTTTGTTATTATATTTATATATTATCACCTTCAAAAAAGATTAATGATTTTGGAAAAAATTTATAAAAGTGATATGTCATATTACAGAAGAAGTACCTGATGGAAAAATTGGAATGTTCGTGAAATAGTTTATTACATACATGGTGTCTCAATTTAGTCATTTTAGGAGGTTAAATTATTTTATGAATAGTAAATACAAATATAAGTATTAATATATTAAAATTTACTTTATATAATTTTAATAATGTAATATTTTTTTATATTTATTAAATCCATATAGGAAAGTATCCATGTAATGTAGTACTGAAAATTTAACATGTCATGTCATTGAGGGTATAGTACGCACATAAACATGAAAAAAGTTTTCAATTTTGAATGGAATGAATGGAAATAATGTAAATAATAATTTATCTTTTAAAATAAGAATTATTTAAATGATATAATATTTATTTATTTGATCATTTTTATAATCATAATTATTTTCACGTGAGGTGGTGATGAATAATTAATTATATCTTTGATAGAGGCGATAGTCTTCACATACACCTAAGTGATGACTTCATTTTTCATTCGATAGAATGGAGCAGATAGTAGTTTGTTATATTAAAAAATGAAAATTTATTAAAATAATTATAATAATTTCATTATTCTTATATTATAATAGAATATTTTTAGAAGGTTTTAAAAATATAGAGACATGAAATAACTCGGTAAAGAGGATTTTTTCTTTTTTGACATCATCTTTAGATTGAACAAATTGACATTGGAAAAGAGTTTTACAATCACATTAGATTATTAGGAAAATGGTATGAGATGTTTGGGGAGGTATTTGAGCCTATTTATATGGAGAAATTATACTTTTATGTTTCTTTGGAACGGTTAGGTTGAGTCTCATTTTATAGGTAACAAATTTATGCATTTTTTGAAAATAAAAATTATTTAAGAGTCATGAATGACATTTGAGAAGGAACAATTGTCAAAAAAATGGATGATGTTTAATACTATATGAAACATAGCATCCTTTTCATATGGCTAATATTTTTTTTAATTGTAAATAAATTAGTGAATTCTTTTAAAAATTAAACACAGTTTAATGTCATTTTCATAAATATTTAAAAAAAATTATTTGGTATCCAGATAACCATGGAATTAAATTTTAATATTAAAAATTACTTATTAAAATTATTATTAATCAAAATAATTCATTTATCTATATAGTTCATAGAATACATATTTTAAATTGTTAAAAATTGTTAGCTTTTACTTTTCTACTACTAGAATAAGCATTGTGTTAAAGATATGAAAGTGTTTTAGATTACTATATTGTTATTTAAAAATAAAAATAAATTACTTATATAAATATAATTTTTTAACCATTATTATGGTGTCATATATTAATTATTATATTATTTTTTCATTATCATTATAAAAAACATATTTAAAATACTAACTAACATAGTGTGATTTTTCCGAAACTACAAAAAATTATAATAATATAAATCTCATTAAAAAATAATGTGGGATAAATATTTTCATATAGAGAATATAAAACAAGGACTTATTATGAATAACTTCCTCCACCCATTTTTCATTTTTTTGATATTTTATAATATTATATTTTAATAAAATAGTTTATCTTATTTTATCCATTACCATGGTGAATATCATTTACCTTAGTAACTTCGTTTTTGAACTAAAAGTAAACTATAATTTATTATCCAATTGGAAACATTTCATCCAAATATTGATTTGTTAATGTATTCAATTTATAGATGTGGTAAAAAATTATTTTCACATAAATACCCAAAATGAAACAAAAATATATTTTTAGAAAAAGAAATTATGTATAAAAATGAGATAAAACCAAAATTATAAATATATATATATATTCCTTATTAAATTTACTGGTTTATAAATAAAAAATGATATTTACAAGACTTAAAACCAATTTATATAACGAATTTGTCTTTATAAGTAGATAATTTAAAAAAAGGATCAAAATTGTTTTAATTACAATAAAAAACTAAATATGTATGAATATTACTAACATAAGTTTCTATATTCAATATAATTTTTTTAAATGTATTATTTAAAATAAAAAATGAGTATTTCATATATTAAAATTGTTTTATATATATTTAATTCATTCTTATATCATGATGATGACATAAAAGTGAAAGTATTTATAAAATCAGAAAAATTCCCTATTCATCTAACCATCATCCTTTTCATAAAAATGTGAAAATATAAAAATAAAATACTTTATTAACTATTAATTAAAATATTACATTCATCTCAAAAAATTAATATTCTATAATTCATAAATTTTCCTCTACAATGAAGAGAAAAAATTTAAATGAAACGTTTATTTTTATAATGACATTTTAAACAGTAATTGTTATTAATCAAATTTATTATAATTTAATAAATGAATAAATGTTGATATATATTATGATATATTTAAATATTAAAAATTATCATAATAATAATTAAAAATTATCGATTTAATTTATTATTATAAAATACAAAACAATTAAAAAATAATTCTATGAAAAACATTCATTTTTTACAAGAAATCATATTAACTATATATGTTATAAATGTTATAATAAATAATTTCTTAAAATCTATTAATTTACGTTAGTGTTTATTCATATTATAAATTTACAAATAATGTTCATAAAATCTATTATATCTTAATTTGGTTTGGAGGGTTATGTGACATAATCCATCAAGCAATGTATTATTTAAAAGAAAATAAATTCTAAAATATTGGGGTGTCACAATATCCTACCTTAATGAAATTTCTACCTTCAAATTAAAATATATTCATACAAAAATGAGTGTATTATTACAACTTAAATAGAGGTATATTATATTTTGATTAGTAATTTGTAAGTCACTTATAGAAAACATTGAATTTATTAATTAGATATTTTTAAAACAATGATTATATCATTATTTGTCCCATATATAACAATGAGTTTCTATAATAATAACATGAAATAATGTTTTAATTTTCACATAATTATTAATATCTTTTTTATTATCTTCCTTGATTTAAAGGAAAAATTTTATAATCAAGGTAGTGAATAATAAAATATATTTACCTAATTATTATCAATTTTATTACCATGATTTTATCTTTTAGTTGTTTTTTTATCTATTTCCACGTATAAATCAATTAAATTTCAAATGATGAATGAAAAACATGAAAATTTCATATCTAAATATAAGAAAATAAAATTTTATATGATTATAAAATCCATAAAAATACTCCATTATACTCCTATTTTATCTGGATGATTACTAAATACAATGGGCATAGGTAATAATGAATAAATTATTATATGAAGAAGCCATGGATGAATTTTATAAGCATTAATATAAATAACAACACTATATTTTCAAATTAAATAATTATAAACTTATGTAAATTTCATAAAAATTATCTTTTTGAAGCACAAAAATAAAAAAATGATAATATATTATTCCATGATAGAAAAAACATTTCCTTAAAAATGAAATTAATAACTCATATCATAAATATATACACCCGATTCATGTATTCCATAAAATATAATAATATTTTCCAAAATTTACCAGAATCATCCTAGCATAAACCCTCTATAAAATCATATATTCATAAAAATGATAACTAAATATATCTTATTTAAACAATATCAAGAACATTGATAGAAAATCCAATATTTGCCCATAATTTTCCATTAATTTTAATACTATAGTTCTTCTATAAATGACAACCCTTTTCTCAATTAAACATAATTACCACAAGATAAATTAATTCATTAACACTAATATAAATCTATAATTTTATTCTTATGTATAATAAATTATAATAATAATGATCCTCAAATACATTTTACACTAAATCGGATGTTAACCCTAATGGTTACTTATATTTCAATCACCTATTAAAAATAATAAAAATGTGCCAAAATATCATTAATACTTGTAAAATAAATACAAAAATGGTCTAAAAAGGTAACCCACTCTAATTAGATTATGATATCCCTTTAATGTATCAACCATTAAGTAAAATTCATATATTTCATAACTCTATAAATTCTATATTTAGAAATATTAATCATAGACATCCTTTATATTAATTTATCCATGATTTTTCATTTTATTAATTAATACATCCTTCCTATAATAAAAAATATGAATCTTATAATAATATTAATCAATAAAAATATAATAATGGTTCATATTTTTATAATAAAAAATAAGGTTAAACTAATTCACACCATGTTAATGTTATTCTATGTTTCATTATCATCAGATATTTAAATATGGATTTTATAAATATTGATTTTTATTATCTTACTAATCCCCTTCATGATATTTTTTTCTAGAGAGATGATTTTTTATAATTATTATTCTATTCACACTTAAAACGTCCAAATATTAGTCATTAATTACAGAGAAAGAAATTATCAATAATTGTATTAATCAAGACCACAATTGTTTTTTCGGTGTATTATTTCTTTATTCCAAACATAACCATATATAAAATGACTTCATATTCCAATGATATATTTTACTAGGAATTTGTTCCCACATTATTGATTCATATTATTCTTATATTCTTCTTTTATGTTATGTTTCACATGTCCATATATGAAATATAATTTTTATCTTATTTGGTCTGTTAGGATATTCAACAATGTTTAGGTTGTTAATAGTAACTTAAGATAGTTATTCAGAAAAAACAGAATGTTTTCTCACACCATCCCCTATCATATTTTTTTTTCTTATTTGAAAACTAGAAAATTATCCTACACATTGTTTTTAAAATAGTTTCTCTTGGTTCTAACAATTCACTAACACAAAAATAGTTACCATATTTATATCAAATAAAATCGAAATAAACAAATATATACATAAAATAATATTAATATGTTTTTAGATATTATATATTACATTCAATACATTTGTTTAATCCAAAATAACATTAATTCCATTAACAAAATTACCTTAATGGTTATAGAATATTTTTATATTGTGATTATAACCCAAAATATTTACCAATCATGTTTTTTTAATTACTGATATGAACCAATATCCTAACATTTAAATTTATATAGAACCATTAATTGATACAAACTATTAAAACTGAACATAACTAAACAGTAATTATAATTATAATAATAAAAAAAATAACCTTATTAAATTTGCAAAAATTTTGTGATTTAGAGTTTTAGGGTATTAAGAAAATTCATACATTATAATGGGAAAACTATTCCACATTGTAAATCATATCAAAAAAATGTGTGGTAAATTTAAAATCATAATTAATTATATAAAAATATTATTATTTTCAGAATGGTATTTATTAATATATTCTAGACCGTTTTATTATTCTAATACATCCTCAATCCCTATGAAAAATAGTTGAAAATGTTGGAATAGTAAAAAACTCAGAAAAGTATATAAACAGAAATGAAATCCCATAATGATTTGAAAAACATGTTAACCCATATTATTGTTTCCATTTTCATGGAGTAATAATTGTTCTCAAGTAATCTATTATATACTATTAAAATAGACAACTTTTCCAAATGTTTTTTATAAAACATTATATAAGAAATCATAATAGAATTAAGAATAACAATATAGGTTACATCAGACATCATAATCATACAATTTTTTAATAAACCTTATATTTAAATGACCAAACTTCTTAATACCAAAATATATATATGACTATATTTTTTAACTCAGTTATTACATCTTCATAAGAGTAACTTATATCTAGTTAAATCTATCAAATTCATTATAGTAACTTATAACCAGTTCACTTCGTTCATATTAACTAGTTCAATAGAGGTGTATAGAGGACTGATGCCTCTTAATATAACATATAATATAAACATAACATTAATAAAAAAACTAAGTACTTGTAATGTTTTAATAAAAATCATAAAACCATACTTTTCATTCCATAATCAAAAGCACTTTTAGTTTTCATATATATATAGAGAGAAATACAATTTTATTTTGGTAGAAATTAAAAACAAAACATTCCTAGAATAATGGATATATAATTTTTCTGGAAAAACAATGTAAACAATTAAAGGGTGATTGATAGTTAATTACCTCTATAAAAAATGAGACAATATGTCTTGGGGTAATTTTAAGAAAAACATTCCCACCATAATTTTAGAGGAAAGTAAAATTTGAATCATTTACCAGAAATAATATTCATTTTAAAAAAATTATAATAAAATTTAATTACAATATAAAATTACCATAATAATTTCATTTAAATATACTGGATAATATTCTTTAAAGTATTTAATGAACATATATAAAGAGTAAAAAGAGTTCAATGTAAAACATTAAATCTTTTAAAACATATTTTTAAAAAGAATATCTTACCCTGAGACATGAATTGATTCATAAAAATTATATCCTTCTAAATAGTAAAATTATAATAATTTTCTATAATATTTAAAATGACTTTATTTTTATTTGATTATAACAATTCCTCTGATTTAATTTATTTTAATGTTTCACTTAGGTATTAAAGTCATATATTCATATCGGCTGCTTTTAAAATTTAAGGTCCATAATGTATAAAACAACTTTGACATATTTGTAATGGTAAACTGTATAAAACATGTAGTTAAATAATATTTGGATATGTCCTGTTATATGGAAAATATTAATTCAAAAAAATTACAAGATAAGAAATAGTTCCATATCAATTAATCATCCCTAATAAGATTGTTTTATACAGTTACAAAAGAACCTTATTATTTAATAAATTTAAATTATTATGATTGTTTTTTGATGAATAATAATTATTAAAAATCTAATAAATTTATCATTTTTACATTATATTATAATTATATAGTTTTATTTAATATTTTGTGACCTGAACATTAAAATATAATTCATGTAGGAGGTAAAAGTGTCCCCAATAAGAACACATTGTAACAACTGAATGATTAACAATATATTATTTTCTAGATGTATTATTAAATATATAGAATAATAATGATATTAATTTTTTAGAAAAAATTGGTGATTAATATTAATGAAGAATTAAAATTAATAAAAGGTAAGAGTTTATTATATACAAAGATTCTCGATATTCTAGTTTTATGTAGATAAATTTTATAATGAAAATTCATAGTTAATACAGTTAATATTATAAAAACAATTATATTTCCCTAATCATAATCATGTTATTAATTTAATATATATTGATTCATTCAATTCATGGATTAAATCATGATATATGGAAATGAAAAAAGAAGTGCCTCATTTCATGGAGGTGGTATTCTGCACATACACATATGTGATGTTTTAATCATTCAATAGATGGAATCTAAAGAAGTTTGATAATAATTTGTATTTCCAAAATAATAATTTCTTAATATATATCATATTTATTCACTAGATCAATATTTACAACCTAAAATGTTATATGGTGATGAAAAATAAATTTTACCTTTCATGGTGGATGTTTTCTACTCAGACACCTGAGCACCGTTTTCTTTTTCTGTAGGAATTAAGCAAAGTAGATAATCATTATTACATAATCTCAAAAAAATTGTAATAAAATGATACTATTGTAATTTTTATATAGTAATTGAATATTTGGATATTTTTTAATAATTATTATACATGATAGAAATTAGTTAATATTATATCCACTTATTTTGATATATTCTTTTCCGTTGAACATAAGGACATCATAATTGTGGTTTATGGTACCATAATGTTATTATAAAAAGAGTATGTAATGTGTGAAAAGGGATTTAGGATGTAAATTAAGATAATATAAAAACATGAATATATTGTTCGAAATGTTATATTGAGTCCCTTTTTATATGCTAAAATCAATTTCATTATCATAAATATTTATTGTTTATGGGCAATGAATGAAATTTTAAAAAAGAAAAGTGGCACAAAATAGACCAATTATGGTATTTTTAACCATTTATAATCTATTTAATAAGGATAATTTTTTTAGATAAATTAATAAATAAATAAACATTACATACCCTTTGAAGTCATTTTCAAGACCATTCCCTTAATTTTCATTCTATTATTTCTAGATAACCACAAAAATAAAGTTTAATAATTAAAATTATTTATTAACTATCACTATTATCCAAAACATGTTTTGAAAGGATCTAATACCTTAAAATATTATTACATTAAATAAATTTAAAACCATTTACAACGACTTTCCAATTTTTTTTACATGTTTTGAGTCTATGTTGCATTAGAGTTCTATAAAAATTTTATATCATGTGATATTATTAATAAATCGCTAACTAAAAAATAATTAATTATAATTAATTATACTTATCTATATTATTTGAGAATTTCTTTTTTCCCTTATAAATATCATATAAACATATTTCAAATATTTATTTAGATAGAGTAACATTTTTCTAAATACGATCAACTTAAAATAAAATGAAGGATATTATCCAAATACAGTGGCACAAAAACTATAATATAGATAAGGTATAATCAGGGGAGGTCTGTAACAACATACTCCAACCATTCAAAAATATTTTCAATTATATGTAAAAAATTACTCCTTTTATAAAATAGGTTTACTTACTTTACAACATACCATGGTGAAAAACATTTACATTAGTAGAATAATGTATATAAATAAAAAATAAAAATTAATTGCTAATTAATTTGAACATTATGATTAAAATTATTAAATAAAGATTAAAATTTTCTATTTATTATGTTATTAAAATTTACATTTAATATAATTACAAAAATCCCAAAGGGTTTTTTAGAAATATAAGAAAAATGAATGAAATCACACCAAAATAATCAAACAAATGGTATTGGTGAAATTTTATTGTTTATTACTATGGAAATGATATTTATGTGACTTTTTTTCCTATCCAAATCTGAATTTTTTTAAAAAAAATTAAGATAATGGTTGAAATAATTTATTTGTTAAAAATAATTACTATAGTTTAAAAATATCAAACATTTGTTTCTATGTTCAACAATAATTATTTTTAATTCATTTATAGTACTTTATAAATAAATATTTCGTAAATAAATATTTTTATGGACACGAAATAATTTTTTTATCATTATTATGTCATAAAATTTACTTTATTTTTGAAATTGAAAACTTTTAACTATTCACCCAAAAATCAACCATTTTAAAATGAATCCCAAATTTCCCTTTATTCTTATTATAACATTAGTATTTAAAATAAATTTTCATTTTAATACAAAAATATTCAAAAATATATAATGTTACATTTAAATTAATGTAAAAATATAAAGAAAAGGATTATAGGAGAAATAACCTCTTAAACAAAAATTGTTCGTAATATTTCTTCATATACTTCATAAATTTAAGGAGTTTAAAAATATTTATTCATACATTGAAATTTTATATATTATAATAATAATAATTTAAAATTAGTTAACATAATTTATTATGATATATATAAAAAATTAAAATAATTCATTAAATACGATAGTTTTAACATTTAATAAAATGGATCATTTATCGTTTAATTATAATAATTATTAGTTTTTTATAATATTTTTATTTACTAGAGTATTTTTCATCTTATAATTTTGTTAATATTATACCTCTAATTTGACATAGATTATCTTATGTTGGTGTTGTCTGTAAAATAATCTATCAAACAAAGTATTATTTTAAGGAAAATAATTTCTGAAATTTGAGTTTGTTACATTATATATAAATATTTTGTAATGTATAATTTGTTATCCATTTTATATTGTGATATATGATATCTCATTATTAAATGATCTAGAATATTTAGTTTTAAACATATCATATAAATATTATACAATATCATTTGATGTACTATAATTAAAATACGTATTTCGCTATAGTTATATATAAATATCATTGTCAAGTATTAAGGGATGGTTATATTTGATATACTTATACCATGAAAAGTATTATAAGATCAGAAAATGTGGTAGATAGTTATATATCAATTCAAAATTCCATAAAATGTCTATATAAAATGTTTTTTAAAATATTTCAGGATTAATATATTTTTTTTCCTTAATTTTTGTTTTTAAAAATTCATGAACATGAAATGATTATATTTTTAAAATTAATATAAATATATAGAAATTATTTAAATTTATTATTTTATAAACTATTTTATATTCATAAGGAGATTCATTCAAGGAATAATATAATAATTGTTTGTTCTCTTAAAATTAATGATCTCTTTTTGAAAATTATACCATAAAAGTTCATTATAATTATTCATGAATATTTATAGTTATAAATATCATAAACTAAAAACATTATTGATCAATTATAATGGATAATGTTACATTTGTTTCAATTTCATACTAGGCCAGCAATTGTAGATTTATTCCAAAAATTTGGGTCTTTGATGTTTTCTGCAGCATATATACTCTCGAAATTAATTTTTATTTCATAAAATTTTAATAAATTGCATTAAAGGTGTATCATGTATCTTATGTATGTGATACATATAAATATATATTGAGTAATTTAATTCAATTTACTTTTATTATGTTGAAAATTTATTTTTTTTGGTAAAATACTTATACATTAATGTCAATGAAGCATGTTAATTTGGATAAAAAAATTTCATTTGAAAATTAAATCATAGGATAATAGTATATATATATTCCATGATGTAAAATATGCATATTGTTCATATAAAAGTAGTTATATCTTTTAAATTGAATAAATATAATTTCATTATATTGCTTCGAATGAAAAAAACTCATTGGGTCATAGATCATTCAAATGAATGGGTTATGAAAACTCAAGTTACTCATTGATTATACTGTGAATGGAAATAAATATATGTGTGAACCTAAAAATTAGGTTCTAATACTTAATTTGAACTTTTGGATTTAATTTTTTTGGTAGCCATAAATCTCGTGTGATAAGATGTATAAATTTATGATAGTGTGTTCACTTCATATTGGCAATTTGTTTTCCTCCTAACTATCAGTGAATTATATATATATTAATAAACTATATTCTTCACCAAAATAAATATTTTTTTATAGAAATTCCAAATCAGACTCAAATTTTAGTGAAATATGGATCAAAATACATTAATTGATATTATGTAACTGATCATTAATTATGTGGGATTATATATAAATAAATTACTTGTTTGATAAAAATATAAAATATGGTACTCACATGAAAAATAATTTCCACATTTCATTTTGAGGTTATTGAACCCATCCTTCATTTAGGGATTTATTGTATGTTTTTGTATGACCTCATAGAATATAATTACAAATTAATTTATTTTTTCATCAATAAATACCAAAATCTGGATAACAAACATATAAATATTATAGATATGTTTATTTTAGTTTTGATTTATGGGTATTAGAATTTATCACATGTTCAAATATTGAAAAGGTGGAAGACATTATTCTAAATAAAATTGAATGATCCCATAAGAAAAAAATATAAGTTAATGAATTCATGTGATCATCTATAACATGGATTTTATTTAAATAAAATTACAAAAGATTAAAAAAATATTAAGAATAGGGTAAAACCAAAAATTAATAATTTCAGACTCTTGGAAAAAAAATTCATAACATCAATACATTATTTTAACCATTGTTCCATTCATTTCCATAGTATGATTCAATAATTGATTCTACTAAAGATCTTATCATTCGCATTAATACAAAATTAGTGCTACTACAAATCCCATGTCTCTCTACCATTCCCACCCATTGAGATATATTAATTATATAATGTTCCAAACCATAGAAAGAAAATTATAGAGACGAATAAATATTACAATTTTCTAGATCATAAAATTATTTAATTACTAATTTTAATAATCCATTAATTCAGCTATCATCACCCATAATAGTGATCTACAATTAAACCCAATGCAATCAAATAATATGATGCACTATAGGTAAAATCCTTTTCCCATGTTTTACATCAATCTCAGTTTCACTATTTTAGATTCCAATGAAGATATATATGCATTTAGTTCGAAACAACATTGTATGGATTAAAAAATATATTATATTTTTATTATATTATTTCTATGGCTACAAAAAAACTCTTTTCCATATCAGACCATCCATAGGGAAACAACCATATTTTATACTTTTGTAATCTGTTATTTTTTTTAATATATTAATTTGTGTCTGGGTCATTGACCAAGGCAGCACCTCTCAAAATAAATTGGACTTTTCATCATTTTAAAATTATGAAAATATCATAAATTCAACATTATTGAATAATAATACAACTATTTTGGTTCATCTAATCATTCATGACATAAATAGTATAACGCCAATAATAGAGGTGATAAAACCAACCCAAACTAAAACATTTTTTTATAATAAAATGATTAAATATATATTATATTATAGAGATATTTTCACTTTTATATAATTTTAATGATTTCAAAAAAAGATATAAAAGTGATAAAAATATTAATTAAGTGCTAAATGATGAAAAAATTGTAAAATAAATCTAAGAGTTTCTTATATTCATTGTTTCCTGATATGTTCATTTTATGTGGTTTGATATTAGAATTACTATTCATTATATATATTATTAATACTATAGATAAAAATATTTATGTAATATTATTCATGTTATAAATATAATATTCATTTCCTAAATACATTCATGAAACCATCCAACTAATGCAATGATGAAAAATGAGTTTTATCTTTTCATAGTGGTGGTGGTACACATGTACACAAGTTCAATGATTTCGAATTGTCAACAGATTAAATAGAAAAAATTTATATATGATATATAATTATGATAAAAGTATATATTTAAAACATATCATAATTAATCCATATAAAAATTTATATAACAATATCTATGAGGTCTTGATTAAAATAAAATTATGGCATTCACAAAGATGGTAGTTCACACGTACACATGAGCAACATTTTTAATTTTTATTTGATATAGTGGATGTATGTAATGATTTTTACATAAACGTAATAAACCAATAATTAAAAAACTATAATTATGTATTTAACTTGGATTATCTGTCAAATATTTTGAGAAGGTATAAAAAAAATGAAATATTAAAAAACACAATAAATATGATTTCATCTTCTTCTTATATCCTCTTTCTATTGAAATTTTGGCCTTTATGTCATAGTTTTATGGTAACATCAAAGGACGACGGATATGGTATGGGAAGATTGGATAAAGAGTTTTTTATATTTTTATATGAAACTAGATTTTTATTTTTCATTGTAATGGTTTAGTTGAGTCCCATTTCATAGGAAACAAATTATGCATTTTCTGAAAATGTTTTCTTTTTAAGGGTTATGAATTACATCTAAAAATACAAGTGGGTCATAAATGGAATTTGTATGATATGATAGAACATTAATCATTCAATTGATGAAAATAATATTTTTTTATTAAAATCAAGTAATTAAACATTTCATAAAATTAAATATAGGTTGAAGTCATTTTTATGAATATTCACATAATATTTCTTCATGGGTATATAGATAAAGATGGAATAAAATTTAAATAATTAAAATTATATCTAAAAAATAACATTTTCCCCTAAAATTAGGGTATTTCTCTTTTTCATATAGATAATATTTCATTTAGAAATTTTTGAACCATTAGCATTAAATTTTCTACTTCTTACAAAACCACTATTTCCAAAATACATATAAATTTTACATAACTACTTTATGAATTAAAATATGAGATATATTATAAAAAAATATAAAAATTCGTGAAAAAAACTATATTCATATATATTACATTATAATTATGGTTTATTCTTTTCATTATAAAATCAATATATTTATAATATTTACTAAGGGAGAGTGACATTTTTGTTAATAGTAAAAATATATAATATAATTAATTTTATTTTCAAAATATTGTGGAATAAAAATTGAAAACATATATTATAACAATAGGGGATTTAAATAATAACATAATTTACCAATTTAAGAATACTTACTTTGATATTTTATCACTTTTTCCTTTCAGAAAATAGTTTTACATCTTTTATCACTAACTGAGGTGACTGACTATTACATTTGAATAATTATTTTTTTTAATAAAAATAGACTAAAATGTACTACAAAATTTGAAAATTATAATTCAAAATATTAAAAATATTTTTCAATTTTAAATTGCAATATGTGGTAAAAATTATATTTAAAATAGTTTAACTAAATTCGTCATGAAAAAGTTGTCAGAAAATTGAATTTTTTGTGTAAATGTATATTTTATCCCAAATCGTATATATATTTGATAATATTGAAAATTTTTAATATACTAGATAAATATATTTATCTAAATTAAAAATAAAATTAAAACCTAATTTGACGTTTGGGATACTTAATTTAAGAAAATGATCAAAAAAATCATTTACTTGAAAAAAACATTACTTAGGTTTCAAAATTCTAAACATATATTTCTATATTAAATATAATAATTTTAAATGATTTAATTTAACTATTATGCATATATTTCATATTCTAAGAGTTTTATTAAACATTTTTTTCATTTTTTTTCTTGAAAACGTTATAATAATGACATTATTTATAAATTTATTATATTCTACTATTCCCCAAAAAGTCAAACATTCCCAAAAAATTAAAAAATGTTATCCTCATATAATTTTGAAATTAGGAATAAAAAAATTTGTTAATTTGTTAAATTTAAATTCCAAAAAAATCATAAATTTAACTTTTAAATTAAAATAAAAATATATTTCAAATAGCTTTTTTTTGATAAAAGACCTCTAAATGTTATGTCCTTCTGATCTTTTTTCAAACAAGATACTAATTAAATTTTTCTTAATATATCATTGTACTTAATTAAATTTTAAATATTATAATAATAATTTTGATAAATTTATTAGTGTAATTTATTAGGTTAAAATACATAACACATAAAAACAGCTCTTCAAAAAAAAATCTATTTTAATATTAAATAATATTAAATATCTTTCTTCAAAATGTGAGAATATTTAAATGATTAATATAATTTGTTTTACAATTTTATTTATCCTTCAAATAAACTTCCTTATAATTTTCATATAATGTTTCATGACTAATTTTATTTCTTTGTGGAACATTATATATTCTTTCAAAGATATTATAATTTAAAATAAACTACATTCCAAAATCTTTTGGTGTTACATTCTCCCCCTATACAAAAATTACCTCATCATAAAATTAATTTTTTATTTAAAAAATCAATGTATCATGAAATAGGAAACAAATATATATTTAATCACGATATATACATTCTATGTCACTACTAGGAAACAAAGTATTTCTTAATTAATTTTTTTAAAACCATGTATGTATCATTATAAGATTAATAATTCAAAATGAGTTTATAAATTGATATTTAATAACAATGTTATATTCTCAAAATAATTTTTGAAATATTTTTCATCCTCTTCCATGAGTTTTATGAATTCATTTACAATCATGGTAGTGAATTGTATAATATACATAGTTGATATCTTTGTATTCTGTAAGAATAATTCCATACTTCAGTGGTGTCTTTGATATGTGTGCACCTGTAACTCGTTCCAAATGCCAATGATGAATGAAGAGGTGAAATTTTAATTTAGGAATCCATAAATAAAAAATATTAAATAATTATGTGATCAATTTAAATATTCCAAGGTATTCATCTTTTTTCTATACCATTAATAAAATCTAATGGCTTTGCAAAAATAATGAACAAAATAATATATAAAGATGTAATAATTGAATCACCAAAATATCAATATAAAAAATTACACTATATGTTAACTAGAATCATTCCAAAAAATTCATGAAAATATATCTAGCCAAAATCGAAACTAGAAAATTAGAAAATATTTGATAATATATTCTCCTAGGATGAACATAAAATTTATATAAAAACCACAATTATAAGTCATAATGTCGCATGTAAAACATATATATACACTAATAATATATTTAATAAAATATAATAATATTTTCCCAAATTAACCTGAATCACTCTATCCTAAAATCACCACAAAATAAAAAATGATTCAAATGGTCAACTCAATATGTATTCATCAAATAATATGAAAAACATTGACATAAAATCCCATATTAACAAACAAATTTCCATTCAAATTAATCTTGTATTTATTTAAAAATAATGTAATATTTTACCCCAAGAACCATAATTTCCACTAAATCAAATGATCTATTAACCCTAATGATAATCTATATAATTAAAATAATATAAAAAAATAGAACAACATTCTAACTCAAATACCCTTTAAACTACATTTCATATTAATCCAAAAGGTTAAATATTCATCAATCATCTATTTAAACCCAATAATTCTTAAAAAATGATATATATATATATATATATACATTTTAAATTTTGATCTTCCTTAAACGTATCAACACTTAAATAAAATTCCACTACATCGTGACACAAGAAATCATATTTGCAGACACATAAATAAATCACCATCCTTCATAATTTTCTAACCAGTATTTTTTATCTAATTACATAATACCTCCTTACTATAATTAAAATTATGAATAATATCTTAATATTCTTCATTATTAATCCAATTATTTTTTTAATTTAATCATTTTGGAAATAATTAATTAAATTCACACCTTTTATATGTTATTAATAGTTTCTTTATACTTGTTTAAATGATATATGTATTTTCTAAACACAAATATGTATAATCCTAGATATCTCCCTCATGATATTTCTTAAAATTCAAATAATTTTTCAAAATTTTTATAATCACATCATTTGAACTATTCAAAATTTAGATTGACATTAGTAAGGATTGTATTGTCATCCATTTTTTTTGAACAAAATCTTCATTTTTCATGTAATGTTACTTCTATGTTACCTATTTTAAAAATATAAAACATATTCATATTCCATTGATATATTTTATGGTATATTCTTTATACATTCATGACATGTACAATGTGGAATATTTTTTTCTTCTAGGTATTTATAACTTTATTTACATGAAACATCATTTTTTCATTTTTTTCTTTGTTAGGATATTCATATAGGTTTAGGTTGTTAATCATAACTCATGATACTTGGTTTGGATTAACCATAATATTAATCACTCTACAATATATCTGGTCTAGTTTCTCATTTGTAAATCCACTACATTATCCTTCATAATATTTTTGACTTGGTTCCTCTAGGTTCCAACCATCTACTAAAACAAAAATTGATAGTGAAAGTATAATACTAGATATCATTATAAAACATCTTATTATTAATATTAATACTAATATGTATATAAATATTTTAAATTCTATTAATTAATTTTTTAATAAAAAAATAACAACAATTATCCTTAGAATATGAAACTTTAATGTTATATAATAATTCTAATTTTAAATTATGAACGAACATATTAACCAATACAGTTTTTCAAATTATGTATAACTATAAATATATTAAAATATAATGTTATATAAACCATTTATATGATAAAAACTATGAAAAAACATACATAACAAATCTATTATTATGGTTTTAATATCTTGAATTTTAAACCCTCTTAATTTACCATTAAATTATTGGTTTATATTTTTATATAATTTTGAAAAATCATACCTTATATTGGGAACACTATCCCACATGGTAAATATTTTCAACTAAAATAAGTTATTAGAACTATAATACTATTTCACTATTTAAAAACAAGATTATTTTATGGAAATTATTAATTAGAAAATGTTTTATATTTAAATAGTACTTATACATCCTCAATTCCTATGAAAAATATTTTACAATTTTAGACGAGTGAAAAATCTGTTAGTAATATAAAGAAAATGGAAAGACATTTAAACATACAAATACATGAAAACCAATATTATTTTTTTCATTTTAATAAAACAAACTTTGAGATAAAATAATCACTTAATTACCCTTTAGAAAAACATTTTTTAAAAAATATCATTATTAAATTACCAATATTAAATCATATTGTAAAAAAATTATAACCATGTAGGTTACATGGATCATCCTAATCATATATTTCTTTTATTGACCATAACAGTAAATTAACCTACCTTTTCAGTTCAATATAATTTTCCGTATTAGATTTTATTTACCTCAATAATCATTATATATTCATCAGTGTTACATATATCTTGTTAACTTTATCCACTACATAGTGTTAACTTATAACCAGTTGAATATGTCCACATTAACCAATAAATATGAGGG
The DNA here is from genome assembly GCA_963277665.1 of Viscum album. NCBI lineage: Eukaryota > Viridiplantae > Streptophyta > Magnoliopsida > Santalales > Viscaceae > Viscum > Viscum album. Next base: position 1,436,862,010 of record OY728153.1, on the reverse strand, counting down.
ATAAAAAAAGCCTACATCACATCATATAAGGTTTACAAGGACTACTACATGAATAAAACATTTATGTGATTTAATATTTAACATGAAAATATGAAAAATATTTTTTTTTAAATAATATTCACCAAAACATTCAATTATCATGTCAAAATAATATGAAAAACCATTTACTTTAGATTACTCATGAAAATGAAACATTCCCACAACAACTGGTAAATAATATTATTCAAATTCTAGGGAAATATGTAATCAATCAATGGTAATGGATAACTAATATGACAGACGGAAAAGGTATTCATGGGGTAACTGTTAAAAAACATTAAATTCACACTTTTTAATGAAATTAAAAAGTTTCATGTATGAAAAATGCAATGAAAAATATGATTAATGAATTTGTAAAGAAATTATAAGATAATAGAATATCACATTAATAAGATATTTTAATTATAAATAAAATAATTTTGGAAAAATGTTATTGTCTATCGATATAGATGAAAATAGTGGAATGTTAAAAATTATCCCATTGAAAATACATTTTTAAATAAAAATGTCTTACATCGAGTCCATATTCACTTAGTATAACTTCTACCATCATGAATAATAAAATTATATTACTTTTTTACATGACTCATATCCTTTAACATGTTATTTTACTTATTATTATTCCTTATATTTCAATTATTTTTATGTTTCACTTTTGTATTAAATAGGAATATTTCACATTGGTAGTTTTCATCCTATTAATTTCATAATCTCTTAAAAATGGTGATCTATTTGTGATGATCAAATGAAATTTCAAAATTGTTACACAATTCCTATATGTGTCAATATTGTGTATATTATTCTTCGAAAAAAAATTTAATAAGTTACTAAATATTTACTTTATATGAATCATTCCTAATATTCTTATTTTTTATGATTTTAAATGACAACCATTATTTATGATTAATTCCATTTTTATGATGGAAGTTATATAATTATTTAATATTTAAAATATCCAAAATTAGTAATTATTACAAAAACATCACATGTATTTATGTTTTATTAATAATTTTAGATATAATCAATATAACATTTTTCATGTTAATGGAAAAAGTCACCCTAATAATAACATGATATAATAACCAAATTATTAATAATATATTATTATATAATTAAATTACAAATTTTATAAAATATTATTTATTTGAATTTTTTATAAAAGTGATAAATAATATTTTTAAAGAGTTATATGTAGAGGAAAATTTTAAATTAACTGAAATAATTTATTATATAACGGTTTATCGATATGATCATTATAGCTGGTTAATTTTTACAAAGAACACTTATTAAAATTACTTTTAATAGAATTTCAAAACAATCATTCCATCCATTTCATAATCATAAAATTAAATATTTATTTGTTCAATTAATTCATCAAACCAACAATGTAAGAATATAATGAAAAATAAAATACCTCGTTTCATGGAGGCGGTGGTCTTCATGTATACATTGGTATTGTCATTATGTTTCAATTGATTGAATGGAATGAAGGTGGATAATTATTTTTATTTCAAAAATAATAATTCATTCAATGATATTTTATGTTTTCATTATATCTATATTTATTACCATTCATATCATGTTGCATTGAAAAATTAATTACTTTTTCAAATTAGGTAGTATTCTACCCATACACATGAGTGAAGTTTTCATTTTTCAATAAAAATACGGGAAGAAGATAATCATTTTTACATAAAAATAAAAAAACTAAGAAAATTATCCATATTTTATTATGTTTAGATGGATAAAGAATATTTTTATTAGTATTAAAAAAATGATACATGGAAGAGCATGGTTATGATTATTTCATCTTCTTTTTATATACTCATTTTGAATAAACATAAGGAATTTTTAAGAGAGGTTTATGGTCACACATGGGGATTTGTAATTGTTGACATGGAATGTAATGTGTGGTAATATATTTGGGTAGAATATTAATATTAAAATTAACTCATATGAAACTTTGGAAATGTTATATCTAGTCTCATTTTATAAGTAAAACATTTTCATTTTTGAATAGATCATTTTTAATGGTTCGTGAATGACATTTTAAAAATAATATTGTCTAAAAATAAAAAAATCATGATATTATCAATCATTTATAAAAAAAGTATCTCATTATAAGATATTATTTTTGGTTAATTAAATTAAATGAATTTTGTTTTAACATTTAATACCTAGTGAAGTAATTTTCAATACTATCCACAAAATTTGTTTTCAAGGATTTATAGATAACCATGAAATTAAAAATTAATAAATAAAATTTATTTTTAACTCTTTTGTTCATCCCTATAATTTATGAAAGGATACATCTCATTAAAATCATATACCTTTTAATATTTTTATTTCCCATTAACATTAAAAAAAATTTTGTAGGCATTGTGTTGATCATGTGTGGATGTTTTTGAAAATTATATTAATTTTTTACACCCGTTAATTAAATAATAAAATCATTTTATTTTATATCATCTGTTAATTTCAATATTGAGCTTAAATATAACATAAAATATTTTTCATTAAATTTTATCACTTTGATAGAATATATAATAGAGAACACCATGTCTAGAAAAACATTAAAGTATTATACCATAACAAAATAGCCTTAAATTGTTTGGAATTAATATTTATAACTAACATATGAATACTATTGTTATATATTGATTATAAGAAAAAATAATAATCCTTTTAATGAAATGGAATTTTTTAATGAATAACTGTAATTTTTTAAAAGACTGATTAATTTTTCATTTATGGCATAATATAACAGTATTTATTAACATTTTTTAAATTTCAATAATTAAAATTAAATAAATTTTTCAATTAAAAATTTAAAAATTATCATTGGTTGATTTTTTTGAAATGATCTATTTTTTTAGGAATACTAAAAAATACAAGAAATTTATTTGAAAACTATATTTTCATTTCAATAAATAATAAAATTAAAATTTTTTTTGAATTTATAAAAATTAAAATTAGTTTAATTATATATATATATATTAATACATCATAGTTCATTGAAATAATTTTAATATTAAATTTTCATATATAAACATTTTAGACATTGGAATATTTTCTCATTGAAACCCATCTTTCTAGTCATGACTTTTTGATTATATTTGAATTAAATTTTTCACATCGATTAATGGTATTTGGAAATATGGATTATTTATTTCATATAATCATAATTTATATTAACTAATTTGTTCATCTTAATTATTGACCAATATTTATAGTGAACATATTAAAAATTAATTACTATATTTAGGGTTGAAATGGATTTAGTGAGAGTAAAAATAAAACGATAAAGGCTAAATTGGCGAAAAATACTTTTCTAAAATACACTTTATATCCATATAAATACCATATATTTTCATACAATCTATATTAATCCACTTTAGACCACTTTTTTATGTCTGAAACATGGGTACACAATTTTCTTTTCCAAAAATTCCATTTTTTCTTCAAAGCACACTTATAAAAGGTCACTTGCTTTCCTCTCTTGTTTGTAGCTTAACACCATTTTGGTTTAGTCAATACCTACCCAAATAACATAAAATATTCCATATCCAATCCTAGAATCATTATTTTTGTAATAAAATCTACCTTCGAAGGTTTAGTGACTGCATCATTAGGTAACTCGATGAAGAATTAACTTTCATCAACTAGGATATTTATTTTATTTCTTTCTCAATATAACACTACTATTATTCAAAAATTGTGATATAATAACCTAATTATCCCCTATAAACTATAAATTTTGTATAATAAGGTCATGACATAAAAAAATATCCTTTTTATAAAATGGGTCACAAAATCATCATTCGTGTGTATGGAAGACTACCAACTCGTGAACCAATGTCATACGTTTTTCCATTACCACCTCTCTATGATAGTTGTGATGATTAATAAAATGTATATATATGATATTTATAAAATAAATATACCTACATATAATTATATCAAATATGTATTTTTTATGTTACATTCCATATGAGATAAAATAGCGTCACTCGTGTGTATGGAGGACTACCACCTCATGAAGTGATGTGATTTGTCTTTCAGTAACACATTACATGGAATGTGATAAGGTTAAATTTAATGACTATATGTGACATACATGAAATATTTATTTCCTTAATAAGTAATTTATCAATATTAAATTTCAATGATGAATTTTATTTCTTTTACTTTTCACGCACGAGAAGATGATAACATCTTTTGTGGACATATAGACTGTCACATTCACTAAGTGATGATACTGTATTATTATCACCACACCACATTTATGGTATATATCAATATAATTAAATAAATATTATTATGATATGATCATTATTTAAAGTTAATATATTACATACCTCCTTTTCATAATGATAATAATAATATAAATGTTTCCTATACAAACTTTTGGCCTACCATCTTCATGAACAATATACATCTTTTCAGAAAAAATCATCATTTATAATTTGTTTTAAATACATAATTGATGTAAAAATATGATAATTATGTATTTTTTATTATGGATATTATATTAGAATATTTTAAGCTCTATAATCATGAAATTCGTGAAAAATATGAGTGATAAAAGAAGGAAATTGATAACCATAACAATTGGAATAATGAAATATTATTAAGGAACATGAGATATGATGTTATAAAATGAAAATATAGGATATTATAAATATTAATATTTTTTGATAAGATAATATCAATTTTTAATCCCCAATATATGAGGTTACCGTACGTTCAACCAAAGTGAAGCGTGACATAAGAGACTTCATCTTATTTTACCTTTATTGAGGTATCTAGTAATGTTATTAAACTAATCTCATTTATATGGTGGATATACATCACAATTTATATGTAATATTATTATTCTTTATTACTTTATGGTAATTCAAGTTTCATGTTGAATTATTTAATCCAAGGATATTTCACTTAAGAGTTACCATGTGGTTTAAAATTTCATAACTCAATTTCTTTTAATTAGGTGACATTACTTATTCATTATCATTGATATTATAAGATTATGAGCGGAATGAAATGTGATTATATTATATATTATTTAAACATTTTTATGTGTATTTACATCAAATAAACATAATCTATCCATTAACTAATTCTTACAATATTCTTATGATAACTTTAATGGATTATTTCATAATCTTATTCTTATTGAGATTTATTATTCTTAAATTTTATTTAAAGGAAATTATTTTATTTTTTTCTATGAAAACATTAACTATATTATTACCATATTATTCATAATATTTTCCTATAATATTTCCATTTTCCACTCATTGGTACTTGAAATAAATAAGAATTTTTTTATTTAAAATTTGACTTCATTTATCTCTTCAGCTGGATATCAATTTCCACTAAAAACATGTTTTCTAGAAATGTTTTCAAATTTTTTACCATTTTATTCATGATTTATTAAATATATTTCTACCCATTTTCACATTTTAATATAAAGATTATGGATTTTTATATTGATTTCAATATATTGCGTGTTTGGATTTTATCAAAAATGAAAGGAATATTTGTCATTATGTGTATGGAATGAATGGAATTTCTATACTCTATATCCTATAAAAGGATTAAATATTATTTTAAAATATTCAAAGGTTATTTTCTATAAATATTTTATTAAAAATATTTCGTGTAATTTTAGTTTTAAAAGGTTATTTTTAAAATGAAAACGATATTATACACCAGAATACTTTTAATGGAATTATTATGGTATTTCAATTCATCATTGACAATAACCAATTAATTTATTTATAATCCAATATGGATATATTATATTGATAAATTACTTATTCTTCATATAGATGGTTTATAATCATTTTGACCAATTAATGTATTTTCATTCAATTTATTGGTTCATTTCTGTACTCATTAATATTCCGTTGAAATATTATCTATTATATGATTATTGGAAATTATATTTACCTTAAATATCAATATTATTCAACACGTATATGTTTATTGATTATATAACATATAATATATACATATTGTAATATAAATTGAATTGAATATTATTTATACATAGAAAAATATTAACTAATCATTAATATTTTATCACTGCATATATTTTATGATAAGGAACATTGTTCTTGAATAATATATATTAGCTAATATATGATGAATTATTTACACATATAGTTATGGTTCGGGTTTAGTTATTGATATCCCCCTGATGCATTGATAGTATTGTGAGGTTAATATGTAATCTTGCATTAAATCTGTTTTTTTCGATAGTTTTTCACCATCATTAGAAAGGTCTTGATAGTGGAGTTATCATGTACCTGAGACATGAAATCTAAAAATTATATATTTCATACATTCAAAATTTAATTATTAATATCAATAAAATTTTCACATTGATATTATCTATGGATTCATTTAATTTTCATAAATTTATTAAATGGAATGTATTTAATGTTATTTATCATTCCATATTGATTATGCCTTGTATAATAATGACAGTCATGTTATTGATTAAATGGTATGTGTTTGAAAAAATTTAGTTTGAAATATCAATTGTTATCCCAAGATTTTCAAAATTATATTATATTTAGATTCATTTGACTCTATGTTTAACAATTAAATTCCATGTTTTAACAATTCTTTTCATTTTCATATTTATTATGACTTATCCAGTTATGATATTCGATTTATTTATTAAAATGCATTTGTTTTTAGTTATTTACCTTGACATTTATTATGCTAGTCAATTTTTTAAATTTCATGTGTGTTTAGTTATTTAACGTTCTATATTGTTCATTACTAAGGTATTTTGATCTATTTATTGAGGATTGAATCCAGTATACTTACCCCTTAATAAATATTTAAGCTCAAAATTATTTTTTTTCATTTCCTTTGAATCTTAAGAAGTATACTATGATTGATATTCAAGGATTTGTTAAAGGCAATAATTTTATTATTTGAAACAAAAATAATATTATAACCTCTATTTTCATATGTAATTCAAGACTCATGTATATATCCAATTTGCAAGGACTAATAAAAAATTTAGTCCTTCCGAATGTGATTCCCCATATATTATGCTAATATAACAATGTAATACAATGGATCTCAGATACTCGGGTCAGGTTGATAACAATTTAATATAAAAAATGAATTAATAATACAATTATAATTTAATAAACATAATTTTAGTTAAATATATTCATTAATAATTTGTATTTATTCTTTTCTTTATCATAGAATAATAATTAAAATATAATGTAAGGGAGAGTGTAATTTTTTTAAAATACTCTTATCTTAAAATAAAATAAAGGTCATTATTGAAAAAAATAGCACCAAAATTGAAATATCGAGAAAATAAAATAATGGATTTTTTTCCATAACCTCATACGAGGATTTGATTATTTTTTTATATTTAATAACATTTTCTTTGGACAAAATTATTTTATTTATTTTAGTTCTTAACAAGGGTACTTATTCTTTCCATAATAACGTAATTTTCATGAATTAAAATGAAATAGTACTTATTACCTAATATTATTATCTTATTAAAAAATTAAAAAATATTTTATATGATTAAATATCAATATATGTAAAATTTATTTTTAATATAAATATAAAAAACACAATGTGAACAAATTTTTTAAAAAAATGCCTTTTAAAAAATTAATTTACACTAAAATTATTTATAAAATTGGTTTTTATGAAAATTTTTGGATCTCTAAAAAACAATTTATATTTATCTGATATAAAAACCAATCAAAAAATGATATTATTTTTGTGAAAACTTAATTTAACAATAGGGGTAACAATTATTATTTTGCCAAAATAAGACACTGCTTTGTTTTCCAAATATGAAAAATTGGTTAGTAAATTCCACACAATTAATTTTAAATTATTTAATTTACTTATGAAATTTATATAATTAATAAATAGATTTTTCTCAAACATCAAAATTTAAATGTATTTATAAATGTGAATACATAAATAAATAAAATGGATTAAAATGATTTTTCATTAAAATAAATCACTACTTGGTTTTTATGATGGTAAACATAAGTTTTTGAATTAAATATAATATATTCAAATGATTTATTTATTTCTATAATTTATATTTTTTATAGGGAATTGTTTTATAGACAATTAAAAATTTTATATATCTTGATAATATGGTTAAAGTGATAATATCTAAAAAAATTGAATTATTCACTATTCATGCATAAATCATTATTCTCTAAAGAATACCAAAAATTTAATCAATTATAATTATAAGCAGATGAATTAAGGGATGATGTTAAATTCAGAAAAATAGAATTCTAATATTCATAAATTTATCTTTAAAAAAATATATAAATTATAAATAAAAAATTATTCATAGAATAAATAGACCTTTTTAACTTCAATTATTCATAATATTTTTTTACATTGTTACGAATTAAATCATTTTTTATTTATAATTTCATATATTTAAAATTACATATTATTAAATTATTTTTTCAAAATTTAAAAATTTAACCTACAAGGATAAATACATTACACATTAAAAGAGATCATTAAAAACAATTTTTTTCATTATTTTATAATATTATTTATTTATTCTCAAAATGTATGATTTTTCATTGATATGTTTATTTATATTTAATTATTTATTTTTCTTATATGTTTCTTAATATTGTTCATCTCATCCGTTTCAATTCATTTTAGTTTGATTTATTTGTAACATAATCTATCAAACATTGTATTATTTGAATTAAAATAAATTCTAAAATCCTACGGTGTCACATTATATATCAATATGTTTTAATGTACTATGTGTTATTATTTATATGAGTTCATATATGATATATTTATATGATATGTGTTTGAATTTTCCAAATTTAAATATATTATAATAAAATTTATAAAAATTGCATTGTATTTATTGTACATTGAATATTTATTTCATGATAGTGATATAATAATACCATTATAAAAAAATTTGGGGTGGTCATATGTAATATCATTGATCCATAGAATATGTTATAATATCACTCATTTTTAAGAAAGTGATATTGGTTGTTCAGGAATGTTTAACCGATTTTGCTGGTTGGAAAATTGTGGGGCACAGAGGTCCCTCAAGTTTTGTCTAGGATTTTGTGCCATTATTGGTGGTTCTAATTGGACAGTTGAGTCTTCTAAACTTATTTCTTCAAAATTGATTTCAATATTGAGATTCCTAATCCTAGTAAACAATGTTCTTCTATCCCTAAAGAGTTAAATGAAAGGAATAATATAAGATTGTTTCATGAAAAATTAATATTATTTTTCAAAAAATTTAAAAATTAAGAGGGTATTATCATTATTAATGAGTATTTAGAGTACAAAAATATTAATATTTATAAAAACATTGATTAATGATCAATGGAAAGTGATAATTTATGTTGAATTACACACTAGCATGGGAGCATGGGCTTTTTTCAAAAAAAAATTGTTGGGTACATTCTACACCATACATGATCTTGAGTAATATTTTATTATGATTTTAATCCATTACATAAAAATTTAATCATAAATATTTTTTATGTGATAAATAAAGATATATTATAAATTTTATAATTGAATTTTAAGGGTGGATTCAAAATCCATATTTGTTTTGTATAATATTTATACATTACTATGAAAAATATATGTTAATTAGGTTTAAGACATTTGATGCACAAGTTAAATAATTACAATTAGGCAAACGTATGGAGATTACATGAGGATAAATATTCAAATAGTGCATATAAAATGGTGAAATCTTTAAAACCCTCCAAAATTAAATTTCATTCGCTATAATACAAATAAAAAAGACTTTAAGTCATAGATCATTCCAACGAAGGGATTATGATAATTCTTGAACCTCAAGGATTGCATTGTAAAATTAAAGAAAGTTATGTATTTATGTAACTATTACGATCTTATAACTAATGTTATCATTGGGTTATAAATTATAGTTTTACCCTAAATGTTCTATGATAAGTCCAATAGCTTTATGAAACTGTATTCAATGCAATTAGAAAATATATTTTCCACCATCCTATATAGAAATTATTTATAATATAATTAACAAGATTATCTATCTAAATATATCATTAATCAGGGAAATTGAAAATTAAATTCATATATTATAGAAATATTGATCACAATCCAATATTGAACAACATTTATTGGATCATTAATAAAGTTTCATTACATTTAAAAACTACCTTATTGTATACTTTTATAAAACATGTTACTCACCTAAAAAATATTTTGTACACTATATTATATTGTAATTAAATAATAACTTCTTTTGGAGATGTATTCTATGTTTTTTATAACCCTCAATATTGGAATTAAAAATTATGAAATACTATCATTTATAGTTAAAATAATAAAAAAATTAAATATCTGTAAAATATTTACCAAATTGGTTTAATTCTAATCGATGGGAATTAGATATAGTTTTTGAATAAAATATTTTTTCTACATTATCAATACTACAGAATATAAAATATTATTCGATGGATAAAATACATATCTCTATTGGAAATAGAGAAATGTTTGTTTTAATAAATATCAGTTTTTATAGTTCACTTCAAATAGTTATATTAATTTAAATATGAGATTCCTATTATTTTTGTTTTTTTAACATGAATTAAAATATAATTTTTATTTTTTAGAATTAAAATATATTCATTTTTAATTATTAAAAAAACTCTATATGAATGATCTAAATGTTTCATGGAATTGGGTATATGATTATTGTTTTATACATTACTAAATTGATAGTATATTGTATAAAATTGAAAATAATAAGTATAAAATAAATGATTTAAGCACCAATTACCATTAACATTGTTTACTTGAACATATAAATGAAAAATACATCTCAATAATTTATAAATGTGGAATTTAAAAAAATAATTATAAACAATTCAATACATGATAATTCTAATTATTTTTATAGAATTACATAACTAAATTTATCATAAATATAGAAAGATATATTAAGTTAATGGTATTAATAAATTCTGATCTATGTGGACATATAAGTATATAATAATGTGTTTATTATAAGTACATTATAATTTTTACTAATTATTTTTGTTATTATTGTTCTATATCACTTATTAATAATAAGTTCGAATCCTTTTATGATTATAATTTACAAAAAAAATATTTAGATAACAATCATTAAATATTATAATATATATCAAAAATAATAATTTTAGGAGTATTTAATTTTAGATATTACTAATCATTCCAATGATTACGGAATTTATTCACAACTCACTCCACAGATGCTTCTTTGTGTAATAGTGTATCTTAAAGGAGGAATTTTATATTATTTTACATATTATTATCAGTGGCGATTTATACTAATGGTGTTATATAATTTAGGATTAGGCTCTCGAAATGGATGTTTTCCTGCAAATGAAATCAATTATTTTATAAATAATAAAGATATATATGATATATGGATTAAAAATTCCACCAAAATACTTAAAATAATTATTTTGGGTTATAAAATGTGCATATGAAATATGGATTCAAGTAGACATGGTATTAAATTAAAAAAATGAAATTTTTGGAATATAATACATAAACAAAGAGTTATAATTTCTATCCCTATAATGATCACAATGTGTTACTAAATCATTCTATAAAATTTATTTTGAATGAATTTATTTCTATAGGATTCAATTGGAAATAAAATATCTTAGTGAGTTTTAATACCAGTAAATATGATAATTACTAAGAAAAAATATGATATGGTCCTATGAGATATTTTGGGAACTGAATCTACTCATGTATTAGACAACGCATCATGGTATAATAATAATTATTTGGAGTGTAGGATATATGGTTTTATTATATAAAATAATAATGAAGTAGATTTTTTTAAATGGTTATCTTACTACATTTTTGGTGCTTGTTAATTTTTTTAATTCCAATTAATTATTTGGTGATATAAAATTCAAAATAGATTTCAGATATATAATGATTTTTATAAATTGACTAATCAATATAATATTTAATGATCTATTGGGTGTAGTGGGGTATCTTAAATAAAATTTATATCAATGGTAGTGTCTTTATAAAATTAATGATTACTACAAAAATATTCTAAAGAAATTAATCTTAATAATAATGATAAAAAATATGTTTCAAGAGCTATAATAATTTCCAAAATTAATTTCATTAACATTGTATATTTTTATGATTATAAGATCAAATGAATGGATGTCAAATCCAATTTATTTAATGGAAATATATTAAAGGATATGTATATGAGACAATATATATGATTCTACGATCTTATTTCAAGTATTGGTTGTATGTTTAGTTTTTTAATGAAAGGGAAAAATCATATACCTATCATAACTAATGAATATGTGATTCATGATGAAATACAAAATAAAAATGGAAATATGTTTCTTTAAATTATTTTTTTTAAAGTGGATTTTTTTACAAACAGAATGATCTCTATTAATTGTAATCTATTGAAGACTTGTTATATGATTTGATAAATTTTATATGCATTAACTTTGATAATTGTGATTTTAATTTTGGATTTTGTTTCATGGTAGGTTTTGAATATGTATTATGAATATTAGTTTGTTTAAAAATGAGGTAAATATTTATTCTGATATTTTTATGAAGTTTTTCATGTAAATGGTATTATATTAGATAATATTAAAGGGGTTTTAGTAATTTGAAATTCTTTTTTGGGATTTATAATGAAATTTACCTCTTTTTTAGAATCATAACTCTGCAATATTTCTTCTGAAAGACTTGGGGATACTGAAATACAATGAGGTATATATATATAATATAGTGAGGGATTACCTATGAATAAAACCCATCCATTTATAAGATAAAACATCATAAAAAATATTGATAAAAAATATCAATGTTATATATATTATGAATATATAAAATATATCTATATAATATAATATAATGTAATGGATTAAATCTCTACATGTAGAGAGAACATCATAAATAAGATTAACAAAATATAAAATTTAATACATATAAAATAAATTTGGTTTTTAAATTAAAGACTCATATCCATCAAATCACATATCTCCAAATAATTATTGTTTTCATGATCATATTTTACTTTCTCATACTCACCTATAAAAACAAAAGAGAATAAAACACACAAAGATGTTTAAAAGAGTATGTGATAATACTCAATATTTTCATCATAAAATATAGGTTGCGTCACATATTCCACTCGTCATTACATAGGTTATCAATATATAAGTTTTAGTATCAAATAAACACATAAACACACTTAATAATTGATTATTATTATCAATTCATTTGATATCATAAATCCCGTAGAATTCCCTAACACCATTTACCAAATAATAATGAATTTATGTACACATATAACTATTCTCATAATATAAAATATCATAATATAAATTTCCCAATGAATTATATATTATATTATTTTCATTATAACCAAAGTCCTCAAACTTTCCCCAATCAAAAAATTAGTTACATGAAGAAGAATAACAATTCAAACACTCTAAATATTAAAAGAATAATTATACACCTCCATCAATGGATACTATAAATCATTTACCCCATATGTGGATTTTACACCGATAATAGAAATAATATATCATAAAATAATTTTATAATATCTCCCATCACACCCTAAATTCCACATCTAATCTATTACGTCCAATCCTAGACCACTCTAAGTATAGTTTTTAGACAAGGTTTCGATGTGACCTAGAACAACCTTAATGGATTTAAATTAAATTTCCACTGTGATTTAATTAATATTATTATTATGTAATATAGTTATAGAAAATACATGGACATATTATGTTTTATTATATCATATCATATTTAAATGACAATTATTATTCATTACCATTGATAAAATGATCATTTAATATTAATCACATGATTGTTATAAATATATGGTTTTAACAAATCCAGTTAACCCAAACATACAGATAGGCTAAATTATTAGATCATACCTTATGAATCCCATTTATCGATGATTTTTAGGGAGATATCATCACATTGATTTTTCCTTGACCAAAAAAATCTGAGATCCAATAACATCAGCATGAGAGAAACTGTTTCCGGGAGAAGATTAAGCACATCAATATCACGACCCAAACCATGTATGGAAAACCACCAAATAAATGTCTCACCATCACACAACATACTCATATGGAGGTTTCAGGTGTTTTGTATGGATAATAATGAAGACCATAGAGATATGTTTATGTATATTCTTTTATGTTTAATAATTTATATATTTTTATACAATTATTTTTACATTATAAATGATTTATCTTTCGACACAATAAACCGCAAAAAGTATATTTGAGTAATATTAAAATTTAATTAAGGAATTTATTTTTATGAATTAGATTTTTTTTTGAAAAATAAATTTATAAATTATTATTATTAAATATTTTTTATTAAATATAAATTATTATATAGTTTTTATGAAGTCAAATGTAATTTATAGGGGTTCAAAAACTTTTATTGTCAAGAAACTGATCATTTCTCAATTAATATATGTTTTTATTCTAAAAGTGAAAATACACATATATAGAAATTTTATTACATCAAATTAATATTATTTTTTGGATTAATAACATAAAAATTATCCAATGGTTAATTTTTCATAATTTTATGGGACAATCAAATGTTCCGGTAAAAAACTAATATCATATAAATATTGTTTGTGTATTATAATCTCATAATAACACAAAATATATTTAATAAATAATTTAATAAGGATTAGAAACAAAATATTTGTTTTAACATTAAAATAATATTAATTTATATGTTTTTTATTAATTTAATAAAGGCTTTCTGAATCCACAAAAACAATTATTATATTTTAAGATTTTAAAATAATTTATTTAAGAGTATGACTCTCCTAAACAGAAAAAAGTAATTATTTTTTTATGTTCGACCCTTATCATTACAAAATATTGAAAAAAACTCCCATTTAGTAGAAACCTAATGAAAACACCATCATAAGGTTTGGGGTTTTGGTTATTTTATTATACTAATTCCAAAACATATGTTTGAGGAATAATAAGGAAATCCTCAATCACATATAATATTAACCCACCCAATATCCCATTTATCATTACAAAAAATATTTATATCATGTCCTTACTATTCCCTCTCCTCTTTAGAGTTATCTTATGGTGCCCTAAAGCTCTCAAGATGCTCCTCCCACACATTTTCAATCACACACTCAACTAAGGGATCCTCACATTGTCTTCTTCGTTCATGTTTCCTTATTATCAAATTCTTTATATTTCAAATTCATAATTTATTATACGTATGTATATGTACCTATTACTTAATTTTTGATTTAGAAATGATTAGAGACCCCTTTCTCTCTCATAAACCCATTTAATGATTTTTACGTGATAACGTTATGCTATCTCAATTTCACAAGGATTTTCCATGCCAAAAAAACTATGCAATGAATACCTTACCCATTTTTAATCAACAGTGTTCTAATTTTAACAAATATAATTATTTTAATTGGGAGCTATATGTATTTATTACATATATCGTTATTTTTTATTACAATATGATGATGAATTCATACTTGTTGTGTGATCTATGTGCCCTAGTTTTGCATGTGAATGAAATAAAAGTGATGGGTGAACCTAAAATTATATATATCTCCAATTCATTGGGTAATTTTTAGTCTCATGATATGTATTTTTGGTATAGTGGGTGATCCTGATTCATTTTTGGGAATGTTTTCATCATTATTACTTGGCAGTTGTCCTTGACCTTTGTTTATGATGCAATGTTTTAATTTGATTACACATTTCCCTTGATGTCTTTATGATTATCATGGAATATCATGGCTTATTATTCATGTTACCTTTATTACCCATTAATATGAATATTTTAAAATATGTATTAACTTATTATAAATCCATTAATATCATTCATATCTGAAAACATTATTTTGTATATCCGCATGTTATCCCATGCAGTTTTAACTGCAAGTATGTTAAGTATGTTTTCAATAGAGATGGTGTTTTCATGTTTTAAATTTTTATATAATTTATGTAATTCCAAAATTCAATTAACTTATCAATCATATGGGTTATATTAAGATTAATATTATTTAATAAATCTAAAATTATTATGTGATAAGGATAAGGGATATAATAATTGTTATCAAGGTAAATGATTAGTTATTTTTGGGATTAGGATTTGAAAACACTAGAAAACCCATTTTGGGATATGAATATGTATATGATAGAATACCAAAAAAAATTCATTATAGTATAATTTTTTTTCATGAAAATAAATTCATGTCTTGATATACCAACTGGATGTCATTTTGGAATAGATGTACCAAGGGGTAACCACTCTGATATGTTTTGTTGGGCATAACTCTATAAAACATGGTACAAGACAATGGGCCTTAAAGTGAAACTAGGTTCACAATCTGGGGGAATATGATTTCTTAAATTTATAATCTCAATATGAACAATTATTAAGGGAACAAAAAAATAACCATAATAATATATGTTAATAGATAGATCATGGATAACATAGATTGAATCCTAAAAAGTTATATTTTAAGGAAATTAATATATGTTATATGTTATCACTTTAATTTCATTAAATTCATGTTAATTTGTTTAATAGTTTAGAAATAAGAATGCCTAATTTTCCCTTTATTCTTTCCAATTGACAAAAATAGGTGGAATTGGGTAACAAATTATACGATGGGAAATATGATTACTACCCCAATGATATTCCCATCTTATTGTGAGTGGTAATCAAAAAATTTTGTAAGATTCTCTCGTAACTCTAGTTTTGAATAGAATACTAGATCAATAAGAGCACCCAAATCACCCTATCAAATAACAAGTTGAAATTGATAGAGTTATTAAATCCCTCCACCATTCAATACATCATCTGATCAATAAATCACAGAAAAATGTATCAAATATATTGAGAATATCTTTTACATCCCTCATAGTTTTGAAAAAGATAATTTTCTACTAGATGTTTATCATATAGGCGGAGGAGCTAACAACTAGTGGCCATTGTTCAAGAATACAAATCCTAATTGAGAGATCAATGAGATCAGTTGTAAGGAAGTACAAAAAAGGTTTTTTTATAAATATTTTCCCCACACTATCAAAATTAAAATGGAAAGGGATTTCATTTCATTCAAGAAAAACTAAAAAGAATAAATGGGATAATATGGGGAAATCAATACAAGGCATGCACAAAACGCCTCCATATTTTTTGTTACCATAAAATTCATGGTGGACCACATTTTTGGTAGGCTAAAAAATATTTTATGAAATTACATGGATAACTGATACTTTGATTACTATGAAGAAACTGTCTAATGTACCGATATATTAGAAATGGAGATAAGTGAATAAAATGTTATCATGGGAACAATAAGTAGAATGTGCAATTTGATTCTAGAGGTCTTATAGAGAAATATAATGGTTACATGAAATTCCAATATCCAACTTGTCAAAGGTGTGGAAAAAATACACTAGAAATTTACAAAAAGGGATGAGGAGATGCTTTACATGTGGGGAAGAAGGGAATGTAGCTAACAATTACTAAAAGGAGAAACCCACTAATGTATTGGATAATATTAATTCTCCAGTCATCCCATATGATATTTTTTATTCCTACATCTAAAATTAACATGGGATCTTTTGGAATATAATTCCCTAATCCCAAAGTTTTCATACACAACCAATAACATACATGGCCAAAACGATGAACCTTTTTCATCATAACCATTGAGATTGATCTCGATAAAGAATTGGTGATTGTTAAAAAGTTACTTATGCAATAATAATGATTGATATTTTTGTTTATGGTTCTACCAATTCTTTCATATCACATATGATTAGTAAATCTATTCAAACACCACCCAAAAACATATAAGTAGAGTTGTTGATGAAATTGGAAAATAGAGAAATTATTGAATCCCAAGTATATAACTCCTCCCCTGTCACGATTAGTGTTATCAACATCATATAAATAATTTTCATACTTTTTTTGTTGGAATTTGATTCAACTTTGGGTTTGTATTGGATTTCCCTATATATATAGTACTTGAATTTTTATGGTAAGGATGTCATTGTCTCTATCGTGAATTGATACCTGATTCGATACAGGTTCCTGTATTAGGATTAAGTTTATATATAGACAACATCACAATAATGGATATTATTTTCCTATAAAAAACATATCTCGATAAAATGATGGAGTATAAGTAAAGAATCATCCATTAAGGCATTCCTAAAATGAGGGAATACGATAATGTGTTTCTCGTGGAATTTCCGGGACTTCCTCCTAACCAAGAAGTTGTATCTTCCATCAATCTTATAACACGGTAGTAACCATTATCCAATATTCTATATCGAATGGTTGTTATGGAACCTGATGTGATGAAGAAATAACTACTGGATAATTTGGATTTAGGGTGTATATGCCCATGTGATTCACTATTGGGAGCACCGGTCAACTATTTTATGATGTTGATGGATCCATGTGGCATTCCATTTATTACTATGAGATCCATAATATCATAACAAAGAAAAAATATCCTCTATCATGATTTGATGAATTCCTCTATTAGAAAATTGAAGCACAATTCTTCTCCAAGGTCAGTCTGCATTCGGGATATTACCATGTAATGGTGAAGAATGAGGATATTCCCAATACTATATTTTGTAAAACGTACAAGAATAATCTGTTCCGAGTGATTCCTTTCAGGATCACTAATTACACATAAATATTTAGGGTAATGATGAATATATTATTTAGAGACTATCAAAACAAAATTTTCATTGTCTTCGTAGTTGATATTATAATATTCTCCAAAACCATGAAGGAGGACGAGGACCATCTATGAACAATCCTAAACACACTATAAAAGGGAAATATTTATGCAATCAAAATAAAATGTGATATATTGTTAAATAAAGTATATTTTATGGGTCTTATCATCACAATAAGTGGGATATATAAGGATACTTCAATGATTGAATCAATTTAAGGATGAGAAAAGCAAACATATGTGATAAATATCAATAGTTTCCTTTGATTTTCTAAGAACTATAATCAATTTTTAAGAAATTTCTCACAATTATATGACCTTAAAATAAGCTAACTAAAATGGGTTTCATGTTTTCAAGGAATGAAGAATGTGAATAGAGCTTCTGAACAATGCACACAGCTCAACCTTTTCTATTCACCCATGGAGAAAAAATACATATCAAAATCTCAAAGAGATATATTTTTTTTAAATTATTGAAAAGTTGATGGATGAATGTATATTAATGTGCCATGTATGTCAGTGAGTGAAGGATGAAAGAAAAAAATTATAATGGGATGATGCTACCTTTACTCATACTAGCATGGAAATAGTAAAACATGACAATATAATTTTTCATCAGACATCCAAATACTTCCAGAAGAATAAAATCAATTTTGTCTATTGTGGAAAATCTTATAATGATTTATCACATTATTGATATTTTTTTGGACTTCTCACTCAACCAATATTCATTGATATACATTAAAGAAGTGGTGAGGCTGCATGGAGCACCACTATTGATTGTATCTGATTGATATTTGAGTGTTACCAAGCCACTAATATGCTCTAAATAACTAGAAAAAATTTATTATGACCTATAATCATCAAAATAATATGCAGTGTGATTGGACTATTTAGACACTAGATGACCATATGGGAGCTTGTTTTATGGACTTTAAATGATGATGGGAAAAACTTCTAGCTGTAGTTGAGATCTCATACAATAATAGTTTCCACTCTAGTATCTAAATATCCCTTTATGATTACATTTATTGGAACAGGTGAAGAACACATACATGCTAGGAAGATGTTGGGGAACAAAAATTGATAGGTCCTAAAGTGGTTTAGGAAATTTTATAAAAGGATAAGACCATTCAGTATCACATTAAGGATTATTAGTGTTGGAAGAACATTGATGCTGAATATCATCGATGAAACCTATAGTTTGTTTATGGAGACCTAGAATTCCTCTATATATCTTCATGGAAGAAATTGATGATGTTTGGGAAGAAGGTAAAGACTAGACTAAGTTACATTTTCCTCTTTGAGATCATTGTTCTCATCAGAGCGGTGGCCTACCGACTAGCACTCTAACCTAACATATCTCAAGTACATGACATATTCCATGTATCCCTATTAGGATAGTATATAAAATAACCCTCAAAAGTAATCAAGCATGAGGTGGTACCATTGGAGAATGATTTATCATATTATGATTACTCCATAAATATCATTGATTTTAGAGATACAGTTCTATAAAATAAGACAATAAATCTAGACAAAGTGTTCTGGATAAACCGCAAGTTTCACAAAGTGACATTAGATCTGAAGGAAGTGATGAAACAAAAATATAATCATCTGTTTTATGATTGTAAATTATATTCACAGAGGGATAAATTTCTTAATTGGGTAAATATTAATGACTTTAAATGTTATAAAAAAATACCCTTTTTATTTAATTAAATGGGTTAGTATATATATGGTTATAGAAAACACATGCACTTATTTTGTTTTATAATATACTATCATAATTAAATAAACACTACAAATAATTACAATTTATTAAATGGACATTGAATAGAAATAACATGATTATTATAAATATAGGTTTGTAACAAATCTAGTTGACAGAAATAGAAGAGGTGGTGGCCTCAACCCATATAATTGTACTATAAAAACTCTATATTTTGGATCTTCAATGGTAGATAGCATCATTGGGATTTTACCTTGACTAATCCCATGATGAGGTCCAACAAAACAAGAATTATAAAAACCATTTATAGGAGAAGTTTAACCTCATTGAGATCACCTCCCAAACCATGTAGATTGAAGCACCTTTTGAAAGCCTCGCCATCATGAATCTTACCCTTAGGTATTTTCTAGTGAGTTAAATTGATATGTATCAGGAAGATAAAAAAATCGGTAAGTTCATTATTTTTTATAGACTAATGAATATATTTATATCATATTATTGTTACTTTATAAATAATTTTTATTTTGACATAATAAAACAAAAATAACATTATTAGGTAATATTCAAATTCAACTATGGAATTTAGAATGTTGAATTAATTAGCCATTTAATTAAATAATATTTTTATAAAAATTAATTTTAAATAATTTATATTAAATATATATTATCATATAATTTTTTAAAATATAAATTATCATATAATTTTTTAAAATATAAATTATCATATAATTTTAATGGTCAAATATAATTTTTATAAGTGTTCAAAAACTTTTGTAATAAAAAACCCAACATTTCCCATTAAATATAGATTTTTATTTTAAAAATAAAAAAAACATATTTTAAAATTATTCATAAAAATTTAATATTATTTTTCATATCAAAATTTAAAAATTATCTAATGATTAATTTTTCATAATTTAATGAGATAATATAATTTTTCAGTAAAAAATAAATATCATAAAAATATATTGTGTGTATTAGGACATCATAATAACCCAATAGTGAGGTAATGATTAATATTAATCAGATCCACAAATAAATATATATGTTCCCATTCCAAATATATTATATTATGTTTATTTGGTAATGTTTATAAATCCTTTTTCAATCATCCAAAACCAATTTTATATTTTATGATTTTAAATTCATTTCATTAATAGTATGACTCACCTCCACATAGGAAGGGGAATTTTTTTATTATTCCAAAAACTTGGCCTTATTAAATAATGAAAAAAAAATCCCATTTGGAAACAAGTTTTGAAAAAACACCTGATAAGGTGTGTGGTTTTGGTTAATTTTTTATATATAGTCTCAAAACAATCTTTATGAAATAAAAAGAAATTCCCACATATTTCATATATAAACACACCCATTTATATTCACTAAAAATATATGGAAAAAGTCCTTACTCTGATCTACCCTCTCTATATTCCTCCCAAGGTTCCCCCAAGATCTCAATAAGCTCCTCCCAAGCATTTAGATTCACACGCTCTAGTAAGGGATCATGGCCTTCTCTTAATTATTCAAATTTCCTTATTATCTTATGTCGTCTATTTCCAATTCCTAATGTTGGGATATGTATTCCATGTACTTATTACTTCCATTTTTTTTAAAAAATAATTAGATACCCATTTTTTATTATAAACACATATTATTAATTTTTCATTGATGATGTTATGATGCCAAAATTTCACCATGATTTTCCATATAAAAATAATTATGCAGTGAATACCTTACTGATTTTCTATCAAGGGTGTAAACATTTGTAAACATATACTTATATGAAATTATAATTACATGTACATATTACAATCACTATGATCATGGAATAAAATATGTGGTTGAATGAATCCATGTAATAAGATCAATGTGGCGTACTTTAGTATGATAATGAAATGAAAGTGATGGGTTCACCTAAAGTTATATAGTGTGCCAATGGATTGGGTATTGTTATGTCTCATGAGATGTAATATTGGTATATAGAGTGGAACTGACTCATTAATGAGGATTTTTCCATCATGATGTCTTGTATTTTTCCTTGATATATGTTTATTTTGATGTGTTTTATGTTGTTTCCACATTTCCTAGCTATCATTTATTATTATCATGATATATCATGCCTTATTATTCATGTTCCTTTTATTCCCCATTTATATGCCTTTGGTCTAACATATTTTACCTTATTCTTATTCCCATAATGGGAATTATAGATCATATCTTTCTTATATATTTCTCTAGGTTATCCCATGTTGTTCTAAATGTGATCTTGCTAAGGATTTATTCAGAACGGATGATGTTTTCCCTATTATAAATTTTCCTGTAATGTCTCTAATTCACAAATACACTAGAATAATCAAACTTTTGGGTTGTATTGTGGGTAATATTATGTTATAAATTTCTATTTATTGTGTAATAAAGGTAAATGTTTTTATATGACCTCATGCACAGATCCCAATATACCAAAGGCTGTCAAATAGAAGTGAGTTTCTAAGGTGGTATTGTGGGGATAATTCACCCTAAATATAAAATAATAAAATAAATATAAATAAAAAACACCATCTATATTAGTAATAAACAGATCACACATAAGAAAGAAACTTCAACAGATAATATTTGAAATCAATAATATATAAAATGAAATAAATATCCAAACAACCATGTTATACCTACAACAGTCTTCCCACTGGTCCTATAATATATAAAAAGTAAAAAATAGATAAATAAAAGAATTTAATAATTATACGATCTGAACCCCATCCAATATCTTGGTTCCAACCTATCTAAACATCTCAATATCTCTATATAATGCCTCAACTCAACTTGTAATTTCATCCATGTAAATGACTTTTTGAGTAACCAAGTGAAGTTAAGGCCCTAGAAGGGTATAAGAAATACATGTGAGGACCAAAACCATTATATATAATCATATTTAACATACATAATTAGTTAATGAAAACAAAAAAATGGGTTAAACTAAAAAATTAATATTGAACATCAAGTAAATGTTATAACCCTTGTTCCCCACAAAAATGCATGAGGTTAGCCGGACCTGTTTCTCTATCATGTTGGATGAATATGTCATGTGGTGTAATATCCTTCCTATGATGAATCACCCATATCTTTGGAATATTATCTTTTTGAAGATGAATCTTCCATATCATATAATGAACTAGTGAAACCAACCCTCGGAAAAACAATATTCTTGACATTCAAACAAATTGAAACCATGCATCTTAACCATCAGTCATTTAGACCCCATGCATATTAATAATATGAAGTTATATAGTGACGTACTTCACCATCATGAAACAATTACAGTTCCCTCAATCATCAAACACAATCATAAGTCATAACTATGAAAAAGATCACTCAGTCCTATAAAATTCTACCCTATGCCATCTAGTGACTATGGAGAGTACCCATTACTGTCAGATAGATATCTCTTATTCACAAAACACAATAATAGGTAAAATAATGAATAAAATATTAACCTAGAATTCACATAAATACTCACCATGCCTATCATACATGATATCACAAGAGATATTAGTTAATTTAGCTAGTTACCAATTGAGAACGATTTATTTTGTTGACCGAAGGTAGTAATTATCATCTTAATTATAAAAATAATATTTCAAGTATCAATCGTAGATGATTTTCATTCTAATGTCATTACACGAACAAAAATTCAATATATTAATGTTATGTCAATTAAATTCTTATTCATTGTTTCATGACATGTGATTCACATTTAATCCAACTATCCAACTACAATATCATACCGAAAATTACATATTAAGCCTATTTGACACCTCAATATGTCCATTTTCAAATAAGATCAAAGGTAGGAACACCCCTCTAGTGGTTGCAATTCTAGTATCATTTCCAATAGAACAAATGGGATTCATG
Organism: Viscum album; assembly: GCA_963277665.1. Lineage (NCBI taxonomy): Eukaryota > Viridiplantae > Streptophyta > Magnoliopsida > Santalales > Viscaceae > Viscum > Viscum album. The sequence continues at coordinate 1,436,837,477 of OY728153.1, read as the reverse complement.
AGTGGGCTAAGAATATGGATTTATCAAATCCTTGGGTTTCTATATAAATAGGACTCCCACCTAGATCATTAAAATGGTCGTATATGATTCACATAATTGAAAAAAAGAAATTAATTCCATAGGGATAATTCTTAGACCACCTAACTCAAATAAAATAATCCATATGATAAAAAATTCCCAATGAAGTTTTCCATCACTCCCAATTCCATTCGTCATTCTTTAAATTCCATGTGTTATAATATAATGCCAAATCATTCCAAATAATTAATTATAACTAAATTATAATTGATTGAATTATTATGAGGAATCTTTGATTAAATTTTGAAATTATTAAAAGAAAAAAAATACTTATTGGAAAATATATCCTAGTAATAATAATTAACAACCATTAATAAGAGGTTTGAAACATAGTTTAGAATTTTCCTATGAAAAAACCCATCAAACAACAACCAAACAATAACAAATTTAATAAATTAAATTTGAAAAATTGAAAAGAAAACCAAATGATTTAACATAAATGGATCTCTCATTAATGTAAAAATCTCATCAATACAAAATATTCTTTCTCCGTGCAGATCCAAAGTCTCATCATCCCAATAAAAACCTTTTAGGTCAAGTGGAATTGCTATCCAATTTCCCTATTAAAAATCTATCACAAGACCAATAGATAAGGGAGATATAAAAAATAATTATAAATGTATTGGGATAGAAAAGGTTAATACTAAATTATAGGAACCCATTATAATAAATGTCACTAAAATTAGTGAATGTATTATATCAGGGGTTCCCCAAGAATCCAAAACCAACCATTCTTATCAATTTTCTCATAATGGATTCAATGTAATGGAAAATGATAGTTTCAGATTGATTTTAGCCATTTAATACAACTGGAAAACAACTCAGCCATGATTTTTTATGTGAAGAATTATTTTACATCCTTCTATTTTATTCAGAACACCATTGTTGGCCTCGACAACCTATAAAGTGGTGTGACACTATGTGCCATGATGTGATTTCTCATGAATTAACTCCCTTCCTAGTTTTTAGATATTAAAAAAACTTTGGACACAATAAAAACACTCTTTAAAAATTTAAAATCTTATTTACAATGTGATTAATATTTTATAGTATCTTTTAATAGTCTCTGACACCTAGACACTACTCCGATGACTTCCAGGACACTCGGGTAATCCCCCAAGACATAAAACCTGTCCCAAAAAACATTTTTGAATTCTCAAGAACTCAAAAATTCATTCTAATTAGTGGATCTCAAAATGATCCATCCACCCAAATGATAAACTCAAATTCCTTTTACAAATTTCGACCTATATGAACATGGGTTATTATAGTCTCATAGGTATTGAAATTTTCATCCCAAAGCAGTCTCATCGGGAAATAATCAGATGAACATGAACCACATGGTATGCTAAACCATCATTAATTAATCACATTCTACTATATATTCATAATGCTATTCTATGTTAAAACTCTATTCATGAGGATAATTTCTCATTAAAACATGATCTATAGCTCATAACCATGACTAAACCTCTAGAAAATTATCTGTGACTCCCATATATTCTGAGACAACACAATCTCATAATCCAATATATCACCCATATTGTAGTGCACCTCATAATATGACACAGTTTACATGGATAATTCCCATCCAAATTTCCCCACATAATTATATTATCCTACAAAAAACATGTTACAATCATTCTAATAACCCAATCCATGTGATTTATATCCCAACATACCCAAACAAGATAAAAACGTCTGCTAGAGTTGGTACCACGTCAATTATAAAATTCTAATATGAAATATACAAATATCCACTACACCTTTACAGGGCCTTCATGCACTGATCATTCTTTAGTAGATCAAGAAAAAACCAAAATATATTTTATCCATACCTAAAACAATATACACGAACCATAATTCCAACTTACGTGGCTTTCTAAATCATTTCATACAAAAATAATCATTCAACACTATTTTCCACATGTTTCACAACTTCATACACATCAAATATATATTTCATGAATTCATTCACACCTAGAATCATGTTAATAAATAATAATTTTTTCCTTTACCCATATTATGAAAATGGAATCACCTTAAAAATACTTTTCATTGACACTAGAATTTCATGAACCTGATATTAACACACTAACTCCAAATAATGTCTCAGCTAAATGTGAAATATAATGTTAACCTGGAACCAAAAATAACTAAGCATTACAAATCACAAGATACCAAATTAAAATCAGACCATTGAATGAATGGTATGATAAAACCAAATACCCTTCGTACACAAGGGTCATCCTCCAACAACCTATGGTGGTCACCCCCACAATGAGGCTTCCCTAACACCACACCTTAATTGAAACTCACAAAGAGGATCTCCATTCAACCATAAATAAATTCTGATATCTTGGATTATAGTTGATTCTCTATCCATACACTCTTGATGAAGTCAATATATTGGTCATCATTGTCTCTATAATCATTTTAATCTATGATATCATTGAGAATTAAGAGAAAAACTCATCCATTTATGAAATCACCAATTACTATAGGCATTTGTCAAAATACATTGAAGGTCCCAGTCCTCCTTACCTATTAGAACACCATTAATTCCTAGACACTTTGATTTAAAGTGTACTCGTTAGAAATAATTTACTAGTTCATTATGAATCCCTTTCACAAAATCAAGACTGAGATTTTTTTGTTGTACTTTCAACATTAAACATCTTGGACCATCACACAAAATATTATTAATAGAAACACAAATGATAAATTATATCAATCCAAAACAAAATTTATTCACTATACTCAGTTAAAAACCCCTTTATTTTTGTAAAAATTTGGAAATTAAACTTGATACATATTTTCATATATCCTAAATGAAATTTTTCATCTCTAACATGTCCCTACAATTTTGAGCTCACAGAAATCCAAGGCGCCTCGTGCTTCTCTGAGTTTATCAACTAAACCAAAATCAACTTCCAATGAGTGATACATTATAGGAATTAGCATAAAATTCCCATTATAGTATCTAACTATTAATCATATCCCATTGGTCTTATCAGGAACAAGGTATATTCGACATTACCATCCAACAACCCAAACTTTCCCAACAACCATGTCCAATCCCATGACCATTTGTCAACAATTCGAAAAATCATGGAATATAAAATATACCTTCCATAAGAACTCAACATGGTCCACATAAATAAAAAGATGGATAAAACTTTCATTTTATAGAATCTCTATATCATCTACCATACATTAATTATAATATAAAAAACATCTTAAAATTCTGGGTAAACCTTAAATCATTAAACATCCTGAATCCACTCAGTATTCTAAGTCACACACCAAATTTAACTAGGATTTAATACCAATCCATAAGGGAAGCTATCATGTAAAGGTAACTAGGGGTGGCCACCAAGGACAAGGAAAACTTATATAAGGTCTTAGGTTATAATGATTCAGAAATTATCTGGTCCCAACATCACATGTCACCAACTTTCCAAGAAACGAATATTTGTTGTATCACATAAAAATGTTTCATATGATAAACCAATAATCCAAAATGATGGTACATGTACTCTCTAAGTACACAAAAATTAAAATTCAATTAGTAGTTTTAGGTCCCCTATCAAAAAAATCCCACCAACAAGGGGCATTATGGTGATGCATCTATGACATACTGAACAACTAGGGTCACTAAACCTATTGTGAACTAGGACCATGTCATCGCCTTCTTCCCCATGATGTTTCTAACAATATATTTACCAGGACTAATATTAGAATTTAAAACATATAAAATCACACAATACTGTAACTATATGTTATGTGAATCATAAAATCATGATATAATTCATGAGACACCTCTTGTATCTACAGGACAAGATTCTAAATCAACTAATTATCCATTTTTAAATGGTTAAAGATCCATGTATCCAACGTAAATAAAAACAACCAATGCAATTGTGCACCACCTTAGTAAATAAATAAAAAAAATCATTACAACAAAAATCAACAAAGAATCCTCATGACCTAGTAACTAGTACTTCCTACGAGAATAGGTGTTCTAGATGCACTATCCTTTTATCCATTACATGATCTAATATATTACTAAGTGTCAAGTATAAGGAATACAAAAAAAGTAAAACTAAAATTTATAATTTCTAAAAAACATTATAATTTCCCACCCCAAGTCACTCTAAGTACAATAGGTAGACCAGTTTTCTATGTGACCTTGCATGCACCTCCCAATACAACATATGTTGCTGACTAGAAACAGGTGTCTAAGGTGGTACTATGTGGAATCTATTCTAACTATATTTAGGAGAAAAATAAAAATAAATAAACAAAATACCAACAAAAATAGTAAATAATAATAGTATAATAAATACATAAATATCCAACAAGAATACATGAATAAATTCATGAATTGAAATAAAGGACCAAATAGTCAAGTTATATATACAATATTCGTCCCAATATGTTTCTTATAGATGTATTATAAAAACAACATAAGGTATCTACTGAAATCCAAGATATACAACATCATGTCTCCTAATTCCATTCAATCTATCCTTCTTGTACATGTTATACTTAGCCTTAGCCCCATCTATGCCTGCAACTAAGTGAACGTCTTCATGGGGTACCCGTGTGTAGTGGTGACCTAAGTAGGGTGTGATTTAACCTTGTTAGGCCAAAACATGTGGTATCTAATTGTATCCATCTTTCATAATCATTGAATTCAACATTACAAAAAATATGTAATTGATTCACAAGTTAATGTTGAACATTATGTAAACCTATTGAACCACAAGCTCTATGGTGACACACAAGATTAGACAAACTTGATTCAGCCATATGCGAGATGTCTCTATAAAGTGGTGGATTCTCATACCTTGGAAGAATAAACCAAACCATTGGTGGGTTATCTTATAGAGGATAAAGCACCCATATCATAACATGAACTATTTTAACACATCATTATGCAAACTGACATCTCACTCTCAGGTAATCTGTAACCAAGAATTATAATATCATGAATTCTACACCCTATGAATCTTAACATCATAAAATATTTAATACCATTAAATATAAAAATAGGATAATACTTAACCATGATATTTTCCCTTATTAATCACATATAATTCCCAAAATCACCAATCAAAATTGAAATTAATAATAAGACAAAATGTCACCAGGTGATGTAACATCCATCCCTCAGTTATCTAGTAATGATTCGACTTATATTTAGGTGTTTTATACCCCATGAATCAAAACCTCAGTTTGTATTTAATTCCATACATCTTACCATCAGGTAGGTAAGTGACCATACACATTACCCTCATGAATCTTATATGGTTCGCTCAGGAACCAAACACAATCATAAGTCAAAAAAAAGATAAAATCTCAATAATAAGTTCACATTGACAAGAATCAAGAATATATTTTCATGTCATAACAATCCACATTAAAAAATGTTCGAAATTTACCATTGGAAATAATTTATTCTCTTAATCCATGTCAACAATTATATCTTATTTGTAACGATTATATTTCAGGTATCAATTATTCCCATTTATCTCATTCATTATTATAAATATATATAATGCATTATTGTATCAATCATATGATAAAAAATAAAACATCATCATTTTTAGAAATTTGATTCAAATTCAAGAACATTAAACAACTAACATGTCATGCCAACAATTTTAGGTTAAGACAATTTCTCATGTTAATAGTACTAATATAGTACACATAAAATATCAACACACCCATTGGGTGGCTATAAGTCTAGTATCATCACAAAATAACCCAACTGGATGAATAACAGGAATAGGAATAAGGATTTATCAAATAAATGGGTTAATATATAATTATGCATCACACACGTTGTTCTAATAGGGTAGTAAATGTTGATCATAATTAAAAGGAAACAAATACAAGACATAGAGATATGACTTATACCACCTACATAAAAATGATTCATCTTTAAGCAACGAAATTCCCACAGACATTGTTCCGATCACCCAAGTCCATTCATCCTTCATCAAAAACAATAAGTTCATATATTATTCCATGTAAATTTAATTATTTAATTATAAATAAATATAATTAATTAAATTATAATTGGAAACATCATATCCAATGGTGCAATGAATACATTCCAAAATACTTATCTGAAAACATCAACTAGTTATAATAATGTCCAACCATCTATTGGATCTAGATATCATTCTTATATATCCATTCTTGGAAAAATCACCATTGAATGAAATCCCAAAAAAATTAGTAAAATAAATTGAAACCTGAAAAAGATAAACCTAATAACCTAAATTCAATGGAATGCACATCAACGGTATGAGTTCAATAACATGGTCTATCCAATTAACATATTTATCAAATGTATTTTCATCCTCAGATAAATCCTTCATGATTTGGATGAATTTTCAACTGATTTTTAAATTCAGAATAAATCTCATGAAAAAGTGATGAAGGAGGATTTATGGGTAATTGAAAACATCTGGGGTTCTCAAAGGATAATATTATCTATAGGATTACATAATAATAAAGGATACTTAAAATGATTATGGGGGATATATGGGGATCTCTCAGAAGAGAAAACCAATCATTCTTGTCACCTTTCTCATAAAGGATTCGAGGGAATAGAAATATGAGGGTTTCATAAATATACCATCCTATTAAAAAATCAACCAAACTACATAGAAAATTTTAATGACATGAAAAATGATTCAACATCATGATACTTTGGAGAAAAATCAATATCTTTTCTATTCCACCATGTGTAATAGCATGGCATTATGTGACACACTATGATTTCTTGGGAATTTCCTCACTACCCTATTTTCACATTATGAATTATCGCAATTCTCCTTAAAATCATATTCACATTTTGAATATCATATTCATGGAAAAATTATACATTTGTATCACCTTCTAAGAGTCCTAATACCCTATAAAATATCTAAAATCTAACTAAATCACATGTTCAACACCCATGAATTGAAACACTTCCCAAAACACCATTTGGAGTAATCTAAAACTGATAACCTCATTTGCATTATTAGATATCAAAATGAACCATTCACGCAAAGGAAAAAAATTTAATATCCAATTGAAAATATCATCTTCTACTAAACTGTGTTATTACCAAATGAATAAATCGGGACACCCTATAAATTAGAAAACAAATGAACCTCTTGTATAACACATTGGTATTTTAAATTTTATATTTTTAATTAAAACATAATGTGGTCAATAATATTCTCTACACCACCGTTGAACTACAAAGAATGACATAATGATGTAAAATCATTAAAATATAATTTTAGACTTATTGGGAAAAAATATAAGTCACCAAAATATGAAATATTTATAGAAATAAAAAAATATTTTCTACAATATTAAGGATAAGAGTAAAATAAAATTATTTTACCTAAATAAATAATAAGATTGATCTATATTTCTTGGTCCAAATTTGATTATTAATCGCCACATACCTCCATATCTTGGAGATCATGGTATCAGTATTAGATGCCCTATTATGGATACTTAGGATGTAGGAACCGATTGTGGGAAATGGTGATACTGGAAGTTATATATGAGTGACCCAGGAAGGGGTGAAAATCCAGATAATAGACATTAGTCCCCTTGGATACCAATGAATATAATAAGCTTTTAATAGCCATTCAACCCTTTGATGGGGATATTTATGATCCTTATTATTCCAAGTGTGGTTGTGATTTCATTTAATTTTATACTCCAAGGCTTTATATAAATAAGAATTATTTACTATTTAAAAAATTGTCTTTCTAAAAATAGATTTATTATTTGTTAGGTATATTATGGATATAATATTATATTTAAATAATTAATTTATTAAAACTAATTTTATTTTTAATTTATAATTAAATATATGAAAATAGTTTATATTTTTTAAAAAAATTATTTTACTATGAAAATTGTGTTAATTATATTATTATGTTTTTATACGAATTTTTTTCCATTTTGAGAAATTTAATAGTGTAATATGACTTTTCAAATTTTTTATCATGATGATAAAATTAGGTATTTGGTTCCATTTCATTTGTAGGAATAAAACTATGTTATGAAATTAAATATTACTTTCCATGGTAAATGTTTTTTAAGGAATGATATTTTTCTAAATATAATTATTTTAAATTAAATTGATCTAATTTTAAAAAAGGATCTAATATTATTTTTAAAATATATTCAAATAAATAAAAACTCAATTAATTTATAATAAACTTTAGATAATATTAAGAACACATAATAATTAAACCATGATTTTTTCCACAAAAATTATTTTTAAACACACTATATATTTAAATTTAAAAGCTAATTTTTTAGTATGTAAAAAATTAATTTAATTTAATTAATATTAAAATTCATATTTATAATATTGATTTTTTATGAAGTTTCATATTTTATTTTTAGTAATAAAATAATTAACATGGTTGACTTTAATTCAAGATCAATAAGTGTCAAAATCAGTAATTAGATGTGGGATTAGTTTTACTAGATCAATTTAAGACTTACACCTTCTATAATACCTTTTATAGGTTGAAATGATGTACTTACATGTTTTAAGAATATTTCCCCACCTAATATATCATTAAATTATATTCTTACCATTACCTAATATTTCTTTCCAAGTATTCTCCCTCATTTCACCAAAAAGTGAAACCTGTTTCCACCAATTTAAAAGACACAGTAAAAATTCAAATGACACTCTACCCAATTAACATCGTTCTCTACACTTTAATTGGGCCCCAGCCTCACAAAATAGCCTCGTGTATTTCTTCTCATAATGTTACTTCAAGAGAATATCGAAATTATCTATTTAGTATCTACATATGCTTTAACTTTTCTTCCTTTTCATTTTTAATCATCCACTCTCTACGACCATTATATCTATATATATATAATGGACTTAATGAAAATAATATATTAAAATTTTATTAGATTAATGATATAACCATTACCAATTTCCCTCGCATTTAATCAAGAAATTGAAAATTTTACCCATGTGTGGGGTGGACTACCACCTCTTTGAAAGAAAAAAATTATTTTTCATCACCACATTACATGTTTGGTTATTTAAATGGGTACAATAAATATATATGTCATTAATGTTATGATTTAAATTCTTTGAATATAAGTGATTCATTTTATTAATAATATGAACAATATGTAAATTATATAAAACTACCCATATAAAATGAACATACCAAGAGGAAAAAAGGTATATAAAATTATAATTCCTTTTGTATTTTCCCTCTTATTTTAAATATTACATGTTATAATTAATATTATTAATAATATAATATTAAAATTCATTAAACTTTTGTGATAATGATTTTATAAACAAATCATCCATTCTACATCCATAATCACACATGTATTATAATGTGTTTAGTTGGGTAGGTTTAACCACCCACATAAAAATGAAATAAATTTCTCTCAATTGTGGATTTTAAACACAATATTGGATGTTAATAGCTAGTTTTTTTGTTTTATTACTTTATTATAATAATTTAGAAAATTAACTAAGAATACATCGTTCGTTCTTTATAAATATCAAAATAAACCCATCACAGAATTCAATGTCAAAACAAATTACTAAAAAAATCGAAATAAATTATGAATTTATATATAATTATAAAAAATCAATAAAATTTAATTGATTTATATAGTAATTGTAAATTATTGTAGAATAATGAACAACAAAATAGTTTTTATGAACTAGTTAAAAATGAACAAGATTACCCACACTCATCACTGAAAATAGATAACACATAATTAATAAAAATATAGAGAATGATTATTAATGAAATTAATAAAATTTTATAGATATCAATAATGAACTATAATGTAATTATAGGATACTAATTTTTTATACATTAGATCCATGTTTTTTTTGGAATTCGGGAATCAAGGTAATGGTTTTTTATCTCAAAATTTTCCCTCTTGAGACATATTTCTTATTATGCACCATGTTTTTATTGGAATGGTGTATCCTTTACCCATTTAGAACATTGAAACATGGTCCTATAATTATTCATACTATTTAATTTTTCATTTTAATTCATATTTTTCAAGGATTTTCGATTTCAATTTTACTTTACACTTATTAGTTTATCAAACCAAATTTCTTCTCCTTGAGTCAAAAATTCTCTTCTTGATGATTGTACTATAAATCCCCTTTATAAATTAAATTAAATTTCTATGGGAATTTTTATATTTTTATCTAGTTAATTTACTTATTTCCATCAATATTATCTTTTTAGGGGAAATAACATCCGAAATAAAATTATGATGTTGAAAAAAATAATTCTCAGTCTTCCACACAAATATTAACCTCCATATCCATATTCTTCATTGTTATAATGTTCTCCTATACTAATGTTAAATATAATGTGGATTAAAATCTTATTATCCTAAAAATTATATTTACCTATTTTATAAGGGAAATTTTAATACTCTTTTTTATGCGTGTTTTGAAAAAAAATTATTTCAAAATATTAAAAAGGCTGTTACGCCATTACAAAATTTATCTTCTTCTCTCCCACATCAAATTTATTTTGATAAAATTTAGGTATTTTAAATGATATATTATTGTGTATTATTTTTTGAATGATAATTTTTTAAATTTACGCATTTAAAAATTTCTTTTGAATGTTACATATAATTTCATTATTTAATTCTAATGTCCAAAATACACCCAAATGTATTTTTATGTTTTATTATATGTGAACCCATCGTTAAATCATATTTTTAAACTAATTTACACTTGCACTATTTAATTTTATTTAATATATATGAAATTATTTTTTTGTTAGTTTTTTAAAATATTTGTCATGAAATGTTTTGAAAAGACCTCATATAGTTATTTTTTTCAAAGATATTTTTCCAAAACTCCAAAACGTATATCTCACAAAAGACATTGTCTATTGAAATATCTTAATATTGATCTTGGATATTTTAAAACTTTACCATCCAAATTCATTCTCCAGATATCCTATAAAGATATATCCCCTTTTAATGATATTATATATTATTACCTTGAATTGGAATAACATTTGTTCGAATTCCTTTACTCTGTGACTACCTTGTTTTTAATATCATTTATTGAAGGGTGTTCACCTACATTCCATAAATATATTTATTGTTAAAAATTATTAACTTAACCATATTCTGAATACATAAAAGGATATTGCATTTAAAGATTTGTGAACTATTGATAATCAAATTATTTTTTATGATACAGATGATTATTGAATTATTAGGAAAGTTGATTATATATTTTTTTTACTATAAAATTATTTCTTTGAATTGATAATAATAATGTTATCCTTTTTATTGAAATGGGGTAACAATAATGGCATTCTATATGTTCTAATTCTACTGTGGATTATTTTTGTGAAATGATGGCTTTGTATTTTTATACATTTTCTTTTAGGATAAATGAATTTGACATAATTATTGATGGGTGGGCCCCATTATAGATGTACCCTAGAAACAATAGTAGGTACCATGAGACTAACTAGATAGGTTAATTTGGTTATTTCATGTACAAAACAAAATATTTCTTACGCATAGGGCCCTGATGACAAGACCTTGATGTCCTGGATTATAGAATTGAATAATTTTTTAAAAAAAATGATCATTACCTAAATAATGAACTATTATTTGTATCCATGATATATTTTAATTTTTTTCATAGATAGATATAATGTGAATTTAGTTTCTTTCTACTATAGAATTATTCTTTGGTCATCCATTCCTTTAATATTATTTAGGATCGTCTTATATATACTTATGATATTTGATAATTATCTTATATCTTTACCCTTACTGAGAGTTTGAACACACACCTTCCAATGTTTCCATTTCTCTATGATATGATGAAATTTATTACACATGATATGACAATAGAATTGTTGTTTTGGGGAATTTTTGGGAGATGATGAAGGCTTATTATAGATTATGTAGTTTCTTATATAGTTGAAAAAATAAATTAGAAAATAAATACATATAATTTATTATATTATGATTTTTTTTAATTATATAAATCTATGTTCATAAAAGTTTTTGAAAATTTATATAATGAAATATTATGAATACATTATCTAACTATCATATAGTTATTTTTAAGATGTTATTCATGGTATAAAGGATGATATATAAATTCTTTCTTTTCGACACCATATATGACAGTTGGTTATAAGGAACTAATATTGGAATCAAAACATGGTTAAAATAACATTTGATATTTCAATATTTTTAGTTTATGATGTATATTGGATAGATATATTTTTGTTGATTTTTAATTTAAATATTATATATAACCCTTTCAGTTAATTGAGGTATTTTTGAATGATTTATGTTACTTAGGGATTATGATAATAGAACATTAGTGTAATATCGTGGGTTAGTATATGGATATGTCTATCTATGGAATAACATCCCTATGTTTTTGTAATGTATATATTTTGAGGCTCTCCAATAAATTATATTCCTATCTAGATAATATCAACTGTATGTGGTTATAAATACCATTCAACTAGGGGTTATATCCTTGAAAATTAAAGTTGAGTACCAACTTATTCAATTCTCTAGGGAATGATGAGTGGCAATATGATGATATATATTATAGGTTTTGGGAACATTGGTAGCTTGTAATGTTTGGTTCCCAACATTTCATTTCATGATCGTTGATCAATCTGAGATTTACATACTGATGAACGTCGTGATCTATAGAATTTATTCAATGAATATAGGAAAGGTATATAATACCAAAACCACAAGAGTTATCATCAAATATTATTTATATTTAATATAATTAAATAAATAAATGCCTTTATAGAATTATTTCCTTATTAATAAATATGAAAACTGATCTATCTTGTTTCATTGATGCATTGTATGAATAATGTACATTCCCTCTATCGATGAACAACACATTTTCCTAAAATCTCCAAATGTCATTATAGTAATATCTATGTTCTATATAGTAGATACTATAACTTTTTTTTCCACCTATGATCACCAAAAGAACTGCATCGAAAGCATTCTCCTAGATCTCTCTTGATTCGATAGTTGGAGGTGGAGTAAGACCACTATTTGTTTTTTGGAGCATTATTGAAGAACGGATCTCTCTATGTTTTGAGAGGATCATAAAAATCTATTGTTCACAATAAAAAAAGGAATTTTTTCTTTGATAAAAGAATATTATTAGATTTATAAATCTCTTAGTTTAAAATAAAATAATTTCACAAGTTACATCTACAATTTATTTAATCCATGTTGAACACCATGTAAAATAAAAATAATAATATTATTATTCCCTGATATGCAACGAATATGAGAATTATATTAAATATTATTTAATATAATAATATTATATATTTATTATTTATCCCGAGACCCTTAATCTGGGTCTTACATTCCTCTAAAATATTTATCAGGCCTTAAATAATGACTATTAATTTATTAAATAAATATCACGACATTTTTTTGATAAAAAATGTATTAATATAATACTCACTAAATAGAAAATAGATATATTTATATTACCAATAATATATGAATATTTATGAAACGACAACGAAATATAGTATTTACTCAATATGATAAATAATAAATAATAAAATACAATTTAATAGAGATTATGGATACACATAGTGTGTAACCCTTTAGGATCTTTCTCAATGGCATTTGGGATAAGGAGCCTAATGTCTAAAGTTAGTGTATAAAGCACAGTAAGGCATACATATAGAAATAAGTTAATTCCACAATGACATGATTACTCATATGAATGCTTATAGTGAAATATAATCTCATTTTCAGATATCTCAAATCAAGATGGATGAATTCTACTGCAATCAACCTCTGTGCTTGAGGTCTCTTTCTTTGACATCGTGAAGATTAACTTTCCTACTGTAAACCATGGACATAGATTTATTTGGGTTTTATCATTGCCATAAAAATTCATGAGATATAAATTTTCATTAAAGAACGTAAGGTACTAATCCTTTCTCACATTAGTCATTTATGCAATATTACTCACGATGCACCAAATGTAACCTACCTCACTGAGAATGTCTACAATCTTGGTTTTTGTCAATACATAAATTTATGTGGCTCAATAGTTGGGGTTTGTCTTAGTGGCAATCACCCCATAATTCTACATGAAAAATGTGGGTTCAAACTCTATTGGGTGTAGTTTTACTGTAGTAGTACTGTAGAGAAATGTAGCAGTGGAAGCACTATAGAAAAGGCAGGAACTGTAGCAGTGACAGGTCACTGTAGCGGCGATAGGTTACTGTAGCAGTGTTGGATACTATGAATTACTATTTTAGGTAGAGTACTATAGCAGAAATATTCACATAATGGGCCTTGGGCCAAATATTTAGGCATATGGAACATGTAATGGGATAAATACCCACTGGGTCTTTGGGCTATGTAATGGGTCTCCCTCTACCTAGTTAAAACTGTTATTTGATTTTCTTTAAATAAAAAATTATGCTTCATCCCCAACCATTAAAAAATAAATTTACATGACTCATAACACTGGTTAACAATAATCATAAAGTATAAGGACAAATAAAAATGTTCTTAGAAAGGATCATACAGTGACAAATCTTAATTTGGATTACTAACTAGCGAGTATTTTTTTCATAGTATCCAATAGGATATTACCATGGGCGTACACTATGTGAATGTACCTCAATGTCTGGTGAGTCTCCCCCACTGATAGCATGTATAATTTGTGTTCATAAAATTATATAATCTGGAAATAGAATGTAAATTTATGAATAGAGTTATAGCACTTCCAGGTTCTCTTTATAGTGGAGAACTGTTATTACCTTTTTGTACAAAAAATACACTTGGGAAATTATCACCTATTATGTTACATATAATAAAAATCGTTATGTGATAATTAAATTTTCAATATTAAAATCAATGAATGAAAAATATTATAATGTAAACAAATGTTGGTTATAAGGAAACAACTCCAATAGTCAATAAATCAACTACTAACATCCTTCAGTTTTGAATCTATCACGTGATAATCATGCTTCTCTTGAGATATAATAATAGTCTATGAGTACAAAATCTTCTCTTCCATGGGAACTCTTCATACTACAAATCCACCCCTTTGATGAAAATCCTTCAAGAGCGGATACTTCCAGAGTTTATGTTTTTCTGTTGGTGTAACCTTTTATATTTTAGAAGGTTCACCACTACAGTAATATCATAATATAATGTGATAGGGTCATCACATATAGGTACCAATTTAATATCATATAAAATTTTATAAATCCAAATATCTTCCATGGCTTATTCAAAAGCCACTATATACATAGACTGTGATATAGAATCAGTGAAAAGTTTCTATTTTAAACAATTTCTTCTCACATATCCTCAAATGAGATAAAAAAATATAAACAGATTGTAACTTCATATCATTATAATCAATATTAAAACAAGATTTAGTAAAACCTAGGTCTCCTCTATTCACCAGAATCATATCCTTAGTTATTATCATAAACATGAGGATATCCTTATTAGAAGACCAATGTCGTTCTCCTAGATATTTTTAATATCTTTTTACAATTATCATTGAATATAAAACATCAAGCCCAGTACATTACCTGGCATACATGTTTGATCATATTTTTGAAGTGTATGGGACCTTTCTAATTATATCTTTCTCATGTTGTGTCTGAGGACACATTTTATTATAAATATGTAAACCAAGTGACAATGAAACCAATATCCTATTGGATTATTCAATAATAAATATATTTAGTATTTGGTAAACCTATGTACATTAACATGGTCCAATATGTCTCTTTTATCCATCGTGAATGATATCGATCCCAAGAATATATGTTTTTTCACCTAATATCATCTTGGAGAAACAATTTATTAACATGTCCTTAATAGGATTTAATATTGGTAAGATGTTTTCAATAAATAATATGCCATAAACATAAACTATAAAGCTAACAGTCATAATTTCACTAAATATCTTGTTACAACATAGATCACATTCATTCTTAATGAAACCAAATTATTTTAACTCTTCATCAAATAGGATGTTATGTATCCTAGATGGTTTCTTCAATCCATAAATAGATCTTCGCTACTTGAAAATCCTTATAAAATCAAATAGAGTCATAAAATTATCTGGTTGTATGATATAGAGATCTTTCTCAATGTTCCCATTAAGGATTTCAGTTTTTAAATCCATCAATAAAATCTCCTAGACATGGTAAGATACTATAGCACGTAGAATAGTGATTGATTTAAACACGGAAACTGGTGAAAATGTTTCATCATAGCCAATTTTTTTATGTTTTTAAAACCTTTATCAAGTATCCATTCATTATAGGAATATAATTTTGATTCCATGTCCATTTTCCTCTTCAGTATGCATTTTCATCATATGGGAATTTCATCAACTTGTGCATTGACCAAAACTCCAACATTGTTCTGATACATTGAATCCATTTCAAATTTCCTGGATTATTCCCATTTTATAGATTCTGAGATATCTACTATATCATTATAGGAGATAGGTTCATAATTATCAAAAAATAATGAGTCACAATATTTTTTTATTAAAACAAATATATATTTCAAGTTCCCATTCCACTCTTGTGCTCATACGTGGTACTTGTGTTCCAGAAACTACTTTTTCCAGGGGTGCATATGGAATCTACTCTTGAACATCTCTTGTGTATCATGGGCAAGAACTTCTTAAAATAAAATCTTTATTCCAATATCTTTTTTAGGATGTCCTCCCTCTCAAGAAATATGTCTTGTCTGGGGAAAGACACTTTCTTGTTTGATGGGTTGTATAAGTTGAATTCCTTTGTTCCATTGGGGTGTCCTCTAAAGATACACTTTGTTCATATGGGTGCAAGATCATTTTTGATAATTCCTTCGTGAAGACCTCATACCCACATACACATTTGTGTGGAAAAAGGGATTTCCTTATACTCCATAACACAATGGAAATTCCATTTACCACATTTTTTATTAATCAGTTTAATGTGTACGCCACAGTTCATAATGTATTTCCCAATAAAGATGGTCAATGATTTTTATAACCCCCCATCGACCTTACCTTGTGTAACAGGGTAAGTTTACTCCTTTCACTAACACTATTCCACTATATTGTGTAAGAAGGAGTTAGATGATAGAGAACTCCAAACACCATTAGAAATTCAATGAACTCTTTGGTAAGATATTTATCCCCTAGGTTCAATCGAATCTTCTTTTTATTCTTACTATGATGATTAATTGATTCATTCTTTAATTCCTTGAATTTATCAAAAGACTCAGTCATATACATCATCAAGTAGACATAGCCATATCTAATAAATTCATTAGTAAAATATATGATGTATGTCTATCCACATCTATCATCTTCTAGAAATGGTTCACAGTCATTACTGTGTACATATCCTAGAAGCTATGTTTCCATTTATCCCTATCCAAAAAATGGTGGTTTGGTCAATTATACATATAAAAAAACATGAAATATTTCAATTGATTTTAGCTTATATGAGTCTCAATAACCTTCTTGATAGAGAATTGTCAAATGGTTCTCATTTATATGACCAATAGGGTGATGCCAAAGATGATTTTTCTTATACATGAAATAACTTGTATTTCTAATCCTGAATATAAAATCATCTATATCTATGAATAACACATAAATTATGTTATTTTTAACCATTGGTAGAGAATAAAAAAATTAAAAAAAAAATAATTCCCACTGGAAATGATTTTTTGTAGTCATCAATGGATATGGAATATATCATCTAGGTATTACCATCTCTCATATTGAACACTCATCTAGAAATCATTCAAGATCTACATGGTTTATTAATTTTGATATAGATATGAGCACCAAAATCTATATATAATACCCAATATGTAGATATCAAAATATTACACATGATAAATAATGAACCATTATCTTCTCCAAGATTCTAGGTGTTGTTACTCTTCTATTGGCCAAGCATACTACACAAAAACATTATGCCTCATTTTCAACGCCTTGGCTCTTGATATTCCCCTTCTTGGAATGAGACTGATCATGATATTTATACTTTATATCAGTTTTGGGACCCTTTTTCTTGTTATTACATTTTTTTATCATATGTACCACAGGTTTATTCCATCCCATGTCCTTATCCACTTGGTAAATAAGAGTAAAAATATTCAAAATACTCTTCTCATTATTACTCATGTTGTAATTATCAATAAATCTAGATATGGTCATGGGTATTTTTAAATGTATAATATCTTTATGAAAATCTTATGTGAATTTAATCCCCAATATATTAAATCATTCCATGTATCCATTAAGCATGACTATATGAGGCATATTTGGAAGAGACTCTCCAACCTTAGTTGTAGTCAAAGAATTTGACATCTCATACCTCTCTTGTCTCTCCTTCTCATGGTATATATCCTGATATTGGGGAAAACATGTTATACCTATCCATATCCCCATGTTACTTTAAAATATAAATGGAAATGGATGATAGCAAGAACCATTGAAAATATTTGGAATGATTCAAATTTATCTCATAGAGTTTTAACACATCAGCACTATATTCATTTCTACATGTTTTTGGAAAAGTATCTTCCAAAACATATAATTTACTTTCATGGAGAAAAATTAAATGTTAGATCATTTGCCATTCAAGGAAAATTTTTTTTCGGGATATGTTATTCCTAATCAATTATAGATCATAATGGTATTATTTATGTTATTATAATGTTGTTCCTAAAAATAATATAGGAATAATTTTTGAACTATATCTGATAAAATTAACAAAAATAAATAAATAAATGTTATATTTAGTAGTCTCCCAATATTTTATTGAAACACAATATTCCTCACCATTGGATTTGGAATATCCTATTTTTGGGATATTCAAGTATCAAGGATCCATATTTCCCATCTCATTACCCAAAATTTGGTTGGTCAAGCAACATGAATGGATTTATGTAGGCATTCCAAATAGAAACTGAATTATCTTACAATTATAAATACCTGAAAATTCCATGGAATTTTTTTTATATACATCGAAATTTTACTAGTCTGTGAAATCTGGTGGTGCGTGATTCTGAGGTCCAGTGTGCTCGGAATCAATTTCTGATGATTTTTTTGGGTAAGTTCAGTATACATATGAGAGGGTTATTATAAATTTTGAACAGGTTCATGGAATTGGAAGATGATGGTATTTTTGGACTCGTAGCACAAGTTTTTTCTTAAGAAGTATTTCACTTCGAAGGCAGTGGGTTGAGAATAAATGTTAGTTTTTGGGTTTTTGTGGAAAATAATAATATAAAGTGAGCTTCATGTTATTTTTATTTGAATCACCATGTGGGTGTTTGGAGGTGGGTCCTACTGGATCTATAACATCATTGTGGAGGATGGAAGTGGGGACCACCCGACCATAACCTCCGATGAGAGGTAATTGTGGTGGGAACCACCATGCCTCAACCTCTTATTCATGGTAAATGTGGTGGGTACCACCCGAGACCATATAACCTCCAAATTTAAATATTAGGTGTGGGGACCACCTGACCCCCTATTAAATGGGAAGAGAGAAAAACCACTCAACCCCCTCTTTAATGTGGATGAGCCTTTTGAGCTTCCTCTAAATTAATGTTTCTAACACACTCCCAATTAGTGGGGCCAAATAATCCCATTAATTTTATTGATCCAACAAATGTTTAGTTTTCATTTTGAAATATTGATAACGAACAAATAGATTTTATAATATATTACTTTTAACACCTATTCTTTTTGGTGAGAGGAGAGCTTCGAAGAAAAGGAGTAATCGAACACAGAACCTCATCTTCCAATGGAAAACGAAGAACACCAGAAATGATCTTCTAAAAACATCTTCCCCAGAAACCTACCGTCGTGGAGCATCTTCCACAACTGATGTACAAGCTCAGAATTGGACGTGTGTGGCAGATGTGACGAACGATGAAAACAAATTCTTCTTCCTTGCGACTATGTCGATGATCAATGAACAAAGGTAGGGTTTGTTTTATTTTATGTACCATGTTCTTCTTTTCCTTCAAAACAAAGAAAGGGGATATATTTCCTTTAACAGTTGAGTTGTTTTTCATCATTCCCCTTCTTGATGAGCAATGTGTTAACACCCTAAAAGTGGAGGGTGCAGGTCAAACTAACATGGCCCAACCCCTCTGCCATTCTTGTTTGTGATAATATTCAACATGGAGATGAAACAAAGAAGCGGTGTTGAAGGCAACGAAGGCAACAAGAAAAGGTCGTGCTTCTCGCGGCCTCGGCGAACCACGCAGCCCCCCGGCTGCACTGCGCTCTGAGCCGAACCGCGGCCAACTGTTCACGCACCCCGGCCCACATCTTCACCGGCCTTCTGCACACCCTTGCCAAACCCCACCATCCCGTGCTAGCCCGAGCCACACCGAACCATACCGGCCGAGCCTCCCTGCCGCCCGCCAGCCCGCCTGGTGCCCTACCTAGCCACATGCCAGCCTGCCTGTGACCTTCCTGGCCTCCCTTCTTCCCGCCTGGCGCCATGCCCAGACACCGGCTGGCCTGGCCACCCCCTTCTTGGCCACCCGCCGGCCTTCCCACCGGCCTACCAGGTAGCCTCCCAGCCTGCTCGGTCGCCCCCCGTGCACCTGACCAAAAGCCACGCGCCTCGTGCGCCCCGCATTACCTTTGCTACTTGAGTCAAATCCACCCTCATGGTGCCCAGGATGAAACATTCCAGTCAAGCCCTCTGGGTCGAGCCATGTTGGGTCGCACCCTCGTGACGCTCTGGGTTGAACTGGCCACGAGCCCGGGCCGAACTGCACATGCGGCCCGCTGGGCTGAGCCCAGCGGGCGGGGCCGTACCTAACAGGCTGGCCCGCCCAATGGGTCGGTCCAGACCCAACAGTTCAAGTTGGGTCACACTAGACTAGGTTGGCCCAGACTGGGTCGAACCAGGTTAGTCCGACCAGGCTGGACCAGACCAGGACCCACTACTGACCCTTCACTTTCTTCATCCATATCTTTGGCACAAGATGACTGTTTGACAAACCATCAGTGGCACTAGTTGTTTTCGAGAGCAATGGTCCCTTTGAGTATACCCCACTGTATTTTAGGGTAATATTGATATATGGTCAGGTTAGATCGTGCACGAATCCAACCGGACACCCCGGACTAAACGACTAATAACTCACAGACCAGGTATCTAATTGATGCTCAATCTATTGTGTTGAGACCCCTATGACTTGGAGGACCTTTAAGATTCATCGATGTGGGACTTCGTGATAGTTGGAGTATCAAACATTAGCTCGTGGTGCAGATCCTCCTGGAGATGAGCGAGCATATTTCAGAAACCTAGTAGCTGGATGAGACCGGACGACGATTGGCCGATTCGACTCAGAGTGATTCGACTATCCTAGTGGGGAGCGCCTCTGTGTGATGCGGCAGACCAACTGTGGGGAGCACCTAGGTGTTGTGGCAGACCCTGGGAACTCAACAGTTGATAAACCTCAGCAGGCTACAAGGGGGAGCACCTCTTTGTGACTTGGTAGACCCATGGTGGGTAGAGCCTCTGTGTTACATGGAAGAAACATGGTACTCGAGAGGAGAATTACCTCAGCAGTAAAAGTTTAGTGGGAAGTGCCTTGGTGTCGTACTAGTCCCATTGCACTAGATAGAAGAGGAGTTCTCTAGCAGCTGAGGGTTCGACAAAGTGACTAGGGTTGTTTTTTGATACTATCCCTAGAATAAAATCCAGGGTTTAACTATGTTAGTTACTTTTCTTTTTACCTCCTTATTGAGATGGATTAGTTGATAACTTAGGTATATGTATGGGCATATACCTAAGTGGTGTTATCTGTTAATTTCATAATTTTTCGTATATCTTTGTTGGATTTTGAGAGACCTTGAGGGTCTTAGGGTCCCTATGAAGTATCGTTATACTCACCCCTACACGGGCTATACCCACACCTCGTTGTGTTGGATGCAGATGACAAACAGCATTGACCGAGGCTGAGGGCACCAGGACTGGATGGTACCCAGAGGTGGACCACATGGTGTAATGGTACACAGAGGTGACAGACGGACGTGGAGTGCTACAGAGCCTATTTATACCTACCCTTTAGGTTGGATTTCCCATTGGACAATCCAGGAACTGTTTTCCCTTTTTCTAGTGCATTTACTTTCAGTTTCCTTGAACATTACAGTTGTTCTTGTATTTTCGGCCCCCTTTTTACTTTTCATCACTCCTTTTGTATACAGTTTTATTTAGTCTTTTGTTTCCAGCTCTTACTCTATTGGGTAAGTTTTCAAGTTATAAAGGAAATTTCTTCCCAATTTAGGGATTTACTCATTTAGTGCTAATTGCTAGCCACTGGCCTTTGGAAGGCGGGCATGGGGTAGTCATGAAACAAGGCCTGGGAGATGGGTCATGAAAAATTTGTATTAGAGGAGTCGGTTCTACCATAGAACATAGGACTGATTTTTCTGTGAAGTAGTAGTATTGAGGGTACTAAGTGTGGTTTTTAGTTTAGGGAGTCCAATATTGGTGCAGCAGCTGACAAATCCATACACTCGGACCCTGACTACTGATTTCTGACTCAGTGCATGAAAACACTGATTGTGTGTGAGTTTTCAAAAGTTTTCTTGAAGTCAGCTCAACCAGGTCAACTCACCAGGTATAAATCTTAGACTGTGTCACATCTGTTTCATTTAGGATTGCACCCTGTGGACGACCAGCGAGAGTCCTAAGTGTAGTATGCACAGATATCCCACCAACCGATGAGGACTCGTTGCAGGGCCCTTTTCCAGCAGAGGCACTAGTGGTACTACTTCTCGTTGGTCCACCGATGCCACCATCCCTAAAAGTAGACGATGCACGTCGCTTTAGCGCTTTGCATGAGTTCCAGCGCTAGAGGCCACCCAGTATCATGGGTGAGATGGGCCCACATCCATATGAGGATTGGCTGGAGGCTGTGTTGAGATTCTTCACACTGGTAGGGACACAAGCACACCATATGGTGATCCTTGCCATGAGTCTCCTTCAGGAAGCAACAGGCAGATGGTGGAGCCCAGTGCTCCTGGTGCATGACGATGCGACACTTCTCTAGGCAGAATTCGAGAGCTTGTTTCGGGTTTATTTTTTCCCAGCCACCCTATGTGCAGTACGGATATATGATATACTTCACCTGCAGCAGGGCAGTATGACGGTGGCACAGTACTCAGCGAGGTTCACTGACCCCTCGCGCTACTCCACATATATGGTACAACACCCATTATTTCCGGGCTCGGACCATCGAGCAGGGGCTTAGCCAAGAGATCAGGGCTTAGATGATCTCACACAGCATTCTGACACAGGCGGGGGTGCTAGTGAGAGCTCTCCATGTGGAGAGTTTCCTTGCTGAGCAGTCTCCAGCAGCGAGACCCACCACTACTCAACATGTAGTGAAGTCTTCTATAGGTGGCAGTAGACAGATGTTGTAGAGGTCCAAGAGGACCAGACCCATGGGTGTATGATCGCATGACTCAAGATCAGTTGTACAGGGCACCAAGGGCAGAGACATACATGCTAGGAGCTGGCGGTGTTACTCATGCAGCGGCCAGGGTCACATGGCATGTTACTGTCCAACCCGTCGTTTGGATGATAAGCATATGGTCGGAGGACCGCCCAGGCTGAGAGAGTCATTTGATTGAGGTGGTCTATAGGGCGCCAGAGGATGTGGTAGAGTAGCTATATGTGCAACTGGAGGGGGACGCCGTTTCAAGTTGTTTCCACCACCACCACCCGGAAGTCCACCCCAACCGCAGGGAAAAGCTAGACATGGGAGAGCGCATCTCCATGAAACTAAGGACAACAATCACAGCACTCCAGAGAAGATTCTAGGTACGATCTGTGTCTACTCCACCATAGCTATTGTTCTTATAGATATAGGTTCCAACCACTCTTTCATTTCCATTTCCCTCTTTCAGAGCTCGGAGATTTCGATGGAGACGTTGGCTCGATTCATACGGCTAGAGACTCATACGAGAGGAGACTCGATGATTATGCACTGGTGCCGGTAGTGTGAGCTTACTCTAGGAGGTGAGGGATTTGGTTGAGATCTCCTAGTTGCGGTGCCGAGGCTGTACGACGTCATCTTGGGTATGTACTGGTTATCTACAGTCCATGATCAGATCGACTATAATAGGCGCATAGTGCGGTGTGTCTGCATGAATGGGACCAGTTTTACCTTCACCAGTGAGAAGGGAGCCTTTTCAGCACAACAAGGACTTACTCGGTGGAGGGTACAGCCGATCACTCATCATTTGTCCTGCCATACCCTCGGAGCAATTGATGTGGAGAGTCTGAGCTATCCTGTAGTGGTGGACCAGTATGTGGATGTTTTCCTTGACGATGTTCTAGGATTACCTCCTCGCAAAGAGGTGGACTTATACATTGACCTGTGCCCTGGTAAAACACCAATATCTATACCAGCATATCGGATTGCTCCCACTGAGCTTTGTGAGCTGCGAGTACAGTTGGAGGACTTGAAAGGGAGGGGATTCATCCACACAAGGGTTTCTCCCTCGGCAGCCCTGATTCTGTTCCCCAAGAAAGAGGATGGAATCTTGAGGTTTTGTGTCAACTACCGTCACCTGCACCAGGTGACCGTGAAGAACAAGTAACCACTCTTGAGGATTGACGGCCTCTTTGATCAGTTGACGGTGGCTCGTTAGTTCTCGAAGATAAATCTCAGATCAGGCTATCACAAGCTGAGAGTTCAAGACAATGATGTACAGAGATAGCCTTCAGATGTCGACACAACCACTAAGAGTTCTTTTTTATGACTTTTGACATAACCAATACTCTAGATGTGTTCATGGGACTCATGAACATGATATTTTACCCATACCTCGATCGCTTTGTCATAGTCTTCATTGATGACATTATGATCTACTAAAATACTAAGGGGGAGCATGCCTAACATTTTCATGTAGTACTGGACACACTTTGAGAGAACCAGCTTTATGGTAAGCCCTCGAAGTGCCCATTTTGGATCTGAGAGGAACACATTTTGGGTCATGTCATCTCAGAGGCTGGAGTTGCAGTGGATCCAGCAAAGATTGAGGGTATGCTTTCTTGGGAGCCACCCATGAGTGTGACGGAGGTACTGAGTTTACTAGGGTTGGTTGGATACTACCAGAGATTCATTCCAGACTTCTCCAGAGTTGTAGGACCACTAACAGCCTTGAAGAATAAGGGGAAATACTTAGTGTGGTCGGAGAGATTCCAGTAGAGCTTTCAAGAGCTATGTTAAAGGTTGACTATTGACCCCATCTTGAGGCTTCTGGAAGAAGGAGTACAGTACGTAGTCTACTGTGACAAATCAGGGACAGGGCTCAGGTGTGCCTTGATGTAGGAGTGAGCATTAATCTCACATGGTTTTTAACAACTGTGACTGCACAAGCAGAACTACGCTACCAATGACATGGATTCAGCAGCAGTGGTCTTAACCTTGAAGATGTGGCGCTGCAATCTGATGGGAGATCATTTTACTGTGTATTCTTATCACAAGAGTGTCATTTATATCTTATATCAGAAGAACCTGAACCTGAGACAATGGTGATGTCTTGAGTTCTTCAAAGACTATGACTTTGAGATAGTCTATACTCCTAGAAAGGGGAACGTTGTAACAAATGCACTCAGTAAGAGGTCTGGTATACAGCTGCTAGGGGAGGTGATAGATCAGCTGGCTGTTTTACAGATATCCTGTGTGTATAGAGATGGATTAGTTTTTCATTAGTCCCATATAATCACTCCCCCACTTTTTTAGTGAGTCAGGGAGGCACAGAAAGGGGATCCTGACTGCGAGACACGGCGTGCACAAATATCCACAAGGCAAGCACCTGATGGATATTTTGAAGGTAGGGAGCACGTCATCCTCTTCAGAGGAAATAAAATGGTACCAATGTCACTTCAGGAGGAAGTTTTGAGGGAGTTCCTCACATCCCATTTAGCGGTACATCCAGGAGTGGAAAAGATGTACCGGGACCTTTTGACGACAACACTGGTGGCCAGGTATGAAGAAGGAAGTAGTAGATTTTGTCTCTCGATGCCTCACTTGTCAGCAAGTTAAGGTGGAGCACCAGGTCCCAAAAGGCTTGGTTCAGCCTTTATTTGTCTCAGAGTGGAGTGGGATGAGATATCCATGGACTTCTTGACAGGACTTCCACGTACATCCATGGGTCACGACTCGATTTGGGTGATTGTTGATCGACTCACCAAGTTGAACCCCTTCCTACCGATTAGTGAGAAAGGTTAAGTAGAGATCATGGGACGCCTCTACATGTAGGAGATTGTGCGGATACATGGAGTACCTTCGATTATTGTCTTTGATCATGACGCACGGTTTACTTCCCATCTATGGAAGGGGTTACAGGAGGCTTTTTGGACGCATCATCATCTGAGCACCGCCTTCCATCCTTAGAAGGATGGTCAGACTAAGCAGACCATTCAAAACCTCAAGGACATGCTACGTGCTTGTGTCCTCGACCTTGGTCGCAGATTGGAGAACCAAATACCTTTGGTGGAGTTTTCATACAACAACAGCTATCACTCCACCATAGGGATGGAACCTTTAGAGGCGTTATACGGGTGACCATGCAGATTACCCTTATTCTGGAGTGACCCTGGGGAGTCAGCACTAGTGGGACCGAAGATGGTACAAGATACCAAGGAGAAGGTGTAGATCATCCAGGACCGGATGAGGACTGCATAGAGTAGACAGAAGTCGTATGCTGACAGGAGATGGAGACCTCTAGGGTTCTAAGATGGAAACCATGTGATTCTACGGGTCTCACCTTGACGAGGTATACGGATATTTGGACGTGGTGGAAAGGTATCTCTGAGGTTCAATGGACCTTTCCAGCTCTTCAGAAGAGTAGGCGAGGTGGCTCAACTCCGGGATCTTCTACCTCAGTTGCACCGGGTGCACGATGTCTTCCACGTATCGCAGTTGATGAGATACATGCATGACCCTTCTAACATCATCGACCATGGAGAGCTCAATGTAGACGATGGTTTGACTTTCATAGAGGTTCCATTGGAGATTGAGGATTGACAGGAGTGGGTCCTACATGGATGGTAGATACCTTTGGTGCGCATTCGCTGGCATCACGGGAAGCTCCAGGATATCACATGGGAGCAGGAAGCTCAGATGTGTACTGAGTACCCCAACTTGTTCCCTTAGTTTGAGTGGTATTTTATGGGGACATATATCCTTGATGTGGGGAGAATGTAAACACCTATAAATTCTATAGAAATTTTAAAAAAAATACATGGAAATTTTACGAGTCCATGAAATCTGACTGCGCGTGATTTCGAGACCTGGTGTGTCCGGAATAAATTTCTAATGTTTTGGTGAGGTACGTTAAGTAAACCTATGAGCGGGTTCTTATAACTTTTGAACCAGTGCTTGGAATTGAAATCTGAAGGCACTGTTGAACTCACAGCGCTGGTTTTCGCTGAAGAAGACTTTCTCTTTTATAGCAATGGGTAGAGAATAATTGATAGTTTTGGGATTTTTTGTGGAAAGTAAAAAAATAAAGTGATCTTTACATTATTTTTAATTGATCCTTCATGTGGGTTTTGGAGGTGGGTCACACTAGATATATAACTTTTTTGTAGAGGTTAGAAGTGGTGACCACCAAGCCATAACCTCCCATGAGAGGTTATGGTGGTGCGGACCACCACGCCTCAACTTCCTCTTCATGGTAAATGTGGTGGGAACCACCCAAGACCAAATAACCATACAATTTGAATATTTGGGGTAGGGACCACTCGACCCCCTATTAAATGGGAAGAGAGGAAAACCTCTCAACCCCCTCTTTACTGTGGAGGAGCCTCTTGAGCTTCCACTACATTAAAGTTTCCAACACACACTAAATTAAAGGGGCCAAATCCTTCCACTAATTTGATTGTGCCAACAAATGTTTAGTTTTCTTTTTGAAATCTTTCCAATGAAATAATAGATTTTATAATATATTATTTGGCAGAACTTTTCTTTTATTGGGAGAAGAGATATTGGAAGAAAATGAGTTCTCTAAGGAAAACCCTCATCTTCCAACAGAGAACAAAGAACGTGTTCTTCCAACAAAGAATGCCAGAAACGATCTTCTTCAAAGTTCTTCCATGGACACCTACCGATGTGGAGAGTCTTCCCCAACCGACGATCAAGCTCGGTATTGTAATTCTGTGGAAGACACAAAGAATTGGGACAACACCATCCTCTTCCCCGCGACTCCGTCGACGATTACAAAACAAATGTAGGGTTTGTTTTATTTTATGTGTCATGTTCTTCATTTCTTTTAAAATGAAGAACATGGATATGTTTACTTTTACTGGTGAGTTGTTGTTCATTGTTCTCCTTCTTGATGAGCCAAGTGTTACCACCCTAAATGCGGAGGGTGTGGGCCAGACTAACATGGCCTGACCCCTCTTCCATTATTTTATGTGATAATCTTCAGCATGGTGACATAACAATAAAGAAGCGTTGAAGGCAATGAAGGCAACTGGAAAATGGAACGCTTCCCACAACCTATGTGAACCACGTAGTGCCCCAACTATGTTACTCATTCAGTTGAATCACGGCCCACCAGCTGAGCCACCCCAGTCGGCACCATCACCGGCCTCCCACATGCCCTGGCCGAACCCCTCAAGCCCGCTCCTCATCGAACAGTGTTGCCCGATCCTCCCAGCCTCTCGGCCACCAGCCGGCCCGCTCGACACCCTTCCCGACCACCAAACGGCCTCGCCACGACCTTCTCGGCCGCCCGCCGGCCCGCCTGGCACCCTGCCTGGCCACTTGCTGGCCTGGACGCCCCCTGCCCGACTGCATCCCGTGCGCCCGACTGAACCCCATGAGCCCCATGCCATCCGAGCCGCATCCCCCCTCATGGAGCCTTGGCTGAACTAGCCCAGTCATTCCCTCTTAGCCGAGCTGTGCCGGGTCGCACCCACGCGGCGCTCTAGGCCGAACTGGCCCAGTGCCCGGGCCAAACTGCCGACGTGGGTGGCTGGGCTGGGCCCAGCAGGCCGGGCCGAATAAAATAGGCTGGCCCGCCCAATGGACTGGGCCAGAACCAACAGGTCTGACCGGGTCGACCCAGATCGGGTCAGACCAGACTCGGGCCCGCTACCGACCCTTTACATTCTTTGGTCATATATTTGGCACCGGATGACCGTTCGATGAACTGTCAGCGGCACTGGATTTCTTAGAGTGGAATTTTCCCTTTGAGTATACCCCACTATGGTTCAGGGTAATGTTAAGATATGGTCATGTTGGATCGTGCACTAATCCAACTGGGCCCCTGAGACTAAAAGGCTAATAACTCACAGACCAGCCGTCTGATTGATGCGCCTTTTGTTGCGTTGAGACCCCTATGACACGGTGAACCTTTGAGATACTTTTATGTTGTAATTCATGGCAGTTGGAGTATCTACCTATATCTTGTGGAGCGGATCCTCCTGGAAATAGGAGAGTATAGTGTGGAGACCTAGTAGCAGGATGAGACCTCACGATTGCTGACTGATTGGACTCGGAGTGATTCGACTAGCCCAGTGGGGAGAGCATATGTTTGATACGACATACCCATAGTGTGGAGCACCTTGGTGTTGCGGAAGACCCACGATACATGACAGGAGGAGTACCTCAACAAGCTACGAGGGGGATCACCTCTATGTGACGCGACAGAACCATGGTGGGGAGCACATATTTGTGACACGACAGACCCATGGTACTCGACAGGAGGCGTACCTCAGTTGTCAACGGTTAGTGGGAAGCATCTTGGTGTCGCGGAAGACCCATTTTACTCGATAGATGATGAGTTCTCTGGCAGTCGAGGTTTCTACAATGTGACTCGTGATGTAATTTGTTACTACCCCTAGAATAAAATCATGGTTTGAGATGAGTCAGTAACTTTTGGGTTTACCTCATGATTGATATGGATTAATTGATAACATAGGTATATGTATTGGTGTACACCTAATTGGGGTTATCTGATAATTTCATACTTTGTGGTATATCCTTGTTATATTTTGAGTGACCTTGAGGGTATCGGGACCCCTACTGAGTATCATTATACTCAACCCTGCACGGTCTATGCCCACACTTCGTTGTGTTGGATGCAGACAATTCACATCTTAGACCGAGGCTGAGGGCACCAGGACTGGATGGTACCCGGAGGTGGACCACACAGCGTGACGGTGCACGAAGGTGACAGGCAGACGTGGAGTGTTGTGGATCATATATGTACCTACCCTTCCGGTAGGATTTCTCAGTGTATGGTCCAGGAACTATTTTCCCTTTTTCCAGTGCTTTTACATTCATTTTCCTTGTACTTTATAGTTGGTCTTGTATTTAAATCCCCCTTTTTACATTTTAGCACTCCATTTTTATACAGTTTTATTTAGTGTTTTGTTTCCAGCTCGTACTCTGTTGTGTGAGTTTTAAAGTTATAAAGACAATGCTATCCCAGCTTAGGGATTTTTACCTTGGGTACTAGTTGCCAGTCCTTGGACTATGGAAGGCGGGCTTGGGGTAGTCATGGAATGGGTCCCGGTGGACGAGTTTTGACAATAATTCCCTTATACGTTGAGTGGAATCACCAATATTTAAATCGTTTAATTGTATTTCCTCACCATTTTCCCATCTCGTACACTATATCCTACTTTATAATAAAACCACTGATGTATACTGTGTAATTCCAATGAATGAAAATAATGTTTGAAATCCCCAATAATTGAAGGGACCCCAACATTGGATGTTCAAGTAGATTGAACTATGGTTTTAATTTAACGGATGTAGTGGAAGGTTATACCAACTTAATATATATAATTGAGGTAATTTATCCTTTTTTGTGTATATATCCCATTATTAAATTTATTATATTATTTTTATTATTGAAGGAATTTGATTTTTTATTTACAATGTCTTATATAATATTTATGCATAATAAAATTTATTTTATTTCCATCTTACATGCTTGTTAATTTCATTAAATTATGTGATCATGACAAATCATACTTAAGGAAATAGATATGAAACGTGATAAAAAATGATAATAATATAGTTGTATGATCAATAGAATTTACTAAATATTGTTTTATCATGTTTTTAATAAACTAAACGCTGACCTTGGGGATACATCTTGAACCAATTAAGGTTCATGTTGCATCATTCCACTTGTACACCATTGTATCTCTCTTGGATTGGTTTCAACATGGTTCTAAACTTGAACCCCATAAACTCAATTTAGATTTTCATCCATTACATATTATTATTAACTTCTCTAGGTTATAGAAACTATGTGTTTACAAAAAATAATCCATTTCCATGTATGCCTTACATATTTATAGGATAGAAGGCATGCATGACCAAAATTTGATTTAATACGAAATTAAATGAAACAAATCTCATAAAAAGGCTATTTATATGATCATGATCTACCACATGCATGAAATTAATTAATCATTTAATAAAATATAAATTTAATTATTAATCTTTCTGATTTAAGATAAACCACAATCGAATAAATTAATTATTATCATTACTTAATCAATTCTTTTATCTTAATTCTCATCTGAATTTCCTTCTAATTCACATCCCAAATAATTTTAATCAATTTAAAAAAAATATTTAAATTAAAATGTATTGATTTAACATAATTTAGTGTAAATGTGGTGAATACCCTTCAGAATCCACCCATCATGTATTATACTCGTATATAATTTTAATTTTGTGACATATAGCATACACGATCGATCACATACTTACATAACAGGTACTATCAACTTCATGATTACATGAATTACATTATTTTTCGGTTATGTGTTTTACCTCAATACACATAGAGTAAAAATAGTAATACAACTCATACATGATATGAATATATGAACAATAATCAAATATTAATTATATTTGTACATATATATATATATATATTTAATACTCATCACATGGAATGTCCTATCAACTTAATGATCAAATACAGAAACATGTCTCATGGTTTAGACAGTATAATAAGTGCATTTTAAATATATGTTGTTTTTTATAATTACATGATGTTTATCAGTGAGATACATGATGTGTAATTATCTCACCATAAATATATAGTACACACCTAGCTACTCGGTTGGTAAATCATAAATTGTAAAAAATGGTGTACATTACATTTAAAACAGACTACATGAAATGTGGACCCCAAGATACTTGTACTCCAATCAGATAGGCCATGTATAAATCACATGGATCATATGTGACTAAAATGGAAAACACGCTGGTTATGTGAGATACATGGTGTGTACTTTTGCTGACTGTGTGCCTGCCTGTACTGGTCAATACACTGTGTAAGAATTAACCACACTACATTTCCTCAATGTAGATGAATTGAAATATTTTCTGAATTAATTACTGATGCAATGGATATAGGTACAAGGCATTTGACAATGGTTATATAGAATTCACTGTTGGTTTATTTGGTATAATCCTTGGATCCACTGGATGAGTTCTTAATTTTATTCCATTAATAAAATTTATCACATTGATTGGATCTAAGTGAAATAGAGGAATATGAAAATCTCTAAATTATATTTAAAATAATAATTTGAAATGAATTGAAAACCTAAATTAGAAATGCATAAATTATCAACAATATTTCAATAATTATAAATTATTATGTGACAACTCTGACCCCACTTGTAGGTTCTGAGCACAATGGAAAATTCTTGATGTGTGGTTTATAAATAATCATTATTCCATGATAAAAAATCATGCCAACATTTACACAATGATAAACGTCATGATATATGGAATTTAATGATATAATATAGACAAGGGATATAATTCTAGATCCATGATTGTGGGTTATCAAATATAATTTATAATTAATTTTATTAAATAAAAAATTAACCTGATGTGATTCATTCTTCGTTGATGGATTTGATAACATATTTGTGTTGTTCTATCATTGCATTGTAAAAATCAATGTACATTCCCTCTAATGGTGATCCAAAAGTGTTCCAAAAATCTCTAAACGTCGCCATAGAAATCCTTACGTTCTAGCATGATAGATCCTAGTGCTTGTGTGGTCTGCATTTGATCGCCTTGACTACCTCTTCCAAAGTGTTGTCCTGGATCTCTATTGATAAGAGAGTGGGTCATAGAGAAAGACCTCTATCTATTCATATGAGGGTTCTTAGATAAGGGATGTCTCTAGTTCTAGAAATGACTCACCAAATCCATTGTGAACAATAAATAACTTAATTGTATATTTGATAAAATAATAAAAATGGGTTGATATATTTATAGGGATAAAATAAAATATTTTCATAAGTGTCATTTATTATTTATATAAACTCTATAGATCCCCATATAAAATATAATTATTATTATTATTTCTCAACACGTGAATAACATGAGAATTAAATTAAATATTATTTCACTAATAAATATTTAATTTTTATTATTTCTCATTATACCATTAAACATGGTCCGTTATTCCACCATAATATTTATCAAGCCTTAAATAATGACTATTTATTTATTAAATAAATATTAGTTAATTATTCTCTAAGAAATTCGTAAATATTATATTTAATAAACTAAAAATAAATATTTTTATGTGATAAATCATACATGAATCATTATTAAAATCATATGGAAATAGTATTTTTCAAACTTGTACAATAATAAAGAAAAATATATTAATTAAATGAGATTCATGATACACATAGTGTGTGACACTTTAGGCTACTTTATGAGTGGTATTTTAAAATAGAAACCTAGAGTCCAAGGTTATCATCTAGTTACATTCCAACGGGCCCATAAAGAATGATGTTAATGTCACAATGAATTGATACCTCATACGAACCCTTGCTCTATAAAATAATCCCTTTATCGTGATATCTCAAATCAAGAAGGTTCCATGATGGTGCCATCAACCTATGTACTTATTATCTGTTTCGTTTATTTCCAAAAAATCAACATTACTATTATACACCGTGGTTAGTGATTTATTTAGACCATCTCATTTCCATCAAAGGGCCTGAGATATAATCTTATGATAATAATAGAATGGAAAAAGAATTTCATTCCTTATTCAATAATTCAATATTACTCTTGATGCACCCAATGTATCCTACCTCACTATGAACATATGTCATCATGGTTTTCATCAATACATCAAATTGTGAGACTCATAATACTTATTATTAATAATATTATTGTCTAAGGACCAACACAAAAATTCTCATATAGTAACATTCGATGTTAATTATAAATGTGAATTTCTTACTAGAAGGTCTCATTCTCATAATATCCTATTAGATATTACCAACTCTATACAAAATTTTAAGGTTCATCAAAGTCCTGTGAGTCTCCACCACTGATATCTAGTAATATTTTTGTTCATCAAATGTTATCATCTGGATATAGAACATATATTTATGAAAAGTATTTTATTTTTTCTAGGTTATCCTCATAACAGGGAACTACTATGACCTTTTTGTGCGACAAAAACTATTATTATATTTTCACATAATATGTTACTCTATGAAATAATCATGACGTTACTATAATTTTGTTAATATTCAATGTAATGAATACATTTTATCATAAATTACATATAATTTGGTTCTAGGGAACCAACTCCCAATGACATTGCTAAGAACTCATAGTGTATATGATCTGGTTAATCACATTCTTTATACAATAAAATAAAAATAAAATATTTCCTAATTACATGATTGTAATATGATACAAAAAGTGATAAAACACAACATAAAGTATCATGGGTTGAACTAAGAGAGTTATATGATCAACTGAGAGTGACATATATCAAAGGAAAGTATCATAGTTTGAAAGGAATGATTCATTAAATAAGAAATTTTATTATTAATATTTTATATTCATGTGATCATTTACTGTAGTTCAATTGGATATTATCATAATCATTTTTGTATTAATATTTCATTAGAAATGAGATCTTGGATATGATTTTTTGGGTTGTGTGTTTCAAGAATCACTGAACACTTGGTTATAGAGGCTTATTTTTTATAAGAAATTATTAAATTAAAGTATTTCATTTTTTCAATGATTCGATATGTGTTGAGTTAGTGAACACTGGTAAAAGATATGACTAAATATGATGATTTGATAATCCCATGAATTTTTTTTTCATGAATACGATTTAAAGAAAAAGGCTATGAAATATTATTTTATTTTATGAGGATTTTATTGGCGATATTTATTTAGAAGGCCATTAAAAGATATTTTATTTTATCATGATGATAATTGAGGAATATAATTTTATATTTATAATTTTGATAACACTTTTTTATGTGTTTAGAAAAAATTTATCTACCTCCTATAAAGGTATGGGGCTAGATCAACTACATGTGTTAGAGAAGATCTCACCATATAGGAGCCGGCTCACATGGATAGCCCCAGGAAAAAATGTGGTCCATTGAAGAGGCTGATCACCTATGAATGATTTCATAGAATTATCACAGGGAATAAAAAATATTAATGGATATCCTTCATATATGTTGGCATGATGATATACGATTGGGTTCTTGATGTGGACCCAAATAATAAAAACAAAATTATCAAGGAGCCATAAATTTATAAAAAGTTACATGTTATTGAAATAAAGCTCAATTAGGGAAAAATATTACCTCAATTATTGTTCCTATAAATTAATATTTTATATAATTTAAAATTCTTTACATGATACTCCTTAACATTTTCATCTTCAAGGTATCACATGTGAGAGGTTTTTTCCCATAAATAGTTGATCAATAATAAATTTGAGAGTATTATTACATGAGGCTTCTTTATAAATATTCTATGAGGTTAAGAAAATAGTTAAATTAGTATGACAAGATTCTATGAGGTTATTACTTGATGTTTAATTCTTATTCATTGAGATTAAACAAATTTCAATAATTAACATTAATTTGTTTCAAAAATATTTTCCACTAATAGAGGATCCTTGAATTGAAATGGATCGTCCATTCATAGTTAGGATATAACACAAATATTCTACTAACCAATAATATCCTTGAGGGATTATATTCCAAGATGATGGATGTGATTTTATGAGTGATTTGCTAACTAATGAGTATCCAGATGTGGTTTTTGTACAACATAGTGAAACTCATGAAAAACAATGGAGTAGATAGTAGCACTAAGATTTTAAAACACATGGTATATCCTTGTGAATGTATTTAATGAATTCAATAGTTTTATACATATATTTGAATGACAATTTTGTGACTTCAAAAAATCTTGGAGAGAGTACATTGTTGTGTGACCTAACTGAAGTATTACATATAGTATTGGTTTTGATATTAGTGGAAGAAATACAACATGTTTTTTATTTCTAGTTTTAACCAAATGAATTAGGGAAAATAAAGTTATTTTAGAGAGACTTTGAAATTATGCTACATATATTTATTTTCAATTTATTTCTCTTAATTTTATATCTAAGTATTTTCCAATTTTGAACTATTTAATATTTGGTTATAGAATATGAAATATTCATGCAATAATCTATTCATGATATGAAGATTCCCAAATAATGATGGAGAAACCTAAATCATTATGGAATGTAAACATGAGGGTTGCAAAATTCACATGTTTTCCTAATACTAAATACAATGCTAGTCTTTATATATGTGAGATTCATACCTAACACATCGATGCATGATTTATGAATAGAATTAATGTGATGATATATTACGAATTAATATCACAGTAAATTAATGAGGTAATATAAAAAGGCCATATGGGATTACACAATTATGAATGTATAAAATAATTTTTGAGAAAATGAAGGAGCTGTGATTTTCAAAGAAATTTTTTGAAGAAATTATAAAACAATGTACATTGTTGAGGTAAATGAGGATATAGTTATTAGAAACCATGTAATGAAAAAAAACGATGAGTAATATTGCCTTTTGGGTATTCAGGATGATATTAATAATAAGATATAATTTTTAATTAATTTTCTCAAATTAAAAGTGTAATAAATTATTTCATTTATATGATGTTATAAAAAATAAATTGTGGGAGCCCATAACCAAATACTCATAGATTTAAATTAAAATATTAATTTAATATTTTATTATAGTTTTTAATTATTTGAATAACTATATATATATTATAAGAATATATAGTTGCATGATATTAAAAAAACACCCATGTTCAGGATCGTAGGTGATTCTGAATATTCAAATAGTCCTTGAATTTTTATTATATATGATAGAGAATAGTCTGATTAAAAGATTTTTAAAAAATGGGACTATATTCACACAAGTATTTAAAGGATAAGAATATAAAACAAATCCCATATTATATATTATTAGTTTTAGGGCCACCAAATATTATTCAAGATATTTATGATCATAAATAAAATAACACAAGTGAAAGATATATAATTTACATTTTAAGGAAAAAATCTAAAGAAGGAAAAGAAAAATAAATCGTACAGCAAAATCGACTATGAAAAAGTATTTTGTGACTGGTGTTTATAACTAGTCATTAGAGTCTCATTATATGGGTGTCTAACCAATACTATCATTTAAATTAGTATGCATACCAAATTACTGAAGAACTATTACTTTAATGTCTAACCAGTTGTAACCACATATTTCAATAGTGAGGAATCCATGATGGTGTGTGTATCAAAATTTTTACGGAGTATTATTTTATAAAAAACCAGGTAAACATTGAGTTATACACTTTATTTTATTACTACTTCACATGAGGTGTGGATAAAAAACTACATTTTGGGTACTTGGATCTTTAACATGCTTAAGAGGTAGGGTTAAAAGGTACTTAATTATAAAAAAGAAATGGTGTCACTGAGTTACCCCTCCCATTATCAGGGATCCATTCGGATATTGAAATAACAATTGGTATTTAATAAAATTTTACAATAACCATTCAAGAATAATTCTTAGACGCGAAAAGTATTTATTCATTATATACCAATGGTGTTTCCACATTCAATGGAAATAATTTTCATTACCAAGGGAATATGATACTACTCTGTCACCTATCACTTTTATTTGAAGTGAGAGATGGCACATCATTTGGGTTTACTTCAATTTTAAGAAATATTTTAAGTACTCAATCTAATAATAGAAATGTGTATTTAGATAAAAATTCTCAACATTATACCTTAATGTATTTATCCAAAAAGGTAAATACTAAGCTCATGGTTCTTTAAACATCAAATAAAATCATGTTAAATTTAAAAATAGAAGTAAAAGTATTTTAAAAATTATTTAATCCATGATATAAATAGAGAGGATCCATTTTTAAGACATATAGATATCTAATGATGATACAATTGATGAATACTTTTAATTTGGTGTTTTGGTGAGAACCTATAAGATTATTTTTATATTAAAAAACTTGTTGAAGAATTTTCAATTTATACTTTATTCGAAATTATCATACAAGTATAATGGATTTTACTTGAAACTATATGAGTTAAAAAATATACTAGTATCATATTATATGATAAAAATCCATATTAATGAAAAATCAAATGGTTGAAATTTTATTTTGAAGAAATTAGAACATCAAAAAAATAATAAATAATTAGTTATTAAATAATGTGATTTAGAAGATGGGAAAAATGAAGATTACTTCAATAAAATTGTTTCTCCTATTTAGAAAGGGTCGTGAAAAAGGATAATGGAAGGTAAAATGAAAAACAAATATTCCCAATGATGCAATTTTGATAGTCGTTGAAATTTACCTCTTATTTTCCAAATTTGAATGATTTGGAATGATAATATGATGAGGATGATAATAATTATTGAAAACAAAAAAGTTATAAGAAGAATAATATATATGCCAATAGTAAGAAAATGAGTTTGATGATTATGCATGTGAATTATAAATTAAAATCATGTGGTTCATTAACCTATGAGGTTAATTTATTTTATTTGGTTGAAAAGTGTTTTGGTTCATTCCTTAGTGATGGTGATGGGGATAGAATCACTTAAAAGGAAATGAAAATGAACCATATGATATAATTAATTATTTATTAATTAAAAATTTCATGAAATGAAAGATTATTAAAGTCTATAAATAAAGATTTTTTAGAAAAGGAAGATAAAATCAATAAGTGGTGAGATTTTATTGATGATATCAAGAAATGTAAACTAAGGTCTAATAAGATTTAAAAGATTGACAGTGATCATGAAAAAATTTATGGATAAAAAGGGTGACTTATTGGAAACAGAAGACATATGTGTCATAGTAAAATATGATTTGAACATGGATAGAGAATAATTAATTTAATTAGTATAAGTTAATAGATAATTATCTTATGATATATATATTAAGGGTTCTAATTATCATGAAATATATGGTAATTTTAATTATAAATATAGATAGATTATAATAGAATGTAAATATGTAAACAAGGTTTACAATGTTGTGAAATAAAATATATTAAGAGGTACTCTTCCCCTGTCAAATGAAGAGTTGAAACCAATAAAAATATTTCCCATTCTCTAAGATATGTTAAATATTTCAGCACAATAATTTCAATATAAATTAATATTGGATTATAATCAACCTAAAAAATATCAGTCCTATAATTTTGAGTGTATTTCGAATGTACAGTTATAACTAAACCATATGTTATCTTAAGTATTATTTTTGGAAAAAAAATGAGGGAAATGGGGATATTTTGTAGGAAAATAATGACTAGAACTCAATAAAGGAAGGTTGTGACTAGTTCCACATCAAATATTCCCACCCAAAATAGATTTAAATGTCTCAACTAAGTAGTTGGATGATATGGACAGGATGGTGACCGTGCTAAGGTATTAATGAATAAACATCAAAGAGATATTTTCTATAATTTAAGAGGGATTGTTTTCTATAATATTGATGTCAAATAAATGTATTATAATATCTACGTTGTAAATAAAAAAATTATAATCATAAGAAAAATATTAATGAATATTTTTGGATAATACGGGAAGATTAATTTCATATTAAGATATAAATTAATATTGTGGATGCTAAAATAAATAATGTGGATTCATAAAAGTTTCTTAATCACATGAGGATTCATCCAGATGATGTGACTTAAATCTCTATAATTATTGCCATTTATTTTTGGTAATTTGGGAATAGATTAATATTTTATATGATTTTCTTACCAACATAATAAAAGTTTATAAGGAAGAAAATTCATGAATAAGAAAAAGTGGTTTCTTTAACATTTATTTTGAATGATACAAATTGACATCATGAATAATTTCACAAATGAATAATGAAATTTTAAGCGAATAGATGCAAAATGAAAGCAAGGATGAGAAGAAATTCTCAACTGGAGTGATACATATAAAAGGTCAAAGGCATCTCATAATTCCCTAAAATGTTGTGTTCTTTAGAAATAATATGATTTTAATTAAATGAGATTAGTAATGGTTTCACTATTTTATAATATGAATATATTTTACTTCATAAAGTCTACTCATTACCAAGAAATCGAAGATTATGAGTGCATCCCTTGATAGGAAGGAACAATTAAAAGAATATGTCACTATATTTAATTCAATATAATCATGAAAATATTGAATGTTTTAAAAACTATAGGATAAAGGTATGTGAATGAAACTCCCAATCCATATTTTTTTTATTTTTTTTATTTTATTAAATGGAGTGATGATTGTTATAAAATATGAGAAAAGTGGTAATATATCATTAAATTCAAAATTGTGAGTGTGTTTGTTGAATTTTACAATAATACATGTTTCTTGATAAATCTATATAGACCCTTCTTGTGAAATATGAAAATTTGAGCTTGATAACATCTCTATGTTAGTTTATAGACAGTGCATAAAACCTTTATTATTTCTACCTTATTTTCATCACCTAGTTTCCCATATACACATAGATAAAAGTAATTAAAGGTTTATTTTTAAGAAAACTTGTGATATCATCAATATCTTAATTTTTTTAATCAAAGACAGTAAAATGGAGAATATAGTTTTTATTAGAAATGTATGAGTATTTCTAATGTGAATACCCTTTCCAAGTTCCTTCTTATTTGATTATTAATATAGGGGAGATAGGAATGATAACATATATTGACATTAATATGTGTTTTGTTATTAATATAAATAAAAAAAGATGATTTTTGAGCCAAAGTATTAATTTTTTTTCAATGATTCAATATATGATTAATTTATTAGAACCAATTTGGAGATGATTGAAGAAGATCATTTACTAAGATCATTTAATTTTAGTATGAATAATATTTAAATAATAAGTCCATCTGATATTCTATTATTGCGTGAAGAGGTTGCTGGTAAGAATTATTGAGAAGTCCATGATATTTTTAATTTTTTCATAATGATAATAGAGGTGTTGGATTTGATATTTAATACTTTTATTTTTATTTTTATAAGTGTTTAGTGAATGAATAAGGTGAACCTCTAGAAATTATAGAGGCTAGATTAACTGAAGATGTGGAAGAGGATATCACCATATATAATCCAACCAAAATGGCCAACCATAGGTAGAATAGATGTATATTGATGAATATTAGAACATATACAAGCACAAATAGATTTTATATGGGGTTCACAGAAGATTGGATGAGTGCCTCCATGTGGGGTTTCATGGTGACATAGGTTAGTGTTCTCTAATTGGATCTAGATACACACAATTGTAACGATTTGGATCTTTAGAGTATTATTTAGTTTCTTGATATCAAATCTATTTTCTATATAAGACACATATTATACAATATACTTTTCCTGCACCTTAAAAAGTTACGTATTTAATGTTTCTCCAAAGGATATGATGCTCTGTTTTCCTCCTCAATTTTCATGTGTTATATGTTTAGTGAGCACGAATATCATATCTACCATTAAAATATGTTTCTATTTTGATGATGTTTTTTCATGGATATTTGATGAAGTTGAGATCATACTTAAATGAGAATAAGATTATTATATGAGTTCTATCAATACATATTTTAAATTATTAAATGAGATGAACACTACTTCTATAAGTGGAAAAAATTTATTTTATTCTTATATTCAGTGAATAGAACATCGTCCGTATGATATGGATCAACCATGTAGGATGAGGATAAAATAGAGGTCATCCATGAATAGATAATATTCTATGGGGTAAATCATTCATGATTATGGATATGATTCTATGAGTTGCATCATTTTTTATGATCAAACTCATTTGTTTCCTATCAAGCATAACAAAACGCGTGAACTACAGATTACCCAAGGGTGGAGTTGAGATCATAATAGTCATGGTATATTCATTCCACTCACATTAATGTATATATTGGATTGATTTTTTTCTTCAAATAATGTATTTGTGCCTTCATAATATCATCATAGAGTTATAAATGATGGAAAAGAATATCATTTTTCTTATATTCCTGTATGTCCATATTCATGTATGTGATATATTCGAACTAGTAGAGATCGACTCATGGAATGAGAGATATTATCAAAAAATAAATGCATTATATGATGACTTCACATTAGTATTGGATTAATCCTAACCATTCAGAAACTTCAACATGGGGCACAGATCATTCATAGCTTAGCCTAATAATAAACACTATATAAGGTATTCATGTATTCAATAATCATGAAAAAAAATTCCATGCATGACACATTAAATAAATTAATGAGATTCATCACGAGGAATGAATTTTACATGCCATTTGTGTGACAAAATACCATTTCATCATGATATTACATCATAATTAATGTATACTTATAGATTTTAGAAGACAGAGGTGTAATATTTTACAAAAAAACATATAAATAAATTAGAAACCTGAGTGCTCGAAAAAGTTAAATGAAAATTAATTTATTGCAATACATGTGAAGAAACTGATGGATTAATATATGAGACCTTCAAAAATTTAAAATAGAATTAAATTAAGTGATATTTTATTCATCATTTAATTGAATTAAAATAGAAATAATTTTTTTTATTTATTTATAGTTACGATAATTAAATTATGGGATTAAAGAAATTAATCATCAATGATTTAAGTAAAATATTTTAAACTATTTTATTAAAGTTTTAAATGTTTGAATAACATCATATAATGAACATAGCTAAATTCCTACAAAAAAAATGAAGAAGAAGTGTGTTCCGGATTTGAGTTGATTATGAGATTTCATATAGTCTGACAATTTCCATTCTCAAATAGATAGAGAATCATGAGCTAAGATGTTTT
Source organism: Viscum album (assembly GCA_963277665.1). Lineage (NCBI taxonomy): Eukaryota > Viridiplantae > Streptophyta > Magnoliopsida > Santalales > Viscaceae > Viscum > Viscum album. The sequence goes on along the minus strand of OY728153.1, from coordinate 1,436,794,039 downwards.
CAAATAAATAGATTTTTTGTACTATCTTATTGAAAGATTAAAAATATATCAAAAAATCATTTTATATTCTGAGATTTTTAATACCAGTAGAAATGTTCTTGTTAATGAGATCATGAAAAAAGTACGCATGTGCAGGTGATCCCATATTGTTATGGAAAAAAATATTATAAGATGAATATAATTATATATATGGATCAACTCTAAAGAATAATGATGTCAGTGAGGTTTCTAAAAATTTACATATGTCTTATGATTGTGGTTTTAATCCAATCAAAAATGGATTGTAATTGGGGTGTCTAAGAGATTATTCAATAACTATAATTATATTTTCATACATGAGGGAAAAAACTAGTGACAATAGTATAGAATCATTATTTTGTTCTATAAACAACATACAAAGAAGTATTATTTTATGTCAATTCATGTAAACACTATGTGTGACTCTATATTTTATTCTTACATTACACGAGGGAAATATGTGAAATAGTAGGTAGTGGATCAAAAATATTAACATGTTCAAGAAGAAAGGTTAAAAGTGAATTTATCATAAAAAGAAAAGGATTTCATTGAATCATACCTTACCCCTCTTAGTGATGCATCCATATTTGGGAACTAAAATATTTAGAATCATAATTTAATACAATTATGACGAACATGTTTTTATCCAATTTCTTTCTATGACATAGAGTTTAATATCTCTATGGAGAGTATATCTGAAGACATGTATTATTTTAGTTACTCTATGTTATTACTGTTATTAGAGAAATTCTGAGATAAATAGTCAAGACAAATATGTTGAAGATTAAACCTCATTATAAATTAATTTATAGGTCATGGTCACCCTTGAATGTTAATGTGGGTAATAATTAAAATTCTGAGGTTGAAAATTTTTATCCAAGGAGATTGGAACCCCTTAGGCTTTTAAATTATATATTTTCCATTAAAACCTAATTACATTTATATCATTATTCACATGATAATATGAAAAAAAACTGAATAATATTATAAAATTGTTAAAATGTAGTCATATAATTGTAGGGTAAACATAGAAGCAACCAAATTATGAAATATATAGAACTAAATAAATAATTATTAATACTATGATAATGATGAAAATTTAATCAGAATCTCTGAAAAAATAAAAAAGGTGGGTTATTATTTGAAATTCATAAGATATAAAAAATACATTTTTATGTGTTTTATATATTATAAATAAAATATATTTTTGATATGAAAAAAAATATTAAAACCAAATTTAATAGAAATTGATATGAAATAATATTTAGAATTGTTAATATTTTGATATAAAATTATTTTCCTATAAAAATATTGAATATATTTTTATGTCTTTATATAAACTATTTTACCTCTTTTAAAAATTTAATTAGACAATATTGTCTGAAATTACTAATTAATATGATAAAACTATTATTGGTGTTAATTTTATTCATAATAACAAAAACAACTTACTGGTGAAATATAGATACTAGGGTAAAATATTTATTTTAAAAGGACATAAAATTGTATAAATATTGTTGATTTAAAATAAATTTGATATATTTTAAAATAAGAACGAAAATATAATTCCTGAAGATATATTCATATAAATTAAAACTCTTCTAATCATAAAATAATGTTAAATAATATTAAGAACATAAAAGTTTAAAAATATTATTTTAGTAAAAATATGGTTTTCAACACATTATATGATTTAATTTAAATGTTATTTATAAAATATTTATAAATATATCAATATAAATTGTATTCCAAATTCTGATTTTCCATTTCTAAATTTGGAAAGAAGTTCCATCTTATACTTTTTCTAATAAATTAATTTTCATGGTTATATTTCTTTCATGATTAATATGTGTTAAAATATGTAATCTAATGTGGCCTGATTTTAACATCATAAATTTTAAATTGAGAAACTATTGAATAAATTTATTAGGATTTAAATTCTAACATACATGTCTCACCATTATTTCTCTATCATACTCAGCTAACTATTATGTAATTATATTATTAATCCCTATATGAAATTAATTTCTAATGATTTTCCCCTTCATTTCAAATTTAGAATAAACTCAATTCAACTCTATTCAAGCCACCAATATAGTATAAAATTATAAAGAAAATTTAACCAATTTTGTTCTTTAATCTCTTATATACACATTTTTTCACCACTTTAATCAGAAAATAACCTCATCTCCTTAATTTTAGAATGTTACTTCAATAGAAGATCTAGTTTCTCAATGTAATTATTATATTCGTTTTAACTTATTTTCCATATCTTCCTCATCCACCATCATCCCTTCCCATTATAAACATATATATATAATGAGATCAATAAAAATAATATAATTAAATGTTATTATATTTATGGTATAATTATTATCTATTCCTCTCCTCTTAAACCAAAAAAGGACATCATTACTCATATATGTGTTCGGACTACTATCTCCAGGTTCGACTTGTTTCCTTTTTCAACACTAAAATTTAATGATGTTTCTAGAATTTTTTGATGAATGTGATTGTTATTTATTTAATTATTTATATTTGTCATATATATATATATAATTCAATATTAAGTAATGGTAATAATTGATAATTATAAAACTATCTATTTAAAAAAACATACTAAGAGGAAAATATATTTATTTATAAGTTACAAATTGTTTTTATTTATCTTCTTATAAAATGTACTAATCCTGATTCATAACATTTATAATATATAAATAATTTCATTACAAATTTATTATAATGATATTTTAAAAAAGGATATATATCATAGCCAAACTCACAAATTAATTATGGCATGTTCTTATTGGGTCGACATAGAAACATACATGGATGGTGATATAAAATTATATGAAGGATGATTTTAAAAACATACTATTGGATACTAATAAGGAAATACTGATTTTTTTAGTTTTATAATTTTAATAAACTTATTTCACTCATTAATTAAGACATCCACATTCGTTCATTAAAGATTTCCAAAACAAACAAGTCAACGACTTCATCCTCACAAATATAACTATAATATTTACGAAATGAACTTATAACATTATAACTAATTATAAAACATTAATCATAACGATTTTTAGGATCTTTGAATGATTTAAGTTTCTATAATAATGAGTAAAAACACATATTTTATGATACTAGTTTAAAATAGTCACGAATACCCACACCCGATATTGAAAATGTATAACATCTAAATAATATACATTTAGAGAATTCCATTAAATAAATTTTATAAAATTTTATATAAATTAATCATTTCTGGTTAGGAAAAAATACCTCAATGTATTATAGTAGATTTTTGGGGTGATTTTATTTGTAAAAAATGCAAGTGAACATTGAAAGTTGTGGAATTATAGCTTGGTTTTTGAATTGTACATTTGAAAAATCTCCAAGATAGAGGAATAGATGAAATAGAGGTGGTATATAAAATCACATATAAAATGTGGTTTTGTGTCGAATGTTTTTTAAAAATATTGGGGTCCAAAATTTTGATAATGGATCATTTGTCATAAATGTTGAATCCATGATAGCCTCATAAAAATATGGTAAATGAATGAGTTTCAAGAAGACTAGGTTTTAAGAAGGGAGTCCAATAGAGGTGTGTATCATTATGAACAACCATCACGATTTAATTAAGGGTTGATGGTAATCTTTAGGACTATGAAAAGATTATAATTGTTAATGCAAAAAGGGTTGACAATAATACCTAAGACTAAAAGATGCTTCATGAACATAAAATATCCCCAGTCCATCAAAAAAATTGGGAGCATGAAAAATGATATTGAAGGGCTACATGAAATGGTGATTTTGAGGATGAAATATTTTGGAATGGAAGGATATGCTAACAAATTGGCCTCTACCTCCATTATAAAATTAGAAAAAGTATTAACAAATATTCAAAGGAATTGTATTTGCTAAGGTTATTTACAAATTTTTTATTGACAAAATATTGATGAAGAATGGTTATTTTTGGAAGGCTAAAAAATGATTGAATTTTGGAATATTCATAAATGTATTGATGGTCGATAGGGCCATAAAATTTTGATAGATACTTTTAATCATCAGAAAGTGATATTGTGCTTCAGGATATAATATGAGATTTATAAAAGAAGTTTACTTCACAAACACTGGTTGATCTTTGTGAAATCATTGACCTCTTCATGAAACTTGTGGGGTACATAAAGGTAGTATATACTTATTATGAATTTATTTTTTTTTTGAATGTTGTGAGCTTCATGAAGGCATTGTAATTACCAAATTTTTTAATATAATTTCCTAGTAAAACTAGGGTAAATTGATATTCTTCAAGTGGATGAAAGTGGGTCTTCAATAGATTATCTACTTAGAACTGATGATGCATTTATTATTATTAATAAACAGACCTATATTTCCAAAAACATTGTATGAATTCATTCCACATATGTTAATAAAGGAATATGATGATGGCAATCCTTTCTACTACCATTAGTCTATAGAAGGAACATTGACGGAGTGACCCTTGGGAAGTTGTAATCTTTTGCTAAAAATTGAAATGTACTGTGAAAGGGAATTGATGTGATCTATCCCAGACCATGAATTGAAAGTCAGCCTTATTAATTTTTTTACATCAACACATTTCCATTGTATGATCTTTCAATAAATCTTAGTATGGGTGAACCAATTAAAATAATTATGTCTCTTATATGATTTCATTTTTGTCCATACATATATATGAATGAAAGAGATTATTTTTTTTATTGTGAATCATGATCTAAAATGGTACATCCTTTAAACTATCATACAGTGATTCCCCCCTAAAAAGGTTATTTTACCATTTTAAGATAACAATTAGTGTCATATGAATGGTAAATTTTACGATTTCTCTATATGGTTTTTCATTTTAGGTTTTCAATCATAATGGGATTTTGATCATTAATGGAATAAATTTTAATTCATGTATGATTTAGATACAACACATATTCAAATAATTTGAAATGGATGTCTTTATAGTAGTTATGCATGGTGTTTTAGCTAGTGTGGATAGTGGTTATTTATCAAAATATGACCAAAGGGAAGTGGATACTGATGCCAAAGGAATAAAATTAGATTGGTTGAGACTTATACAATTAAATATATAAATATTTGATGTTGTTTATTTCATCACATTCTATGTGGGAAATGTTGAAAAATATTTATGAGGGAGACTCTATAGTAAACGAACCAAATACACTGGTTACATAAAACAAGTATGAGAATCTTATAGTGCCCCTTAATGAGTATGTTGATTCATTATTTGACAGGATAAATGTTTTTCCGGAAGACATGTATGGTCCTTCATGATGTAATGATTGTTAAATGAATCTTGAGAATACATCCACAATGATTCAATATGATGTTTTTTGTATTATAAGATAATGATGAAAATGATATTTCATTAGATAGCTTGTACAATAATCTAGTTTCATGTGAGATGATAAATGATCATAATGAGTTTGTGGAGAAGTAGAAGCCTAAATATGTGGAATTCAAGGCCATGATGAAGATTACTATAGAAGATAAATTGGAAGAAGAAGAGATGGATAAGGTGATGACAACCCTTTCTGATAATCTTCAAAGAGGCAAAGGAATGTTCGAAGGGAAACTCTTAGTTGCATTCATTTTATGTGTTATCGTTTTCCATCAAGTAGTAAGGATCCTCAAAAAATTGAATTGATGATGAGGATGAAGTTGAAATTCCCATGAATAAGTCTTAAGCCAATGTGAACGGTAATAAAACATTCAAGATAATTGGTTTAAAAAATAAGAATATTCCTTCATAAGAAAATTATTGTTCAAAAGAATATGAGGTTTCAGAGATGGAGAATTAAATGATCAAGGATGAAATTCTGTGGTTGTAATTATAGGTAGCTCCTATTAAACTAAATAAATAGATAATGATGCATAATCATTTGATGGAAGAGTTCATATACATGTTTAATTAGAATCCTCCATTGAAGAGATAGATGTTTGGAGATACCAAAATAATAAAGAAAATAAAGTGGTTTTTGATTCCAATCATTATATGAAAAAGTAGGAATAATATATTTCTGAGAGAAATGATGAAATATAATGACATAAGTCTTCAATTCTAGATAAAAATAATAATATTAGTGACATTGTAAAAATATATTAATGGAAAAGACAAATATATAGTCTGACTACCACTATAAATGATCAAATCAAATCCATCAAAGAACTTAAAGAAGAAATTTTAATTCTAAAAGGGAACCTGGATGCTCTTAATAAACTCTTAAATCAGGGAAAGTAGTTTAAAAAGGTAGTAAAAATGATAAATTAGAGTTCAATGTTACAATGCAATTGAAAAATGAATATTAGGAGATGAAACAATATATCAAAATGATATATCTACAATGGGTATTGATAAAAAATAGAATATAGTAATGGTTATATTCTAACTATAAAAACATGATATGAGATTGAAGACTAATTTTGGTATGACTCAGAATCAGAATAATTAGAGAATCCAAGGGAAAACTATCATTGTAGTAGTGGCATATAGAAATAAAAACAATATTAGATGTTATTATTATAGAAATATTGGACACACACAAAATCTATGTACTTTATCAAAAAGGTACTGATGGTTACAAGACTAATAGAGACTGCCAAATAGAGATGAAAATTCAAGGACATCATTTTAGGGTCATAGTCTTAGGTGTATAGGATATGGAAATGGATTGATTCTCTCATAAATAATGCATACAAATGTTCAAAAGAGACTGAATATATTCATGATATGTAGTTCAATGTATCCTCAAATTAGATGAGAATTAAAAATCAATTGTCATCATTACAAGATAAAGTTGGTCCATCATGCTCTGAGGAAGATCAAGATTATAAATCCATATCGAGTCTGAAGATAATAACATGTATAAAAAAGAAAAGAGTTGAGCAGTCATTGGTTTTTGTGATTACCCTTAAATAATACTATCATTCTATTATACCTATCCTTGACAATAGATGAAAATAACACCTAAAAGGTAAAAAGGATCTTATTATTAGAAAAATATATGAAATAGAAGGTGTAGTAAAATTTGTAAATAATGAATACGTGATGATTTTAGGCTCAATAAAATCTAAATTTGGTGAAAAATAATGACAAATGATAATGGATTAGTTTTTGACGGTCTCAATAACAAAATTATTAGTTTCAATCAACTGTATGACTGAGGACATGCTATAAGATTTACTAATAAAATTTTTATTGTCAATGGAATAGATGGTGTATTTTTGATACAGAGAAATATAACATTATAGAATATCTACCTTGTAAGTGAAGAAGAAGATATGTTATTTTTATCACAATAAGAAGAAAATAGGTTGCAGAATAAATGACTTGGCCATCTATGAAAAATATCCTTAGAAGATCTTTTCAAATTTGATGAAAATTGAGATCTTCATAACATATTACGTGATTAAACTCATATATGCATTGCTTGTGAATAAGGGAAGATCCTCAGAAATGCATCCACAAAAAAATTAAACTAATGTTTTTTAATTGGTTCCTTTGGATTTATGTGGACCACTATTACATAGATCCATTGATGGTAAAAGGTATTACATTGTTTTCATTGATGATTTTAAGAGGATATAATGAATATTTTTCATTTTAAAAATGATTGACATGTTCATTTCCATAAAATATAATTCAATGTAGTTTTAATGGAAGATTGGACATATCATTTTGAATATTAATAATAACAATGGTTTGAAATTGTAATAACCCTATTCTTACTTTAAGATACTTTTTTTCTGTTTTCAGATACATTTGAGAAAACATGGGAAACTGGGATGTTCTGGAAATTTCTAGGTTATACACTATGTATACCATATTAAACATCATCTATATGTTCGGCATGCTCTGACCACCTGCTGACTAAGTACATTTCATTGGGAAACCATGTTAAATTAACTTACTACACAACTTGTATTTTTCTAGAACACACCATTTAATTAATATTCTATGTACTGACTGAATACTTGCTGTGTGATGACCTATGTGATGCGTCTAAGTTGGGTGTTGACCTGGAAACCCTTAAAATATGGATTATGGACATGTTACTACACAACATGTAGTCCATAGAACCCACCATGTACTTTTATTTTTTTATGTGGAGAGTGTCGCGTTTCATTTATAAAAACAATGACTTCATCCCCATTATTGGATTGTCATGCTCCGAGGGGCCAAGAATGTTTCTTCTCCTAGATTATTAATCAATGGTTCATTATTCAATCCATAGGTGGTAGTGGGATTGAATTTGGAAGTCTAAACTCGTGCACCCTATTTCAATGTTATTCTATTGTCTCACATTCCAATGTTTTAATCTGAGTAAAATTTTCAGGATTTGATGGAAATTTAGATCTATGTAGACCATTATTGAATTTTAGCCTGATATAATACATTCCTACTTCTAAGAGTATAAGTTAGGTGGTGCATAAAATGTCTTGTGTTTATGTAGTCATTTGGGGGTTTCGTCTTTTTAGTGCAATGCTTGGTATTGAGCGAGACTCATGTTTCTTTATATTGAATTTATTGTATTCCTTATGGGATGTTGTGGAGAATTTTTCTTACCATGTTATTATTGATCATAGTTAGGTTAGAGGTTGTTTCTCATTTGTGAAATTATGTTTGGGGTACCAAAATGGTTATAATTAATTTCTTTTGATTAAAATGATGAGTTTAAACTATTTAAGCATGATTATGTTGATAGAGGATTTCAAGACCTCACTTCTGGTATGGGACAACACATGTCTTGTGCAATTCAACTATTTAAATTCTATTAACTATATAAAGTGATTCATTTTGAAAATATATATATGTGATTTTTGATATTTTATATGATGGAACCATTGGGTTGTGTTGTGATTGGTCTGGATATTCTTGACTGATGTTTATCGTAGTAGTGGCTAGACCCATATTATTTGGGAGGTCTAACCATAGGAATAGGCTTCATGGATGTCCGATTTAGGATGTGTGACTATCTGGTTGTGCATAGCCCATGTTACATGGATGGAAAGGCCATCAAATTCTGAGTGATATGGTCACAGGGGCATGAGGTTCTAGAGAATATGTGGCTAGGGTTCTAAATTTTGTGATTTCTGCACACAATTCTTCAAAAACAGGCTTTATCAGCGCTAAAAATGTGCTATAATTCTCAGTGTTGATAAGGGGGGGGGGTCCCCTTTATCATCCCTCTTTTAGCGCTAATAAATGTAAATTTTATCAGTTCTTAGAGAGCATTGATAAAGGCTTCCTTTATCAGGTATCTATTAGCACTGATAAATGTTTATTTTATCAGTTCTTTTTTAGTGCTGATAAAGGTTTATTTTATCACCTCTAAAAAAGCACGGATAAAAGCCATGTCTTCTAAAAAAATTCTTCAGCAGCACACCTAAGCAGCACACCCAAACAGTACATGCAAATAACTCAGTATCTCAATAAGTAAACCCATACGAAATTAACACATAAATCATAAGATAATTACTCCATGTATACCCATACACAATTAACACATAATTCATAAGTTAATTAAATACATAAATAATTATATTCAGAATTCAAGGGGTTGGGGATGTTGTTCAGGGGTTTCAGGTGTCTGCCCAAGGGGGTAGGGAGTGTCTGGGGGGATGGGGGTGTCCAAGGGGGGTGGGGGAGGTCCAGGAGGTTGGAGGGCTGTCCAAGGAGGGTGGTGCTGTTTTGGAGGTGGGGTGTCTAGGTGGTGGGGTGGTATCTAGGAGGGGCGGTGTCCAAGGGGGCAGTTCAGGGGGTGGGCTGGTGTCCAAGGTGTCGGGGGGGGGGGGGGGGGGGGGGGGGTGGGGGGCTTTCCAGGAGGTGGGTGGGGTGTCTGGGGGGTGGGCATGGTCTGGGGGGTTAGTGGGGTTGTCCAAGGGGGGTGGGGTGGTGTCCAGGAGGGTGTGATGGGGGAGTCCAGGGGGATCAGCGTGTCCAGGGGTGGGGGTTTACAGTGGGGTGGGGTGGTCTAGGGTGTTGGTAGGGCTGTCCAAGGGGGGTGGGTGGTGTCCAAGTAGGGGGGTGTCCAGGTGGGGGGTTGTCTATGGGGTGTCCATGGGGGTGGGTTGGTGTCCAGGGTGTTAGGGGGCATTCTTGGGGGTGGGGGATGTCTGGGGGATCTAGGGGGTTGGTGGGGCTGTCCAAGGGGGGTGGAATGGTGTCTGGGAGGTTGGGGGATGTCGTCCATGGGTGGGGGTGTACAATGGGTTGGGGGTATACAGGTGGTAAGGTGGTGTTAAGGAGGGGTGGGGGTGTCGTCCAGGGGGGGTGGTGGTTTTCCAGGGGTGGGGGTGTCTAGGGGGGTTGGGGGGCTATCTGAGGTGGGGGGGCTGTCCATGGGCCTGTCCAGGGGGGGTGGGTGTGTCCAGGGGGTTGAGGGGGCTTTCTAGGGGGTGGGAGTGTCCAGAGGGGTTGGGGTGTCCAGGGGGTGGGTTGGTGTCAAGGGGGTGGGGGAGGACCATGGGGTTGTTGGGGTTGACTCTTACACGTCACAAAGGACCCATGGATCGTTCTCATAAAAGTTCAAGTCAATCCAAATGCATTTGGTCAAATTTCAATAGGTCAGTTGTTGTTTTCACTTAAAATTGTGTCCAATTAAAACAGAAGTGAGACCCTTTGAGTGGTACTGGCCACACTGTGCCTCTAATTAAGGCAGGGATGAATCGTTCATGTCACAAAGGACCCGTGGATCATTCTCCTAAAAGATGAAGATAATCTGAATGCGTTTGGTCGAATTTGTGTAGGTCAGTTGTTGTTCTCACTTAAAAGTTTTCCATTTTAAACAAAAGTGAGACCCTTTGAGTGGTACTAGCCACACCGTGCCTCATATTGAGTCGGAGATGACTCATGCATGTCACAAAGGACCTGTGGATTGTTCTCCTAAAGTATCAAGACAATACGAATGTGTTTGGTCGAATTTCCTTAGGTCAGTTGTTGTTTTCACTTAAAAATATATCGATTTTAAACAAAAGTGATACCCTGTGAGTGGTACCATCCACACCATGCCTCAGATTGGGTTGGGGATAACTCATGCATGTCCCCAAAGAACCCATGGATCTTTATATTAAAGTATCAACACAATCTAAATGTGTTTGGTCGGATTTCCATAGGTCAGTTGTTGTTTTCACTTAAAAATTTGTCCAATTTAAACAGAAGACAAACCCTTTGAGTGGTACCAGCCTCACCGTGCCTCAGATTGAAGAGGGGATATCTAGTACATGTCCCCAATGCACCTATGGATCGTTCTCTTAAAGGATAAAGACAATCTGAATGTGTTTGGTTAGATTTCTGTAGGTCAGTTGTTGTTTTCACTTAAAATTGTGTCCATTTTAATGAAAAGAGTGACCCTTTGAGTGGTACCGGCCACACCATTCCTCGGATTGAGGCAGGGATGAATCTTGCATGTCAAAAAGTACTTGTGGATCCTTCTCATAAAGGATCAAGACAATCTGAAGGCAGTTGGTCGGATTTTCGTAGGTCAGTTGTTGTTTTCACCTAAAAATCTGTCCATTTTAAACAAAAGAGAGACCCTTTGAGTGGTACCGGCCACACCGTGCCTCAGATTGAGGTTAGGTTGCCTCTTATACATCACAAAGGACCAATGGATCGTTCTAATAAATGATCAAGACAATCCAAATGAGTTTGGTCAGATTTTCATAGTTCAATTGTTGTTTTCACTTAAAATTGTGTCCAATTTAAATAGAAGAGAGACCATTTGAGTGGTTCCGGCCACACCGTGCCTCAGATTGAATTCAGGATGACTCGTACACATCACATTGGACCCATGGATCGTTTTCCAAAATTATTTAGACAATCTGAATGCGTTTGTTCAGATTTTTGTAGGTCAGTTGTTGTTTTCACTCAAAAATATCTCCATTTTAATCAAAAAAGAGACACTTTGAGTGGTACCGGCCACACCCTGCCTTTTGTTGAGGTGGGGATGACTCATGAACGTCCCCAATTCACCCGTTTATCATTCTCTTAAAGTATCAACACAATACGACTGCGTTTGGTCAGATTTCCGTACGTCAGTTGTTGTTTTCACTTAAAAATCTATCCAATTTAAACAGAAGAGAGACCCTTTGAGTGGTACTAGCCACACCGTGCCACGTATTGAGGCGGGGATTACTCATACACATCTCCAGTTCACTCATGGATTTTTATCTTAATGTATCTAGACAATTAGAATGCATTTGGTAGGATTTACGTTGGTCAATTGTTGTTTTCACTTAAAATTGTGTCCATTTTAAAGAAAAGAGAGTCCCTTTGAGTGGTACAGGACACACCATGCCTTGGATTGAGGTGGGGATGTATTTTTCACGTCACAAAGGACATGTGGATCTTTCTTATAAATAATCAAGACAATCCTAATTCGTTTGGTTGGATTTCTTTAGGTCAGTTGATGTTTTCACTTAAATTTTTTTCCATTTTAACCAAAAGAGTGGTACTGGACACACCGTGTCTTGGATTGAAGTGGATATGTCTCATGCACATCCCCAGTGCACTCTTGGATCGTTCAAATAATGTATCAACACAATCTGAATTTATCTGGCCGGATTTCCATTGTTCAGTTGTTGTTTTCACTTAAAATTGTGTTCATTTTAAACAGAAGAGAGGCCCTTTGAGTGGTACGGGACACACTGTGCCTCGGATTGAGGCGAGGATGACTTTTGCACATCACAATGGACCCGTTGATCATTTTACTAGAGGATTAGGACAAAAATAATTCATTTGTTTGATTCTACGTAGGTCAGTTGTTGTTTTCACTTAAAAATATATCCATTTTAAACAAAAAGCGAGACACTCTGAGTGGTACCGGCCACACCGTGCCTCAGATTGAGGTAGGGATGACTCATGCACGTCCCCAATGCACTCATGGGTCGTTCCATTAAAGGATAAACACAATCCTAATGTGTTTGGTCAGATTTCCATAGGTTAGTTGTTGTTTTCACTTAAAAATCAGTCCAATTTAAATAGAAGAGAGACCCTTTGAGTTGTACCGGCCACACCGTGGCTCAGATTGAGGCAGGTATTAATCATACACGTCCCCAATGAACCCTTGGACCATTCTCTTAAAGTATTATGACAATCCTAATGCGTTTGGTCAAATTTCCATAGGCCAGTTTATGTTTTCACATAAAAATATGTCCATTTTAAACAAAAGAGAGACCCTTTGAGTGGTACCAGCCACACAGTGCCTCAGATTGAGGTAGGGATGACTCGTGCAGGTACCTAACACACCCGTGGATCATTATCTTAATGTATCAACACAATCTGAATGTGTTTTGTCTGATTTCCGTAGGTCATTTGTTGTTTTCACATAAAAATCTGCCCAGTTTAAACAGAAGAGAGGCCCTTTGAGGGGTACCGGCCACATTGTGCCTCGTATTGAAATAGTAATTACTCGTATACGTCCCCAACACACCCGTGGACCATTCTCTTAAAGGATCAAGACAATCGTAATGTGTTTGGTCAGATTTCCGATGGTCAGTTGTTGTTTTAACTTAAAATTGTGTCCATTTTAAAGAAAAGAGAGACCCTTTAAGTGGTACCAGCCACACTGTGCCTCATATTTAGGCGGCGATGACTCATGCACATCAAAAAGGACGCGTTTATTATTCTCATAAAGGATCAAGACAATCTGAATGTGTTTGTTCATATTTCTGTAGGACTGTTTTTGTTTTCACTTAAAAATATGTCCATTTTAAACAAAAACGAGACCCTTTGAGTGGTACTGGCCACACCGTGCCTCGGATTGATGCGAGGTTGACTCGTGCATGTCTCCAGTGCACCCGTGGATCGTTCTCTTAATGTATTACCACAATCTGAATGCATTTGGTCAGATTTCCATAGGATAGTTGTTATTTTCACTTAAAATTGTGTCCATTTTAAACAGAAGAGAGACTCTTTGAGAGGTACTGGCCACCCCGTGCCTCAAATTGAGGCGAGGATTACTCAAACACGTCCCCAACACACCCATGGATCATTCTTATAATGTATCAAGACAATCCGATTGTGTTTGGTTGGATTTCTGTAGGATAGTCGTTGTTTTCACTTAAAAAGCAGTCCATTTTAAACAAAAGAAAGGCCCTTTGAGTGGTTCATCATTCTTTCATGTTGTTGGTGTATATCATCTATTAAAATGGGAAATTGGATATTTGGTGAAATGATGTTTTATTTAATAACAATTACAATATTCCAACGAACATTTACATACAACAATGTGTCATCTTTTGATCCCCTAAACCCCTCTCAAAAATGACTGCCAATTGTACACGTCCCCAAGTCAGATCTACGTGTTATTTGTGTACAATCTTTCATCAGGTATGCGGCCCACTCATTTATGAACATATATATATCGTCTTGTGAGTATGAGGGTTTTTGGAAGTCATAGTAGTACTGTAAAATATTAAAAAAAAGAATTAATAAATAAATTAAAAGAACTAGTAGTTGTTTTTTAAAATAATTTTTAGGGATGCTTGTTTCATGATGAAAAATGATCTCCTTCATAAATTTAAAAACATAATAACCTCAATCATTATCATTTGTTTGTTTTGGACACTGTAGAAAAATTGATCATTAATAGAAAAAGTTACTTGTGTTGAGATGTGTTTGGATAGTGAAATTTTATTATATATACCCTGATATTATTCCAGACGTAGTACTTGCTCGCCTCCTTATGCATAGCCCCTATCCTCATACCTTTTTTTAGATGATAATTATACATTGCCCTATCATAACATAATCCTCAGTAAAAGATAATATAAATTATATTAATTTATGTTTATACCTAAAAAGTAGGATATAGTATCTTACAGATTCAAAAACTCCATCATGTGTGGCCAGATTGATTGACATCATTGAATAGAATCCAGAAAATAAATCTTTGGAGTATCCAAGTTCATTGCAATTAGCATCCAATGTTTCCTAAAAACACAAAAAAGGTTAAGTAATAAAAGAATTCAAAATATAATTGATATTATTTAATCGTAGGGTTTTACACCTACATGGTAGGTATTAATAAGAGTCTGTCATCTGTTATCTTTCTTTCAAATGTTTTCAGCAAGGCGTTCACTATTTCATTCGTTTTTTATGGCTCTATTTTCATCAGATGTGATGATGTGGTATGAGGAATAATGAGTCCAAATCATGGCTCATGTGAAAATTCCTTCAATTTTTTTCATATATACGTCTGTCAACAATATAAAATGCATTTAGTCATAATTTTCCAATTATATCATCTTTTAGAAAATCAATTCATGGAAACGTAACTCATATATATATTTACAACATTGATGCCTAGCCAACCATTTTAAAGGATCTCATTTAAAGTTTCAGTAGCAATGAAATCATGACTTTCCACACCGTATATTTTCTCTTCGAAAACCAATATATGACTACTACAACCTCTTAGCTTTGTATCCACATGAGTCTTCAATGCTAGTAAATGTGGATAGAGAACAGGTGATGTTATTGTGCTTATAATAGCTCCTTGGGATCATTTGGTCGATCCTTTATATGGTTTTGAGCTGACCTTTGCCACCCCCTTCCCATTATCCATCTATAATAGCATTCATTGGTTCAGACCCTTGTTTCATTAATTGTTTAAGTTTTAGCTTAAAAGAAGGAAATAAATACCTCTTTGGCCGTATGTACTCATACAAGTTGTGACGGCCATGCAATAAATGTCCCAATAGCCTTTTCGACCTTATGAATATCATCGTCATCAAGAGGAATAGGTATCTCTGAATTTGGCTCATGAGCTAGAGTAATCGTCTCTTTCAGATGATCATTTAGAAGTGGTCTATTATGCAGCATGGCATATGGGATGTTAAACACTATATCCCTCGCTATAAGGTGATAGGTGGGTATTGACAGATATAAATTATAATCATTATCAGCCTATAGAAGATCAATACAAGAAAAAGTATTAGTGTTTGTCTAATTCACATTTCATGGGAACAATTATTACAATATTGATTACTACGGCTAAGATAGCTCTTTGAGGGGAATGGCATGCCTCAAAGCTGGTGGGGTGGGGCGGGATCTTCACATGCTGGTTGTTCCTGAGTTGTTTCTTCTCCTTACTTCCCATCCATAAAAGTTTCTATCAACTCTCCCTGCCATTACAACCATTCTTCAAGGGTTGCTAGTTTTTTTCTCATTTGTTCCAACGTTTCATCTCTATCATCTAGTTTTTTTGTTCTCAAAATATACTCAGGGTGTCACCCCAAACCATGCACCCCTAACACGACCATATTTTTTTGGTTGCTTCAAGGCGGTCGATAATAGGTCACCCTCCACTACCGAAGTAGCTTATTCCTGTGACCGTCAGATATAGGAAAATAACTAATTATTTTTATGTAATAGAAATTTAAAACAAATATTTTTATCATCGTGTCATACTTAAACTAATTTCCCACACTTTTTTGTGTTCTAATCTACTAGATTTCCTTCCTTATTCACACATGCCTCCTTCCAAAGCACATTATGTGCGATGGAAGTGTATTTGGGTTTAGACTCATCAATCTACATATAAACATAGAAATATAATTATGATGTTGTTTGTTGGCACCTAACAATATTACTATAAATTTAAAATACGTACGATTTTCTTTTCTAGTGAAATGTACCCCATCCTTGATTTACGATAGGGGTATGTTTGTTTGGATGCACGTTCCTTATTTTCTTTACAGAGTTGTTGTTTCTTAAATGAAATATTGACAACCAAATTGATGAGTACACATTTCCTCAAACAACGTATTATCACGCACAATGTACCTGAAACTTCCCATCCCCACGATAGCCAATAAATGCATACCATGCTTCTTGGGATATCAGGTGACCGTTAACAGTGGGTGGGTGTAGGATTATTTTACCTTCGGAATCTTTCAGGTGACATCTTGTTAAAATAGTGTGAAAACCTCGATGAATCCATCTTGAAATCTTTAGTACATACTCCTTGTGTGAATCGTCTACTATGAATGTATTCTACAATAGATTGAGAAGAGTAAGACATTGTTTCATTATTTTTATTTCAAGTAAATTAATGAAATAAATTCATAATGTTACTGTAATTTCTTCCCATATCACAACCTTCTTCCCAGACACAACATGGTGCCATGAATCTATGTCAATCGGCAGGCATTGCCGATTGAAAACACCAATGAAACTACTAAACATAGCCTTGTTGGGATTCACATGTTGGCCATGTGCATTCCATCCAACATCAAATTTGATGCCTTTTCTTTTTTCCTTAAGAACATTGTCTAACACTGTCAAACTATGACACAGCTATGTTTTCTAGGATGTCGATCAATCATTCTCGACCATTTCATTGATACCAACATCAACTATATGTTTACATGAAATGGTAGCAACAGCATGTGTTGATGGTTTTTGGACATCAACACTATGAGTAGAAGGATCCACAGCAGTAGGAGCAGCAGCAGGAGCAGCAGGAGCACCAGCAGCTGCAGCAGCAGCTTGAGAGACTTGTTCAGCCTCAAGGTTAGGAGCACCAGAATGTGCTGAAGTCATTATCTGCAAAAGTGGTTGAACATTTAGTTTAGATTATATAAATTCAGTAATGATAATATAATAACATGAGATAACAAGATCTATATTACAAACAAATTATAACTTATTTGTTTAACTCTCTTTTTTTCAAAGGCAGAAGGGATTTGACACCTCTATTGATTATCCAAATCCCCTGATTGTGTTCTCCTCTAACAGGGAAAACATCATCTACATTGGGACAGCTCCAAAATGATTGAGACGTACCACTGAAAGGATCGTCCTCATCTAAATTTTCATTGTAACCTTCAGTAGTTTTGGAAGCTAAGAGAACTATCGACCACTTTCGGTTTGGGGGATCTAGAACATAAAATACCTGTACCACTTGTGATTTCATTATAAAATGTTCGTCATTATACCCTTCATTCCTAAATCAACTTTCACAAATCCCCATTCATCTATTTTAACGCCTCTATTGTTATCAACCCATTTTCATTGAAAAATAGTCAAATGGAATGTCGTATAATCCAACTCCCATATTAGTTTGATAATGCCAAAGTATGACATATTTGCATAAATTGGATTTATATCCTTACTACCAGAAACATGCATCGCTTCAACCACTAGTGTAACTGCACTATTTTGTATGGTTCTATCTTCATTATGTTCATTTGTATAGAATGTATAGCCATTAATTACATAACCACTGTATGATAATACATAAACACTTGGTCCAGTGGCTAGCCAACAAATTCGTTCTGAAATTGAATTTGGATTTTCATCCAACTGTATAAAAATATGGTCTTGAAACCATCATATAAACTTGTGATTATGTGTATTTTATAACCATTTTTCAGCCCTTGACGGATTCAACTGCCTAAGAATTTCTTTGTGAGTTTCAATATATGGATCAACCTCCAAACTGTTATGAAAAACATAGAGGTGGGCCTTCTCCAGATCTGTAATGATGATTGTCCCAACATCTCTTTTATAAATTCACTCACCCTAAATGCGTCCATTGTGACAAGATTTCGGGACACCAATGCTTTACACATCAGATAGGTATTAGGTACAAAATTCAATGTCTTCCTCAATAATATATTGCTCCACTATACAACCCTCTGGCTGAATTCGATTTAAGACATACCCTTTCAAAATCTTCATATACTATTCAACATGATACATCCATCTATAGTGCACATGACCACAAAGTCGAATCTCTCTCACCATGTGAATCATCAAATGAACCATCATATCAAATAATATTGGCGGGAAGAACATTTTTAATTCACATAATATGATGAAAATTTCTTTTTCCTTAGCTGGAAATTTCGCCAGGTCTAAAACGTTGCAACATATAGCATTGAAAAAGAAACAAAGTTTTTTAACGTATAATGAAAATTCATGGGAAAAATGCAACATATAGCTATAGGAATTAGATCATGCATCAAATCGTGGAATTCATGTGATTTCAAACCTTTTAACTCCAAATCATTCATTAACACAATATTCTTGATATTTGATGAATAGCCTTCTAGAACCTTTACATCATTGAAGAAGTTGCAAAACTTGTATCTATCCTCCCTAGAAAGAGTATAAGTAGGTGGAGGAAGAATCATTCAATTTTTACCCTTCACAGGAGCCAACTCTTCTTGTATTCCCATGTCAGCAATGTCCAACCTTGCCTGAATTCTATCCTTTTTTTCAGGGGCATTTAGAAATGTTCTAATAACACCGTCACATAATTTTTTTTCCACGTGCATCACATCAAGAAAATGATTGACCTACAAACAATTCCGATATGGTAATTCAAAAAAGCTTATATCTTTTTCCATCCGATTTTCGTAAGGGTTTTCGAAAATGGTTTACCAAAATAAGTGTTCAAATCATTTACTTTATCAAACAGTTGATCACCTATTATTGGAGACGGTGTTGTGCGTTGTTTTGAACTTCCATTGAATGATGTCATCCAAGATCGGTACTTATGACAATGAGGTAGAAATCTACGATGTCCTATAAACACAAATTTCAATGAATGTTTCAACCTAATTGATTATGTATCTTCTTCGCACACAGGGCACCATTGAGTTCCAATAATGCTATAGCCTAAAACATTTCCCTAATCAGGGAAATAATTTATTGTACCATACAATATCTCTCTCAACGTGAAGTCTTCACTTTTATAAGCATCATTCAACATGACACCTGAATCACACAATAACATCAAATCCTCGATCAAAGTACCCAAATAAACATAAATATCATTACCTAGTTGTTTTGGTCTTGATATAAGCATAGATAACATGATTTATTTTCTCTTCATTCATAACCAGGGTACCAAGTTTTAATTTACCAACATAACATGATATGTACTATGAGTGCTATTTTGAAAACCAAAAGGATTTACTCCATCTGTAGATAACACAAGACAATGTTTTCTT
The DNA here is from genome assembly GCA_963277665.1 of Viscum album. Taxonomy (NCBI): domain Eukaryota; kingdom Viridiplantae; phylum Streptophyta; class Magnoliopsida; order Santalales; family Viscaceae; genus Viscum; species Viscum album. Next base: position 1,436,774,005 of record OY728153.1, on the reverse strand, counting down.
GGCTCTTTTACAAATTCAGGATACTCATGATCAATTTTCTTTCATTGAGGAGAGTCGGTCAGATGATGTAATTTTCCATATTTATTTATTTTATCTTCATGCCATGACAATTTTCTTGTAGTTTCTTCACTTTAAAATAGACTCCTAAACCTTGGAATGATTGGAAAGTCCCATACAACTTTTGTAGGATTGGATTAATCATTCTTGTATCGAGAAGCATCACACTTTGGGCATTCTGTAAGTGATTGGTTCTCCTTTCTAAAAATATTCAGCCTTTCAGGAAGGCATGTATACTTTCAGAAATCATACCCTTCAAGTATAGCATTCGTTTAGCTTCATATATCCGGCTTGGGAGCTCATTATATTTAGGGAGCATGTCATTCAATAGAGCAAGTAGTTCAATAAAACTGAAATCTCTCTATCCATTTCCTGCTTTCAATTTATACAACTTCAGTACAGCTGACAATGTTGTATACATGGTTCAACCATTATAAAATGGCATCTTCGCACAACTCTTTATCTTCTCAAACAATTTTGGGAATTCATGGAGTTCATATTAAATTTTCTAGGTCATTTACTCAATACAATATTCATCATCATTGACATATCTAATCACATCCTCCATATGTCTTCTTCATTATCCAAATTTGTATTCATATCTGATGATCCATAAAATGCAGTTTTATCCCAGCCAGTAGTTATATTCACTTTTTCTCCGTGTTTATTCCAACATTTATAACTCTGATCTATTCCATGACATATCAATGTTCATCCAACTCCTCTGGAGTATGTATTCTAGAATAAGAACAACATAAACATGGAAAAGGATTTTAGAAGGATCCTTTGCTTGATCCTTTACAAATTTGATGAACTCTTTCACTTCGTTCTCGTACTCTATTGTCAAACCATTAGCATCCATCAAATCTTTATTCATCTTCATTCTATTTGAATCTCAAATATTAGTATTTATGGTTCAAGTACACAAAACAGGGCATCCAAATATAGTATAAGAGAACCACTTCCTTATAAACCAGAGATTAATAGAGCGTAACCTTTAGTATTTATTCATCTTCATTAAATATAATTACTTTAGATTCATTATAGTTTCCTCAATTCACCCCAGACCAAACACAAGAATAATCAAGAATTATACATCTAACACTCCTAGGTCTCTGTCCTATATTCAATATCATCATGCCTCAATACCCATATATCCACACATACACATGTCACAAACACAGAAAAACAATATCCACATCAGAACCAAAGTACCAATAGGGATTTCAATCAGGTTACTATACTCAAGTGGTGGTGTGTATGAAATAATAAGAAAATATAATAAGTATATAGTCACACAGAAATCTCAAACTGGTATTAATAATCCAATAAACTCAAGGTATCATTCCATCTATCATATTACTCTGATGGAGCCCATATGAAACAGTAGTCCGAGGTGGTGAAGGTTCCTGAGGACGAAGGGGAGAACACGCACCTATCTCGGTTTGAGGTCAGGTCACTGAGGTTGAAGGAGGTCCGATACTCCAACAAGGGTCCATTCCATATTTCACAAACCATGTCCTGGTACCCTTGGATGTTAACCCACTACTAGTGGAAGTGAAACTATTCTTGATGATCATGACAAGAATAAATGGAAACCAAGAGGGGGGAGTGGTTCAAAATACCTCAAGAAAGATAAAAAACGTGGTATTTGAGAATAGGTTAGTGGATTTCATGTTGGCTAGACACCTATCCAATAGACTCCACAAGCATTGATGGACCCTGCAGTTGTTGCACCAGGTGAAACTGTCACCAGAGAAGCTGAGATCAATGAGGCCCTTCCCAGCCATGAACTGAACAAACTCCATGATGGCCTTTTTCTAGATTGGGATTCTACCTTTCCTTTTCTTTTGGGTTGGAAATTACATTACTGTCACCCCCAAAAAACAATGGATGGTGGATGGGACCAAAGGTATTTTTTCACTCCATAGATATTCCCTTTGAAGAGAGTCATAGATTCCAAAAAAGTCATTAGGAAGGAGGTGTAATCGTTTAACACCTTGGTACTGATGAATTGATTGCAATCTCGAACAGTCTCAACAACATATTTATTGTTCCAAAATACCCATTTGTGTCTGTTGGAGGGGTCATAGTGTAGAAATACATGTAATTTAATCTTCTATGAGAATTCTATTATTATTATTATAGGGTTTTTTGTGTTATTTTACAACAACCACAATGACATTATGATTTTTGACTTCTATGGTGAGGAAGTCTGATTTAACATGGGCATTAAGACCATGAGAATTAAATATGGAGATAATAATGATGGGTAGGATAGGGATCTGTAATTGCATCTAGAGATAGTAGCCTTATTAAAGTGGGAGGATGATCTCTCATTGAGGTCCCTTGATCTTGATCATGTTCATAATCCCTTCCGGTTGGTAAGCTTTATATGAGTGGGATATGAGGATACAAATGGGCAGGGGAAGGATGGGTAATGAAACTAGGGGCTCGTGAGGGATTTATCTCTGGATCAATAAGTATTTGGAGCTGGATGACAGGCTCAGAGCCAAGGGAGACAGAACAAACACTGCTAGGAAGGGGCCAGGCCACTACAGAGAAGCAGTCAGTAACCTCCGTGAGGGAGAAGGACATTGATGGAGGTAGGGGTGGCAAGGCTAGAAAGCTTGGTGGTCTGGGCATCATGCCATACAAGTGCACTTCCAAGCAAATTCACTTTGATAGCATGAAGGAAAGAAGGGGTAACCCCTCAAAGAAAATAGGGTTCAAGCATTGGATGACCTAGAAATGCATCAGAACCGGGTGGTGTTGTCCTTAAAGAAAACTTTTATCCTTAGTTCATTAATTTACGGTGACATAGTGTTGGATATAATGGAATTGATGTTACCTAGGTGGAATCTAGTGAAACCGGAATCCATGTGGGAAGGACCTTAAATTTTTCATAAACCTTACTCTGATAGTGTAAACTCATTGATTTCCATTGATGTTGAGCATATCAATATTTACACGAATACTAAGTTTCTCAAGAGATATTTTACATGAATAAACCATCCCTTTTAAATAAAATCTTCCCATGTCAAACATTCCACAATGATTCCACATTTTTATTTATAGTAAAAAAATTATACTAATAGAAAATCCTAGAACAATGGAGTAATGATAAAAGAAAAAAATAAATATGTCATATCCACATAAGTTCAAATAGTATGTGAAATTATAAAAATTAACCCATAAAACACCACTAAATACAAATTTCGAAAAAAAAATTATGCTATTGAATAATTCCTCAAATCATGATGATACTTGTGCCTTAATACCTGCACCGTGATGCGCCTGATCAACATCATCATCAATAACTTCACTAACAAGATAACAAATTAGAATTCATCACATTAGGAACTTCATCACCCATTTCCAACCCAACATAACCTAATAATATAATTAAATCAAATCATATATATTCTATAATTAAAACCACACCTTCTCATAAAGGTGATTGTTGGAAGAATTTATATAACATATCCAACCATACCACCATCAAATGGAATGGTTTCCAGGATCTAGAATAAACAAATACCAAATCACCTAAAAACCCACCGTAGTCATTAGAAAAAGGTGATACCCTAGGAGTAATAGAAATATATTTGATTATCACCCCCAATAACCCCATCACCATATATAGGAATAACACTCATGAATCTACGATGAAGCCGAATTATCACCACTGAAGGAAATGAAACCTGGGGATGAAGTAATTATATAAAACATCTACTGGGGAAGCCTCATATCCCAAAACTCCAATTAACATTGTATTAACAGTGTGAAATAATTTATATAATAATAGTTCTATAACCAATAGAAGAAGTTGGACCAAACTCGATCTTAGATAGGGGGAATTACCCTAGAGACAATCACGAAGAAGAAAAAGATGAATCATGTAGCCTACAACCATCAAAATATACAATATCCATTAAATCTATCATGCCAAATCAACATATGGTTATGTGTGATGGGAGAGGAGAACAAAATTGAAACATTATTTGGAAAAGATGCCTTAAAGGGAGGATTGGCAAGGCAACGCTCAGCGGGTGGCAGAGGTCCGGCAACGTGATGTTCGAGGCGTTGTGGGTGGCAGAGGTCCGGCAAGCGAAGCTTGAGGGTGGTGGAGGTCTGGCAACATGAAGCTCAGCGGGCGGTGGAGGTCCGGAAATGAGAAGCTCGATGGCGGCGGAGGACTAGCAACGCGAACTCAGTGGGCGGTAGAGGGGAGTCGTAGGTTTCTAGTACCACGAGAGCTTTAGGTAGCGATAAAAGAAGGGCACTCTACGACCGACATTATAAAAATGGACTAAGGTTTTATCAGTGCATTCTTTAACACTGATAATGGTCCTCTTTATCAGTGCTAAAAAATGCTGATAAATCTTTCATGTATCAGTGCTAACATTTTAGCACTGATAAAGGGTCTTTTTATCAGCGCTTTTTTAGTGCTCATAAAGGTTACCCTTTATCAGCACTAAAATTTTAGCACTGATACCAGGTATCTTTATCAGCGCTTTTCTAGCACTGATAGAGGGACTCTTTGTCAGCACTAGAAAACCGCTGGTAAAGATTCCCCTTATCAGTGCTAAAATTTTATCACTGATACATGGGGTCTTTATCAGCGCTTCTCTATCCCTGGTACAGGGTTTCTTTATCAACAGTTTTTGCATAGCGCTGATATATGGTGGCTATAACAGCCCGAAATTTTATGAAAAATATTCTTTTTATTTTTATTAATTCCTTGTGTTGTACGCTACACCAAAAGGAGTTTGCATAACACACATCCTTGACTTGCCTTGCACGCAATCGCGACCTTCCTCGATAGCGTGTGTAGTACGCAATACCGAGTTTCACTAAACAACAATATGCTATTAAAATATTATTATAACTAGCCCTTATGAATAGTAATAACCACGTTTTAAAATTTTATAAATTTTAGCTCTCAAAATGGACTTCATTTTTGGATTCGGAGTATCGAATTTAGCCTAAGGTGATATTTTGGTACTTTTCCGATAACTTTCATATTCTGATGAATAGTGATAATTACTAAATTTTAATTAAAAACAACTTTTCTAATAGAAATAATTAATAGTGATAAATTATTAATTTGAGTGGTTTTAAAGTATATTTATAATATATTTTTACAATTCAATACAATGTTGGTCATTGGATGTAATTTCACATTTACACCAGACATAAACAATTGTTAATCTTTTGATAGTTATTATCTCTTAAAAACACGCTACTTGTTGTGACAGAGGAAATTAATTATAAAATTAATTAATTCAACTTATATGTTGGGAATTTTGTAAAATAGAAATCATTTTTGAATTCGGAATATCAATTATAGCTTAGGGTGAAATTTTGGCATTTTTCTGAAAAACTTCAATTTTTGATGAATAGTGAAACTACTAAGTGGTAGTTAAAAAAATTATTTTTTCATAAATCTTAATTTTACCGCTTCTGTAAATGGAATTTCAAAAATCCGAGAGACACGGTTGATGTCATTAAGTAAAATGTGGTTCAATGAGATGAAAATAATTTTTGGTGAATAGTAACTTTTTACTTTTATTTATCACGGTTAAAAGTAAATAGGGTAATTAAGGGTAAAAATGATATTAATATTACCCTAACACATGTAATAATCCTATTGGACAAGTGTATCTCCACCAAAAACAACCTTAAGTGTAAAATAATATCATTTAGGACCACTTGGGTTAGATTAGGACATTTATTATTATTTAATTCAAAGAAGAGTTAAAAGAGTTTAAATCAATGTTTATTTACTAAAACATTTTTAATATAGGGTTATACATAATATAAGTTAGACTATAAATATTCATTAGAAAGATAAAAAGATTTCCTACATAATGGTATTTTATTTGTAATTTTTATACTTTAAATAATTAAATTTATTTATGACACAACAATGATGCAGTAATTAGCTTATTAAGAAAATATTAACATAATTGATGTTATAAATGCCCAAATAAATGTAATTTGAGACTTTTTATGACTTAAACTAATTTTCTAGGTTAATATGACATGTTATTGTTGATTTAAGTAACTTGTTTTGAAATTATCATTCTGTTAAAAATTTCATAAAAATCATGTACCAAATAGTGTCAAAATTGACATAAATTATTTTTTAAAACACATATTATATTATTAATTGTTATTTAACTCTTAAAAATCTGAGGTTCGGCCAAATTACTTATATAAGGATAGATATATTAATAATAAACAAATTGGGGTTCGTTTGGATTTTTATAGTAAGTTTATTAACCTTATAGTGTAAGAACACAAGAAGACAAGGTAAAAGTAAAATTATTTAACTTAATGTTAAATCTAAATGTTAAGGTTAAAATAGGAACCTAAACTTGTATAAATTCTATTGGATGAGAGTATTTCGACCCAACCCCACCTTATCCTCGATATAAATCAATTTGGAGCTATTTAAAACCGAACATGACTTTATAATAAAATAATATTTTTAGTTTTTGCAAAGGAGCCCCTCTCCTCCCTTATAAAAGGGCACCTCCTCCCTCTCTTCCTCACACAACTTTTAGCCTTCAAGCTCGCCCAACCCCTGCCAAATTCTCCTCTCCACTTCCCTAGAAACATCATAGAGGTTCTGGGATTCCTCAAAGACCAATTTTAGTGCCTTAAGAGGAGTTCTCAAAGAGGCGCTTCAAAGAAGAGGTAATTTCCGTTACCGATTCTTTCACCTTTATTTCTTCTTCCACTTATTCTTCTTAGGTTGTTTCATTATAAAGTAATAACATCAGTATCACTCATATACTGATATTTTATTATAAATATGAAACAACTCTAATGAACCTTCTATCCATCCTACGGAAAAAGGAAATCACCACGCGTGCGTACGTACGGAATACCGTCTCCACGCCTTGGTGTAATCTATTTTCCGCCACCACCTTAATTGGATGAGTATAATGGTGTAATGAGTAACTATATATGATTATTATAAAGTGATATTGATACTGAAATAGTATACATACACTCCAATTCAGTCCCACAATCATGAGAACGATATCATCGCTCGTGCGTACGTACGGACTACTGTCTCCACGACGCGATGAGATTCATTCTCCACTTTAACCATTAATGAATGATTGTAAAGTATATATAATAAGTAATCATGAAATATATGACATAATAATGATTCTGTGTTTATGTGTATATATATGTATGTCATCTACTTAATTCCGTTCAACTCAATAAGGAAACGAAAACAGCGTTCATGCGTACGTACGGCCTACCGTCTCCATGAAAGATGTATTTCATTCCATTTACTGATTTATTATATATATATATTCTGAATATATATTATATATAAATCATGTTTTATATTCTGGAATTAAGTAATCATGATCTACGTAATCATATGAATAATTACAAGTGTTTCCGACGCTTTCGCCGGGGCGCGCGCATCCGTCTGTGAGGACGCGCGGCTGTTGCCCCACATTCCCACTTTCCAAAGGCGGGCGGCATTCGCTCCTTGTTCAGGGACGTCTTCTCCTTGATCGAAACGGGATGATGGGATGTCGGTTCTTCCTTCCGTGGATTCCTCCTCGAAACTCGTCACCTAGTCCGGGTCTCCCTCATAGATTTAATACGTAGTTCGTGAAACTCTTCCCAGTGCCATGTTTCCATGGACACCGGTTAATTACACTGCTTATGTCGGGGCATTCCAAAGGGTCCAGTCAGGGCAGCAACTTTCGGTCAGGGGAGTAGTCACGTTGAGGCGTCAGTGGTGTGTCTGGATGCTTGGGTACCTGGCGTGTCTGTCTGTTATCCTTGACCACAAGGCTTCTCGAGGGTGTGGAAGCCTGAGGCATCCCACATCGAGTGCGGGGAATTATGTGTCATAGACACATATCTGAGGTTTTCCTCAGCTTCCCATGTTCAACACAGGGTATGCCGAAAGTTTAACGTCCAGCGGAGACGGATCAACCCAACCAGAGCATTAGCTAGGATAGACCGGATTGAGGGATCCTCCTTGAAGGGATATCGATACCGGGGCCATCCCATTGGTGATTGGTGAATGGAGTGGAAGGAGAGTGAAATGGGACCATCACAGGGGGTCACAGTGAAGTTGGGCTTGAGCCTTGACGAGGCTTCCTACGTATCCCCGTGGCAGGGAATCAAAGTCCGCATAGTTCGGGAAAGGTGGACCTTGGTCCGATTGGCCTTGTCAGAGTACCGATGTGAAAGTAGACCCGTGGGTCCACTAATGGTGGGCTTGAACCTTGGGAAGGTTTCCTACGTACCATGCCTTGACATGGATCAAAGTCCTCGTAGTTCAGGGAATATAGTTTAACGTCTTGCAGGACGATAGTGAACCCTGACGTGAATAAACGATAGGCGATGGGTGTCGGCGAACCGACGTAAATGAGGGACCTTGGTCCGATGGGAGTTGGACTTGAACCTCTGGGAGGATTCCTACGTACCATGCCTTGACATGGATCAAAGACCTCGTAGTTCGGGGTGGTCACAACGGCTTGTCGTCGGATGGGAATTGCAGCTTAACGTCATGCTGGACCGGGGTGAGGCCCGACGTGAAGTGACAGGTGGGCTTGAACCTCGTAGAGGCTTCCTACGTACCATGCCTTGACATGGATCAAAGACCTCGTAGTTCAAATGGGGTTTGTCGGTGAACCGACGTGAAAGTAGACCCGTGGGTCCACTAGTGGTGGGCTTGAACCTCGTGAAGGCTTCCTACGTACCATGCCTTGACATGGATCAAAGACCTCGTAGTTCAGGGATGGGTCGCAATGGCTTACCACTGGACCAGAATTTAGTTTAACGTCATGCTGGACGTAGGTAGAACACGACGTGAATTGGATGATGGGTGGGCTTGAACCTCGTGGAGGCTTCCTACGTACCATGCCTTGACATGGATCAATGACCTCGTAGTTCAGGGTGGGTCGCAATGTCTTACCACTGGACCAGAATGGGACCCGACGTGAATGACGGATGGGTGGGCTTGAACCTCGTGGAGGCTTCTTACGTACCATGTCTTGACATGGATCAAAGACCTCGTAGTTCAGGGTGGGTTTCAATGGCTTACCACTGGACCAGAATGGGACCCAACGTGAATGACGGATGGGTGGGCTTGAACCTCGTGGAGGCTTCCTATGTACCATGTATTGACATGGATCAAAGACCTCGTAGTTCAGGGTGGAATGTTCGGGGTCAGGGTCGGTGCTCACTCTAAGCCCACGTGAGTCATGCTCGGTGTGAGAAACAAGAGGTTGCAAGGACCGGACGATCACGTCGCGAGGGGTGCGTCCGTGAGAAGCGAAAAGGGGCTTACGCGTTGGGCAGCCCATGGTGTTGGGACTTACTCCAGGATGGAGGCCCATACGGGGTGCCTCATTCCCTATCACGTCCTCCACCGACCTTGGTAGTGGGGAAGTACAGAGATGCACGGGTGCAATCATTCGTACCAAAGGTTAGGGGCTTACGCTCTGAGGCAGCCCTTCCTCTGCGAACATACGCCACTCTGACAAGAAGGATCTCATTCCATGTGTGGAAGAGTTCCATTCCCGTGGAGACGAGTGGTGTAAAGAATGTTCGAGCTGGGGGGACCCTTCGTGAGGGAGACGACGTTGGGTCACAGTTTAATGTCATGTGTTGAGGACGTGGTGCTTGGCAGTTTAACGTCCTGCAGCTCGGACGAGGTGGGTTCACTACGCACCCCTAGGACGTACATAACTGGTACCCTCTGGTCCTTGGGGAAGGGAAGGTACCAGTAAGGTCATGGTAAAGGGGGGTAGTGGGGCGAACCATCGAGGGGTCCACGTTAGCGTGGCTATGCGACGAAGCAATAGCTGTTAGCGTGCCTATGCGAAGAAGGATTAGGCGAAGCAACGCTACGGGTGGTATTGTCCATGGGACTTTGAAATCACATCGTGCAAACCTGGAGGGTCGCACGGGTAGAGGAATCGCTAAGCAAAGGAATGTGCTTCGAGAAGTGGGGTGCCTTGGCCTTAGCATGGCGCATTGGTGTGAGTGGAAGGCGCTTCGTGAAGTGGAACAGTGTTCGCGGAGCACTGCCTCGCGAAGAAGGGGTGCCTCGTGAAGCAGGGTCCTACGAAGCAGTGTGCTTCGCGATGTGGAGCGATCCTGCCTTAGAATAGGGATCACTCGTATGGGTTGGGTGTTTCTCGAAGTACAAGTGCTCCGCGGCTGCCCGGGTTCCCTTGGGAATCCCCTTCCTCCGCGAACGCCCTTGAGCTTCGCGAAGGGCATCCCTCCTGGAAGAGGGGCTCAAAACGAGACAAAGCAGAGGCCTCTCGCGAAGTAGAAATACCTCACGGAGCTCATGATTCCCGGGGCAAAGAGTGCTTCGCGATTCGGGAGAGGAGAAGCCGAAAGGTCGGATTGTCCGTCCTCGGGACTCAAGGGGAGTTCAGTATTTATAGGGAAGGGGCGCCGCGAAGCAGGTCTCGCGCGCCGCCTCTGGTTCTTCGCGGCGGCTCGCGAACGTCAAATGGGTTCGCGGAGGATTACTGCCTCCGGTGCTTCGCGGAGGCTCGCGAACATCAAATGGGTTCGTGGAGCATTACCGCCTCTGGGGCTTCGCGGCACCGCCATGGTTGGGGCGCTTCGCGGCGGGGCTTCGCGGCGACGCTTCGCGACGGAGCTTCGCGAGGCAGCGCACCCACCTTTTTCGTTCCTTTCTTTCGGGCCACATTTTTGGCGCCAACAAATGACCCCCCCCCCCCCTCAGACTTGGAGCCGCGGAGGGAGAAGGGATGAAGTCTGAGGGAAAATTGCCAAAATTGTCAGTGGTTCGCGATGCAGCATCGCGAGGGGGGCCCGCGATGCTCGCCGGGGCCGCGGATCCGGACGCGCCGCGATGCTTCGCGCGGGTGAGGCGCGTCGCGATGCTCCGGGGTCGCCACCTATAAATAGAGGGTCCGCCCTCTTTTGTCTTCACGTGCCCTCCTTGTCTTTTTGTGCTCTCGACTTCGCGAAGCTCCGCGTACTCCACGACATCCCTTCGCGAATCGAGCTTCGTGGCGAACCGCGGGTCTCCGACTCTGCGTCCGCGCTAGGTGAACTTCTTGTCGGCCTTGGCCAGACTTCGCGACTTGGTCTCGCGACCGATCTTCGCGATTCCGCTTCGCGGCCGAGCTTCGCGATTCAACTTCGCGGCCTAGCTTCGCGATCCAGGGGGAAAAAAACTTTTCTGAGGGTCGGCATCAAAATGGCCCATCAAGAGGTTGTGCTGGGAGTGCTTGCAGATGCTGCTCGTCGGGATGAGATGGCCAACCATCCAGGCTTGGGGGAAATGGTTTGGAGCCATTCAGACCACACTTCTCTGACAGATCTGCTGTCGGAAGGTCAGAAGGATTATCCGCGGTGCAAGAAACTGCCGTTGTATGGCTTCGGGCTGAGTGATGACGTCTTCATCCCTGAGGCGAGAAGGGATGAACCAGCTTGCTGGTTCAGGAGCACACCGTGCCAGCACCAATGGTTCAGGGCGGCCGATGGTCATGCGCGGGAGGATTTCACACCCATCACCGCTGACTGTCTCTACAACCATGTGAATGATAACGATGGGAGGTCATTGCAACCGGAGACGTCCCCTCCTCTTTACCGCACCATGCTGAAGGCGGCTTTGCAGGATCCAAGGAAAGGATGGTCTGACGAGCGGGACCTGCGCCGAGGCGGCAATTTTACCGACGACTGGGCCTTGGCCTACTGGGTCGGCGCTTCATGTGAGGAGTTTGAGGCCGAGCTGTGGAGAGTGGGATTGTATGAGGCGGAGTGGGCCTCCCAATTCCACATTTACCAACCAAAGCAGCTGATGCCGGAACTGCTGAGTAGATGGTCGTCCAGGACCAACACTTTTCACCTTCATCACGGGGAGGTGGGCATCAGCCTGTGGGATGTCCACCAGATTTCTGGGGTCCCGATCTTGGGGGCCATGTATGACGAATTCCTCCCTGTCATCAGCGCGTGGTGGGATCCGGAGAAAATGTCGCGACTGGTGTCGGCGCTAATGGCACTTGTCCCTGGAGAGGACAAGGAGGCCGTGAGGGACGTCCACTTCAGGAGGTGGTTCAAATGCTTCCTGAATTTCCCAGAAAATCGAGAGTTCCCTCCAAGGCCTCGAACTTGTGTGAGGGCGGCCCAATGGGGAAAAGGGCACTCGTATTGGCGGGTCTTGGAGGACAGCCAATGGAAGACTTGGGGTTTTAGCGTCAGCACTGTACAACAACCGATAGTCAGGCTGGCGGCGTTCATCGCGGCTCTCATCTGTGGGGGGATCCTACCAGTGAGGGATACAAGCATGGGGGTGCGGCCCAGCTCGTTCATCATGGCATCGATGTTGGCCATGGGGCAGCAGATCAACCTGGGGATTCCGATGCTCACCAAACTGTACAGAATGTTGCGGCACATTAGTGAGGGCAAGAAGCCGCCAAGGATATGCGGGCCCTTCCACCTCCCGTATGGGTGGATCGCAGCGCACATTAGGGGGATTTACGAGTATCCAAACCCCATCTCGCCACCGGGACCTATCTTTCGCCCCTCCATCCTGAACACATTTGGGAGATTCTCGTTCAAACTGGATGTCCCGATGGTACTGAATCTGGTGTGGAGGGCGGATGAGTTTAATTTCCACCCCTTCCCGTTGCCGACGGGAATACTTGCTGACGACGGGCGAGGAACGGAAGAACATCGGGCTTACCTTTTGGCCTTCCGAGGTGGAGTTTTGGTGGCTCGGATAGATCGTGAGCCAATCTGTGAACCGTACACCCCACATCGATTTGCGAGGCAGTTCCGGTGCCTCCAGCGGCTGACCCCGCAGGTCTACTGGGAGGTACGTCACGAGGAGCACCCGTGTGTGATGAGGCAGCTGTGGCTCATGTTCACACGCGAATATGGAAAGATGCGGATTACATTTCCTCCCTCCATGGCCGCCTTCGGATTAGTGAAGGAGTACGCCACTAGTTGGGAGGCCGCTTATCCGGGGGAGATGCTGAAGCAGCCAACGATTCGGGTTGGTGACGGTGGGCCTCCTCTATCTCGAGGTCGGGGTCGGAGGGCAGCTAGGGCCGCTCGTGGCAGCGGGGCTGCCACGGCGGCAAGACCTGCACCGGCCGAGGGTATGGCAGCAATGGTGGATCCGGTGGTTCCAGAAGAGCAGGGCCATTCGGAGGGGCGTCCACCGAGGGGATTTCGTCAGATATCCAATCAGGCTCCGGGGAAGCGGCTGCGTCACATCGACATGGCCGAAGATGCTGTCTTTCCGGAAGCTTGGGGCATTTGGGATGTCAACCGGCAATTCCTCAGCCCACCTGAGATGTGGGCCCACCTGAATCGCCTCGGGATGGAATTGCCGGGCATAGGCCCAGTTCGGGCTGGATTCATGGTGTCTCCGGCGGAGGCGGAGCAATACCTGGATGAGCTGGAGGATTACGTCCACTCCAGCGGTGTTCCTCGCCCATTGACGGATCAGGTGAGGGTACTGTTGAATCAGACGGTCCCCCCGCAGTTATCGGCTGCCGATCTGAGGGAGCGCTTCCCCTTGCACGAGGAATCAGAGGACTCTTCTCGGGGGGATGATGCTGGAGGAGGGAGCCCGTTGGAGGAGGGCGAGGTCGGAGACCGAGGCTCAGAATCCGACGACTTCGCGGAGGCTCTTGAGGTAGCATTCCGAACTTCTCTCGTTACGATCTGTTCTTGAGCCACCATGGGCTTCTCACCAATGTTTAGGCCATGCAGGAGGAACTTGTTCACAGGCCTCGTTTTCGCTCTTTGCCGGGTGATGATACGGGACCTTCAGAACCCGTGCATATGGCTGCGTCCAGTTCTGCATCTAGTGGGACCAGGGCGCCCGAGGTGGCTCCTCCGGAATCTCCAGACCTTCCAACAATATACCGAGGGCCTCGCCTCGGGGTCCCCTTAGTACCGGCTCAGGAGCAGCGCTCGGAGGTCGATCTTCGTAAGTCTCCCCCACCGGTCTCCTCGTTGTCACATGCAGGCCATGCCAACTAACGTTTATGTCTCTCTGTCGTACAGTTCTTCGGGTGGTGTGGGCCGCTGTGGCGAGGCTGGTCGTGATTTCTGGCGGCGTCCCTCCTAGGGGCATGCCGGTGATGGTGGCGATAGTCCCTCCATCTCCTCAAGCTGTGACGCACATCATCACTGGCGGGTCAGCCAGCAGGGCCGTACCCGAAATCATTTAGGTGGACTCTGAGGAAGAGGATCAACCGGTCGGTCCCAGTCCTGTCCTGCCTGCGTCGGCGTCAGGTGTCGTACCAGATTCAACACCAGACGCAGATCCCGCTGAGGAATTCCTGCAGGCATATCCTACGTACGAGCCTGCCAACCGCGCGGATTGGGACGAAACGACCTCCGATGAGGAAGACATCAGCATAGTCCGTCGCCGGTCATGGAAGCTGATCATGCGCTTCATCAGGGACACTACCCAAGCGCAATGGCTGGCCGAAATGGATAGGCTCCGCTCGCGGTTGCGCGAACTGTGTGCCGGGGGAGTGGATGCCCAACGCCCTCACGCGCTCATCCGAGACCTCATGGCTGAGAAGATCCGGGAGCATGATCATGGGCTGAGCGTGGGATGGCAGCGGAGGAAGGCAACCAGCATTAGGAAGCTCCAGGAGGATGAAGGCGAGGTCCAACAGATGCAGATCGTGGCCAACAAGCGTTCAGCCATTCTTGATACGCAGTCTGAGCCGGTCTCACAGTTGAAGGCCCAGCTGGCAGAGGCTGAGGAGCATATGGGGCAGACCTCTGGAAGGATGGCTGCCGTCCAGGCCGAGGTAGAAAGGGCCAGGGCCAAAGTTGACGAATTACGCCCCGCCGCTGCTGAAGAGGAGCGAGAGTTGAATCAGCGGCAACAAGCATTGGACGCCGCAAGTCAGCGGGTGGCGGAGCTGCAATGCTATTTTGACGGGGTCAACCCGTCCATGGGGCAAGTCAACCCCCGAGTATTTTAACAAACCCAAAATAAACTTTTATTAGTACTTTCTTGCTTAAACTCTTTCTTTATCCTTTGTTTTGAGTGTCGTGGCATGCACGATTTCCACTCTTTGAATTGCCTTGTTACATCCCTACAATGTTTACGGGACGTTTGACGACAATTCCCCAAGCCACTCCAGATTCTCGAAAGATGGGGAAGGCTTGATCGGAGGAGGAACTTCCAGGATAGCCGAATTACCGTTTCTTCAACGTGCTCTTATGCACGAACGGGGCAACGCCAGGGGCGCTGAAATCAGTCCAAACAGATGAAAATGGGAAGTGTGAATCACGATACCCAAGATTCGGAACACTGTGGGGATGGCGTGACAATAAGGGACAACCGTTAACCTTGGAGGGGAAACGGTACCCTTACTGCATTAGCCTGAAATGGGGACAACAAATGAGCATAGACCGATGACCATATTTGCAACGCGGGATTTTATCAATTTGTTGTCGATCAATCCTTCGGGACATTGGCCCGTAACGGTAGGAGAGCCCTTGAGCGTAGTATCCAGGCCGTTATTGGGGGTCCCTCCAAACATGACCAGTCTTCCGGAATGTTGGCCCAGGACGGTAGGTGAGCCGATGCGGCATGAGGCCAGGCCGTTAGGGGGTTCCTTTAGACATGAAAGAGGACGAGGGTCCGAATAAGGGGCACGCAAAGCGTGGAACATGGAGTGATGGTTTGTTCAAATAGAATCCAACACATCGGTAGTTACACCACCGTGGTGGGAGTACGCCAGATGGGCGCATCGGTCTGATCACAGATCATTCCATCTTCTAGATAGGGCCTCTATGGTGAGGGCTGAAAATGGGGAGGAACCCGATTTTGTGATTCCGTGGGCTGAACCCTAGGTGAAATGCCTGGGTGTCTCTACGTATCCCACGTGATGATGGGAATCAAGCCGTACGTAGTTCTGGAAGCGCAGTTTAACGTCATGCGGGACGGGGAGCAGCCTGACCGTGTTGGTACACATCCTGCCAAAACTACTAAGCCCACGTGAGTCGTGCTCGGTGTGGGAAACAAGCAGTAGTGGTGGGAATTTCCCGACGCAGAGAGGGGCATGTTCGGGCAAAGGGATGCTCGGTGACTACCGACCCAATGACACTAACACGATCATTTAGCACACCAAGATGCGTGAAGAGAAAGAGGCGAGTATGATGGAATTCCACATGAACACGAGGAAGTGGAAATGTGTGAATCATGGTGCTCGAGATTCAGATCACAATGATGGCGGCGTGACAATGGAGGATTACTGCTGACCATGTTCGCAACACAGCATCCTGTCGCATTAGCCTGAAATGGGGACAAACAAATGGGGGTCGACCGTTGACCATGTTCGAGACACGGGACCATGTCACAAATGTTGTCAGATATCCGTAGGGACGTTGGCCCGAAACGATTGAAGGGCCCTTAGGTCCAGCATTCATGGGGAGCCCTTAAGCTTAGTATCCAAGTCTTCCGAGGGTCCTTTTGGATGTGGAAGAGGATGAGGATCCAACTAGCGAGCTCATGATGCTTGGTCATGGGATGAGGGGAATGTCCCTGTGAAAATCCCACGCTTCGGGCTCTTTGTCAAAACACATCTGAATACGGCAACGATACGTATTAGAGAGAGGGAGAAGATTCCTTTTCCTTGGGGAGATCATAGTTTAGGGTCATAGAATTCGGACCATGGATGGGTAAAGGGATCAGGGGACGCATGGCATCAAAACCTGACGTGAATGAGGACATAGTCCTACTTACCATGCGTTCTCTGAGGAAATGCTCGAGTCGAAGGACTGAACACAAGGGTTAGGCTGGGCCCACGGGGAAACACCTGGGCGCTCCTACGTATCTCATAAGGATGAGAATCAAGCCATACGTAGTTCTGGAAGGTGGCACGGTAAGGTACCAGTGCCAGGGGAAAAGGGAAGTGTGGGCATGGCCCTTGCACTAAAAGAAGCGAAATTTGATAAATCTTGTTTGTTCTTTAAGGTGAATGGTTTTTTTTGTGAAGCGACAGGCCTAGATTAGTAGGTCGTGATGTCGCCACAAGGATCAAGCTGTGATGGGCATTGACAAATGGCATGGCACGTGACCAATAACCAACGTGATGTCCTCTACAACGAGGTCACCACAATGCGGTGCCGTTATTCGTCGTGCGGCCAGGACGATAATGTCACAGTTTAGGGTCGTATGATAGGACGAAGCATGCATTTTATAGTCATGCAGCGCAGACGTAGCAGAGATGATGCTAGGCGGGAAATGTGTGCGGTGTTATAAAACACAATTGACAGAGACATAATCCCACATCAAATTGTACGCCATCCGGAGAGGGAAACCTTAGGCCGAGGGGCCTATACAGAGGTGAAACAGGGAGAGAGACTGGCTTCCTGAATGGGTTGTACCTGGAGACAGGGCGTCTGGGTGGTCCTACGTGTCCCATGAGGATGGGAATCAAGTTGAACGTAGTCCCGAATGGATCTTAGTTTATGGTCTTAGAGCTCGGACCATGGGAGCCCCAAAGGGCGCCAGATTACAGCTTTGTTCCCCTAGCTTGCAAAGGTGCACTGAGGGATAGCGCCAGAAGTGTCGAGATTCCACCTGGACATGATGGGGTGGAAAATGATGTGAATCATGCAACCAACATTCAAGGACTGAAGGGGCTGGCGTGACGACAGAGAATTACTGCTGACCATGTTTGCAACACAGCATCCTGTCGTGTTAGCCTGAAATGAGGACTAACAAACGAGCATTGACCGCTGACCATATTCGCAACGCGGGATTTTATCGATTTGTTGTCCAAAACCCTCGGGGGCTTTGGCCCATATCGGTAGGAGAGCCCTTGGGCGTAGTATCCAGGCCGTTATCGGGGGTCCCTCTAGGTGTGAAAGGTGATGGAAATCCGAATGGAGGGGAACACGAAGCTTGACAAGTTGAAGGAACTTGATCAAGTTGAATCTGACACTCTTGGTCCTAGACTAGAGTGCTCTTAATACATGGGTGAACCACTGCAAGGAGTCAAGGGACTCAACTTTGAGGGTGATCGAGAGATGGGGCTGGACCCGAATCTTGGACATCCAGGTGGTCCTACGTATCCCATTAGGATGAGAATCAAGCAACACGTAGTTCTTGAAGGGTGACTTTTAATGTCATGCTGGACAAGGGATAGGAGGGAAAACTCTCAGAACGGGGTGTGCGTGGTGCAGTTATTGCAAACCTGTCGTGAATGAGGACATAATCCTACACTACGCCTCGCGGTCCCGTGGACGGGGTCCCAATGGTAGGACCCGAGAGAGGTGAACTTGCTGAACTCAAGCTGGACCCAAAGACAATGGGTCTTGAACGTAATTCCATAGGAGAGTCTTAGTTTATGGTCTTAGAGTTCGGACCGTGGATGGTGTCAACTCCCGAGTAAGCACAGATGTCAACCCAATCCCTAAGCCCACGTGAGATAAACTCGGTGTGGGAAACAGGGTGGGTATCCTCATTGCAATACATGGGGCGTCCATCAAAGGGGAGTCAGCAGAGAGTTCCGAAGGGCACTTTTGATGTAGCTTGTTCCTCCAACGCGCAGACATGCACGGGGGAAAAGTACCAAGAGTTCCGAGACTCTACTTGGACACGATGAAGTGATGAAGGGTGTGAATCGTGTACCTGGCATTTGGGCTTAATGGGTTGGCGTGGAGATAGAGGAAGACTGTTAACCATGGTGGAAACACAGCGTCCATATCGCGTTATCCTGAGGTGGGAACAACAAACGAGCATCGACCGCTGACAATATTCGCAACACGTGATTTTATCGATTTGTTGTCCAAAACCCTGGGGGGGCGTTGGCCCGTATCGGTAGGAGAGCCCTTGGGCGTAGTATCCAGGCCGTTCTTGGGGGTCCCTCCGGGTGTGAAAATGATGAAAGCCCTGATGCGGGGATACGCAAAGCCTGGAAAGTGGGTGCGGACGTGTCCGAGTAAAGCTTGGCATTCCAGGTAATAAACCAGAGTACTCTTAAGCACATTGGTGAACCGCCGAAAAAGGGATCGACGAAACAGCTCAGTAGGGGTGGGGAACATGGCGTGGTCATTACGAGACCGTTGTGAATGAGTACATAATCCCACACCACACCATATGATCCTCTCATGGAGGAAGGATAGGCCAAGGGGCGAAGATGGGATGAGGATTCCCGAGAGATGGGGCTGGACGCGAATCTTGGACATCCAGGTGGTCCTACGTATCCCATTAGAATGGGAATCAATCCACACGTAGTTCTTGAAATGCAGTTTAACGTCATACTGGATGAGGAGGGGAGTAATATACTCTGAAACAAGGGAGGTGTGAGGTATGGCGAAGAAGCCGTCGTGAATGAGGACGTCGTCCCACACCACACCATACACCCTGTGTAAGAGGGGACCTGGGCCGTGGCCCGGAAAGGCCAAGGGGCCTAAGGTCAGGCATCAGTCAGGAAGGCCTGACTGGTTTGCAGTTTAACGTCTTACATGAGGACGGGGGGCCAGAGACCCAAGGAGGCCAAGGGGCATGAGGCTGGGCCTCGTAAGGGGAGTCGTACGGCATGGTACATGATCCCCACGTCAATGAAGACGTAGTCCTACATCACATCATACACCCTTATGAGGAATCCTGGGCCGTGGCCCAGAGAAAAGGGGAAGTTATCAGTCAGAAAGTCCTGACTGGTTTGCAGTTTAACATCTTACATGAGGACGAGGGTCGGGGACCCGAAAAGGCCAAGGGGCCTGAGGCTGGGCCTCGTAAAGGGAGGGCGTACGTCATGGTACATGATCCCTACGTGAATGAGGACGTAGTCCTACATCACACCGTACACCCTTATGAGGAATCATGGTCCGTGGCCCGGATCGCTAGCACCACCTGGGGGAAGTTTGTTGCCTCGGGATGGGGCAGAAGGACTCACTGTTCTTGATGCCTAGGGCATCTCGGGGTGGACCCGAAGATCCAGGACACTGTTGACCATGTTCGGAACACAGCGTTCCTATGGTCACCCGTATGGGGGCAACAAATGAGCATCAACCGCTGGCCAAATTCACAACGTAGGACTTGTATGATCTTGTTGCTTGAAAACCCTCGGGGGAATTGGCCCGTATCGGTAGGAGAGCCCTTGGGCATTGTATCCAGGCCGTTATTGGGGGTCCCTCCAGGTGTAAAAAATGACAGAATCCTAGTCAAGGAGTGGGTGAAGCTTAGTTGTATCCATCCACGAAAGGGGCAAACACCTCCAGGGGGGAATGTGTAGCCGGGTCGAGGCTTGCTCGACGTGGGTCGGGGAAAAAGTGCGCACCCTGCCATGTCTTGACTCGAGGGAAAGACTTTGGCTTTTGGGCTGGGCCAACGGACAAAATGTCCGGGCGTTCCTACGTATCTCATAAGGATGAGAATCAAGCCATACATAGTTCTTGAAGGCCATGCAGTTTAGCGCCATGCGGTGAAGACGTGGGAGGATAGAAGAACGGGAGTGGGCGCATGGTGCGACCTTTACAATCGTTGCGCGAGTGGGGTTGCATGAGCGGGGAAAAGAAAGCCTACTCCCTGCTACACAAAGATCCTCCAAGGAGAATATTCCCAGTGGGAATAGCGGAAGAGAAAAGCCTAGGGCTGGGCTGAAGACGAGGCGTCCGAGTGTTCCTACGTATCCCATGAAGATGGGAATCAAGCCACACGTAGTTCTTGACATGCAGTTTAACGTCATGCGGGACTAGGGGAATTTCGTTCGGGGAGGTGTACGGTATGGTACATGATCCCGACGTGAATGAGGACGTAGTCCTACACCGTACCGTACAATCCCGTAAGAGGGTAAGTCGGGGAGAAACGAGGGGGGCTGGGGCCAGACCGCGGTCAGGGAGACCTGACTGGCTTGCAGTTTAGCGTCTTGTAGTGAGGACAGATATGCAGTTTAAGGTCGTGCGGGACCAAGTCGCAGTTTAGAGTCGTCCAGGACCCTCTCGCAGTTTAGGGTCGTGCAGGACCACTTTTGACCTAGGCAAAGTATTGCTTGAGGAATTTGGCATTGGTGGGAGAGGGTTATACGCTCTCCATCTGTGGTCACCAAGGAGTATGATCTGTTGGGGTAAACCTTATGGATGATATAAGACCCTTCCCATTTGGGTTCTAATTTGGGCGGTTTCCTACCGGGAATCATTGGATCTTGAAGGGCCAGTACCAGGTCACCCTGTAGAAAAGAGCAGAGACGAACCTTCTTGCCAAAAGCTCTCGCTATCTTGTCCTGATGCCTTTCCAGATTGTGCAGGGCATGAAGCCGGTTCTCATCCAGTGCCTCTAATTCAGCTAGACGGATCTCGGCTACCTCATCTGATGTCTGGTGATCATAAACTACAGTGCGTAGCGACGGCAGCTGGATCTCAATGGGTAGGACGACCTCAGCTCCATACACCAGGGAATATGGGGTCACCTGGGTAGAGTTTCGAGTCGTCGTCCGGTAAGCCCAGAGGGCGTTGGGGAGCTTGTCCAGCCAACTTTTCTTGTTCTGGCCAACCATCTTCTGCTGAATGTTAGAGAGGGTTTTGTTGAACGCCTCGATCTGTCCATTCGCCTGCGCGTGGTAGCGGGAGGTATGGTTCGACCGGATGTCGTACTTAGCGTACAATTTCTTCAATTCAGCTACTCGGAAGTTGGTGCCGTTATCGTTGAGGGAAGCGTGAGGGACTCCAAACCGGTGGATAATGTTGGAGCTCACAAAGTCAACGATGGAACGGGCCTTGAACTCTTTGAGTGAAACTGCTTCTGCCCACTTGGAGACGAAATCTGTAGCAGTCAGGATGAACCTACACTGGCGGGATGTTGCCGGTGGATACGGTCCCACTACATCAAGTCCCCATACCGCAAATGGCCAAGAGTACTTGGTGGGGTGGAGGGGTTTCGGCGGCCGATGAAAGAAGTTGGCATGTACTTGGAACGCGTGGCATCTCTTGGCATACCCAATCCAATTGTGGATCATGGAGGGCCAGAAGTACCCTAACCTCCGGATTTGATGGGACAGCTTCGGCCCAGCTTGATGGGTGCCACAGGAACCGGCATGAACCTCTTGCATAACTTTAGGTATCTCTACTCCTTGGATACAACGGAGGAGGACACCATCGAAACTCCGTTTATAGAGGATCTGCTCAAGACTGGGGCCTCTCTGGAGGGTAAATTGAAGTGCGCGGTGTCGGATTCGCTCACGCTCGTCCTGGTCATCCGAGAGCTGACCATTTTGGAGATACTCGACAAAAGGTGCTCTCCAGTCGGGGGTGGTTTCAACCACTGCGTCTGTCGAACCCGGGACTCCCGATATGAAGGGTCTGGCGGTGAGATGACTTACCCGCAGGCCATCACGGTCCTCTTGGGTGACAGGGGCAATGACTCTCCGGTGGGCCACGTGTATGACCAAATCATCTTGCTCGGGTTCTGCGAGCGACGCGGACAAGCCAGCCAGGGCGTCCGCTTGGCCATTCTGCGACCGTGGGACATGGGTAACCTCTGGCCGAGAAGAGAACTGGGCCATTAGGAGGAGGGTGTACTCCAGCAACGGTGCAAGCTCTGGCTTCCTGACGACGTAGTCGCCATTAACCTGTCTGATTACCAGCTCGAAATCTCCCTTCACATGTAGATGGGGGACATGGATCTCAAGGGCCAACTCGAGGCCGGTGATGAGAGCCTGGTACTCTACCTCGTTGTTCGTACAACCTTCTGACAAGAGGAACGAGTATGGTAGGACGGCCTGCGCCGGGGTAATGAAGACAATACCCAGGACCACTCTGTTGAGCTTGGGATCGTTGAGCCTCCTACCGGTGGGGCTCCAGGAGGCACCGTCGAAACGCATTTGCCAACACGGGACAACATGATCGACTGAGAGGATCGTCTCATCAGGGAAATCCAGGTACAGGGATTGATCCGTGGAGGTTGGATGGGAAGCTAAAAATTCTGCCAATGTCTGTCCCTTAACGGCCTTCTGAGGCACGAACCTGATATCAAACTGCTAGAGAATCACAGCCCACCGTGCTAGTCGGCCAGTCAGCACGGGGCGGTTCAGGATGTACTTTAGCGGATCTACCCGAGAGATCAATTGCACCTCGTGGTGTTGCAGTTAGTGCCGCAACTTCTACACGGTGAAGACGAGCACAAGACAGCTCTTTTCGATTGGGGAGTATCTGACCTCCGTATCGAGAAGCATGCGGCTGAGAAAGTAGAGACTGTTCTTAGTGCCCTCGTTATTCTTCTGGGCGAGCAGCGCGCCGAGGGATCTCTCTAGGGCGGTCACGTAAAGGACCAGCTACTTTCCGAAGATGGGTGGCATCAAGACCGGAGGTTGGAGCAGATACTGCTTGATTTCCTCGAAGGCGGTCCGACACTCCTCATCCCATTCGTAGGAAGCGCCTTTCTTCATGAGCTGGGAAAAGGGCTTACACTTGCCGGCCAGATTCGCAATGAATCAGCATATATAGGCTAAGTGGCCTTGAAGGCCTCGGAGCTCTCGAATGTTGCTCGGGGGAGGCATTTGGCTGATGGCCTTGATCTTCTCCGGGTCGATCTCGATACCTCGGTATCTGACAATGAAGCCCAGAAACTTCCCGGAGGTGACTCCGAAGGCACACTTCAGCGGGTTCATCCTCAGGTGACGGGAACGGAGGAAACCGAACACTTTCTCAAGGTCTTTGAGATGGTCCTGGCGCTGGCATGATTTGACTACAAGGTCATCCACGTAGCATTCCACCAATGTCCCGAGAATCGGTTTGAATATGCGATGCATGGCCCTCTGATAAGTGGCAACTGCATTTTTCAAACCGAATGGCATTACCTGGTAGCAAAAGGTACCCTAGGGAGCCCTGAAGGCAGTGGACTCCTCGTCTTCTGGGGCGATCCAGATCTGGTTATACCCGGAATACCCATCCATGAAAGAGAGGGCTTGGAATCCGGTCGTGGCGTCAATCAACAGCTCCGTCAACGAGAGTGGGAAGTCATCCTTTGGGCAGTGGTGATTAAGATCGCGGAAGTCGATACAGACTCTGCTCTTCCCATTCTTCTTTCTAACTGGAACAATTTTGGCAAGCCACTTGGGGTACTGGACCTCCTTGACGAAGTTGGCTTTGATTAGCTTATCAACATCAGCCTCAACCATAGAACCATGGGAAGGGTGCATCTTCCTTGGAGGCTGCTTAAACCCACGATGTTTTGCCGGGAGGCCCAGACAGTGGACGGCCACTTGGGGATCCATCCCTGGCATCTCATCGTAACTCCAGGAAAACACATCACGGTGCTGTTTGAGGAAGTCCACGTACTGCTGCCGCTCCTCGAGGGACATGGCCGCACTGATCAATGTGGGTCTCGGATCTGCCTCACTACCAAGGTTCACCTGAACCAGTTCATCAACCGTGGTAGAGACTTTTTCTTCAAAGGCTGGGGGAGCATCCTCCAAGTCTTCCTCCCCAGTCGTGGGGGGACTTCCCGCGACGGAAGACACTTCTGGGCTATCAAGATCCACGGGGCAGCTGGTGCCAACTCGGGCAGCAGCAGTCATCACATCAGGAGACTCACTTGCCATCGAGACCATGGCAATGAAGGCAGTCAACTCTATCCCATCTGTACTTCGGCCTAAAGGGCCACGTTTGATGACATCAAAGCAGTGGTGACGTGTCGGCCTGAGTCGGTCAATTCCAGCCCGGTGGAAGAGACACGTATGGCGCACCTCCGTTGTCATCAGCTTGAAATCCTGGTACCGTATAGGGGTAGGAGATTCCGGGATCACCAGAGCATGGTTGATGTAGGTGTACGAGGTGATTTTCCGCCGTCGCTTGGACACGGGAACATGCCTTCCTTGCGTACCCGAAACAACAAAACATTGCCCCATGTCGGGGGTCGTGCCCTCCAACCGGTGGATCGGGAGGATGTAGGCGCCGTCCATGCTTGCCCAGGGATCACTTGTGATCGGGGCGGGCTCATCCTCGCTTACCAGGATTTGCTTGTCCTTACTTTTGTAATAACCCGCATCCAGATAGCGGGCCTCACAAGAAGCGAAAGGGGACGCGTCTCCTTGGAGCACACCTACTCGACCGCTGAGCGAGTACTTGAGGCACTGGTGATACGACGAGGGGACCGCTGCATGCAGATGGAGCCATGGCCTACCCATCAATGCGTTGTAGGCGGTGTCCTGAGAAACAACCATGAACTCGGTGCTGGGAACTAAGCCACCGAACTGAGTCTTCAGGCGAATCTTGCCAACTAGGGTTTGCTCTGTCCTGTCGTACCCCAGGATTCTGAGGTCAGAGGGAGTCAAATCACCTTCAGACAGACCCAACTTTCGCAGCGTCCGGGTCGGAATTAGGTTGATTCTGGAACCCGTGTCAATGAGGCAGCGGCGGACTTCCACGCCGTTGAAGTGGCCAGTGATATACAGCGGGCGAATGTGCCCCTGTATGGGAGGGTCCTCATCTTCACCGGGGAATGATATAACCGCCTGACACTCGGCGTTTTCAATCGCCACGGTATGGAAGGCTTCCGCAGCTGCTACTTCCGTCTCGAACTGGAGGGGGCTACTTAGGGCCTCGGCAAGTGCCTCTCACATCTCGGATGACAGGCGCAGGGCCTCAAGGATGGAGAGCCTCGCCGGAATGCTGGCCAGGTGCTTTAGGACATCATACTTGCATTCCAAACGCGAACCTCTGCTTACAGGGGGTTTTTCGGCATTTGGAGGCATAGCGGGTCCTGTTGGCTGAACCGGGGATTGACTAGTACTGGGTACATCTTGCTGCCTACCAGTAGAAGCCTGAAGAGTAATTTCAGGACTACGATCGAAAAGCGGAGTCTGGCCTGTAGCCGGGCAAGACTGACTATGATACGGACGAAGCGGCTCCCCCCGATCAAGTAGCACGAACGACGGTGGAGGTAGAGCCGAGGTTGTTGGATGGGTCTGCGCGTGCTGAGATCTGCGCTGAGCCTGCTGCCTAGTCTCGGTATCATGCACGGCATGGCCACAAGTGCCTGCTGACGTGCGTCGATGACCGGCGCGATTGCGATTCCGCTGACGTTGACGTCGGCTGGAAGCGTTGGGGAGGTCTGCCTGGGGTTCCCCTTCGTCGGGGGTCATATAAGGCTTTACCAGCTCCACGGTGTTAACTGAAGCATACCCTTGACTGTCGCTCGAGGAGTCATCCACCGCTAGGCAGATCCTAGGAGGAATCCCCATTTCGGGGGGCATAAAGTCGCCAAGAGTGCGGGATGATGACGGCACTGGCGGTGCACGTTGCTTCTTCTTGCGACGCTGCTGCTTGCCCTTTTGGGCAGAGGTCGACTGTGAAGACGACGCAGAGGCACCGGCTACTTCTTCTGAAGGTTCCGACTGCTTCAAGCACGCCCGGATGATACCCTGGGCACGGACGATGGTTTTTCGAGCCATACAGTCATCATATTTCTGGGATCCGCGGCTAGGGACCTGCTGCCAGTCACCTTCGCTGTCGCTGCCGATTTCTGATCCCGCAAAGACGCCTGCCACTTGGGCTGGAGCCGGGCCCAACTTGACTATGTTGTTGTTGACCTGGTCCTGAAGCCAGTCTTTAAACACATAGAACCGCTTGAGGGTGTGCCCCAGGATCCGATGATAAGGGAAGTAGTTGGGGTGGTCGGTGAGATGCGCCTCTGCCGGACATCTGCACTCAGGCAGACGCACAATCCCTTGCTCTAGAGCACTTTGGAAGTAGCCAGGGACCTGATTTTCATTGAACGAATAGGTCCGGTGCCTTCTTTCCGGATAGGGGGCCCGGGGGGCCTGGTCCTGACGAGGGACCGGAGGGGCCTGCCGGGGAGGCGGTGCCTGGTTGTCTCGCCTAGGTGGCGGTGGCGCGTTGCGCGGGGGAACCTGTCGGTTCTGAGGCGGTCGCTGCTGGGTAGGAGCCTGTGCTTGAGGTGGAGGACCTCTGCGGGGTTGCGGGGGTGGTGCCGCCGGCAGCAATTCCAGCTGCCTCAGGGCTTCTATTTGAGCCACCGCGGTGGGTTCAGCCATGGCGGCCCTCCTGGCTGGGATCATAGGGGGCAGCAAACGTGCCTGACTAGCATGTTGCAGGGCTTCCTCGAGGCGCTGGGCCTTATCCGAGAAATCTCTGAACCTTCCAGGGTAGTTCTGGGTAATCAAGGAGGGTACCAGCTCTGTCTTGACGTTCCCCACACACATCTTCAGTAATTGCTCCTGAGTCAGTGGCATATTGAGGGAGTACGTAAGTCCCTTCCACCGGGCGATGAAGTCTGCGACTCGCTCATCAGGCCTTTGCTTGAACTTGAAGAGGTCTGCAATGCTGGTCTTTCGCATGGTGGAGCTGAACTGGTACAGGAACTGCCGGTGAAGATCCTCCCAACCGGTCACCGATCCGATAGGGAGCTGGCTGTACCTGACAAATGCCGGTCCTTCCAATATCTGTACAAAACATCGGAGTTTGGCGGCTTCTTGCTGAGCCGGGGTCCCCAGCATGGGGCCACACCTGGAAGAGAAATGAGCCAAGTGCTGGTGCAGTTCCCATGTCCCGTTAAAAGGTGAGAAAGTGGGGTTCCCAAAACCCGGAGGTGCGGGAATATCATCCACCCACGCGGGATAAGGCTTGCCATCCGGTGGGACCGCCACCTGCCGCGTTTCCAACGCCTCGAGGCGGGCTGTGAGTGCCGCAATAAGGTCCTCCGGGAGGGGGTCCCTATCTTGACGGGGATCCCTAACCACAAGTGCATTTCCAGGTTCTTCAACACGGTAGACGGCTTCGGCCGCTCGTGGGTCAACTGGAAGGACGACCTGCAGGGCGACTGGGGGAACCCGGGTTGGATTCTTCAGATTGCACCGTCGCTCAGGGGGGTTGGCGAGACGTATCGCGCCCTCTTGCCGTATGTTCCGGCTTCCACCCTGTCTGCGGCAGTGGCATGATCAGGGTTTCCCAGAGGCATCACATTGGGGGGAATTGTTCCTGCCCCTGCTGCCCTGGCCTGGGATTTCCATAGTCGGGTCGTCGCTCTGCGGCGCGCTCAGCCAAGAGTTCGTCAACCAGCCTCTTCTGCTCAGCAAGCTGCTGGCGTAACGCGGCCTTCTCAGGATCCTCGTCCGTTTTCTGCACAGAAGCGAACGGGTCGGAGTGCTTGACGGTTCCGACGTGCTCTTTACCCTTGCCAGCGTTTCGACTGAGTGCCAGCGACTCTGTTGGTACGGGCAGGCCTAGCAGGTTCCTCTGCTGACGGGTAACTCTCCCTGATGGGTCGAGCAGTGGCGGTGCGCCCTCTAGGGGGAAGTCTCCATCAAGGAGTTCCAGTTCGTCTTCCCTGTCCACAATGTCTGCCATGTGGACCGCGATTCTTCTCGAGGGAATGTCCTCGATGTCACATAGCGAATCGGGTTGTCGTCGAATAGTATCGAAAAGAAGGGCAGCATAGTGTCCCCAACCACGGACTTGCACATGGGGGGTGGCTTCCCTGACGATCTTGCCGAGTGCTTTAAAACTATGAACGCATTTTCGTTGGAGGGCACTCTGGTGACCTGGCGACTCGGGGTGCTGGGCCAAAAAGAGCGCGGCCGCATCGATCAGGCAGCACTGTTCGCCAATTTCTTAGAAGTGATCACGACTTATGGGGTATACCACCCATTCACAACGGAGGCGGAAGTGTGTTGCCCAGAGTGTTCGACAAAAGCATCCCACTTCTTCAGGGGTAAGAGACTCGGGTACGTGGAAATTCAGCGCCGCCGTGGGCCAGAACTTCTCTGGGAAATAGTCCGCTGCAAGAATACTCCAGAGGCTCCTAGGCTCGGACTCAGGGTCTGGCCCTGTGTTGCCCCACTCGTCAACCTGGGGAGGCTGAGGAACCGGTAGTGGTACTGAGGCGGACCTTTGGGATAGTAAGCTCGGCGGTGGAGAATACGACAAACGAGCTGATTGGCCGCCAAATTCCGGGCCATCCTCCGAAGAGTGAGGTGACCTGGCCATGATGTCACGATACGACGGGCTGATAATCACAGCTTCCGGAACAGGAGCCGCGGCTATCGGCGATAGGTCGTGTCGTCGTTCTACCGTCGTTGGCCCCCAAAATAACTCTACGTGATCTCTGGTAGAGGTAGAGGGCTCTTCTGGTGACGGAGGCGGTGATTGCGTGGTCGAGACCTGTGGAATTCCCAGGATTCCTTCCTCTTGGGTGTACCTGCGGAGGGAGATGGGAATCCGGTGGACCTCAAATTCTGGGAGAACGAGGCTGACGCGTCTGGTTCCTGCCCCAGTCCTTGATACAGAGGAGCGGGGAGAAGGTTCCATCACGGAATCGCATTCCGCTTCCGAGTTGGAGAAGCGGGAAGGTTTGATCTCCACCCGGGCCTTCCCAGGATTCTTCTTGTGGCAGTGACGACCCGCTCTTCTACCCCGGGGTGGCTCTTCGGGATAGGGTTGACCCCTATCAGGCAGCCTTGGGGCGTCGCTGGCGCCGTGGCGGAGAGGTCCCCCACTCAAGATAGCCGGGGTGCGAGGGGCACCAGGGAAAATGTCGAAGGGTACATGGGGAGGACCTCCATGAACAGTACCCATGTGGGTGGGGCCTCTGTTGGAACTGGCAGGAGCATGGGGAGGACCTCTATGGTCGATGTGAGTAGAGCGAGGACGACCTTAACTCCTCAAGTTGCTAGGGCGAGGAGGACCTTCGCCGGTTACAGAGAGGATGTAGGGAGGGCCCCCACGTTGGAGAAGGATCGGATGAACGGTACCTTCAGAAGGATGGACTACATACCCTGTACAGTGGGCGCGGGAAACGTTTCCGTGCTGAGCGTCACTGCCGCGGGGAAGGTCTTCCTGCAGGATGGGGGTAGCGCGAGGCACGACTCCATGACGAACCTCGGAGCGGGGAAGGCCCACGCTCTGTGGAGTAGTGGTACGGGGAGGACCTCCGTACGGGGTGGCATCACCGCGGGTTAACTCGCTGCGATCGCCACTTGGGCCTGCAACCCGGAGAGTCAACCCAGCCTGCCCATGGGGTGGTTGGGGTCTCAATCTTGGTTGGGCGAAGGGGTTCCCCTGCTCAACGTACGCGGGGGCTTCATAATGCACGTCGGTGGTGGCTCGGGCCACTGTAGCTGTCGACGTGGACGCGCCTGAGCGACCGTCCTCAGCCCGGGCCCGGTGCTGACGTCGGGTCAGGCGAGCCGGTGCAGGTGGTGTAGGGACATAGTATGCATGCTCTTCCTGCGGGGCTGGACGGAGGTGAGGACGCGGCCGGACGGGAGCTCTCGCCTGGGGGCCCCGGGTCGGGGCCCTGAGCGGACTGAGCCGGACAGCGCCCGCCTCTTCAGCGTAAGGCGAGGAGTCGTCAAGGCGTTTCAGGGATAGGCTCCCGAAATGGTTGAATGTCGGGGTGGGGAGAAGGGGCTCCCTGCGCGGCCTTTTAGGGCGTCATTGACGGCGGGGCCTAGAGGCCTCCAGGTCCAGGCAAGCCATATCCCGGGTTGGGATGACCCCTTGTTCCTCATACCTGCGCACGAGGCTGTTGATCACCCTTCGTTGGATGACCTCTGATGGGGAAAGGGGACATGGGCGTCCGGTATTCCATGACGTGGCAGCCATCATGGCGGTAGTGGCGCCATGTGGGGTGGCCGTCGTGGTGTTTCCCCTGCCCCTGCATGGGCGAGGAGCGGATGGTGACCGTATCTCCGCAATAGCAACTTGGTTCCTGAGAAACGAAGGGATCAACTCATCAGTACTGAGAGGAAAAGGATTGAAAGCCAGTGCCCCAACGTTCTTCCATTCTCCATGTCTGTGAGAAGGATCCCCGCCAACACACTGCAGAGCGGAGTGCCCCACGTTCTAATACCCCGACTTCCGGTGAGTTTCACGATAGGCCCGCTATTTGCTTGGCGGGACCAGGCACCGGATATCTGGATCCGGTGACATGTCAATCTACTGGTGTCTCGAACGCTACTAATCTCCAGATTGAGGATAATAATTTCACGTCGGGTTCACCATTTCTGTTTCCGACGCTTTCACCGGGGCGCGCGCATCCGTCTGTGAGGACACGCGGCTGTTGCCCCGCATTCCCGCTTTCCAAAGGCTGGCGGCATTCGCTCCATGTTCAGGGACGTCTTCTCCTTGATCGAAACGGGATTATGGGCTGTTGGTTCTTCCTTCCATGGATTCCTCCTCAGAACTCCTCACCTAGTCTGGGTCTCCCTCATAGATTTAATACGTAGTTCGTGAAACTATTCCCAGTGCCATGTTTCCATGGACACCGGTTAATTACACTGCTTTATTCGGGACATTCCAAAGGGTCCAGTCAGGGCAGCAACATTCGGTCAGGGGAGTAGTCATGTTGAGGCGTCAGTAGCGTGTCTGGATGCTGGGGTACCTGGCATGTCTGTCTGTTATCCTTGACCACAAGGCTTCTCGAGGGTGTGGAAGCCCAAGGCATCCCACATCGAGCACGGGGAATTATGTGTCATAGACACATATCTGAGGTTTTCCTCAGCTTCCCGTGTTCAACACAGGGTATGCCGCAAGTTTAACGTCCAGCGGAGACGGATCAACCCAACAATAGCATTAGCTAGGATAGATCGGATTGAGCGATCCTCCTTGAAGGGATATCGATACCGGGGCCAGCCCATTGGCGATTGGTGAATGGAGTGGAAGGAGAGTGAAATGGGACCATCACAGGGGGAGACAGTGAAGTTGGGCTTGAGCCTTGACGAGGCTTCCTACGTATCCCCGTGGCAGGGAATCAAAGTCCGCGTAGTTCGGGAAAGGTGGACCTTGGTCCGATGGAACTTGTCAGAGTACTGATGTGAAAGTAGACCCGTGGGTCAACTAATGGTGGGCTTGAATCTTGGGAAGGTTTCCTACGTACCATGCCTTGACATTGATCAAATTCCTCGTAGTTCAGGGAATACAGTTTAACGTCATGCATGACGATAGTGAACCCTGACGTGAATAAACGACGGGCGATGGGTGTCGGCGAACCGACGTAAATGAGGGACCTTGGTCCGATGGGAGTTGGGCTTGAACCTCTGAGAGGATTCCTACGTACCATGCCTTGACATGGATCAAAGACCTCGTAGTTCGGGGTGGTCACAACGGCTTGCCGTCGGACAGGAATTGCAGCTTAACGTTATGCTGGACCGGGGTGAGGCCCGACGTGAAGTGACGGGTGGGCTTGAACCTCGTAGAGGCTTCCTACGTACCATGCCTTGACATGGATCAAAGACCTCGTAGTTAAAATGGGGTTTGTCGGTGAACCGACGTGAAAGTAGACCCATGGGTCCACTAGTGGTGGGCTTGAACCTCGTGAAGGCTTCCTACGTACCATGCCTTGACATGGATCAAAGACCTTGTAGTTCAGGGATGGGTCGCAATGGCATACCACTGGACCAGAATGTAGTTTAACGTCATGCTGGACGTATGTAGAACACGACGTGAATTGGATGATGTGTGGGCTTGAACCTTGTGGAGGCTTCCTACATACCATGCCTTGACATGGATCAAAGACCTCGTAGTTCAGGGTGGGTCGCAATGGCTTACCACTGGACCAGAATGGGACCCGATGTGAATGACGGATGGGTGGTCTTGAACCTCGTGGAGGCTTCCTACGTACCATGTCTTGACATGGATCAAAGACCTCGTAGTTCAGGGTGGGTCGCAATGGCTTACCACTTGACCAGAATGGGACCCGACGTGAATGACGGATGGGTGGGATTGAACCTCGTGGAGGCTTCCTACGTACCATGTCTTGACATGGATCAAAGACCTCGTAGTTCAGGGTGGAATGTTCGGTGTCAGGGTCGGTGCTCACTCTATGCCCACGTGAGTCATGCTCGGTGTGAGAAACAAGAGGTTGCAAGGACCTGACGATCACGTCGCGAGGGCTGCGTCCGTGAGAAGCGAAAAGGGGCTTACGCGTTGGGCGGCCCATGGTGTTGGGACTTACTCCAGGATGGAGGCCCATACGGGGGTGCCTCGTTCCCTATCACGTCCTCCACCGACCTTGGTAGTGGGGAAGTACAGAGATGCACGGGTGCAATCATCCGTACCAAAGGTTAGAGGCTTACGCTCTGAGGCAGCCCTTCCTCTGCGAACATACACCACTCTGACAAGGAGGATATCATTCCATGTGTGGAAGAGTTCCATTCCCGTGGAGACGAGTGGTGTAAAGAATGTTCGAGCTGGGGGGACCCTTCGTGAGGGAGACGAGGTTGGGTCACAGTTTAACGTCATGTGTTGAGGACATGGTGCTTGGCAGTTTAACGTCCTGCAGCTCGGACGAGGTGGGTTCACTCCACACCCCTAGGACTTACATAACAGGTAGCCTCTGGTCCTTGGGGAAGGGAAGGTACCGGTAAGGCCATGGTAAAGGGGGGTAGTGGGGCGAACCATCGAGGGGTCCACGTTAGCGTGGCTATCCGAAGAAGCAATAGCCGTTAGCGTTCCTATGCGAAGAATCATTAGGAGAAGCAATACTATGGGTGGTATTGTCCATGGGACTTTGAAATCACATCGTGCAAACCTGGAGGGTCGCACGAGAAGAGGAATCGCTAAGCAAAGGAGTGTGCTTTGCGAAGTGGGGTGCCTTGGCCTTAGCATGGGGCATTGGTGTGAGTGGAAGGCGCTTCGCGATGTGGAACAGTGTTCGCGGAGCACTGCCTCGTGAAGAAGGGGTGCCTCGCGAAGTAGGGTCCTGCGAAGCAGTGTGCTTCGCGATGTGGAGCGATCCTGCCTTAGCATAGGGATCACTCGTATGGGTTGGGTGTTTCGCGAAGTACAAGTGCTCCGCAGCTGCCCGAGTTCCCTTGGAAATCCCCTTCCTCCACGAACGCCCTTGAGCATCGCGAAGGGCATCCCTCCCGGAAGAGGGGCTCAAAACGAGACAAAGCAGAGGCCTCTCGCGAAGTAGAAATACCTCGCGGAGCT
Organism: Viscum album; assembly: GCA_963277665.1. NCBI lineage: Eukaryota > Viridiplantae > Streptophyta > Magnoliopsida > Santalales > Viscaceae > Viscum > Viscum album. Next base: position 1,436,740,027 of record OY728153.1, on the reverse strand, counting down.
CATGATTCTCGGGGCAAAGAGTGCTTCGTGATTCGGGAGAGGAGTAGCCGAAAGTTTGGATTGTCCGTCCTCGAGACTCAGGGGGAGTCCAGTATTTATAGGGAAGGGACGCCGCGATGCAGGGCTCGCGCGCCGCCTCTGGTGCTTCGCAGAAGCTCGCGAATGTCAAACGGATTCGTGAAGGATTACCGCCTCCGATGCTTCGCGGCGGCTCGCGAACGTCAAATGGGTTCGCGGATCATTACCGCCTCTGGGGCTTCGCGGCGCCACCATGGTTGGGGCGCTTCACGGCGGGGCTTCGCGGCGACGCTTCGCGACGGAGCTTCGTGAGGCAGCGCGCCGTCCTTTTTCGTTCCTTTCTTTCGGGCCACATTTTTGGCGCCAACAACAAGTCAAAACACGGCTGAAAAATGAAACGATTTTACCCAAAACGCTCTTTAACATGGAATTTACAAAAGAACGGGTACAATAAAGTCATAAGTGAACCATATATGATATCATAACAATTAGTATGATTCTGGAATAAGTCAATAACATTATTTAAATCATTATACAGGAGGTTCGGACACTTACGAAGCAAATCGGACTAAGGTAAGGGAAATATCACAATCTCATTTTCATCCGAGATTGTTTATACTTTGGCATTTACTAGGGTGTATTTTATCATCCACATCCATGTTTACTCAATATGTAATATTATTTCCATTCACCTAAAATTGTTTTAATCCTATTTTACCCTTCGGTGAGTTTTTATTAAAAGATATGAAAGGAATCGTTTGTCGTTTTTCGTAGGAGATACATTTTGACTTTTCTGGCAAAAGTACGAGAAATTTTTTTTTAACTTATACGGCATGAATGGATTTTTAAAACATTGTTTCCAAGAAGCTTCCTTTACAAGTTTTCAAGTTTATTTTTAATCAACTTCTTTTATTTTAAAATTGTATGACATGTTAAGAAAGGAAAAGTGTTTTTGAAGTGGAAAGGATATTTTCTTCAAGAATGAAGTTCAAGTGTTTTATCAAAATTATTTTCCATCTAAGATAATAAAGGGTTCTGCTTTTATCCCTATTATTACATTGATTTGGTTATGTTGTGATGGAATTATTTTTATGAATTCCTTTATCGTATATGAATTGTTTTATGATGTCATGATGTTTAAGATTCCCATTTTTATTACATGGGTTATGCAATGATGTATGATTTATGACTTTGTGGCACACATAAGAATGGTATCATTATGAGATGGGTGGGACCTATATCTCCCTCCAAGGCATTGGGTAAAGATTTTATATCTCATGAGATAGAAATGGCTGAATGGTAGGTTATACCGGTTCAGTGAAACAGGACTGAAACGAGGGTTACGCGATTCAGAAAGGGACTTTGTCCACTAAGATAGTCTTGGAAATGAGTCTTGACAAATAAGAAATGATTCTCTATGATTATGTGTGAATGACACAATGTTTCATGTTTTAAGTTATGATTATTGTGATTACATTTCACTGCCATGAGTTATCCCAGGTTATGAAATTATGATCTCTTTTACAGGTTAAGATTTCAAAAAGTAATGTGCTTATGTATATTATGTGATTGATATTTCTTTTGTTTACCCTTACTGAGCATTTGAGCTAACCCTTTTATGTTTTCTTTTCCCCAAGATATAAAGAAAGGTTTTAGGTAAAAAAAGGAAGATCTTTATGGGAGATGTTGAAGATCTTTCACCATGATTAGAAGATTATATTCCGAGTTTCCAAAGACACTAAACTATTACGATCCTTGTGTGTGTGTTTTTGTTATGTAATAAGTATTCCGCAAAAGTAATGTAATGTCCATGTACGTGAGGCTTCGGGTCTCTACAGTTGGTATCAGAGGAAAGGTTTAGTCAACCTTTGGAAACTAGGATGTGAAAACATTAGTGAGATCCCTAGAGATATTTCTAAGGTATGTCTAGGGATGTCCCTAAGGATAAGTATACGTATAGGATATAGTCCTAGAACTATGGTAATGATATTAGATTAAACCAAATATGTTATATATTGAATTTACTCCCCCTTTATTATGATTTTTTCCTATCACACTATTCTTTTTGGGTTTTAGAAAATGGCTGGAAAAAAGATGATTCACGATAATGGAGGATATGATGGACAATGGAATGATATACTTCATGAGCAACCAAATGAAATTGGATTTGGAAGTCCAAACATCATTATTATGCCGAATAATCAATCTCATAATATGATCAATAAAGTAAAATTTGGTATGTTTCCTGACTCGGCTAATAAGAGAAAGATGGAGTTTCATGATGATCATAGAGGAAACAAAGTTCAATTTACCCTATGTAAACCATGTGGGAATAGGCATCAAGGAGAATGTTTCAAAAGAACTGGAAGATGCTTTGGGTGTGGAAAAGAAGGACAAAAAGCCAGTAAGTGTAAAGGAAAAGGTTCAGTTAACACCAGGGATGAGGATAATGGTATTGCTACGACATCAGCAATGGTTAAATGTTTTAAATGTGGAATGTACGGGCATTATGAAAACCAATGCCCTAAGGGAAAGTCTCATGAAGAGAATCAGTATGGTCGTATGGGTAGTATTTATGTGGATGATGATGCAGAGACTACAAATGATATGTGAGATGAAAGAATTGTTGAAGCTCGGTCAATGGTTTAAGAATGTAGTGGAATGATTACATTTTTATCATGTGTAATGTTGTATAAGTAATCTCATGCTACTATGGAATAAAGAGACATCTATGGATTGTTACACTGTTGTCTTACCTTGAGTTTTTAAAGTGTATGATTAATGTTACCAGTATCCATGAAAGGTTATTCAGATATTTTTGGAATGTGGATGATATGCGCATAATGAAGGGATAAGGAGAAAATTATATGTTTGATAGTATTCCTGAGCTCATGACTGATATAAGGAGAAGGTTATATCATGGTTTGAGTATATAGAATTTTGAGGATTTTGGTATGTGGAAAGAGTTAACTTTTAACAGCACTCATGTTTTCAATAAGGTTCAATGGGTATTCAAGAGAGTACATGATTAAGGCCTTTGAATGTTTGGAATGTGACCAACAAGATATATCTTATGATGTATGGGGATAAACGATGGTATTAAATATCTTAGAGTGGACTGCATTATTATGGATAAGCCTAAAGATTGGAATGGATTATGTTGGACATAAGTTAGTATTGTTTTTTTCGATATTATTGATGAGATGTTATAGTAATATAGTTTTAGAAAAAGGACAACCTGCAGGACGGGTGACATCCCATCACGTCGGACAAGGCTGTAGGAATCGAACCCACAACCAAAGTGCGACTGGACTTTATCACCTACCACTGGCCTACAGGAAGTCCCTGTTTAGTAGAAACTAGTTTTATTATATTAAGCAGTATAATATATGAAGTATAAGTCCATTTTAGGAACCATATATGATTAATCTCACTATAGAATGACTTATGTATATTTAATAACTTTTGCCAAACTTTTGTTTGAGACAGATGGAATGACCCGTCATTCTATCACATGATCTGCTAACACTTCACGAATAACAAATTCAACTTCATTTATTTAAGAGATGAAGTGGAAATTGTTCAAGGCACGAACAACAGTGAGATTGTACCAAAATAAAGTAAGTATTTATTCTAATTCAAATTCTTCAACTTTAGGGAAACGATCTTGAAAACCAAATATGTTGTCCTATCACTCTTATATCTGATTAATCACATGGTACCTTAGATCGTCACAAATTTATGGATTTGTGATTGTTGGCTTTTCCATATCCATGTTCTCTACCACTCTCCATCAGAACATGATGGTTAGATTTTTCTTCCATATCCATATTTTCACCTATGTGGAAACCCAGTGATTAGTTTATTTGGGTAACCGTTACGTTTCATACTTTAATTTTTAAAGATTGGTTTTGGTATTCCTTTTTACGATGTGGGTTTCTATTAAATAATCTTTCGAATTGTAAACCATTTATAACCCCGACGAATTTCGAGGGAAAAATTCATTTTAAGGGGGGTAGAATGTAACAGCCTGATATTTTATGAAAAATATTCTTTTTAATTTTATTAATGCCTTGTGTTGTACACTACACCAAAAGGAGTTTTCACAACACACATCCTTGACTTGCCTTGCACGCAATCGCGACCTTCCTCGATAGCGTGTGTAGTACGCAATACCGAGTTTCACTAAACAACGATATGCTATTAAAATATTATTATAACTAGCCGTTATGAATAGTAATAACCACGTTTTAAAATTTTAGAAATTTTAGCTCTCAAAATGTACTTCATTTTTGGATTCGGAGTATCGAATATATCCTAAGGGGAAATTTTGGTACTTTTCGGATAACTTTCATATTCTGATGAATAGTGAAAATTACTAAATTTTAATTAAAAAAAACTTTTTTAATCGAAATAATTAATAGCGAGAAATTATTAATTTGAGTGGTTTTAAATTATATTTAGAATATATTTTTACAATTCAATACAATGTTGGTCATTGGATGTAATTTCACATTTACACCAGATATAAACAAGTGTTAATCATTTGATAGTTATTATCTCTTAAAAACACGCTACTTGTTGTGACAGCAGAAATTAATTATAAAATTAATTAATTCAACTTATATTTTGGGAATTTTGTAAAATATAAAGCATTTTTTAATTCGGAATATCAATTATAGCTTAGGGTGAAAATTTGGCATTTTTCTGAAAAACTTCAATTTTTGATGAATAGTGAAACTACTAAGTGGTAGTTAAAAAAATTATTTTTTCATAAATCTTAATTTTACCGCTTCTGTAAATGGAATTTTAAAAATCCGAGAGACACGGTTGATGTCAGTAAGTAAAATGTGGTTCAATGAGATGAAAATAATGTTTGGTGAATAGTAACTTTTTACTTTTATTTATCACGGTTAAAAGTAAATAGGGTAATTAAGGGTAAATATGATATTAATATTACCCTAACACATGTCATAATCCTATTGGAAAAGTGTATCTCGACCAAAAACAACCTTAAGTGTAAAATAATATCATTTAGGCCCACTTGGGTTAGATTAGGACATTTATTATTCTTTAATTTAAAGAAGAGTTAAAAGAGTTAAAATCAAATTGTATATACTAAAACATCTTTAATATAGGGTTATACATAATATAATTTCGACTATAAATATTCATTAGAAAGATAAAACGATTTCCTACATAATGGTAATTTATTTGTAATTTTTATACTTTAAATATTTTAATTTATTTATGACACAACGATGATGCAGTAATTACCGTATTAAGAAACTATTAACATAATTGATGTTATAAATGCCCAAATAAATGTAATTTGAGACTTTTTATGACTTAAACTTATTTTATAGGTTAATATGACATGGTATTGTTGATTTAAGTAACTTGGTTTGAACTTATCATTCTGTTAGAAATTTCATAAAAATCATGTACCAAATAGTGTCAAAATTTACATAAATTAGTTTTTAAAACAAATATTATATTACTAATTGTTATTTAATTCCTAAAAATCTATGGTTAGGAAACATGACTTATATAATGATATATATATTAATAATAAACAACTTGGGGTTCTTTTGGCTTTTTTATAATAAGTTTATTAACCTTATAGTGTAAGAACACAAGAAGACACGGTAAAAGTAAAATTATTTAACTTAATGTTAAATCTAAATGTTAAGGTTAAAATAGGAACCTAAACTTGTCTAAATTCTATTTGATGAGTGGATTTCGACCCAACCCCACCTTAGCCTCGAAATAAATCAATTTTTAGCTATTTAAAACCGAACTTTACTTTATAATAAATTAATATTTTTAGTTTTTGCAAAGGAGCCCCTCTCCTCCCTTATAAAAGGGAACCTCCTCCCTCTCTTCTTCACACAACTTTGAGCCTTAAAGCTCGGCCAACCCCTGAACAATTCTCCTCTCCACTTCCCTAGAAACATCCTAGAGGTTCTAGGCTTCCTCAAAGACCAATTGTAGTTCCTTAAGAGGAGGTCTCAAAGAGGCGCTTCAAAGAAGATGTAATTTCCGTTACCCATTCTTTCACCTTTATTTCTTCTTCCACTTCTTCTTCTTCGGTTGTTTCATTATGAAGTAATAACATCAGTATCACTAATATACTTATATTTTATTATAAATATGAAACAACTCTAATGAACCTTCTATCCATCCTACGGAGAAAGGAAATCACCATGCGTGCGTACGTACGGAATACCGTCTCCACGCCGTGGTGTAATCTATTTTCCGCCACCAACTTAATTGGATGAGTATAATGGTGTAATGAGTAACTATATATGATTATTATAAAGTGGTATTGATACTGAAATAGTATACATACACTCCAATTCAGTCCCACGATCATGAGAACGATATCATCGCTCGTGCGTACGTACGGACTACCGTCTCCACGACGCGATGAGATTCATTCTCCACTTTAACCATTAATGAATGATTGTAAAGTATATATAATAAGTAATCATTAAATATATGACATAATAATGATTCTGGATTTTATGTGTATATATATGTATGTCATCTACTTAATTCCATTCAACTCAATAAGGAAACGAAAACAGCGTCCATGCGTACGTACGTCCTACCGTCTCCATGAACGATGTATTTCATTCCATTTACTGATTTATTATATATATGTATATTCTGAATATATATTATATATAAATCATGCTTTATATTCTGGAATTAAGTAATCATGATCTACGTAATCATATGAATAATTAAAATTCAAAACACGGATGACAAATGAAACGATTTTACCCAAAACGCTCTTTAACATGGAATTTACAAAAGAACGGGTAAAATAAAGTCATAAGTGAACCATATATGATATCATAACAATTAGTATAATTCTGTAATAAGTCAATAACATTATTTAAATCATTATACAGGAGGTTCGGACACTTACGAAGCAAATCGGACCTAAGGTAAGGGAAATATCACAATCTCATTTTCTTCCGAGATTGTTTATACTTTGGCATTTACTGGGGTATATTTTATCATTAAAATCCATTTTTCCTCAATATGTAATATTATTTCCATTCACCTACAATTGTTTTAATCCTATTTTACCCTTCGGTGAGTTTTTATTAAAATATATGAAAGGAATCGTTTGTCATTTTTCGTAGGAGATACTTTTTGACTTTTCCGACAAAAGTACGAGAAGAATGTTTTTTTAACTTATACGGCATGAATGGATTTTTAAAACATTATTTCCAAGAAGATTCCTTTACAAGTTTTCAAGTTTATTTTTAATAAACTTCTTTTATTTTAAAATTTCATGACATGTTAAGAAAGGAAAAATCTTTTTGAAGTAGAAAGGATATTTTCCTCAACAATGAAGTTCAAGTGTTTTATCAAAATTATTATCCATCTAAGATAATAAAGGGTTCTACTTTTATCCCTATTATTACATTGATTTGGTTATGTTGTGATGGAATTATTTTTATGAATTCCTTTATCATATATGAATTGTTTTATGATGTCATGATTTTTATGATTCCCATTATTATTACATGGGTTATGCAATGATGTATGATTTATGAATTTGTGGCACACATAAGAATGGTATCATTATGAGATGGGTGGGACCTATATCTCCATCCTATTCGTTGGGTAAATATTTTATATCTCATGAGATAGACATGGCTGGAATGGTAGGTTATACCGGTTCAGTGAAATAGGACTGAAACGAGGGTTACTCGATTCAGAAAGGGACTTTGTCCACTAAGATAGTCTTGGCAATGAGTCTTGACTAATAAGAAATGATTCTCTTTGATTATGTGTGAATGCCACAAAGTTTCATGTTTTAAGATATGATTATTGTGATTACATTTCACTGCCATGAGTTATCCCAGGTTATGAAATTATGATCTCTTTTACAGGTTAAGATTTCCAAAAGTTATGTGCTTATGTATATAATGTGATTGATATTTCTTTTGTTTACCCTTACTGAGAATTTGAGCTCACCCTTTTATGTTTTCTTTTCCCCAGGATATAAAGAATGGTTTTAGGTAAAAAAAGGAAGACCTTTATGGGATATGTTGAAGATCTTTCACCACAATTAGAAGATTATATTCCGAGTTTCCAAAGACACTAAACTATTACGATCCTTCTATGTGTGTTTTTATTATGTACTAAGTATTCTGCAAAAGTAATTTAATGTCCATGTACGTCAGGCTTCGGGTCCCTACAGTTGGTATCAGAGGAAAGGTTTAGTCAACCTTTGGAAACTAGGATGTGAAAACATTAGTGAGATCCCTAGAGATATTTCTAAGGTATTTCTAGGGATGTCCCTAAGGATAAGTATACGTATAGGATATAGTCCTAGAACTATGGTAACGATATTAGATTAAACCAAAGATGTTAGATATTGAATTTACTCCCCCTTTATTATGATTTTTTCCTCTCACACTATTCATTTTGGGTTTTAGAAAATGGCTGGAAACAAGATGATTCACGATCATGGAGGATATGATGGACAATGGAATGATATTATTCATGAGCAACCAAATGAAATGGGATTTGGAAGTCCAAACATCATTATTATGCCGAATCAGCAATCTCATAATATGATCAATAAAGTAAAATTTGGTAAATTTCCTGATTCGGCTAATAAGAGAAAGATGGAGTTTCATGATGATCATAGAGGAAACAAAGATCAATTTCCCCTATGTAAATCATGTGGGAAGAGGCATCAAGGAGAATGTTTCAAAAGAACTGGAAGATGCTTTGGGTGTGGAAAAGAAGGACACAAAGACAGTAAGTGTAAAGGAAAAAGGTTTAGTTAACACCAGGGATGAGGATAATGGTATTGCTACGACATCAGCAATGGTTAAATGTTTTAAATGTGGATTGTACGAGCATTATGCAAACCAATGCCCTAAGGTAAAGTCTCATGAAGAGAATAAGTATGGTCATATGGGTAGTATTTTATGTGGATGATGATGAAGAGACTACAAATGATATGTTAGATGAAAGAATTGTTGAAGCTCGGTCAATGGTTTAAGAATGTAGTGGAATGATTACATGTTTATCATGTGTAATGTTGTATTAGTAATCTCATGATACTATGGAATAAAGAGACATCTATGGATTGTTACACTGTTGTCTTACCTTGAGTTTTGAAAGTGTATGATTAATGTTACCAGTATCCATGAAAGGTTATTCAGATATTTTTGGAATGTAGATGATATGCACATAATGAAGGGATAAGGAGAAAATTATATGTTTGATAGTATTCATGAGCTTATGACTGATATAAGGAGAAGGTTATATCATGGTTTGAGTATATAGAATTTTGAGGATTTTGGTATGTGGAAAGAGTTAACTTTTAACAGCACTCATGTTTTCAATAAGGTTCAATGGATATTCAAGAGAGTACATGATTAAGGCCTTTGAATGTTTGGAATGTGACCAACAAGATATATCTTATGATATATGGGGATAAACGATGGTATTAAATCTCTGAGAGTGGACTGCAGTATTATGGATAAGCCTAAAGATTGGAATGGATTATGTTGGACATAAGTTAGTATTGTTTGTTTTTCGATATTATTGATGGGATGTTATAGTAATATAGTTTTAGAAAAAGGACAACCTGCACGACGAGCGACAGCCCATCGCGTCGGACAAGGCTGTAGGAATCGAACCCACAACCGAAGTGCGACTGGCCTTTATCGCCTACCACTGGCCTACAGGATGTCCCTGTTTAGTAGAAACTAGTTTTATTATATTAAGCAGTATAATATATGAAGTATATGTCCATTTTAGGAAGCATATATGATTAATCTCACTATAGAATGACTTATGTATATTTAATAACTTTTTCTAAACATTTGTTTGAGACAGATGGAATGACCCGTCATTCTATCACATGATCTGCTAACACTTCACAAATAACAAATTCAACTTCATTTATTTAATAGATGAAGTGGAAATTGTTCAAGGCACGAACAACAGTGAGATTGTACCAAAATAAAGTAAGTATTTATTCTAATTCAAATCCTTCAACTTTAGGGAAACGATCTTGAAAACCAAATATGTTGTCCTAGCGCTCTTATATCTAATTAATTAGATGGTACCTTAGATCGTCAAAAATTTATGGATTTGTGTTTGTTGTATTTTCCATAGCCATGTTCTCTACCACTCTCCATCAGAACATGATGGTTAGATTTTTCATCCATATCCATATTTTCACCTATGTGGAAACCCAGTGATTAGTTTATTTGGGTAACCGTTACGTTTCATACTTTCGTTTTTAAAGATTGGTTTTGGTATTCCTTTTTACGATGTGGGTTTCTATTAAAGAATCTTTCGAATAGTAAACCATTTATAACCCCGACGAATTTCGAGGGCGAAATTCATTTTAAGGGGGTAGAATGTAACAGCCCGAGATTTTATGAAAAATATTCTTTTTAATTTTATTAATGCCTTGTGTTGTACGCTACACCAAAAGGAGTTTTCACAACACACATCCTTGACTTGCCTTGCACTCAATCGCGACCTTCCTCGATAGCGTGTGTAGTACGCAATGCCGAGTTTCACTAAAAAACGATATGCTATTAAAATATTATTATAACCAGCCGTTATGAATAGTAATAACCACATTTTAAAATTTTAGAAATTTTAGCTCTCAAAATGGACTTCATTTTTGGATTCGGAGTATCGAATTTATCCTAAGGTGAAATTTTGGTACTTTTCGGATAACTTTCATATTCTGATGAATAGTGAAAATTACTAGATTTTAATTAAAAACAACTTTTTTAATCGAAATAATTAATAGTGATAAATTATTAATTTGAGTGGTTTTAAAGTATATTTAGAATATATTTTTACAATTCAATACAATGTTGGTCATTGGATGTAATTTCACATTTACACTAGACATAAACAAGTGTTAATATTTTGATAGTTATTATCTCTTAAAAACACGCTACTTGTTGTGAAAACAGAAATTAATTATAAAATTAATCAATTCAACTTATATGTTGGGAATTTTGTAAAATAGAAATCATTTTTTAATTCGGAATATCAATTATAGCTTAGGGTGAAATTTTGGCATTTTTCTGAAAAACTTCAATTTTTGATGAATAGTGAAACTACTAAGTGGTAGTTAAAAAAATTATTTTTTCATAAATCTTAATTTTACCGCTTCTTTAAATGGAATTTCAAAAATCTGAGAGACACGGTTGATGTCAGTAAGTAAAATGTGGTTCAATGAGATTAAAATAATTTTTGGTGAATAGTAACTTTTTACTTTTATTTATCACGGTTAAAAGTAAATAGGGTAATTAAGGGTAAAAATGATATTAATATTAACTTAACACATGTCCTAATCCTATTGGACAAGTTTAGCTCGACCAAAAACAACCTTAAGTGTAAAATAATATCATTTAGGCCCACTTGGGTTAGATTAGGACATTTATTATTTTTTAATTCAAAGAAGAGTTAAAAGAGTTAAAATCCATGTTTATTTACTAAAACATTTTTAATATAGGGTAATACATAATATAATTTCGACTATAAATATTCATTAGAAAGATAGAAAGATTCCCTACATAATGTTATTTTATTTGTAATTTTTATACTTTAAATAATTTAATTTATTTATGACACAACGATGATGCAGTAATTACCTTATTAAGAAAATATTAACATAATTGATGTTATAAATGCCCAAATAAATGTAATTTGAGACTTTTTATGACTGAAACTAATTTTATAGGTTAATATGACATGTTATCGTTGATTTAAGTAACTTTGTTTTAACTTATCATTCTTTTAGAAATTTCATAAAAATCATGTACCAAATAGTGTCAAAATTGACATAAATTAGTTTTTAAAACAAATATTATATTATTAATTGTTATTTAATTCCTAAAAATCTAAGGTTAGGCCAAATGACTTATATAAAGATAGATATATTAATAATAAACAACTTGGGGTTAGTTTGGCTTTTTATAGTATGTTTATTAACCTTATAGTGTAAGAACACAAGAAGACACGGTAAAAGTAAAATTATTTAACTTAATGTTAAATCTAAATGTTAATGTTAAAATAGGAACCTAAACTTGTCTAAATTCTATTGGATGAGAGTATTTAGACCCAAACCCACCTTATCCTCGAAATAAATCAATTTGGAGCTATTTAAAACCGAACTTGACTTTATAATAAAATAATATTTTTAGTTTTTGCAAAGGAGCCCCTCTCCTCCCTTATAAAAGGGAACCTCCTCCCTCTCTTCCTCACACAAATTTGAGCCTTCAAGCTCGGCCAACCCCTGCAAAATTCTCCTCTCCACTTACCTAGAAAAATCCTAGAGGTTCTGGGCTTCCTCAAAGACCAATTTTAGTGCCTTAAGAGGAGGTCTCAAAGAGGCGCTTCAAAGAAGAGGTAATTTCTGTTACCGATTCTTTCACCTTTATTTCTTCTTCCACTTATTCTTCTTAGGTTGTTTCATTATGAAGTAATAACATCAGTATCACTCATATACTGATATTTTATTATAAATATGAAACAACTCTAATGAACCTTCTATCCATCCTACGGAAAAAGGAAATCACCAGGCGTGCGTACGTACGGAATACCGTCTCCACGCCGTGGTCTAATCTATTTTCCGCCACCACCTTAATTGGATGAGTATAATGGTGTAATGAGTAACTATATATGATTATTATAAAGTGATATTGATACTGAAATAGTATACATACACTCCAATTCAGTCCCATGATCATGAGAACGATATCATCACTCGTGCATACGTACGGACTACCGTCTCCACGACGCGATGAGATTCATTCTCCACTTTAACCATTAATGAATGATTGTAAAGTATATATAATAAGTAATCATGAAATATATGACATAATAATGATACTGTATTTATGTGTATATATATGTATGTCATCTACTTAATTCCGTTCAACTCAATAAGGAAACGAAAACAACGTTCATGCGTCCGTACGGCCTACCGTCTCCATGAACGATGTATTCCTTTCTATTTACTGATTTATTATATATATGTATATTATGAATATATATTATACATAAATCATGTTTTATATTCTGGAATTAAGTAATCATGATCTATGTAATCATATGAATAATTACAAGTCAAAACACGGACGACAAATGAAACAATTTTACCCAAAACGCTCTTTAACATGGAATTTACAAAAGAACGGGTAAAATAAAGTCATAAGTGAACCATATATGATATCATAACAATTATTATGATTCTGGAATAAGTCAATAACATTATTTAAATCATTATACAGGAGGTTTGAACACTTACGAAGAAAATCGGACCTATGGTAAGGGAAATATCACAATCTCATTATCATCCGAGATTGTTTATACTTTGGCATTTACTGGGGTGTATTTTATCATCCACATCCATGTTTCCTCAATATGTAATATTATTTCCTTTCACCTACAATTGTTTTAATCCTATTTTACCATTCGGTGAGTTTTTATTAAAAGATATGAAAGGAATCGTTTGTTGTTTTTCGTTGGAGATACTTTTTGACTTTTCCGTAAAAAGTACGAGAAGAATGTTTTTATAACTTATACGGCATGAATGGATTTTTAAAACATTATTTACAAGAAGCTTACTTTACAAGTTTTCAAGTTTATTTTTAATCAACTTCTTTTATTTTCAAATTGTATGACATGTTAAGAAATGAAAAGAGTTTTTGAATTAGAAAGGATATTTTCCTCAAGAATGAAGTTCAAGTGTTTTATCAAAATTATTTTCAATCTAAGATAATAAAGGGTTCTGCTTTTATCCCTATTATTACATTGATTTGTTTATGTTGTGATGGAATTATTTTTATGAATTCCTTTATCATATATGAATTGTTTTATGATTTCATGATGTTTAAGATTCCCATTTTTATTACATGGGTTATGCAATGATGTATGATTTATGACTTTGTGGCACACATAAGAATGGTATCATTATGAGATGGGCGGGACCTATATCTCCCTCCAATGCATTGGGTAATGATTTTTTATCTCATGAGATAGACATGGCTAGAATGGTAGGTTATACCGGTTCAGTGAAACAGGACTGAAACGAGGGTTACTCGATTCAGAAAGGGACTTTGTCCACTAAGATAGTCATGGCAATGAGTCTTGACTAATAAGAAATGATTCTCTATGATTATGTGTGAATTCCACAAAGTTTCATTATTATGTTATGATTATTGTGATTACATTTCACTGCCATGAGTTATCCCAGGTTATGAAATTATGATCTCTTTTATAGGTTAAGATTTCCAAAAGTTATGTGCTTATGTATATGATGTGATTGATATTTCTTTTGTTTACCCTTACTGAGCATTTGAGCTCACCCTTTTATGTTTTCTTTTCCCCAGGATATAAAGAAAGGTTTTAGGTAAAAAAGGAAGATCTTTATTGAAGATGTTGAAGATCTTTCACCACGATTATAAGATTATATTCTGAGTTTCCAAAGACACTAAACTATTACGATTCTTGTGTGTGTGTTTTTGTTATGTACTAAGTATTCCGAAAAAGTAATGTAATGTCCATGTACGTCAGGCTTCGGGCCTCTACAGTTGGTATTAGAGGAAAGGTTTAGTCAACCTTTGGAAACTAGGATGTGAAAACGTTAGTGAGATCCCTAGAGATATTTCTAAGGTCTGTCTAGGGATGTCCCTAAGGATAAGTATATGTATAGGATATAGTCCTAGAACTATGGTAACGATATTAGATTAAACCAAAGATTTTAGATATTGAATTTACTCCCCCTTTATTATGTTTTTTTCCTCTCACACTATTCTTTTTTGGTTTTAGAAAATGGCTGGAAACAAGATGATTCACGATAATGGAGGATATGATGGACAATGGAATGATATTCTTCATGAGAAACCAAATGAAATGGGATTTGGAAGTCCAAACATTATTATTATGCCGAATCAGCAATCTCATAATATGATCAATAAAGTAAAATTTGGTAAGTTTCCTGATTCGGCTAATAAGAGAAAGATGGAGTTTCATGATGATCATAGAGGAAACAAAGTTCAATTTCCCCTATGTAAATCATGTGGGAAGAGGCATCAAGGAGAATGTTTCAAAGGAACTGGAAGATGCTTTGGGTGTGGAAAAGAAGGACACAAAGCCAGTAAGTGTAAAGGAAAAGGTTCAGTTAACACCAGGGATGAGGATAATGGTATTGCTACGACATCAGCAATGGTTAAATGTTTTAAATGTGGAATGTACGGGCATTATGAAAACCAATGCCCTAAGGGAAAGTCTCATGAAGAGAAATAGTATGGTCGTATGGGTAGTATTTATGTGGATGATGATGAAGAGACTACAAATGATATGTGAGATGAAAGAATTGTTGAAGCTCGGTCAATGGTTTAAGAATGTAGTGGAATGATTACATTTTTATCATGTGTAATGTTGTATAAGTAATCTCATGCTACTATGGAATAAAGAGACATTTATGGATTGTTACACTGTTGTATTACCTTGCGTTTTGAAAGTGTATGATTAATGTTACCAGTATCCATGAAAGGTTATTCAGATATTTTTGGAATATAGATGATATGCACATAATGAATTGATAAGGGGAAAATTATATGTTTGATAGTATTCCTGACCTCATGACTGATATAAGGAGAAGGTTATATCATGGTTTGAGTATATAGAATTTTGAGGATTTTGGTATGTGGAAAGAGTTAACTTTTAACAGCACTCATGTTTTCAATAAGGTTCAATGGGTATTCAAGAGAGTACATGATTAAGGCCTTTGAATGTTTGGAATGTGACCAACAAGATATATCTTATGATATATGGGGATAAACGATGGTATTAAATCTCTGAGAGTGGACTACAGTATTATGGATAAGCCTAAAGATTGGAATGGATTATGTTGGACATAAGTTAGTATTGTTTGTTTTTCGATATTATTGATGGGATGTTATAGTAATATAGTTTTAGAAAAAGGGCAACCTGCAGGACGGGCGACAGCCCATCGCGTCGGACAAGGCTGTAGGAATCGAACCCACAACCGAAGTGCGACTGGCCTTTATCGCCTACCACTGGCCTACAGAAAGTCCCTGTTTAGTAGAAACTAGTTTTATTATATTAAGCAGTATAATATATGAAGTATAAGTCCATTTTAGGAACCGTATATGATTAATCTCACTATAGAATGACTTATGTATATTTAATAACTTTTGCTAAACTTTTGTTTGAGACAGATGGAATGACCCGTCATTCTATCACATGATCTGCTAACACTTCACGAATAACAAATTCAACTTCAATTATTTAAGAGATGAAGTGGAAATTGTTTAAGGCATGAACAACAGTGATATTGTACCAAAATAAAGAAAGTATTTATTCTAATTCAAATTCTTCAACTTTAGGGAAACGATCTTGAAAACCAAATATGTTGTCCTAGCGCTCTTATATCTGATTAATCAGATGGTACCTTAGATCATCACAAATTATGGATTTGTGATTGTTGGCTTTTCCATAGCCATGTTCTCTACCACTCTCCATCAGAACATGATGGTTAGATTTTTCTTCCATATCCATATTTTCATCTATGTGGAAACCCAGTGATTAGTTTATTTGGGTAACCGTTACGTTTCATACTTTTGTTTTTAAAGATTGGTTTTGGTATTCCTTTTTACGATGTGGGTTTCAATTAAAGAATCTTTCGAATAGTAAACCATTTATAACCCCGACGAATTTCGAGGGCGAAATTCCTTTTAAGGGGGGTAGAATGTAACAGCCCGAGATTTTATGAAAAATATTCTTTTTAATTTTATTAATGCCTTCTGTTGTATGCTACACCAAAAGGAGTTTTCACAACACACATCCTTGACTTGCCTTTCACGCAATCACGACCTTCCTCGATAGCATGTGTAGTACGCAATACCGAGTTTCACTAAACAACGATATGCTATTAAAATATTATTATAACTAGCCGTTATGAATAGTAATAACCACGTTTTAAAATTTTATAAATTTTATCTTTCAAAATGGACTTCATTTTTGGATTCGGAGTATCGAATTTATCCTAAGGTGATATTTTGGTACTTTTCGGATAACTTTCATATTCTGATGAATAGTGAAAATTACTAAATTTTAATTAAAAACAACATTTTTAATCGAAATAATTAATAGTGATAAATTATTAATTTGAGTGGTTTTAAAGTATATTTATAATATATTTTTACAATTCAATACAATGTTGGTCATTGGATGTAATTTCACATTTACACCAGACATAAACAAGTGTTAATCTTTTGATAGTTATTATCTCTTAAAAACACGCTACTTGTTGTGACAGTAGAAATTAATTATAAAATTAATTAATTCAACTTATATGTTGGGAATTTTGTAAAATAGAAATCATTTTTGAATTCGTAATATCAATTATAGCTTAGGGTGAAATTTTGGCATTTTTCTGAAAAACTTCAATTTTTGATGAATAGTGAAACTACTAAGTGGTAGTTAAAAAAATTATTTTTTCATAAATCTTATTTTTACCGCTTCTTTAAATGGAATTTCAAAAATCCGAGAAATGTGGTTCAATGAGATGAAAATAATTTTTGGTGAATAGTAACTTTTTTATTTTATTTATCACGGTTAAAAGTAAATAGGGTAATTAAGGGTAAAAATGATATTAATATTACCCTAACACATGTCCTAATCCTATTGGACAAGTGTATCTCGACCAAAAACAACCTTAAGTGTAAAATAATATCATTTAGGCCCACTTGGGTTAGATTAGGACATTTATTATTATTTAATTCAAAGAAGAGTTAAAAGAGTTAAAATCAAAGTTTATTTACTAAAAAATTTTAATATAGGGTTATACATAATATAATTTCGACTATAAATATTCATTAGAAAGAAAAAACTATTTCCTAAGTAATGGTGTTTTATTTGTAATTTTTATACTTTAAATAATTTAATTTATTTATGACACAACGATGATGCAGTAATTACCTTATTAAAAAAATATTAACATAATTGATGTTATAAATGCCCAAATAAATGTAATTTGAAACTTTTTATGACTTAAACTAATTTTCTAGGTTAATATGACATGTTATTGTTTATTTAAGTAACTTTTTTTGAACTTATCATTCTTTTAGAAATTTCATAAAAATCATGTACCAAATAGTGTCAAAATTGACATAAATTAGTTTTTAAAACAAATATTATATTATTAATTGTTATTTAATTCCTAAAAATCTATGGTTCGGCCAAATGACTTAGATAACGATAGATATATTAATAATAAACAACTTGGGGTTCTTTTGGCTTTTTATAGTAAGTTTATTAACCTTATAGTGTAAGAACACAAGAAGACACGGTAAAAGTAAAATTATTTAACTTAATGTTAAATCTAACTGTTAAGGTTAAAATAGGAACCTAAACTTGTCTGAATTATATTGGATGAGAGGCTTTCGACCCAACCCCACCTTAGCCTCTAAATAAATCAATTTGGAGCTATTTAAAACCGAACTTGACTTTATAATAAAATAATATTTTTAGTTTTTGCAAAGGAGCCCCTCTCCTCCCTTATAAAAGGGCACCTCCTCCCTCTCTTCCTCACACAACTTTGAGCCATCAATATAGTACAAACCCTGCCAAATTCTCCTCTCCACTTCCCTAGAAACATCCTAGAGGTTCTGGGCTTCCTCAAAGACCAATTTTAGTTCCTTAAGAGGAGGTCTCAAAGAGGCGCTTCAAAGAAGAGGTAATTTCCGTTACCGATTCTTTCACCTTTATTTCTTCTTCCAATTATTCTTCTTAGGTTGTTTAATTATGAAGTAATAACATCTGTATCACTCATATACAGATATATTATTATAAATATGAAACAACTCGAATGAACCTTCTATCCATCCTACGGAAAAAGGAAATCACCACGCGTGCGTACGTACGGAATACCATCTCCACGCCGTGGTGTAATCTATTTTCCGCCACCACCTTAATTGGATGTGTATAATGGTGTAATGAGTAACTATATATTATTATTATAAAGTGATATTGATACTGAAATAGTATACATACACTCCAATTCAGTCCCACGATCATGAGAACGATATCATCGCTTGTGCGTACGTACGGACTACCGTCTCCACGACGCGATGAGATTCATTCTCCACTTTAACCATTAATGAATGATTGTAAAGTATATATAATAAGTAATCATGAAATATATGACATAATAATGATTCTGGATTTATGTTTATATATATGTATGTCATCTACTTAATTCCGTTCAACTCAATAAGGAAACGAAAACAACATTCATGCGTACGTACGACCTACCGTCTCCATGAACGATGTATATCTTTCCATTTACTGATTTATTATATATATGTATATTCTGAATATATATTATATATAAATCATGTTTTATATTCTGGAATTAAGTAATCATGATCTACGTAATCATATGAAAAATTAAAGTCAAAACACGGACGACAAATGAAACGATTTTACCCAAAATGCTCTTTAACATGGAATTTACAAAAGAACGGGTAAAATAAAGTCATAAGTGAACCATATATGATATCATAACAATTAGTATGATTCTGGAATAAGTCAATAACATTATTTAAATCATTATACAGGAGGTTCGGACACTTACGAAGAAAATCGGACCTAAGGTAAAGAAAATATCACAATCTCATTTTCATCCGAGATTGTTTATACTTTGGCATTTACTGGGGTGTATTTTATCATCCACATCCATGTTTCCTCAATATGTAATATTATTTCCATTCACCTACAATTTTTTTAATCCTATTTTACCCTTCGGTGAGTTTTTATTAAAAGATATGAAAGGAATCATTTGTCATTTTTCGTAGGAGATACTTTTTGACTTTTCTGACAAAAGTACGAGAAGAATTTTTTTTAACTTATACGGCATGAATGGATTTTTAAAACATTATTTCGAAGAAGCTTTCTTTACAAGTTTTCAAGTTTATTTTTAATCAACTTCTTTTATTTTAAAATTTTATGACATGTTAAGAAAGGAAAAGTGTTTTTGAAGTAGAAAGGATATTTTCCTCAAGAATGAAGTTCAAGTGTTTTATCAAAATTATTTTCCATCTAAGATAACAAAGGGTTCTTCTTTTATCCCTATTATTACATTTATTTGGTTATGTTGTGATGGAATTATTTTTATGAATTCCTTTATCGTATATGAATTGTTTTATGATGTCATGAGGTTTAAGATTCCCATTTTTATTACATGGGTTATGCAATGATGTATGATTTATGAATTTGTGGCACACATAAGAATGGTATCATTATGAGATGGGTGGGACCTATATCTCCCTCCAATGAATTGGGTAAGGATTTTATATCTCATGAGATAGACATGGCTGGAATGGTAGGTTATACCGGTTCAGTGAAACAGGACTGAAACGAGGGTTACTCGATTCAGAAAGGGACTTTGTCCACTAAGATAGTCTTGGAAATGAGTCTTGACTAATTAGAAATGATTCTATATGATTATGTGTGAATGCCACAAAGTTTCATGTTTTATGTTATGATTATTGTGATTACATTTCACTTCCATGAGTTATCCCAGGTTATTAAATTATGATCTCTTTTACAGGTTAAGATTTCCAAAAGTTATGTGCTTCTGTATATGATGTGATTGATATTTCTTTTGTTTACCCTTACTGAGCATTTGAGCTCACCCTTTTATGTTTTCTTTTCCCCAGGATATAAAGAAAGGTTTTAGGTAGAAAAAGGAAGATCTTTATGGGAGATGTTGAAGATCTTTCACCACGATTATAAGATTATATTCCGAGTTTCCAAAGACATTAACTATTACGATCCATGTGTGTGTGTTTTTGTTATGTACTAAGTATTCCGAAAAAGTAATGTAATGTCCATGTACATCAGGCTTTGGGTCTCTACAGTGGCGCTTCCATTAATGGTTTTTGTAGTAGTGACACCCACTATTTGGGTCATGTGCACATAAGTAAACTCCATGATGAGGTGGTTTGGACCACTCATGTGGGTAGAGTCCCACGTAGTTGGGGATATGTGATTGTGGTTTTGGGTTCTTATCGTGGAAACCATGCGGAAGGTGAGGAGCAATCAGATTATTTAGGTATTCCTATGGGATGTCGATACTTGAGACACGATGTGTCCGGAGGCACACTGTTTTAGGTTACTACTTCTTTATCATAGCTACGGGATTTCAGTACTTGATACACGAGGTCAGGAGGCACATGGTGCTGGGTTACTATTGCTTGGGCATGCCTTCAGGACGTCGGTACATGAGACATGTGGTGTGTAAGATCCTGACCTTTTTTGGAGTCATCTCAATAACTTTTTCATTTTCATTTTTAATCTTTTATTTAAATTTAACTTAGAGTAGTGGATTAGGGTTCATTTTGGTGAAAATTTAAACAAAACTAATGGAAAATGGTTCTTTCATGGTTTATGCATGGTTTGACAAACCGTGTGACCAAACCAAGGCAAGCGTGTGAAATTCGACAGAGGAGTCTACACGGTTGGTGCACGGTTTGTCTAAACCTACAACCAAAATATTCCAACCGTGAAGAAGTGGGCAGTGGAGTATGAATGGTTGGTGCAAAGCATGCCTAACTGTGCACATCTACCTAAGAAATTTTTCATGCTGGATTTTTAATTACTAAAATTATTTTTAAAACAACTCCAATTCTCCAGGACTCCCATAATTTAACCTTGGATCGAGTGTGATAGATTCTAGGTGTTCCCAAATCCATCCAGAGGGATTCCAAGTCAATCCAAACATCGTTCATAGAGATTGAAATCCCATATTGAAGATCCTCTCACCTCCCAGTAAGTTGATTTAATCATATTGCTTCTCGTGTTCTTTCCACCAACCATCTATAATCTTTTCCTGGAGGATCATCATTGTTCCCATGGATCTAAACCTATGAACTAAGATATAGATCAAGTATATTATATCTATATATAGATTTTCAAAATCATTATTCCTTTGATCTTATTATTAGATTTAGGGATCTATATCAGAAGATTGACTGATGACATTATGCCGCTCCGATTTTGGGGTTTTCCTTTAGGCTAAATTCTATCAATAAACTAAGGTGGGTTTTCTAAATCAAAATCCCATAGTCACGTTTTATGAAACGTGCATGAGTTTATGAAATTTATAAAATAAATTTAATAATTGAATTTCCTAATTTTGTTGTGATTATGAATATGGAATTTAATTGTGTTGCCTTGGTGATTTAAATGGTGACTGAATCACGAAACAAATGATGGGGGTTTCCAAAAACATTTCGTGGATAATTGAAATTGCAATTGATATATTTAATTGAATGTAAAAATATAATTAATTGGGATAATTAGTTATATATTATGATGTTATTGAATGTAAAAAATTATGGAAAGTTGATATTTGAAATGGATAATTAGTTATGTAGAATAAATTATGGAATGTGAATTGTATTTATTGATTAATTAATTTAGGAATTAATTAATGGGTTGTGTGATTAGTTAATTTTTTGAATCCACTAATGGCCTTTGAAATTTTTAACCAATCATTATATTAGTAAATGAATATTGTGGTAGGATACTTGAGATTTAATTAATGACTATATAGATGAGATTTTGTGGTTCTAGGAATGGAATCCTAGACAAATTAGAAATTGGTACTTGGACATTGAGTTCCTCCCCAATAGTTATCGAAGCATGGGATTTTGGACTGTTAGGCATGCCGACCTACACTTAAAGAGATTTTTTGTTCTAGGCATAATGTCATACACCGAGTGATTAATGATAATGAATGATGATTCAAATGGGAAACATTTTTTGAACTCGGCCTAATGTGATATTTAATTATTAAATGAAAATGTGATAACTATTTAAATTATGAATTTTATATACTTCCTCATAAATATACATGAACTAACTTTTGAATGGACTCGTTTTAGAAAAAATTGGCGGTGGCCCACTGAGTTGTACTGACACACAACTCAAGCAACCAGATCGGCACCTGAGAAGACATTGTTATTGCAAGATAGGAAAATGGAAATTATCTAGAATATGTAGTTATTTGGAATTTGATTATGGAAGAGGGAACAAGACATGGTTTCAAAAACGTTTTGTAGTCTTGGTGACTTTATTTGAGTTGAATTGTAGACACTTGTCACTAGCATTGTCATAGAAATTTTATCATTCAATTGAGTATTGTATTTTCTCTTTTTGACTATCATATGTTATGGGATTTGATCTACTTATTTATATAATACTCCATACAAGGTTATTGTTATTTTCTTCTTCTATTGTTTTATCCTGACATAATAGTGTATAGTCTTCCCAATTACTATTTACCAAAACCTCTCTTCTAGTTGTCACCCTTTAGTGTATGGAGAGGCATTCTTGAGGGAATGTGGCCAACTGGCATGGGGAACTTTTTAGTGGATCCCGGTTCGGGACATCACAAAGTTATATCAGAGGAGTTTTCTTTTCTTTCCTGTTCTTTTGTCTTACTATTTTTGGAATGGTAGACATGAGACTAGGAAGATTCGAGGCATGGTAATGAGCTCGTGCATGGGAGTTGCAAACCCATGTATTGGGGAAAATCTGACTACTCACAGTGGAATTATTGTGATTGTTGCTTTTTTACAGTTGAATATTATTCTACCTTGGGTGATGCACTTGTGGTGTGATTTGATATTTGTTTTGAAAATTTTTGTATTTTGATTTGAAAACTAAGAGGCACGATAGTTGAGTATGGATGCATCATTCTAGGAACTCATGGTTGTTGTAACATGAATCATTGTTCGACCTCACTTGAAAATTGGTTATGGGTATGTTTTTTAACATGAACTATTTTTCCTTATTGTGAGAATGAAATAATGATGCAAAATGAGAAAAATGGGTTTCTAATGAGAACATTGATAGATTAAATGAGTATGAGAAATTAATTAATAGTTTAATTAATTAATTTGATATAATTTGATTAATTAATGGATGAATTAATTAATCATAATGAATATTCCATTGATTACCATGACCTAAAATCAGGATGGTTGAGGGTAGTTACAAGGCCTCATTGTTGAATGTGTGGTGAGGAAATAAAAGAAAAAATAAATGTTTAAATGTTTAGTTTTAGTTTTAAATCTTACAAAAAATGTAATAGAGTTGTGTTATATGACCTGAGAAATGTATTTGGTGTCATTGGGATATGCCTCCATGATGCTTGTTGAGGGAGAGACCAAGGGGTGTGTCCTAGAACGATCATTCAGACATGGATCTTGAGACACCACTGGTGAAATATGAGAAAGAAGGGTAAAATTTTTTAGATAACATTGCACGTTCCATTAAATTCATGGAGAGAAACCCAAGGTGGGTTCATAAATTCATGTATGAGTTTAAAAGGTTGCTTCAGGAGTAGAATCCTCTTATTTTTACTAGATATGGTGGACCTAATGGATTTGAATTCTGCATTGAATCTATAGAGACAATACATGACCATTTGGGGAATCTGAATTAGAGGAGGGTCAAGTTGGCTGCTTCTCTACTGTGGGGTTTAGTGAAACACTGGTGGGACATTCATGTTTAATATGGACAGACTGGGGTGATGTTATGGAAGGAATTTTTGTAGAAGTTCTTAGAGGACGTCTTCCCAAACATGCTGAGGCAAGGGAAGGCTTCAGAGTTTATGAATCTGACACAAGGAAGCATGTCTATAATGGAGTACACTGAACATTTCACAGATTTAGAGTGTTTTTCTCCTAATTTGGCGGCTGATGAGGCTTCTTTAGAAAAACGATTTTAGGGTGGAAAAAGTGGGAAATTTAGTCCCAAGTGAATATCTTTAGGATGAAGAAATTTTCAGAAGTGGTTAATCAAACAATCATTTTAGAGGGGAATTGAAGGAGCCCTGAAGTACTTGATATATAGCTGGACGATCAGGGAGTGTGATTTTCGAGAGTAGGTAGCTTCGTAACAAGAATCTTAATTCAGACAGTGGAAATCAAGGTGGATAATCAGGATGAATAATTACCGCAGATCTTTCTCATGTACCTTGCAACCAGTGCGGTAGGTAGGGACACTATCATACACACCGTCCTTAACCACCAGGGGAGTGCTATTTTTCTGGAAAATATGACATCTACATAGGTTCTGCAGGGAGCAGAGATAGTCTAGTGCTGAGGGAGAACCTGAATATATCCATAGTATGGTAAGGGGGTATTTTACACCATATAGATCTAGAAGGTAGAGATCTACTAGAAGAGGTGGTATAGGATGTTGGTGTGGTGCTTTAAGGTATGAATTCCCATATCAGCAGAGTGGTGCTACTCCGGGGAGTTAGACGACACCACAAGAAAGTGGGGAAGGATAGTTACATATAGTGGAGCTTACACTTGAAGAGTGTGAGGTTGGAAGATCGACAGTGAGAGGTACTATTCTAGTTGGTTCTACTATTCCTACTACCTTGTTTGATACAGTTTCCTCTCATTCCTTTATTTCTGCAAATCATGTTAATGGCTTGAACTTAGTGGCAGATTCCATAAGAAGGGTGAGGAATATCGATACACCATTGGAAAAACTGTCTTGGAATATCTGTTTATGCAGAGGATGTTCTCTAGAGATTGGAGAGTATTGTTTCCTTTTGGATATATATTTCTTTAATACAATGGGATTTGACCTAATTATGGGTATTCAATGACTAGTCGTATACTGACCCCACATATATTTTTATAAAAGGAGAGTGACTTTTTTTCTGAGGGTGATAAATATGTCTTTTGTAGAGAATGGGATATCCATGCATGTAGAGCTGGTCCAGTTATAGAATAATTGGGAGAGCTCACAGCCCATATTTGTAGTCTTTTGTTGGATGATGGGAGTGGTAGTCAAGATGTCCTTCTACCAGTATTATAATTTTCTTAGGTTGTCTTTCTGAAGACATTTCAGGGTTTCCACCTAAAATAGATGTGGAATTCACTATTAATCTCATGCTAGGAGCTGATCCAGTATATATTCAACCATACTGAATGGAACCAACTGAGTATCAAGAGCTCAAAATGTTGTTGGAAGAGTTAGAGGATAATGGTTTTATATATCAAAGTATGTCACCATGGGGATCACCTATTTTTTTACCAAGAAGGACAAAGGGAGTCTACACTTGTGTGTTGATTACCCAAAGTTGAATAAAATGACTGTAAAGAACCAATATCATTTTCGGCATATCGATGGACTGTTTGACCACCTGAAGGGGGATGGTGTGTGAACCATGATAGATCTGAGATCAGGTTATCATCAAGTGAGAGTGTGGACTTCTGATATACCCAGAATAGATTTTTGAGAAGTTATGGACATTATGAGTTTTTCATAATTCCTTTTGCATTGACAAATTCTCCAATATTGTTTATGTCCTTGATGAACATGATCTTTCATATGTACTACAATCATTTTGTGGTGGTATTTGTGGATGAAATCATAGTGTACTCTCGAACTCATGATGATCATTCCCAATATCTTAACATCATCCTGAGTATACTGAGAGAGAATCTTCTATATTCCAATATATCTACATGTCAGTTTTTGAATTAAAGGGTACCCTTTTTGGGTCACACTGTCTTAGAAGAATGTGTGGAAGTGGACCCAGAAAAAGTGTGTGGTGGTGATTGCTTGGGGACAACTCAAGAATGTTTTTGATATTCAAATATTTTTTAGATTTTCTATTTATTACATAGGTTTATCCAGTAATTTTCCCGAATTGTAGCAATACTTACTGGTTTGACAAAGAAAGGGTTAATGATTGTTTGGGCAGACTCATGATAGAATTCTATCTAGGAGTTGAATAAGTGCATGACATCTGCACAATGTTTTGTATTACCTGAGTCGGGTGAGAAGTATACTATATATTGTGATGCTTCTGGGGTAGGAATCAGAGTAGTTTTGATGCAAGGGGATAAAGTCATTGATTATAGGTCTTGGAAGTTGGGTCCACATGAACAGAATTAAACTATGCATGACCTCGAGTTGAGAGCAGTGGATTATGTTCTTTACTGTTGGTTAAAATATCATTTGGGTGAAAAGTTTACAGTTTTTACAGATCATAGAAAATTGATGTATATATTTTCACAGCGCGACATGAATCTTTAGTAGTGAAGATGGGTAGAGTATATATAGTCCTTTGATTTTAAACTAGCATATACACGCAAAACAGGAATAGTGTGGTTGATTCCTTGAGCAGAAAGACTCAGACTTAGTTGCTATATGAGTTGAGTGTAGAGTGGATGATGATGACCTTGCTAGTGGAAATGTATGTGGTGGTTTAGGAGAGTCGGGAGAGGATGACTCTAGTATTTTTTGCAGTGGAGTATACACACTTGAGAATGATCAGGGATAGGAAGTATGGGGATCCAGAATGTTTAGCCTTTAGACAATTCCTTGAAGGAGGGGGGACACCTTCAAACTAGAAAATAGATGAGGATGAGGTCATCTTTGTGAGAAATAAAGATGTTATACCTATGTGTAAGCGGTAGGAAGTCTGGGGGGAATTTCTTTCTTCACGGTGGGAAGTACATCCTGGGGTGAGAAACGTGTTCCCTGACATTCAACAATATTTTTGGTGGCCAGACATGAAAATGGAGATACCATTGTTGGTAACAAGATGATTCACTTCTCAGTAGGTGAAGTAGAGCATCAACAACCTGGAAGCCTATTATAGCCATTACCTATTCCCGAACGGAAGTGGGATGACGTGTAAATGGATTTTTGGGTATGACCTCCAATGACTCTTAGGATGAATAATTCTATTTGGGTCTTTGTTGATCAACTAACATTGGTAGCACACTTCTAGCCTATTGTAACAACCTTTACAGTATAGCAGTTAGAGGAACTCTACATGAAAGAGATAGTTCTTTTTCATGGGGTTCCACATACTATAGTTTTAGATCACGATTTTCACTTTACTTCACACTTATAGCAGGGCTTATAGAAGGCCCTTGGTATAGAGGTTCACTTACGTACATCCTCCCAACCATAGATAGATGGGAAGTCGGAGTGTACCGTACAAGGGATAGAGGATATGCAGCGAGCAAGTGTTCTTGACTTTAGTGGTACTTGGGAAAAGAACGTCTATTTATTAGAGTTTTCTTATAATAACAGTTACCTGGAAACTATACAGATGTCACCATATGATGCATATTATGGTAGACCTTCTAGATCACTTCTTTGTTGGTTATATGTAGGTGAGTCAATGTTATTGGGTTTGAGTCTCGTTCAGGAGCCATCAGAGCAGGTACATTTGATTCAAAACTGTATGGTTATGGGTCAGAGTAGTAATAAGTAATTTTATAATAAATAGAGACAGCCATTAGAGTATACAGAGGGTGATCATTTATTCCTTTGGGTATCACCTAGATTGGGTCACTATAGGATATGGAGGGGTGGCAAGTTAGCTCCCATGCCTATGGGGTTGTTTGAGGTGCTGGATAGAATCGGGCAAGTGACATACCGATTAGCACATCCACAAAAATATAGTGATTTTCATGATGTTTTCAATGTATCACAACTAAGGTGGTATCACCTGAACCCTTTTCATGTGAATGATATGGAGGAATTTGTCCTTGAGAAAGATACATCCTTTGAGGAGAATCAGGTACGTGTGATGGGTCTTACTGAGAAATTTTTATGGGGAAAGACTATGTCGTTGGTTCATGTGTTATGGAAACATTGAAATGTTCAAGGGGAAACTTGGGAACTGAAAGAAAAAATGGGGTCTCAATGTCCCAATCTTTTTTGGCTTGAAATCTTAGTGATGTTCAAGAGTTTAACTTGTGGATGAGCAGTTCTATGGTGGGGAGATTGTACGATCCTATCCTTTTCTAGAGTCATCTCGAGCACGGTTTTTGGTACTATTTAAATCATTTAAGTTCTATTAACATGGATTAGTGGCTTGGGGTTCATTTAAAATAAATTTTAAGGAAAAATAAAGGACATTGGGATGGGAATGGTTTGTGAAAAACTTGACAAACCATGCGACCAATCTGTGCCAACCGTGTGAAATTGGACAGAGGAGTCTGCATGGTAGTTGCATGGTTTGCCTAACCATGTGAAGAAACATTTCCAACCATGAATATGTGGGTAGTGGAGTCAGCACGGTTGGCACACTGTTTTCTTAACCGTGCACCTCTGCCCAGGAAACCATGTGCATGGGATTTTTAATTCCAAATATTCTTTTTAAAACCACCCAAACCCCCCTCTGACGCCCATATTTCGACCATTCCTCAGGCTTGACAGATTCTAGGAGTTCCCATACTTTTTGGAGGGGTTCCAAAGTGATCGGATCATGCTTATTTTATAGTAACAGCCTAGATTTATGATTTTCTCTCCTTCTAGTAAGTGGATTTCATCTCATTTCTTCTCATGTTCTTTCCTCTAACCTTCTCAAATCATATCATAGAGGATATTCATTTTTCCCATGGATCTAAACATTTGAATTGAGATCTAGATCTGGATTTTCAAAATATTAGTGCCTTTGAAATTAATTTTGGTTTTAGGGATCTAGATTCAGAGCTTGACCGACGGCGATGTGCCACTCGGATATTGGGGCTTTACTTTGGTATAAAATTCGTCGATAAATTTATGTAGATGGTCTAAATAGAGCTCTCAAAGTCATGTTTTATGATATGTGTATGAGTTTATGAAATTTCATGATTTCCTTTGATAATTGAATTCCCTAATTATGGACTGATTGGGAATATGTAATTGAATTGAGTTAACTTGGACATTTAATTGATTATTGAATTACAGAACAAACTATGGTGGGTTTACCAAGAAATACCTTGGAGATTTGATATTTAAATTGAGATATTTAATTGAATGTCAAAAGATAATTAATTTTGATAATTAGTTATAATTCATGATGTTGATCGAAGATAATTAATTGTGATAAATAATTATGGAAAGTTGAGATTTGAAATGGTTAATTAATTATATAGAATTATTTATAGAATTTGAATGGTATTGATTGATTATTTAATTGATAAATTAATAAATGGGTTATGTTCTCAGATAATTGTTAATTGAACTAATGGACATTGAAATGTTTATCTAAACAATAGATTAGTAAAAGAATAATGTGGCAGGATTCTTGAGATTTAACAAATGATTAAATGGATGATATTTTTTGGTGTTATGTATGACATCCTAGACCAATTAGAAGTTGATACATAGACCTGGAATTCCTCCTCAATAGTTATCCGATCTTGAGATTTGGGAGTGTTATGCATGACGACCTACAGTGAAAGAGATTTGTGGTTCAAGGCATGACATCCTACGCCGAGTGATTAATGATGATGAATGATGATTCAAATGGGAAACATGTTTTGAACTTGGAATAATGTTATGTTGATGTTATTAATATTTTCATGACTTATTATATACTCCCTTTACTTATTTTATATGTGATGTGTATAATTTTTTTAAAATATTAATTTTTTAATACTCCGAATAATTTTTGAGCATTTTTAGAAGTAGTCTAATTGAGTCTATTCACTATTTTATTTATAAAGATAACCATACTGATCCAAATAGTGTGGTTCATGTTTTCTAGGATTAATTATTTACATTCCCACATATCATTAGAAGTAATCATTGGCCAATTATTCCATTTGAGGGGTCATATTGACCACACAAGAAGGCCCACAGAATCTATGAAGAAACTAGACCATCCATGGAGATTGAATTATTGGGCTCAATCCAAAGTGAAAATTAATTAATTCTACAAAAATATTTTTATATCAATTCATGTAGTCTAGTATAAACGTTTCAAGGCCCAACTCTATAATCAAGGGACCCAAATATTGTTTTGAAGTCCAGCCCACCATTCTGTCCATAATTAAAATCCAGAATCTATCCATGCCATAGATCATTCTTTAATAATCCAATCAAGCTGAGATTTTTCAGTGTGAAATATGAGATATAGGTGGCCAACATTGTTGAAAAAATATTTTGGATTTTAATGAATCTTCTTATTGATAAACCCATTCATATTTAGGCCTTCTAAAAAGTGTTGATTGAAATTGACAGTTTAACATTTTTTAATCAACCCACCATAACATTGACACCGTAAGTCGAATTGACTCCAAATTTAGAGAGAATCTGTAAAAAATTATTATCTAAACCTTTTAATAAGATGTTATCTCGATATTCATCTATCCGAATATCCAAATTGTCAATGAAATTGGAGGTACAGATTGGGAATGAAAACTGTACACTTCCTTTGGCTATAAATACATCCCTCTCCTCTCATTCAATGGGGTTGGCATTTCATAAGATAGAAGCACATATTGGCACGACGAAATTTTTCCCATGGGATTGGGAGGACCTTAATACTCATGTTTTCACTTCATATACCCTTCCTGCAGTATTTTTTTCCTTTTACTTTTACGTTCTTCATTATTGTCATCTCGTGTGTCTTTTTTCAGTAATTCTATTTTAATGAAATTTTTATCATCAATATCTATTATTATAATCATCCTTTTTTATTTTAATATTTATGTTCTTAAAATAATTTTCATATAGTTGAATACCCTTTCCTTATTTTGTGTTCTCATTCAATATAAAGTTCATTTTAAATTATCACCATCATCTGTGTGTGTGTTTGACACACCACTCTTTTGTTATCCCTTTCATTTTCCTATATTCTTAATTTATAATCATAATCATTATAACCAGATTAGTAATCATTTAAATGGATGAGTTAATCTCTCATTGTGTTGAATTACAATTTAGGGGTGTTAAGAAATTGAGAGCTTTTTCTCGATGAGTATTCTTTGAATTAACATTGTGTGTGTTGGACTTAACATCTGATGGATTAATGACATATTATGTTTAACATATGTATTCCAAGGATAATTGGAGAAATAAATATCCTAGCACAATCATGTAATGATTGAGATTAAAATCTTAGTTATTGTAAGGCTTGGTTTAAAGCCTTAACACTTAGGAATTCCAATCAACGTCAACTTGTGAAATGTGTGTTAATTTAATTCAATAAAAATCAAGGATCAAGGATATTACAAGCTTAACTACTTATTGATAAACTCACCACAATATTTATAAATTGGTTAAATCAAACAACATCAATAAATTATTCATAAACTCTACAAACAAACCCCCCAATTAGTATACAATCAACTGAAAACAATGGACTATTAAAAAGTATAATCACCAAGGATTCAACCCGAGTGCTACTATACACATTAGAAAAGCACCATAACCTTGATCGGTCGATTAGAAACAATATTCCATTCTTTATAATGGTTCCATTTCCAAGGATGGAGCTTTATGTATTCATTAGTTTATGATTATTTAAAAAAATAGAAAAAATTAAAAAAATTAAAAAAAACACAATGAAATACCCGCCTTCTCATAAAAATAATAAACTGAAAACACCCAAAGGAAAACCCATCTTACTCTTTCTTCAACCATCTCTCATAATTCCCCGTATCCTCCAATACAATCCCTTGGATTTTTTTGACCCTGAAATTGTGCAAACACATCGCTAACTTTTGAGTAACATAAGAGATAATAAAATAATTCATGAACCAGCCCTTGTCTAACCAGTTGAATTAGAGATGGCCAATCCTTGGAAACAAAAACTTCAAGAACATGATAGCACTAATATGAATTACCATCCTATTGGTATTCAATATACAAACATATAGGATAAATTATAACTGAAATCGTGTTTGATTCATCTTCTCCCTTATTTCCACGGGCTAGTCGGTGAGGATCCACATCTCTACCTTAATGAGGTCCAGGTGGTGTGCTCTACCATGAAGCCTCAACGGATTTCTGAGGAACAAATCAATCCTTGAGAATTCATTTTCTCCCTAGCTGACTCCAACAAGTCATGGATTTACTACCTCCCTCTTGGTTCCATAAGCACACGGAATGACATGAAGTGACTCTTCATAGAGAAATTCTTTCCCACTTCTTGTTTTGCTTCTATCAAAAAGGAAATAACAGGTATCCACCAATTCCCAAATAAATCACTCCATGAGTACTGGGAGAGGTTCAAAAAGGATTTTTAATCCTTCCCACACCACCAAATTCCTAACTAAATCTTGATCTAATACTTATATGAGGGTTTATTGGCTATAAAGAAAACTTTCATTTATGTCGTATGTGGCGGTGCTCTTGTTGATAAAACTTTTATAGCTACAACAGATATCATAAGCAATGTGGTTGTAAACACACAACAACTACATACTCAAGCACAAACTCAAGTAATCCCTGCTCATGATAATCAATCCATAGAGCCGAACAAGATGACAATTTGGATGAGTGAACTTATAGGTCTTGTGAGACAACTAGCTATGGCATCCAAAGCCACAACTTCATCTTCTCTACAATCAATGTTTCCTAGACCTGTCAAAATCTGTGGAACCTGTAACTCTCTAGATCATACAATAGACATATTCCCACAAAATCAAGATTATCCATCATATTCATATGGACTAATGGAGATCAATGTTACCTATTCTCTGCAGAAAACCAACCCACAACTATTTGGTTAGTTCAATAGAACCTTTAACCAACCTCACTTTGAGCCCTTCTCTTCATCTTATAACTACGTATTAAGGCATGGAAACCCCATCCCTCAATTTCCTCCTCAAACCCCAAACCAGTTCCAATATGTTCAAGGTGATGGTAACTTCCAACAACCTTATCTGTTGGTTCTTCAACAACTAAGAAGAAATATTCCTCCTACTTCTCCAGGATTCCACTATCCTAGTGATACTTATTAATTCCCAACCCAATACAATCTCTTTCCCAAGAACCAAAATCAAGGTAATCCCAATTCGGGACAAGACACTTCTTCCATGCTACTATGGGAAAGTGCAGTGGAATATCTATCCTCCTTCACCCATTCCAGTCTCAAAATCATTGAAACCCAAATGAGTCCACTTGCATCCCACATGAGTGAGCAACAATAATCAAATTATTCTCAACTCCCAACTTAACCATTATCCAATCCCAAGGGTAATGTAAGTGCAACTGCACTTAGATCGGGGAAACAATTCCTATGCCTGAATAAATGTCCTCCATCCCCCCCCTTAAATTTTTACATAGAAAATGAATGTGAAAAGAAACACGAAAAGGAATATGAATCCATTCCCTCACCTCCTTCCAATTCACTTAGGAACCCAATTCTTTTTCTTCAAGCCATCTCTATGCCAAATAAGCTGTTTGAACCCGATCTTGAAATTATCGACATGTTTAGACATGTTAAAGTCAACATTCCCCTTTTAGATGCCATAAAAAAATTCGTTTGTATGCCATGTTTCGTAAAGAATTGTGCTCCTAGAAGAGGAAACATAGTACCTTCGAAAATGTTTCCACCCCTATTTCCATAAAGTGAAATGATCCAGGGAACTTTACAGTTTAATTCCATATTATATGTTTCAATATTGATGATCCACTCATAGACCTATGAGCCTCAATTAATGTCATTCCCAAATCCATCTTCTCCATCCTTGGTATATCTCCCTTGCACCCAATGAGTGTTGTCATTCAGTTATCCAATCGAGTCACAACTATTCATGAGGGAATAATTGAGGATGTCCTTGTTCAAGTTAATGATCTTATCTTCCAAGCTGATTTTTATGTCCAGGACATGCTAGGTGTGATGAAATCTTCTCAATCTCCCCTAATTCTAGGAAGATCATTCATAATGACAGCAAGAAATGAGATTGATGTCCATTCAAGCATCATTTCCATGGAATTTGTTGACCAACTGCTCATGTTCCACATTTTCCAAGACATGTGATACCCATATGAGGATCACTCTGCATTGTCAATCCACATTTTTTAGGACACTCCTAATAGTCAATTGAACCCCAATCCATCATGTTATTCCTATTCTAATGACAAAGTATCTTGTGAAATCTGCACCATGATTAACCAAGTTATAAATGGTGAATTTGATGTTGACCTCTCATTCATAGACTCCGTCAATATAGAGGAACTTGAAAACTCTCTTGAATCCCACATCAACTCTGATCTCTGTTCCCTCACCTTGGACATTTTTAAGTAAAATAAATTTGAAGCAAATAAAGTCCCTTCCTCCATTACTGAGTTGTCTAACCCAAAAATGAAAGATGAGACTGATCTGAAACCCCTTCCTACAAACCTGAAATATGCATTCATTTTCCATGATCACTCTTACCCTATCATTATGTCTACTTTATTTATCGAAACTAAGGAGTCTAAACTTGGTCAAGTATTTGAGGAAAAAAATCCTTATTTTGGACTCTAGATGACGTACCATGAATCATCCTTGCTCTTTTCATGCATCACATCCATCTTGACGAATCATCCAAACCAATTAGACAACCACAAGAAGACTCAATCCACTCATACATGAGGTGGTTAGGGAAGAGATCACCAACCTTCTTCAAGCTGGTATTATCTACCCAATGTTTTATAGTGAATGGGTTAGTACAATTAATGTTGTTCCTAATAAGGGTGGGATAACTGTTGTCACAAATGAACATGGTGACATATTCACCACTCGAGTGAAGAACAAATGGAATGTGTGAATTGACTATATGAAATTTAATGTTGAAACAAGAAAAGATCACTACCCTCTTCTATTCCTTGATGAGATTCTAGAATTATTAGCCATAAAGTCGCACTATTGCTTTCTTGATGGATACAACAACTACTTCCAAATCCCAATTGCACCTCAGGACTAAGAAAATAATATATTCACTTGCCCCTTTGAAACATATGCATATAGCAGAATGTCTTTGGGGATTTAAAATTGTACTGAAACATTCCAAACGTGTATGATGAGTATCTTTTCTAAATTCATTGAACACTGCATAGAAATATTCATGGATGACAATACCATTTATGATGATTCATTTGAATTGTTCTTGTATTCTCTCTCATTAGTCCTTAAAAAGTGTATCATGTTTAACCTTGTGTCAAATTTTGAAAAAAGAAAATTCATGTTTTCAAATGGGATTTTTCTAGGACTGATATTTTGAAAATATGGTATCGATGTGCATCCTACCAAAATTTAATTCATCCAATCACATCCAGAACCCACATCTGTTCGAGTAATTTTTTCCCTCCTCAGTCATACAGGTTTCTATCGGTGATTCATCCAAACCATCAGACGGATTTCCCTCCAAATCACTTGGTTGCACCAGAATAATGTCACTTTTCATTTCATTGAGGTTTTTCAAGAGGTCCTTCGTTGTACTCAAAATTTATCTTTCATATGACCAAATAATCCAACCCCTTAATTGCTCCGTACCCTTTGAGATGATGTTTTATGCTTCTGATAGAGCCATTGGGGCTATTCTTGGTCAAATAAGTGAAAAAATTGCTCAAGTCATCTATTATGAATCAAAAACATTTGATGCAACTAAATATCACTATAGTGCCACTAAAAATTCACTTTTAGATGTTGGTTTTGCCTTAGATAAATTCAGGACCTATCTCTTAGGTTCCAAAATCATCATCTTCACAATCCATTATGCTATAATGTTCTTACTCAAGAAAAGTGATTCTAATATGAGGCTAATAAAATGGATCCTAATTCTCCATGTGTTTGACCTTGAAATCAATGATAGATCAGGAAAAGAAAACCATGTGGCTAATCACCTGAGTATAATTTCTAATAATTCTCTTTCAAAAAACATTGATCATGAATTCCGCACTGTTCACCTTTCATCTCTCACTCCAAATATAAAATGGTATACCCCATTTGTAAATTACTTGGTTTCTGGTGTTTCTCCTGAATGTTTTTCAAAATAACAAAAAATAAAGTTGAAAAGTGACTCAAAATACTATATTTGGGAAAAAAATAAACTTTTTAAAATTGGGGAAGACATGGTAATTATGATATGTGTTGATGAAGAATAACATTCATCCATCTTAGAATTTTGTCCCTCACTTCTTGGAGGTGGCCACTTATGAACACAAAGGACCTTCCAAAATTTCCAAGACTCTGGATTCTTATGGCCTTCACTCATTAAGTACTCACATGAGTTTGTTCAATCATGACCCACTTTATAAACGTATGGCACAATTTTCAAAAGAAATGAAATGACCCAAAAGCCTTTAATATTTTGTGAGGTCTTTGATGTTTGGGGCATCGATTTCACGGTTCCATTACCGCGTCCAATTGATTATAATACATTCTTCCTGCGGTTGATTATGTTTCTAGGAGGGTCGAATCCAAACCCACTAGAAATTTTACTTCACATACTGTTAGTGTTTTCTTAAAGACACACATCTTCCCCTGATTTGGAACACCACGTGCCTTGATAAGTGACATACAAACCCATTTTTGAATTATAACCAAGGAATCTATTTTCAAAAACAATGGTGTTGTGCATAAAACATCAGACGCATATCACCCCCAAATAAATGTTATGGATGAACTTTCAAAAAGAGAAGTGAAAAGAGTGCTTGAGATAATTGTAAAACCCACTAGAAATGACTATCATGAAAGGCATGGTGTAGCACTTTGGGCATATCAAACATCCTATAAAACACTTATTGGGATGTCTCCATTTAGGCTAGTTTTTGGTAAAGCATGTCATTTACCAGTTGAAATCCAGCATATGTATTTTTGGGCTGTGAAAACTAGTAATTTTGATTGTGAAAAATCTGGTGAAGAAAGATTGTTGCAATTGGATTAACTGGAAGATCTTCAACATGATTCTTATGAGAATTCCATTCTGTAAAAATCAAAGGCTAAGGTACACCATGATAAACACATCCTAATAAAGGTATTTCATGAAGATGAAAATGTAATTCTCTTAAATTAT
This sequence comes from Viscum album, assembly GCA_963277665.1. Lineage (NCBI taxonomy): Eukaryota > Viridiplantae > Streptophyta > Magnoliopsida > Santalales > Viscaceae > Viscum > Viscum album. Next base: position 1,436,702,132 of record OY728153.1, on the reverse strand, counting down.
CGATTTCAACTTCACCCAAGTAAGCATAATTATTTTTGGGAAGGAAATTTTGTTATTACTAATGTTTACCCATTTAGTGCAGTGCAAGTCCAAGACCCCTCTTCAAAAAGGAAATTCACAGTTAATGGACATCGGTTAAATCATCACCATGAGAGGACACACAATACTGGAACCACATCAACTTCCATCGAATCCCCAACTTCTGCAATCGACCCACCACTGGATGGAGATAGAAACCCACCAAATATAAACCAAGGGCACCTCATTCCCTTTAACTTTATATCTATTCCTCTCCCAACCTCTTTCTTCTTCTTCCTCTCTCTTTCATCTTTTTAACACTTTCATCATTAAAAACTTTCTTTTTCTCTTTTTATTTTGAGTGGGTGTGTATTTTAAAAATAAAAATAAAAAAATAAATAAATGAATGTAAAAAAACCAAAAGATTCATACTTACTCACCAACTGGTTATAAAATACTATCCAAACTTTTTGGGAAGTCAAAAGGCACAATTTCATATAAAAAATTATATGGTTTCATCATGTATTTGGACAATGAATATTGTGTAAAAACCAATAAATTTTTAATGCTCACATTTTGATTTGGAAAATAATTTTTACAAACATGAGGAACAACATTAGCTTTCATGCCAAGGCTACATATGTCCATATTTTAAAAATGCGTGTTTTCCAACCCATTTTTGAGTATAGATATTGTAGAATTTTGAGTTGAATTTCCTACAATATTATGCTTTAATATGGTAGATGAATTTTTTGAACCACATGAGACCCACAATATCCAAATAGCCTCGCATTTCCCTTACATTAATCCTCCTTTTGAAATCCCCTTCATGCCTATGAATACCTTTTTTTTCTAGCCACATTACAAGCCCTATACCTTTTCCCACCAAATATGAACATGGATTTTTATTTCATAATTTTGTGAAATTTATGTGTGGGGGAATGGATTATATTATTAATAGCCTTTGTTGATTTCATCATGTTATCATATTCTTAAGGTAAAGAATCCATTTCACTATGGGGGAGAGGTTGACATTAAGTGTGTCTTGGGGAATGTAATTTACTTTCATTTATGTAATTTTCTTAAATGTTATTGACAACAGCTCAAAACAATTCATAAAAATCAAAAGAAAAGAACAAAAAAATGGGTTGTGTCTTGGGCAGGTCAAAAATAACTCTTCTTCAACCTTTAATCTTGTTATAACTATTAAAATTAGTGTTGTGGGGATCAATAATGGGTTAGTATATGAGTGTGAGATCTTTTTTAAATTCAACTTTTGAAAAATCAAAAAAAAAGAATGAAATAAAAAAAAGAACACGTATGACATTTGGAGAAGTTTTGTGTTTTGAAAATATTTCTTCTTGCCATCCCATTCAATTTTTTTCATCTCTTTTTTCTTTCTTCACACAATCATTCCCCTATAAATATGTGTTTCCATTTCCTTCAATGTGTAATTTTAAAAATAAATATGCACTGCTTTTTCAATGTTAGTATTTCACCCCCTTTTTTCTATCTTTTTTATATCATCTTCCTACCATCCAATAGCAACAAAAAACCCTTAAAAACACCGCTTGAATATTTTTCACTTTAGGTTATGGATTTGAAGCTGATATCTCTTACAAAATCTAATATTTTCACTTTTGGTTGGTGAATTAGTGAATCTCCATAAATTAATTTTAACATCTTGAGAGGACTATGTTCTGTGTGCCACAATTTTTCATTTCCAAATTTGAGCATGAAAAAATTAATTTTTTTAGAACATTTTTTCTCTAAACAATTGTTGAGGAATTCAATATCGATGAGTGATATTCTCTAAACCTCCCCTGATTTTAGAAAAAATTAATATTTAATGGTGAGTAAAAATGATTTTGTAATGTTTTAAATTTTTATTGCACATGAGGACATGCACAAAACAAAGTTGGGGGACTTAATGTTATTAATATTTTTAGGACCTATTTTGTACTCTATTTAGTTATTTTATATATAATGTGAATAATTTGTGTAAAATAGTTTTGTTTTAATACTATGTATTATTTTTGAGCAATTTTAGAAGTATTACAATAGAGACAGTTTAATATTTTATTTATATTCCTCTCCCTAATGATCCAAATAGTGTGGTTATTATTTTTTAGGATTCCTTATTTAATTTTCCACATATCATTAGAAGGAATCATTGGGCAATTCTTCCATTTGAAGGGCCATATGGACCACACAAGAAGGCCCATAGAATATATGAAGAAACTGGACCATCCATGAAGATTAAATATTGGGATCAATACAGAAGTTAAAGTTCATTAATTGTTATATAAAATTTTTATAACATATCAAGGAGTCATGGATAAAACTTTCAAGGCCCAAATTCAAAAGCAAGGGGCCCAAATGATGTTTTGAATCCATCCCACCATTCTGTCTGGGAATTAAAATTCAAACACTATTCATGACATATCTCATGATGTAATCATCCAATCATGCTGAGATTTTTTAGTGTAAAATATGGGATATTGGTGGCCTACATTATTTAAGAAAAAATTATTATTTGAAGGTATATTACTACTAAAAACCCCATTCATATTGTGGCCTTCTAAAAAGTATGGATATAAATGGACAATTTAACATTGTTTAATAAAACCACCATATCTTTGTCTCTCTAAGTCAAAATGACTCCCAATTTTGATGGTAGTCAGAGAAATTATTATCTAAAACTCTAATGAAGATACTTTGTATCACCTCAACCCCAGTTACCCAGAGTAGGTGAATTATTACATAACATTGGCATGATCACAAAAGATCAATTCTCGAAAGACCGATTAGTTTAGTAGCATTAGAATAACTAGATATATTCATAAAGTTTACATTACATCATAAAGAGAAAGCTAAAACAACATATTATCTCTACACAAATATCCCCTTATAATATCCCTACAGGTCATTCATAAAATACTTCATCACATCCTTGGAAAAATAAAACATAGAAAGGGGTGAGCTCAAATGCCCAGTAAGGATAACAATATAGCAGAAACTTTCATAAATAAGCATAAACATTTAAGGAAATGTTTACCTAAAACAAAGTCCTTTTAAATTTTAACTTTAGAATAATATGGTGGAAATAAAATTAAATAATTCCATTTAATTACTCACATGTATATTATACTAGTCGAATAATCCCATTCAATATCAATAACCACTTTCATAATGATGGAATGCATAATGCCAGACTATCATAACCACGTGGCCAAGGCCTCGTGCCAGGACTACAAATGAGATTTGGTCATGGCCTCATGCCAAGACAATTGTTTGTCTAATGAGACCTACTGATGCATCGAAGAGCTATAGCGCTCTCCACCCATCACTTGTTAAGTCCAATGCATTCCTCATATGAACAGGTTTAAACATAACTTAAACTTTCGTATTAAAAGTAGCATATGAAATGTCAATACTTTATCCATAAACGATGAATTGTATAAAAATAACACATCCATAGTCAAAAATATCACCAAACCACCAATAAATATGGTAGTTTTGTATCGTAATGAATCAACGTCAAATAAGCTTAAAATCCATCAAAGGATGTACACATAGATGAAATCAAAACTGTTTGAGAGAAATATCTCTCTTTTATAAATCATTTAAAAGTCACATAATTATAATATAATAAAGTTTCTTTGAAAATATCCTTATAATCTTGTAAGTGAAGCTTCACAATTTTATAATGGCGGAAAATAAACGCACTCGCCGTATAAGTTAAAAAACATTCTTAGCTTTATTTTGTAGAAAAGGTTAAAAATGTCATTGTTTGGAAAATGATAGAAATATTTCTTTATAAACTTATTATAAAAAGTCAAAAAGGGTATAAATGACTTTAACCCATAGTTTATAAAATATTAATAATGATTTTAAATACTTTTTAAGAAACATGGATGTGGATGATAAAGAGGTCCCAGTAGATAATTACGTATAAACAACCTCGGATAATGAAGAGATTATGAAATAAACCCTTACCATGTACTTTTCTCAGGTTGAGGGTAGGTTAACCTCCTTTATAATGGTGAAATAATTTTTATTAAATTATAAAATAATAATTTAAATTAATATGATATCATATATGAAATTTTATCATTGCTTTGTTAATAATATCTTAGTATTATCGTTGTTTCGGGTGTTTAATTACTTGTTTTCTTTTATATGTTTTGTTAAATAAGTCAGGTTTTTTAAGGATAGTTTGTATCTTACTAATATACAGAATGATATCAAGTCATTAAACACTATTTTTAATCGTTAAATTAGAATTATACATGAATGCATATGATGGGGAATGAATCTCATCGCGTTCGTGGAGACGGTAGTCCGTACGTACGCACGAGCGACAATATCATTCTTTTGATATTAAAATAATATATAATTGGATGGTATATCATATATACAGAATCCTTATAATGTTATATTTATTATTTACATCAATTAAACAACATTACCATACCCATCCAAATCATAATGTTTTGAATAACAATTACACCACGACGTGGAGACGGTAACCCATACGTACGCACGTATGGTGACATGTCATTCAAAGGATGGATAGAATACTGAATATGGTTGTAAAATATTCATAATAACATCACAGTATATATAAGATTATTGAGTTATTATTTTATAATTGAAATAACAAAGAAAGATGATGTTGAAGAATAAAGGAACTTGAAAGAGGGTGGTGAAAACATTACCTCTTCTTGGGGTTCTTCCTTTTGATTTGATCAAAAGGGCTTTTTAGGTTGGCTATTTCATCTAACTAATGCCTCTAGGTTGAAGTGAGGTAAGTTGAGAGAATATTTGGGAAGGGGTTATCTGAGCGAAAATACATTTAAGGTATGAATTAGTTAGAAGGGGGAGTTCCCTTTTATAAGAGGGGTGAGGGGAACCTTAGGAAAAGCTAGAAATATTATTTTATAATAAATTAATATTCAGTTTCTAATGGCTCCAAAGTAGATTATTTAAAGTTTTAGGTGGGTATAGGTCGAAAAAATCTCAACCAATAGGTTTTAGAAAGGATTGGGTCACTTTATTAACCTTATCATTCAATTTTAACTCTTAGTTAATTAGTTTGACACTTACCATGTCTCTTTGTATTTTTATATAATATAGTCAATAAACATACTATAAACTTCCAAGAGACCCCAAAGTGGTCCATTAATGATACACCTATCATTATATAAGTCACTTTACCAATCCATTGATATTTAGAAAAATAATATAAATTAATAATATAATATTTGTTTTAAAAACTCTTTTTTTTCCAATTTTGACACTATTGGGTATTTTATTTTTGATAATATCATAACAGCATTATTAATTCGAAAACAATTTATATAACCAGTACTAATATATCATATTAACCAAGAAAATTAGTGGAATTTATAAAAAGTCTTAAATTACATTAATTTTAATATTTATAATATCCATTATTTTAATATTTTATTAAATATGTAATTATTACATCACCATTGTGTCATAAATAAATTAAATTATATAGCGTCTAAAAATTATAAATAAAATAAAATTAGGTAGGAAAGTTTTTAAGATTTCAATTAATATTTATAATAGAAATTATCTTATGTATATCCCTATATTAAAAATATTTTATTTATTAAACTTTGATTTTAACTCTTTTAACTCTTCATTGAATTAAATAATAATAAATGTCATAATCTAATCCAAGTGGACCTAAATAATAATATTTTATTGCTAAGGTTGTTTTTGGTCGAGATACACTTGACCAATAGAATTAGAACATGTGTTTGGGTAATATTAATATCATTTTTACACTTAATTACCCTATTTACTTTTAACCGTGTTAAAATAAAGTAAAAAGTTACTATTCACCAAAAATTATTTTTATCTTATTGAACCACATTTTACATCTTGATATTAAACGTTTCTCTCGTATTTTCAAATTTACACTCACAAAAGAGGTAAAATTATGTTTTATGTGAATTTTCAAATTCTCCTAAAATGTGGGTAAAAGACGGTGAAAAGTTCAATAAAATTTTTATATATCTAAAATTATTCTAAACTAACTACAATGAATTACATTGAACATATATAGGTATTATGTATATATTTTTACCGTAATTAAATTTAAATAAAATAAATAATTATTTAAATAAAAATTCTGTTTTAAACTATAACTTAGTGTTTTTACTATTCATCCAAAATTGAATGTTTTCAGAAAAATACCAAAAATTCACCCTAAGATAATTTTGATATTCCAAATCAAAAAATGAAGAGAATTTTTAAGGAAAAAAATTATAAAATTTTAAAAAGTGGGTATTACTATTCATAATGGCTAGTTTGATTGGTTGTGGTGTGTGTTAGAACTTGAAATTGCGTACAACACACACTACCGTATTATTCAAAGAGAAGCGTATCGTGGAAGCTTGGGGTGTTACATTCCCCCCTTCTTCAAATAATTTCATCCTAGAAATTTCTAGAATATTACTGCATAAAAAGACTTGGGTGGTTCTTCATCATAAGTTTCCCGGGTTCCCACGTTTCCTCTTCCATCTTATGGTGTCTCCATTGAACTTTTACAAGAAGAGTCGTCTGGTTTCTCAACACTTGTTCTCTGGTATCAAGAATCCTGATGGGATCTTCGCAAAAAGACAGATCAGGTTCCAGTTCTAATTCCTCATAGGTGAGTACATGCGTTAGGCCAGGCATGTATTTTCTCAACAATGATTCGTGGAACACATCGTGAACTTTGGAAAGACTTGGCGGCATTTCCAAAGAATAAGATACAGCCCCAATTCTTTCTAGAATTTCAAATGGTACGATGTACCTGGGACTCAATTTTTCCTTCTTACTGAAACGTATAAATCCCTTACATGGTGATACCTTCAGGAAAACATGATCTCCTACCTGAAATTCCAAATCCTTCCTTTGGTTATCAGCAAATCTCTTCTTCCTACATTAAGTTGCTCTGATGTGGTTTTGGATTACCTTCACCTTTTCCATTGTTTCCTCCACCCGTTCTGGGCCTACAAGTTTTCTCTCACCAATGTCATCCCAACAGGTTGTTGTGCGACATAGCTTTCTGTATAACACTTCATATAGTGCCATCCGAATACTTGAATGGAAGCTATTATTATAGGAAAATTATACCATAGGTAAATATTGATCACACATACCTTGAAAGTCAAGTGAAAAAGATCTCAACATGTCTTATAAGGTTTGAATAGTCCATCTTGATTCTCCATCTATTTATGGGTGGTATGTAGTGCTCTAACGAAGTTCAGTATCCAGGGATTTCTGAAGTCATTTCTAGAATCTTGAAGTAAAACCGAGATCACGGTCTGAAACAATTGATAGGGGTACTCCATGAAGTCTTAAAAATTCATTAATATATAGTCAATCTAGATGTTCAAGTGGTAAATCCTTCATTATAGCAAAAAATTGGGCTGACATGGTTAGACGATCAACAATGACTCATATTGCATCGTTCCTTCTAGTATTATTTTGTAGTCCCATGACAAAGTCCATCGTAATATTATCCCATTTCAACTTAGGTATGGGAAGTGGTTGAATGACTCCTCCAGGTTGTTGCCTTCCATCTTTCACTTGTTTAAAAACCATACATCTTGACACAAAATCAGCAATCTCCCTCTTCATGTTGTCCCACCAAAAATGTTCCTTCAAATCTCTATACATTTTGGTTCTCCCATGGTGTATAGAGAAATTGGAACTATGAGCATCATCCAACAGCTCTATTTTTAGATAAGGTATATCGGGAACACAAAGTATCATCCCAAATTTCAAATATCCTTCTTCATACACAAAGTCTCTCAATCTCCCATCATTCATAGCTTTAATCTTCTTTTAAAACTATTCGTCACCAGTCTAAGAACTCTTTATCCTTTCTAGTAAATATGGTTTGGAAACCATTTGAAAAATTGTCGTTCTTTCTCCTTCCAGGTTAATTCCCATATCCATCTTCACTAGATCCATGAAAATATGATCCCTTTAAATTATCATCGTGTTCAAAACTCCATGATCTTTTCTACTCAAAGCATCTTCCACCTTATTTTCCTTTCCCAGGTGGTATTGTATCGTGCAATCATAATCCTTGAGAAGTTCAAGCCATCTCCTTTTCCTCATGTTGAGTTCTTTCTGTGATAAAATGAACATAAAACACTTGTGATCGTTATATATCTCACATTTTTCACCATAGAGATAATTTCTCCATATATTCAAAGAAAAGATTACAGTAGATATCTCAAGATCATCAGTTAGATTGTTTTTCTCATGAATTTTCAGCTGTCGTGACGCATAGGAAATAACTCTATCACTCTGCATAAGGACACAACCAACTCCTTTCTTTGATGCATCACTATAAATAACAAACCCATCATTCCCTGATTTTAGATTCAATATAGTATCATTGACTAATCTTCACATATGTTCTTCAAAACAATTTTCATAATATTTTTTCCAAACAAATTTAACCCCTTTACGTGTGAGATTTGTTAATGGGTTAGCCAATCAGGCAACGTTCTGAACAAAATGTTGATAATAACATGCTAAGCCAACAAAATTGTGTACCTCAGTTATACTTGTTGGTGCTGGCCATTCTTGGATTGCTCTTGTCTTAGAAGGATCAACAGAGATTCCATCCATAGAGACAATATGACCAAGAAAAGAGATCTCTTGAAGCCAGAATTCACACTTGCTAAACTTATCATATAATTCATTTCTTCTAAGAGTCTTCAGGATAATGAACAAGTGATTTTCATGGTCTTCATAGCTTTTGGAATATACCAAGATATCATCAATAAATACCACTACAAAATCATCGAGATATTTCTTGAAAACATTGTTCATTATATCCATGAAAATAGAGGGTGTATTAGTCATACCAAAAGGCATTACTGTAGACTCGTAATTCCCATACCTGGTTCAAAATATAGTCTTTGGAATGTCGTCCTTCTTGACACAAAACTAATGGTATCCAAATCGAAGGTCAATCTTTGAAAAGTATTGACCTCCATGCAGTTGATCAAATAAATCATCAAAGAGAGGTAAGAGATACTTGTTCTTTATTGTTATAGCATTGATCTCCCTGTAGTCGATACATAACCTCATAGATCCATCTTTCTTCTTAACAAAAAGGGCAGGGGCTCCCCATGGAGAAACACTAGGGTGAATAAATCCCTTATTACTCAATTCCTCTAGTTGTTTCTTTTGTTCAACTAATTCCACAGTGGCCATTCTATAAGGGGTCTTTGATATAGGCCTTGAACCAGGAATTAAATCAATGGAAAACACAATTTCTCATTCTGGAGGATGTCCAGGTAAATCTTTCGGAAACACATCTACATATTCTTTCACAATATGTACATCCTCTAGTTGAACATTCCATTCCTCACCCACAGTCATTTCATTCTTTTCCTCCCCAATAATTGAATTTAGTTGAGCTACTAGGGGTGGATCTAGATAAGAATTAGGTGGTGATGATTCCACTCTAAAGATAAGGTGTTCCTTATCATCATCATAAAAAATAGTAACCTCCTTCTTCTTACAATAAAGTTTTTCATCATGGTCCAAAAGACAATCCATACTGAGGATTATATAAAATTCAATCATAGGTATGATGATGAGATCCACAGATAAAGAACATTTATGTTCTCTAATGGGGACTGATTGACAAAACATTACTACAATGATACTTCCCTTATGAGTTTTTACAGACAACTCCCTTGTTAAATAAAATTTGAAATATATAATTTTCCTAGAAAACTAGGATGATATGAAACAATGTGATGATCCAGAATCAAATAATGCATTTTATAAAATTGAGGAAACCATTAAGTTACCTGCCACCACGTCATTCGGGGATCCTACCTCAACAGTGGTGATAGCATAAGATTGGCCTTGATCCCTTGGCCTTTTTTGAGGTACATTTCCCTGACACTTAGGACATTAATTTTCATAATGTCCCATCTCCCTGCAATTGTAGCACTTAACATTGGTATCTTCTTTCTTCCCTTTTCAATCACGAGCTTGGTGGCCTTCTTCACCACACTTGTAACAGACACCCATTCCCTTCAAGAAAGTACCGGGGTGTCTCTTCCCACATTTACTGCAGGATGGATAATCAACTTTTCCCTTCTTCCATTTATTTCCATTTCCAGAGTGGTTAGTAGATCTCTTTTTCTCTTGATTGTTTTTATATTCATAAGACTTAGAGAATTATTTTTCTGTCTTAATGGAACACGAGACAATATATTCATATGAAGAGATGGATTGTGAGAGTAGTGCTCAATGAATAAATGGTTTTAACTCATCAAAGAAAAAATCAATCTTACTCTTTGGGTTACATATATAATCTTCTGCATGCCTCACTAACCTTGTAAAGTTAGCTTCATATTTTGCGACATTATCATCCTCCTTCTGTCTCAAACTCATAAATTACCTTTCCATATCTGCTCGATGGTCATGAGGAAAGTATTTTTCTAAGAAAATCTCTTTGAAATCCCTCAATTCCATATTTGATACTTCATCATCTTCCTTTGTGTTTTTAATCAATGACCACCATTGGTCAGCATCTCCAGTGAGGCGGTAAACTGCCATGATAACTTTTTCCCCTTCGCTACTCCCCAAGGCATGGAATATTTTTTCTATGTAATTTATCCATTTCTCATCTACTAATGGATTTTTACTCCCATTTAATGTTGGTGTTTGTTGCCTCATGAAGCTATCTAACATTGATCCTCCACGCTGCGGATCAAGGTGCTCCATATGGGTAAGGTTATTATTCATAACCTAAATGAGTTGTCCCAGTATGGTGATTAGCTGATTGGAACCAGTTCCATCACCAGATCCACTATAATTATATTGAGAAGGAGGGAAATCCATACATAGAGTGTGTGCATTGATATAGTTTCCATTCCTTCCACTAGGCGCCATTTCTAAACAATGGCATAAACTAGATCAGTTTATGAATAAAAATACATAATACCATACTTTTAAAACACTTAACATAGATTGATATATTTATGGATATAATCCATAAGCATAAAAAAAATTTCTTTGAGGAAGTATATACTCATAAACCCTTCATAATGGTTTGTAAAGAAAATGAGAATTTTCCTAAGCATATCCCTCAGCATTGTCGTAACCAAGAGTGAAACAAGGCTCATTGTCGTGCACCGGTTCCCGTTCGAGTCTAGCTCAAAGTGGTATTTTTGGGTTTTACAACTAGGTACATCTGTGCTAGATCCACCTCTACCTACTCATATCTAGACATGGATGTATTTCTCGAAAAACTCACAAAATCTCCACAATACCAAAATTCTAGGAAGGTATTCTATAATAATCCTCAAATTCTATCTTAGGTCTATGTGCTCTAATCAGAGTTTATCTAAATCTAGCTTCCAGGGTTTGTAATAAACATCCTCTGATACCAACTGTAATGCCCCATCCCCAGTTAACCAGAATCAGTGCATTATTACATAACATTGGCAAGATCACAAAAGATCATGTCTCGAAAGACCGATTAGTTTAGTAGCCTTGGAATAACTAGAAACATTCATAATGTTTATATTACATCATAAAGTGAAAACTACAACAATATCTTGTCTCCAAACTCATATCCCCTTACACTATCCCTGCAGGTCATTCATAAAATACTTCTTCACATCCTCGGAAAAATAAAACATAGGAAGGGGTGGACTCAAATGCCCAGTAAGGATAACAATATAGCGAAAATATTCATAAATAAGCATAAACATTTAAGGCAATGTATAGCTAAAACAAAAGCCTTTTAAACTTGAAATTCAGCATAATATGGTAGAAATAAAATGAAATAATTCTATTTACTTATTCACATGTATATTCTACTAGTAGAATAATCACATGCAATATCAATAACCACTTTAATAATGATGGAATGCATAGTGCTAGACTATCATAACCACGTTGCTAAGGCCTCGTGCCAAGACTACAAATAGGATTTTTCCAAGGCCTCATTCCAAGACACTAGTATGTCTCAGGAGACATATTTATGCATCGAGGAGCTATAGCAGGCTCCACCCGTCACTTATTAAGTCCACCACATTCCTCATATGAACAAGTTTAAACAGAACACAACCATTCGTATTAAAAATAGAATAGAAAATGTCAATACTTTTCCATAAACCATGAATGGTATAAAAATAAAACATCCACAGTCAAACATATCTCAAAACCATCAATACAATATGGAAGTTTTGTATCATAATAAATCAACCTCAAATAAGCTTAAAATCCATCAAAGGATGTTGACATAGATGAAATCAATACTATTTGACAAAAATATATCTTTTCTTTTTTAAATCATTTAAAAGTCACATAATTATAAAATAAAAAATTTACTTTGAAAATACCCTTATAATATTGTAAGAAAAGCGTCGACAATTTTATAATGGCGGAAAATAGTCGCACCCGCCGTATAAGTTCAAAAAACATTCTTACCTTAATTCTGTAGAAAAGGATAAAAAGGACATTGTTTGGAAAACGATAGAAATATTATTTTATAAACTTATTATAAAATGTCAACAAGGGTATAAATGACTTTAAACAATTTTATTTAATAGTAATATTGATTTTAAATACATTTTTAAGAAACATGGATGTGATTGGTAACGTGGTCTTAGTAGATAATTATGTATAAACCACCTCTGATAAAGAAGAGATTGTGAAATAAACCCTTACCTTGTACTTTTCCTTGGTTAAGGGTATGTTAACCTCCTGTGTAATAGTGAAATAGCTGTTATTAAATTATAAAAGAAACATTTAAATTAATATGATATCATATATGATCTTTTATCATTGCTTTGTTAATAATATCTTAGTATTATCGTTGTTTCGGGTGTTAACTTACTCATTTTCTTTTATATGTTTTATTACATAAGTCGTGTTTGGTATGGATAGGTTGTATCATATTCATTTCCAGAATGATATCAAGTCATTAAACACAATTTTTAATAATTAAATTAGAATTGGCCTGGAATGGATATGATGGGGAATGAACCTCATTGTGTTTGTGGAGACAGTAGTTTGTACGTACGCACGAGCGAAAATCTCATTCTTTTGATATAAAGCAATATATAATTGGATGGTATATCATATATACCAAATCATTATCATGTTATATTTATTATTTACATAAATTACACATCATTATCATACCCATCCAAATAATAATGTTTTGAATAACAATTACACCACGACGTGGAGACGGTAAGCCATACGTACCCACGTATGGTGACATGTCATTGAAAGGATGGATTGAATACTGAATATGGTTTTAACATATTTATAATAACATAAATTTATATAGAAGATACCGAAGTTATTTTTTTACAATGGAAAAAACAAATAAAGAAGAAGTTGAAGAAGAAAGGTACTTGAAAGATGGTGGTGAAAACATTACATCTTCTTCGGGTTCTTCCTTTTGATTTGATCAAAAGAGCTCCATAGGATGGATTTATGATAAAACTAAGGCATCTAGTTTGAATTGAGGGAAGTTGAGAGAATATTTGTGTAGGGTTTGGCCGTGCCAAAAGGCTTTGAAGGTATGAATTAGTGAGAAGGGTGGGTGCCCTTTTATAAGAGGGGTGAGGGGAAACATAGGAAAAGCTAGAAATATTATTTTATAATAAATTCCTATTCAGTTCATAATGGCTCCAAAGTATATAATTTAACTTTTAAGGTGAGTATAGGTCGAAAACCACTCATCAAATTGGTTTTAGAAAGGTTTGGGTTACTTTATTAACCTTATCTTATAGTTTTAACTCTTATTTAATTAGTTTGACCCTTACAATGTCTCTTTGTATTTTTTTATTATATAGTCAATAAACTTACTATAAACTTCCAAGAGACCCCCAATTGGTGAATTAATGATACACATATCATTATATAAGTCTCTTGTCTTATCCTTATATTTTTATAAATAGAATATAAATTAATAATATAATATTTTTTAAAAAAACTCTTTTATATCAATTTTGAAACTATTTGGTATTTTGTTTTTGATAATTTCATAACATAATTATTACTTCAAAAAAAATTATATAACCAGTCCTAATATGTCATATTAATCTAGAAAATTTGTGTAATTCATAAAAAGTCACAAATTACATTTATTTTGATATTCATAATATCAATTATTTTAAAATTTCATTAATTAGGTAATTACTATATCACCATTGTGTAATTAATAAATAAAATTATTTAGCATCTAAAAATTATAAATAAAATTCCATTATGTATGAAATATATTTATATTTATAATGAATATTTATAATTGAATTTATCTTATGTATAACATTATATAAAAAATGATTTAGTTATTAAACTTTGATTTTAACTCTTTTAACTCTTCTTGGAATTAAATAATAATAAATTCCCTAATCTAATCCAAGTGGACCTAAATTATAATATTTTATTCCAATGTTTTTTTTGGTCTAGATACACTTGTCCAATAGAATTATTACATGTTTTAGGGTAATAGTAATATCATTTTTACCCTTAATTACCCTATTTACTTTTAACCGTGGTAAATAAAAGTAAAAAGTTATTATTAAACAAATATTATTTTTATCTTATTAAACCACATTTTACTCCTTAATATTAACCATTTCTATCAGATTTTTGAAATTCCACTCACAGAAACGGTAAAATTAATTTATATTTGAATTTGAAAATTCTCCTAGGAGGTGGGTAAAAGACAGTGGAATGTTCAATAGAGATTTTATATATCTAAAATTATTCTAAACTAACTTCAATTAATTATATTGAACATATATAGGTATTATTCATCTATTTTGACCTTAATTAAATTTAAATAAAATAAATAATTATTTAAATAAAAATTCCGTTTTAAACTATTCCTCGGTGTTTTTTACTATTCATCCAAAATTGAATGTTTTCAGAAAAATTCCAAAAATTCACTCTAATCTAATTTTGATATTCCAAATCCAAAAATTAAGTCCATTTTTAAATATAAAATATATTAAATTTCAAAAATTGGGTATTACTATTCATAACGACTAGTTTGATTGGTTGTGGTGTGTGTTTGAACTCAAAGTTGTGTACAACACACACTAAGGTATTATTCAAAGATAAGTGTACCATGAAACATTGGGGTGTTACAAGCTACCTTGATATGAAGCTATCTGAATATCCAAATTGGCGATGCAAGTGGAGGTACAGATTGGGATTGCAAACAGTCCACTTCCTTGGAGTGTAAATACATCCCCTCTTCTCTATCAAAGGGTCTGGAATTTCAGAATATAGGAGCACATATTTGCATGAAAAAACCATTACCAAGGTCTTGGGATTACCTTCCATACTCATGTTTTAACTTGAGATACCGTTCATCCTCCCTTTGTTTCCTTTTACTTTTGTATTATTCATTATTGTAATTTTGTAAGTCTTTTTTTCTAATTCGGTATTAAGGAATGATTCTTCTTCAATATATCTTATTATCATCCACAATATTTAATTTAATATTTATGTTCTTAAAATAGTTTAAATATAGTTTAATCACCATCCCTTCTTTTTCTTTCTCATTCAATTTAAAGTTCATTTTTAATTATCATCATCATTTTTCTGTGTGTTCGACGCACCACTCTTTTCTTATACCCTTATTTTTATTATATTATTTATTTATAAAAATAATAATTATAAACAAATTACTAATCATTACAATGGATAAGTAAATCTCTCATTTTGGTGAGTTAAAATTTAGGGATGTTAAGCGATTGGGAGCTTTTGCTCGATGATAATTATTTGAATTAACATTGTGTATGTTGGACATAACATGTCATGGATTAATGACCTATTTTTTTAATTTATGGAATTAGTGGATAATTGGTACCATAAATTAACAACCACAATCAAGTACGTATTGATATTAAAATCCTAGTTATGTTAAGGCTTTGATTGAAGCCTTAACACTTAGAAATTCCAATCAACGTCAACTTGTGACAAGGGTGTTAATTTAATGAAATATAGAGCCAGCATCAAGAATAACACATGCTTAACAACCTATTGATGAACTCACCCCAATCTTTATCAATTTGTTAAATAAAACATCATCCATAAATTAATTCATAATCTCTTCAAACAAACCCCCCAATCAGAATACAAATAGACTAAAAACAATCGACTACTAAAAAGAATCATCACTGATGATTTGACCCGAGTGCTTCTATACACATTAGTAGAGCACCTGAACCTTGACCAGTCGATAATAGAAAATTGGCTGCACTTTTAGTGTTTAATGATTAAATGACAATGTGATAACTGTTTAAATTATGAATTATATGTATTGATTCATAAATCTGAATGCACTATCCTTTGACTGGACTTGTTCTAGAAATCACTGGTGGTGGCCTACTGAGTTGTACTAAAACTCTACTCAGGCTTCCTGATTGGCACCTGAGCATACTTTGATTGTTTCAGGTTAGGAAAAGGCAAAGGCCCTAGAATAGGTTCCTGTTTTGGTTTTTAGTAGGGGAGAGGGAATTGGACGTGGTTCATGACCCATTTTGGAGTCATTTTGTCTTTAATTTGGGTTGCATTGTAGACACTTGGCGCTTGCTTTATCATAGAATGTTTTACATTTTTGTTGAGTATTTTATTTTATAGTTTTGACTATAATATGTCACGGGATTAGTTCATTCTATTTATATATTCTTCCACACTTGCTTAGGGTTATTTACTTCTAGTGGAGTTTTATTCTGACAAAAGAGGGTATAGTCTCCCCAAGTCTGACTTAACAATCCCTCACTTCTAGTCGGCACCCTCTAGCGTATGGGGAGGAATTATTGAGGGCATGTGGCCAACTGGCTTGAGGCACCATTCATTGGATCCTAGTGTGGTACATCACATGGTGTTAGGAGGAACATGGTGTCGGGTTATGTGAAAGAAATTCTAACTTTGGCTGAAGCAGGAGGCACTCCTTGGTGGCTGCTGAGCACCATTAGAGTTTTTATTTTCTTAAGCATCATAATTTTTTACATTCCTTATTCATTAATTCCAACTTAAACACTCAAAATAGGTATGCACCATTAGGTGGAATCCTATTGAAATTCATCTCACATCCTACAAAGGCCTATTAGGATGGGTGTAGACTTTTGAGATTTATGTGCATGAAAGAGATTAGATTTAGAAGCTGCATTGTATTAGTTGTTGCAAGGTGATGGTATGGACCTTGAATTCATGCCAATCTGGTGTTTACAATTATTTTAATTCTTTCTTGTATCAACATGATTACTTTATTTCGTAGCTATGGTTGGGTTTCCCAAGGCTCCATTGTTTATTGACATGTATAACCTACTGTGGATGCATGCATGGTTTTTTTAGTTGTTAAAAGTGATCTTTAACAAGCAGTTATATTTAATTTCTAATGAAAATGTTTATATGCTTCTTCAACAGTTTATTGATTTTGGATATGGTTCCACTATGTGGGTGTCATTGGAGTCTGCCAAGTCATTTATTTCCTCTACATGTTTTATTTTTATACTTGGACCAGTGACATATTTTTCTCTGAGAGGGTAATGCCTACCCAAAATACATGTTTACACCCTCAGTTCTAGTTGGAATCCTTTAGAGTTTAGGCAGGTGTGCCTAAGGTAAGTAACATTTGTCTTGACTATGATTTAGTAGCATATTTTGACTAAATACTAATGAGATCGATTCTTCCCATCTATTTATGATGGATTACTAATTGTGATACGGTATACTAGGGATTGGTAGTTATATGAATGGGGTTTCATGCTTGTACTTGAGTTCTTGCATCCCCAGGTATGAGGGATGGACCAAGTTACCTTGTTCGGGAATTACAGTTTTACTTTTTCTCATAATACTATTTATATTATTTCCACCTTGGTGGATAACTTGGGTTGTGATATTTCTGGTTGTGATTTGTTATCCTTGTCTCTGTGTAGAAAGGTAGAATTCGATCATGGATCGGTATAGAAAGGCATGATCATCTAGATTTTTATAGACACATTTTAGGGTATATCAATTTCATAACTACACATATTCTTTATGAAGTGATAATATCATGTGAATAATATAAATTTCCCTGCTATAGATGCTTTTGAAAAGTGAAAGGTGAAATTATTGAAAGAATTTCTTGTTTATTTTAATGTAATATATCGTGCTTTATGTTTTGTAAAATTTCATGCGCAATGACATTTGGGATTGGCTAGTATATGATCTGGAAGGTACTATGATTAAGTTGATGTTGATCACCAGTATTGGGTGTCATGGATGTCAGTTTGAGGCACTGCAGCTATTTGGATTGGGCGACTCGGTCATTAGTTTTAGCCTATTATGGTTATTAGGATAAGCTTGAATAGAGGAACATTTGATACATGGCTCTATTGATGGAAGGTAAAGAGGCTATGAGGCTGAGATTCTCGGGGGCATGGTAATGGTGGGGGAGAGTAAGGGTACTTGTTAGGCATTGCCTCTTTAATACATTCCTTATCTATGTCAAATATATATATATATATATATATATATATTATATTATATATGTGGGATGTCTGGCCATTTGTGGTGTTCAACGAGTTCCTACAAGACGGATCAATGGAACATTAGTTGGGTGATATTATTGTGCCACAGGAGCACGATCAGGTTCAAACCCATGAGGGATAGGTAGATCATGATCCATATGTGCAAGCATAGTGACAAGATCAGGTTCAGGATCCAATTCAGGTAGATCCTTAGACGAGTCTTAAAGTCTTTGGGTTGTGGATCATCGAGAAGTTCTGATCTATACGGGTATGTGTCTTGTAATGGATTGAAAGAGGCATGAAGGGTATAGATTCATCCATTTCCTATCTAACTTTGGAGTTCTAGTTGTAATACCCACCACTTTTTATGTTATGGTGGTCTACAGGTGGCTGAAAACTGGATCGAGAGCATGCAGATGATCTTTAAGCCACTCGAGCCACCTCCAAGGTGGAGGGTCATGCTGGCGACATACATGCTGAGAGGACCAGAGAAGCGTTGGTGGGATGTGCAAGTTTAGGTTTGAAAACATGAAGGACTTTCAAATAAAAACATCGAGGATAGGTCTTTTAAGCTCTTTTTTCTAGAGATGTTATGGGCAGAGATACCTGAGGATTTTTAAAGCCTCACATAATGTGACATGTTTATCAGGGAATATGTAGCTACTTTCACTAAGCTATCTCGCTTTACACTATGAATGGTATGTGATGACACCTCAATGATGAAGCACTTTGAAGATGGATTACAACATTCCATTAAGGTGTAGGTAAACTTATTCATGTTATCCCCGTTGTTAGATTCGGTCAATCAGGTGCTCATAGCTAAGGCTCAACATCAGGCAGAGGATGTGGCAGGGATAGTGGGACCCAACTGAGGGGTTAGTGGCTAGTGACTGAAGCAGCATCGTAGGGAGTTCAGGCATCAGAAAGTTGTACATTAGGCTTGGTGCACTCTGTGGAGATACCAGAGGTTGTATAGGCTGGTGATCTGATAACGGTCTTGGGTACCCCGCGGTCATGGTCGTGATTTGCTTGTTTTCTTTTGGGCATGGCCTATTAAGGCATGTCCATTTTTAGTGAACATGGTGAATAGTATTTATGTGAATTCTAAGATTCTGCCTAGTGGGATTGGAAACATTTCATATGTGTGAGAGAGATATATATATATATATATATATATATGAGATGTTGTGGGAATCAGGGCATCAAGGATGCAGGTTACATGAGTTGGTGTGGGCATCGAGGCATCGATGATGCGGGTTATATGAGGTACAAGGCACCATGTTTTTTTAGTATCCATGGGATGAAGGACCTCATTCAGGAGGAAACCGATGTGTTACATGATAGGTATGGGTTTCTATAATAACACATGGGTATATGATAGGGTTTAGGGGTGATGATGCCTCACGGGAGGTCCATGTGTCTAAAAATATGTCCTTGGACCTTTGTTTGATTCGGGTTTTGGCGAAATTTTTTCTAGAGTTTTCATCACCACCCATGGAAGGGAAATTCCTGTATGAATATCTTCGAGGGGGGAAGCCAATAAGAGCCTGATTCTTATATTAATTTATGTGTTTCTTTTTCATTTTTGTTTGTTCTAGTTTTGAGAAAAATTGAGAAACTAGGTAGTTCTAGAAATTTATAGGTTTCACGTCATGTACTCCGTAGAACACACCGTGTGAATGTTAGGTGTATACTAACCACATTCTGACTAAGTACATGTTGTGTCAAAACTGTGGGAAATTTTTCTACTATAAGACATGTTTTTTCCATAAAACATCGTGTATTTTACTTTCTGCATACTGGTTGAGTCATAGGTGTGTGTTGACAAGTGTGACGCATCTAAGCCATGTTATAACCTAGAAACCCACATAAGTTAGATTAGAGACATGATATTAAATGGAATTTAGTCTTTAATTCAAACCATGTAATTTTTTTTTCGTTTATATGGGAGAGTGCCTCAACTTATTTCCAAAAATAACTTTTTCTTCCCCATTTTTAGACTATGATGCTCCAAGTGGCTGAGAACGTTTCTTCCCTTAGATTATTCATCTTCCATTCATTCTTCAATCCGTTGGTGGATAAGAGAATTCATCAAGAAGGGTAAGTTCCCTCACCCAATTCTGTTCTTGTTATTTTGTATCACAAGTCGTAGTTTCCATCCGATTTTAATTTACAAGATTTTATGGAATCGTAGAGCTAAAAGATCAGATTCAGAATAAAGATTAATATCAGATGTTCGTATGTCTATGAGTCTTTGGTAGGTGGTGCATACCCTATTTTTTTTTTGTAGTCATTTGGGGGTTGCGCCTTTTTAACGAAACATCTGGTATTGAGTGAGACCCTTGTTTCTTTATATTTATTTGAATGTATACCTTATAGGATGTCATTGGGAATTTACCTTAACTTGTAATGCTAGAGCGAGGCTGGGTTTGAGGTCGTTTAGCATTTGGGGAATTTTTTCCAGGGGTTCCAAAATGGTTATAATTGATTTTTTAAACTAATGAGTCCAAACTACTTATGAATTATTAAGATATTATAGGATTCAAAGCCCTCAGTGATGGTATGGGAAAACACATTGCTAGTGAAATTCAACTTTTAAAATTGTTTTTCCTATTTTAAGGGATTATTATTTATTATATATATGAGATTCTTGGTATTGTATATGCTGGAACCTTTTGGTTGTGTTGGGCATGGACTGAATATTCTTGACTGATGTTGATCATAGGTTGGTTTGACCATGATTAATTTGGAGGTCTGACCATAGGATTTGGCAGTGTGGACGCTGGATTGATTCGATGTGACTCTCATGTTGGGTGTGGGCTAGGATAATTGTATGTAAATTCCATTGGATTATTAGCGAAATGGTCACTAAGGCTCAAGGTTCCAGAGATGTTCTGCCGTGGGATTTAAATTTGGTGATTTATGCTATCCCATTATTTGGGTCGTGTGAACACATGTAGACTCTGTCATGAGGTGGTTTTTTCCACTTGTGTGGGTAGATGATTCCTTAGCTGCAGTTGGGTGATTATTGTTTGGCGGTTCTTATTGTGGTAGCCACATGGGAGGTGAGGAGCCACCAGATTGATTGGGCGTTCCAATGGGACATTGGTACTTGAGACATGAGGTATCTAAAGGAACATGTTTCTAGGTTACTAGTGCTTGGGCATGCCTATGGGACTTCGGTACATGAGACATGGGTGTATGGAGGAACATGATGCTAGGTTAATATTACTTCTGTGTTCCTTTGGGATGTCGATACTTTAGTCACATTGTGTCAGGAGGAACATAGTGTCGGGTTATGTGACTAAGATTCTGAAATTTTCTGAAGCAGGTGACACTCCTTGGTGGATAATGGGCACCATTAGAGTTTGTATTTGTTTAGGTATCATTTTATTTAATTTCCTTATAAATGCATGTTTTCTTAAACACCATTACTAGGTATGCACCATTGGGTGGTATCCTACTAAGATTTATCTCACATTCTAGACAGGACCTTTGGGATGTGTGTAGACTTTATTTATTTATGGATAGGTAAATCATCAACTTCAGGATCTAGATCATAGTAGTTGTTTCATGGAGATGGTATGGACCTTGAGATCATTCCAATATGGAGTTTACTTTGGGTTTCATACTTTCCTGTATTAACATGCTAACTTTATTTCATAGCTACTATTGGTTAGCCGTGGGCACCATTATTTGTGGACATCTATGACATTTTGTGGATGTATGCATGGATTTTTTAGTAGTTACATGGAATTCTCAGCATGATATTCTATTTAGTTTCTGATTCACTTGTTTATATATTTCTTTCATTGTTTATTGATATTGTATATTCTTCTATTATGTCGGTCTGGTTTGAGTCCTCTAAGAAATTTATTTATGAATCATGTTTTATTATAATACTCATACCATTGCCATAATTTTCTTTGAGAGGGTATAACCTACCCACTATATCTATTTACACCCTCACTTCTATTCAATAGCCTTTGGAATTCAGGGAGGTTCACCTAGGGTCAGTAACACCTGGCCCATTTAGCACTGTTCATGTACTTTTTCGAGCCCGAACATTAAATAAATTCAAAACAAATAACTTGAAAGATTATATGAAGATACATGGGATAAGTCATAATGATTCAGTATTAATAACTACTCGAAACAATTAGAGTGGTTGAGATAAGAAATCGAATAATCAAAAACATGTCCCAAACAATGCTTATTGAAAATGACATACTAGATAAATTTTTGAAGGAAGAATTCTTGAAAACCATCTATATTTATAACAAGGATCTGTTGTGTGAGACGATGGAAAATAATTTGTATGGTATTTTATATAGAAAGAATCCAACATTTAAATACCTAATATTATTTGGAAGTAAACGTTTTTTTCTTAGTAAGGAAAATCATAGTAAATTTTATTCACAATGATATGAGG
The DNA here is from genome assembly GCA_963277665.1 of Viscum album. Classification (NCBI taxonomy): domain Eukaryota; kingdom Viridiplantae; phylum Streptophyta; class Magnoliopsida; order Santalales; family Viscaceae; genus Viscum; species Viscum album. The sequence goes on along the minus strand of OY728153.1, from coordinate 1,436,679,122 downwards.
GACTATTTTATTGATATGTAGGAAAAAAGAAAATCATATAAATGTTTCAATCAGTGGATTGTAAAGGGAGTTGAAAGTAATGATGTCACTATAGTATAAAATGAATAAAATATTATACATCACAGTGAACATTTGTTTGATGAATGTGATGAGGAGGTATGTACCTCAATGGAAGTTGAAGTAGAAAATGTTAATTCAAAACAAGATATTTATTTTTATTATAAGGAATTAAAATCTATATATTCATGATATATAACGATTCAATTTGAAATTGACATAAAAAACATCATTATTGATGAGGTAGCACCAGTTGAAACATGATGAATAATGTCATTACCGCAAACAAACATCCAATCTCAGATAGAGCCTAAATATTTTGATGATGCAGCTGAAGATGAGAACTAGTTTAAGAATATAAATGAAAAACACGACCAAATTTAGAAGAATTATTCTTAGGATATTTTTTTGATACCAATAGATAAGAATTTTATTGGGGATAAATGGGTAATTCTTGAAAATATGTATTAAATGACATAGTTATTTAAAAAAAGAATTATTAGTGTGAAAAGGGTACTCTCAGATAAAGGTTATTACTGTAGATGAAACATTATAACATTTTGATAGGCTAAAGACAACCTGATTATTCTTGGACATAGTGGTGAAAATAAGGTTGAATGTCTTCCTGATGGATGCCATGTTATAAATTATAAATACGAATATGGAGGAAGAAGTTACATTGAGTAGCCATATTGGATTCTCATTAATGAAATGGGAAAAAATTTGTTCAACATAAGATGTCTCTATATGGGTTAAAGAAATTACCAAGATCATGCTATTCAAGACTGTATTTGTTTTAGAAGAATCTTGGTTTTCACCAAGGTGGAGTTGAATACATCCTCTATTTAAAAAATTAAATTAATCAATGGATGAATATGGTAGTGTATTTTGACAACATAATATTAGGTGGATCAGATGAAGAATATAGAAATAGTTCTCATAATTATTGAAATGTGAAGTAGAAATGAAAATTATTTCTGAACTTATATTTTACCATGGTTTAAAGGTGGAACATGGAACAAAATGCACATTAATTTCTAAATATAAATATTTGAAGGATTTTTTGAAATGATTTTTCTTAGAATATTACAAGGATATGATGAATCCAAATGATTACTGGGTGACATTTTCATAGTATAATGAATATAGTGTAGTTAATGTCCCAGAATATGGGCAAATCATTAGAAATAAATTATAACTGATAGTGGAAAGACCTGATTTTTTTTCCACATGTCAAATATCATCCTATTAAAAAAATACAAAATAAATCAACATAAATTCAAAAAAAATAACACTTCACTATATCAAGGGAAAAATATATTTTAGATTCTATTTCTATAAAAAATTCCAGCAAGAGTTATTAGGAAATATAGATGGAAATTTGACCAGATTATAGGATGATGTAAAATCAATGACTTGTGGTCTGTTCTATCTTGTAATATTTTTTTTATTGATGATAAAGAAATGAGATTTAATTTCATTGAGCACTAGAAAATTTGAAATATTGTAGCTATACAATATTTCTTGTAGATATTATGGATAAAGTAGTATCTTGATGATATGAGGGTTGTAGTGAATTATCAAATCTTACACCATTATGAAAATTCATGTCCTATACTACTTTTAAAAAAATTGATTCTCTAATTCCAATAAAAATTAAATTGATATCAAGTACCATTTTATTAGTAGTACATGGAGCATGGCCTTGTGATTTTTGATTATGGGCCTACAGAAGAATAGGTTAATGATATTCTGACAATGTCCATACGTAAAGTGGAATTTGAGATTCATCGACTATAACATAGAGTCTATTCAACGAACCATAGTTTAATAATGTAGATATATAAACCCCTCTTCTAAAGGTATGATTTTTTCCCCTAATGTGATTATTTGTTTTTTAACCCATTTCAAACCACAATGGAGTGACCTTCATGTTCATTGACAAAGGGAGAGGAATTGAGTTTATAAAATGGGAGAAAATTTCTTAGTCAAGATATGGGAGATGATGATAGGGAAAAAGTGGAGAAGGGGATTTTAAATATAAGGATACTAGAGATGAGAGATCATTGAAGACATATCATGTCATATGAGGTTTATAATGAAATAATATGAGTGGTTTTGGAATGAAACATTTCATTAATGTCCATTGAATACTACACTTTTTTCTCATACCAAAACTATCTTATGTGGTCTTAGAGTGTGAGTTTAAAAAATCCTTGATTTCTTTCTGATTTGGAAGAATGTAATGGTGGATAAGGATTGGAAAGTATTAATGTGGTGTCAAAATAAGTAAAGTTGTCAAAAAACCTAATGGGTGATAATTTTGGGAGAATCCCCTCAACATATCAATGTAGTGTTTTTGGGTTGATGGTGTTTGTTGATAAATAATGTGGAAATATAAAGTTGTGGAGTTCTATAATGGTTGTTGACTAGTTATGTTGATAATTATTCAAGATGAAGGAATTAATACTCTAGGTGGTATAGAATAATTTGTATAAAAGGTGTTGAAATTTCCCATTGTCTTCAAAATTTTTGGTGTCCAAAATTAAAATAATGGATAAATCAGTGTGACAGTTGGATATCCCTGAAATCCTCCATGAAATGTTTCAATGGTATGAGTTTTATAAAGATTGGGTTTCACGAAAAAAGTTTGGTACTTTTTTGGTTCATCATAAACAGGGATCATGAATGTGTGAAGGGTTACTGATAATATCTACAACCATGAGAAGAAGAGAATTGAAAATAAATGATGGGATGATTGGAAATCTCTGTGTCTAAAAGAATCTTCTGAAATGGTATATCCTACTACAATATCATGAAAAATAAGTGCTTCATGAATATGATTATAATTATTTTTTAAAATTTTATGAAGATGATGGAATCTACTTGAATGGGGGGAAACTCCTATAAATATGATTCAACCACCTAAGGAAATCAATCTAATAATTAATGAAGATTTAATGGCTCAAAATTCATGGTGGTGATTCACGAAGTTGGTTCTTGTGAAACTATTTTAGAAGAATGGACATTAGGGAAGGATATAAAAACTGAATTAATGTAGAAGAAATCTCAAGAGTATTGATTTTTATGAATTCAAGAAAAAAATCAGCATCAAAAAATGATTGTGATCTTCGAGATGGATATGTAATATTCAAAAAAATGTTTTAGGTTTGAAAAAGATGGTTTTTCGTGAAATGTATCACCCTAAGAGTTTTTTAATTATTATTTCTCTAAATTAATTTATTATTTATTATTTTTTAGCTCCATGAAAAACTAAATATGTATTTTGGTTATTATATAAAGGCACTAAATTTGGATTATGTTATATGAATAACTATGTTATTCTTGTGTTACACACTACACCAACTTGTCTTTCAATAAACACAAAATCTTATTTCCACTAAACATAATTTTGTTATTATTATTTTTAAAATAATGATGGGTGTGACCTATTAGTTAAGAAAGGTAATATTAGTAGAAATAACTACTTTTCAAATATTTTTTATTATAGTTTTATATAAATAAAACATATTAATAATGAAAAAATTAATTTTTTGGTTAAATCTAGTATATGTTTAAAAATAACTATGAACTTCTTATATTTTGTTTAAAGATAAGAAAAAATTATCATACTCATATTTTTTATAAATAAATCAATTTTAATATAGTGATATAAAAAATTAAACTTTGACTATAATTTTCCATTTGAAATATAATAAATTTTCCTTCATTGTGATAATTTATTTTTACTTTTTATAGAGTAAATAATTTAATTAAAGTCTTTCATAATGATGATGCGATAATTGCGAAATCAATGAAAAAATCATATAAATTTTACGAAAAGTAGTAAAATAAATAATATTTGACATAATTAGTGACATCCTTGACTTTTATAGATACCTTTGACATATTAGTCAAATATTATATGTTTGTTTTCTATGTTATGATTTTAATATGATATTTGTTAAATCGAAATATTTAATAGTATTGAAAATAACATAAATGATACATTAAAATAAATAATATGTTATCAAATGATATAAAATTCAAAAAATCTATAAATATTCTACCAACATTAATAATGTTAAAATTTTAATTAATGGTCCATTTAGGGTTTTTTTCAATGTTATTTTCACTCTATTAACCCCTAAGTGTAAATATTCTTGTTGTCATGGTAAAAGTTAAAGGGTTTAACTATGGGTTAAATTCAAATGATAAGGATAATATTGGGACCAAAACATGTCTAAAAAACATTAGTTGATATTATTTTGACCCACACAAAAATTAGATTCAAAATAACTCATTTTTAATCTGTTTTAAATCAATAATCTATTAATATTAATTTAATATTTTAAGAGGTTTCGATGTTCCCCTCACCTCAATTATAAAATGGAATATCCTCCCTTGTTTCATGAATTCACATTTATCTTTAAAGATCAACTACCATTTGAAAAATTCCCTTCTATACATCCCTAGTAACATAATATAGGTTATTTTTTCTTCTAAAAAACATACTCTCATGTCCCTAACAGGAGATCTAGAGGGAGGACGTTGAAGAATAGTTAATCTCCGGACCAACACATTAAAAATTGTTCATTATTCTACATACTCTTTATGTATGTAATGCCTTATAAAGTAATAAAACCATTATCATATATATTATGAGATTTTATTATGATTATGGAACAATTATATTCCACCTTTTATTCATCCTACTAGAAATAATATTACCACATGTGCGTATGTATGTCTTATCATCTCTACGCTGTGGTGTAATATATTTTTGATCAATAATTTATTTGGATGGTTATAATAATAGATATAATGGATATAAATAATAAATATGACACTATATTAATTATTTATAATTAATATGCAATCTAATTCTATCCCTATTTAATATTAATAGAATTATATTATCGCTTGTGTGTATATGCGGTCTACCATCTCCACTACGCGATGAGATTCATCTTCCACGTTGTCCATTTCAAGAATGAATATAAAAATTTATATAATTAATAAATATTAAATATAAGAAATATTAATTATAATCAAATAATATATATACATATATTATATTTATATTCTTAAATTAAGTACAATAAGAAAAGGGAATCAACGTTCATGCGTACATACAATTTACCGCCTCCATTAACGTTGTATTCGATTTCATATATCTATCTTATATATATAAATAAATTTTATACTAAATATATATGATATATATATAAATTTTTACATTATTAATGTAATTAAAGAAAGAACTATGTAATAGTATCAATAATAAAAACTCAATAAATGTATGATAAACAAATAGGTTATTAGCCGAAACATTATATTAACATGGAATTGTAATTAAAAGTGTAATATATTTTCATTAATTAATCATATATAATAATATAAATATTATTGTGATTATTTTATAAGTTAATACTATGTTTAAAATATTTATACATAAGTTTCAGACATGTATGGAAGGAATAATACCTAAGGTAAGGGAATCATATCCCACATTTGTTTTCGGTGAGATGGGTGCCTTATTAACCACTCATTTATTTTATTAAATGTAAAGACTACCCATGAATGTATTCGATAATTTTTATAATTTAAATTATTGTTATATATATATAAATTTGATGATCTCTATTTCATGGGGTTTTACGGGCCAAATGATACCAAATGAGTAAGGTAGTTTTGTCTCAATCTACCTTCCTTTGAGACACCAGTTTTTTTGTTCACCTATGTTCTTTTACGAGGTGTATATACATCCATTTGGCATGATATATCTATAATATCTATTTTCGTGATATCTTAATCTTTTTTAAATGTTATTATTTCATGGGATAATGATTCAAATGTTTCAATGTTGTATGGAACACTTTTAAATGTTTAAAAATTATTTCCCATAATAAATGATTTAAAATATCTCTTAATCTCATTATCAAGGAAAACATATATTTATGAAATATGATATTTTTACAATTATTTTTCAATTATTAATTTATATTTTATAAAATATTTTTTAAGGAAACTTGATTTAAATTTTATTATATATATTCATATTTTATCTATAATTTTTTTTTTCAAAATACTTTCAATAACTTTTTACATGTTTTCATGTTTATTTTCAAAGAAATGGTATAAAATGATTTCTAGATTAATAAGTAATTTTTAATGAAAATTTACGATCCAAGTGATCTTTAAAATCCTTTCCCATATAAGATGGAATACTTTGTTATTGTTTAAAAATAGGATACATATTCATTAACTGAATGGTGTATGTTTTGAAAAAAATAGGTTTAATATAGTATCTTCTTTTCAGGAGTTATGAATTTGATGAAATTATTATGAAACATGTATATTCTCTATAGGTTATGATATAATTACCTGATTTTGAAACACATCTAATTTCATTGGTTATGATATTATTGTTTATGATGTTGTGGCACATGTCTGCATGATTTCGCTATGAGATTGGTGAGACATCTATCTCACTCCAATTCATTGGGTAATGATTTATATATCATGAGAAATAAATAATGGTCCTTTCCCACTAATATAGTCTTTGGAGTGAAACTTTAATACTAATACGGTTATGTTAGTGAACCATGGATTCTTAAATGGTTTGGAATGTGAACCCATACTAGTAAAATTCCATTCGTAGTGTTTCCCAGAATACATTGGATATCATTATTATATGATTATAACTCTACCCCAAATGAAATGTATTATTATTATGTTTAGATTTCATAGATTATGTTATTTATTTACAAATGATTAATTTTTTTATACTACAAATATTTATGCCATGATTCATGTTAAAGATATTTGATATTATGGATGTGATCTTATATTTTCATGATCACATTCTCGTACACATATACTCATTAATATTCTTACATATCTCATTTTTTTACACTTACTGAGCATCTGATCCTTTTTTATGGTTCTTTTAACTAGGTTAAGAAGACATTTTTTTATATTTTACAAGTCTAAAAAGGGTGATTGTGGAGAATAATATAGTGGTAGATAATTTAGATCACTTGTGTACTACTATTTATGTTTCTAGATTTACAAAGGTACTAAAAATTCAGAATTTGGGCATATGCTTGTGTAATATATTATGTTTTCCACCAAAATTATGTCATATCTATGTATAAAAAGATAGGGTATCAATAGTTTCTTTAGGATCAAAGGTTTATTCAACCTTTGGAAACAAGGATGGGGAAACATTAATGAAATCCCTTTTAATGTTTTTATGGATATTTCTAGGGATGTTTTTTAGGATAAAATTAAGGATAAGGAAATGTTTTAGAAAATTTCATGGAATATTGGTAAAAGATATAGTATATTGTTTCCTAGAAACATATACCTATCTGAACAATACATGTTGTTGTTTCTTTTGAAATAAAAATTTACCTAGGGGTCACAACTCCGAAAACGTTTGTCGATCCCGACACAATCATAACATGGTACACAACAATAGGCCTTACAACACACCGAGTTTCACAGTCCCAATGGATATTATTAAGAAATTCAAAAAAGATTCAAGAACTGTTATAAATGATTGAAATGGAATATATATATATAACCTATGATAAGAAGTATTTTTCATTGAATAAGGAAGGATTCTTAATTTATACATCATATAAGTTATTTTTCTGGATTATGTGGTTCCTCACAATGACAATCATTTCTTTCATAATGAATTTTTGTTATAGTCAGTGGAAATAACCAATAAGAAATGGATTAATACTTAATGTAATGGACATGTTTCTAGTGATTAGTAAAATGGGATGATCACTATATCGAAGGATATTGTGACCATGCCTAATCTGTTTTCATGGAAAATGATTAAAAATGTGTTCCTTAACCAACTCTTGGACTCCCCAAAGATGAGAAGGAAGGATTTAGTTGAGATATATGGTAATGTTGACCATAAAATATTGAATATTCTGTTTTATTTATTTCAATAATGAGGAAATAATCACATAAGTTAATGTATTAGTGGAACAAGAATATTTTGATATAGTGGAAAAGTAGGAAACAACAATGTAATTGAAAATGAAGAATGGAGGGTTAAATTAATGAAATGGATGGGAATATTAGCCTCTCTAATTCTTAATAAAAGGTTAAATGTTCTAAGTGTTGAAAAAATATACAATATGTAAATGAATTTATTGAGTGGAAATCTCCCAAATAGAATTAGAAAAGTGGTATGAGGAATGGTTATATTTATGATGGTGATGAGACTAAATATGAAATGTGATAGGAAAAGAGGTATTATGTAATAAGATGAGGTAACCTTTTTATTGATATAATGTAAAGTCATATAATAAACATTTTAATTTATTTGGTTTTTAGAATTGTGTCTTACAAATGGTGAAATATAGATGTAATTATCAATTTATGTATTATGTTTGAGATTAAAAAGTTTATATTGAATGTTTATGATGTAAAAGAAAAGAGATTTAAAATCAGGGTGAAATTTTGATCAAGGGAAAGATAACCCTTGATAAGTCTCTTCTGTTAAGATAATAATGTTTGATAAAGATATGTTGGATGTGAATAATTAAATTGGACGATCCTGGTTATTTAAGAATTTTTTGACATGTGGGTTATGTTTTCATGGATGGTGTTTAAAACATTTTGGGACTCAAGGAATATGTCCAATAAACTCTTGAATGAGGAAACATGCATGATTTAAATAAGTATTTATAGTAATTCATGTTATGTAAATGTGTCAATATAATATATGATAAAGTTATTCACATGTTTAGAATGAGACAACCATGAGCTACCTTATGATTTATGAGAGATAATTGTTAGGCAGATTTAGTGAACTTCTTTATAAATATTTGGATTTTTATCTTTATGAAGGGTTATAAGGTTATCCATTGATTGAATGTTTATATTAAGGTTTGTGATATTAAAGTATTCTCTCACCATGTAATGATTTATTAATATTTGAAATCATATTATAAACAAGTTGTGTTTATGGGTAATTGATGATAGGTGGGATGGCTTATAATGGATCTCATGAATTTTTAATTCTTCATAAATGAAAAATTAATGTTATAATTTTAATGAAAGAGGCAAGGTGTAAATTTAAAAAAAATCATAAAAAATAGTGAGATTTTACTACATAAAGTATGTATATATTCTCATTAATATTCATTACCTATAGAAAAATAATCTTGGAACCAAAAATTCTATCCTAGTACCTTTATTTTTGATGAATCAAATATTCTCTTAGATCATCATGAATATATAGATTTCTGATTGTTAACATTCTCCTCACAATGTTCTGTATCACTCTGCATCAGAACATGTAACACCCCAAGCTTCCACAGTACGTTTCTCTATGAATTATACAATAGCATGTGATATACACAACCCCGAGTTCTATCACACCAAGACAAATCAAACTAACAATCTAAAAAGAAGTTATAAATAGTTATAGCCACTTTTTAAAATTATATTAATTATATTTTTTAAATTGGACTTCATTTTTTTATTCTAGAAAAACAAAATTTGCATTGGGTGAGTTTTTGGTATTTTCTGAACACCTTCTATGAATAGTGAAAAGCAATGTGTTATTGTTTAAAACTGAAATTTTATTTAAATAATAATTTTTTAATTAAAATTTATTTTATTGTAAAAATAGATACATTATACCTATATTAGTCCAATTTAACTCATTGAAGTAATTGTATAATAAGATTAGATATATAAAATTTTACTGAACTATTTAACATCTTTTACCCACCTTTTAGGGACATTAAAAAATTTTCATAAAACCTAATTTTACCACTTTTTTTGAATTTAATTTAAAAAATCCAAGAGGCACAATTGTCTTTAGTATTTAAATTTTGGTTTAATGAGATGAAAATAATTTTTGGTGAATAGTAACATTTGAATTTTATTTACCAAGGTTAAATGTAAATAAGGTAATTAAAAGTAAAAATGATATTATAATTACCCCAACACATGTCCTAATTCTATTAGATAAGGTTTTTCAACCAAAATAAACCTTAGTAAAAATGTATGATTCTATTGATTCACTTGGATTTGATTAATATAGTTTTTATATTTTATTTTAAGAGGAGTTAAAAGTGTTAAATTCAATGTTTAATAATTGAAAAATTTTTAATATAGGGTTACACATAAGATAAATTTGACTATAAATATTCATTATAAATATAAAAAAATCCTACATCATGTTATTTGTTTTATAATTTTTAGACATTATATAATTAAATTTATTTATGACACAATGATGATGTAGTAATTTCTTTACTAAGGAATGATTACAATAATTCATATTATGAAAAAAAATGTAAATTGGGACTTTTGATGCATTCCAAGAGTTTATAGGTTAATATGACATGTTAATGTTGATTTAATGAATTTTTATTCAAAGTAATAATGATGTTATGACATTCACAAAAACCAAATACTAAATAGTGTCAAATTATACATAAATGAGTTTTTAAAACCAATACAGTATAATTAAATAATATAATATTCCTAAAAATATAAAATTTGGAAAAAGGACTTATATAAGGTTAGATATGTCATTAATTAAGAACTTTAAGTTCTATTGGATTTTATGGAAAATATATTAACCATATACTGTAAGAATACATGAAGACATGGTAAAAGTTAAACTATTTAACTAAGAGTTAAATCTAAATCATATGGTTAATAAGGTGACCGAAATTTTTCTAAAACCTATTGGTTGATAGGATTGAGACCCATAACCACCCTAGCCTCGATATAAATTTATTTAGAGCTATTAGAAACTGAAACTGATTTTTAAAAAAGTTAATATTTCAAGATTTTCCTAAAGTTCCCCTCACCTCTTTTATAAAAGGGGACTTCCCCTTCTCTCAAATTCACACCTCCAAAGCCTTTTTTCTTGGCCAAACCCTACTCAAATAACATCCCTACTACCCTCACATCATCCTAGAGTTCTTACATTGATTATAAATTAAACATATGGATCCTTCTTTTAAAATCAAATTGAACAACATGAAGAAGAGGTAATTATTTCATAACCTCTCTCAATGTTATTTTCTTCTTCCACATCATCTTTATTTGTTGTTTCCATACCAAAATAATAAATCTAGTACCTTCTAAAAACTGTGATATTTTTATAAATATGGGACAACCATATTCATTATTCTATCCATCCTAATAATGACATAGTCGCCACATGTGCGTACGTACGGCTTACCGTCTCCACGTCGTGGTGTAGTTTGTTATTCAACAATTCTTTGTTTTTATGGGTATAATAATGAGAATAATTGATGAATATAATTAATATAACATATTATTTATTATTTATATATAATATACCATCCAATTACCTATGATTTTACCATTAATAGAATGATATTGTCGCTCATGCATATGTACAGCTTACCGTCTCCACGAAGCGATGAGATTTCATCCCCCATCATATCCATTCAAGAGTAATTTTCATTTTATGATTAAAAATAATGTTTAATAACATAATATAATTCTTGAAATAAATAAAATTTATCTTATATATAAAAAATATGGCTTACGTAACAAAACACATAAAGAAAAAGGAAACAGTTACACCTGAAACCATAATACTACTAAAATAGTATTAACAAAGAAATATTCGATGATATTATATGATATAATATTTCTATATGTGGTTCTTGTATAATTTAAAAGATATTAATTAAACATTATACATGATTTTAACTTACCCTTGACTAAGTAAATATACAAGATAAGGGTTTATTTTACAATCTCTTTATAATCTGAAGTTGTTTATACCTAAGTATCTACTGGGTGCCCTTTTTCCACCATGTTTGAGTTTCTTAAAAATTTATTTCAAAAACTTTTTACTAATTTTTATACTATGGGTTAATGTCATTGTTACCCTTGTTTGAATTTTTATAAAAAAAATTAAAGGAATATTTTCGTCTCTTTCCGGACAAGGTACACTATGACCTTTTCAACCAATTATGGAAAGAATGTTTTTTAACATATATGATAGGTGTGGCTATTTTCCATCATTATAACTCCATAGAAGATTACCTTTCAAGATAATAATAATTTCTTCCAAATAAATGTTTTATTTTCTTCTAAATGATTACAATGTAGAAAGAGATATTTCACACACTTGTTTTTGGATTGATTTTCTCTATGTTTACTTTCTTTACTGGATTTTACGCTTGCTGAAGTTGGCTTGTTATTATACAATCTCCCATATTGTATTGAAGAATCTAGAATATGTTTGACTATGGATGTGTTATTTTTATACCATTCTTGGTTTATGGTTAAAGTATTAACATTTCATATAAAAGTTTTAATAAAAATGATTATGTTGTGTTTCAACCTTTTCATATGATGAATGCATTGGACATAGTAAGTGATAGGAGGGGGAAACTATAGCCCCTACACCCATCGGTAGGTCTCATGAGACAAATTATTTTCCTTTCAGAAGGCCTTGATAAAATCATTATCTGTATTCTCAGAACAAGGCCATTAATGTGTGGTTATGATGTTCGACATTATGCATTCCATCATTATGAAATTATCTACTGAAATTACATGTGATTATTCTTCTAGTAGAATATACATGTGAATATTTAAATGGAGTTATTTGATTTATCTTTACCATATTTTTCTAAAGTATAATTTTGAAAGGATTGTTGTTTAGTCTTATACATTTCCTTATATATTGATGTTTATTTATGATTGTTTCCACTATATTGTTATCTTTACTGAGCATCTGAGCCCACCCCTTTATTATGTTTTATTTTTTCCAATATGAGATGAAGTATATTATGATAAACCTGTATGAATAGGATAAGGGATATGAGTGTGTTCAAAGGGGACACAATGTTACTGTTTTTCAATTTCATAATGTAATGTAAAACAAAGGTATATACCTAGTACTTCCAATTCTACTAAACATATTAGTCTTTTGGACTTGATCTCTTGTGATCATGCCAATTTTATGTAATAATGCACCAACTCTGGGTCACTAGGGTCGGGGCATTATAGTTAGTATCATAGGAAGTTTAGTAAACACATTGGAAACCAGATTCTGACAAACTCTGATTAGAGAACATTACCCTAAGATAAACATTGGGGATTAGTATTGAAGAACATCCTATAAATTTTGGTAATGTAGAGACATTATGAATTTTACAAGAAATACATCCCAATATGGATACGAGTAAGTAGAGGCGGCTTTCGAATAGATATATCTCGGGGTAATACCCAAAAACAATACTTTGAGCTAGACTTGAATGTGAACTAGTGCATGACAATGCACATTTCTAAACTCTTGGATACGACACTCTCGGGGGATATTCTTAGGATAATTATCAATTTATTTACAAAACATTATGAAATATTTATGATTAAATACTTCCTCAATCAAAAAATTTAAATGATTAAGGATTATATGCATAAATTGTTTAATTTATGTTCAGTATTTTACATGTTTGGAATTATGCATTTCTATTCATAAACTAATATAGTGTATTCCATTGTATAGAAATGGCGCCTGTTAGAAGGAATGGAAACTGTAACAACACACATAATCCACGTAGGGATTTACCTCATACTACAGATAAATATAGTTGAGTTGGTGATTTAATTGGTTCTGAACAACTTATAAGCATACTGGGATAACTCACTTAGGTTATTAATAATAACCTTACACATTTAGAGCACCCAGATCCAGAATTTGGTTCATCTATGTTAGACCACTTCATGAGGAAACAGCCAATAAAATTCAATTGGACCACAAATCCATTTTTATCTGATCAATGAATAAGATCCTTAGAGAAAATATTTCATGCTTTGGAGAGATGTTAAAGGGTAAAAGTTTTCATGACAGTTTATTTCCTCACAGGGGATGAAGATCAATGGTGGTCATTAATTAAAAACACAAAGGAGGATGAATAAGTATTAAATATTTAATGGAGGTAGTTTAAAGATATTTTCTTTGAAAAATACTTTCCTCGTGACCATCGAGCAGATATGGAAAAGAAATTTATGAGTCTGATGAAAAATTAGGGTGAGAACGTCACAAAGTATGAGGATAACTTTACATGTTTATCAATGAATTCTGCAGATTATATACAAAACCCATGAAGTAATATTGATCAGTTCTTAGATGGGTTAAAACCATTTATCCGTTGAGAATTATTCTAACAATCCTTTTCAATGTACAAAGATATTGTCTTGTGTGCTATCAAGACATAAAAGAAATCCTCTAAGTCTTATGACATTAAAGTGAAGCTAGAGAAGAAGATATCAACTGAAAACTCTGAAAAAGGATATAAAGGGAAGAAGTGATAATTTGACTTTCCACCTTACAGTAAATGTTTGAAGAAGCCACTTGGTACTTTCCTGAAGGGGATGTATGTTTGTTACATGGGTGTCGAAAAAGGCCACAAGGATCATGATTACATGGGAAAGAAAGTGTCTGTCAATGTTGAATGCTACAATTTTAGAGAAATGGGTCATTATGAAAATGAATGTCCTAAGAGCAATAGAAACTAACTTTAAAAGGTCATGGGATCAAGTGTAAGCTTATGCGATCACTACTACAGAGATTGAAGTTCCTAATGATGTAATTGAATGTACAATAATTTTTTCCTCGATAATAGGAAATGATTTATTTGATTTTGGATCATTTCATTCTTTCATATCTTCATAGTTTTTGAAGAAAATTAGATATTTCCAATTTTACATAACAAGGGAGTTTTTAGCCAATAATCCTTATGGAATTATCATTGCAACAATGTATTGTCAATCAGTTACCATTATGGAATATACATGTGGTTTATTAGCTGATATTATTGTCATACCCATGATTGAATTTGAGATAACTTTTTATATGGATTGGATTTTGGACCATGATGCAAATTGTTTTTTGTAAGAATAAGGAGGTTCCAATATTTGATGATGATAAGGAAT
Source organism: Viscum album (assembly GCA_963277665.1). Classification (NCBI taxonomy): domain Eukaryota; kingdom Viridiplantae; phylum Streptophyta; class Magnoliopsida; order Santalales; family Viscaceae; genus Viscum; species Viscum album. Next base: position 1,436,664,086 of record OY728153.1, on the reverse strand, counting down.
ACCTTATTATTAAAGTAAAAACATCACCATGTGATTCTTATCTAGATCCACCCTTGGTAGCTATACTAAATTCAATTATTGGGGAAGAAATGATTGAAATAACTATGGGTGAGGAAAATAATTTTCAAATATAGTATGTACATATTGTGAAAGAATATGTTGATGTGTTCTAGAGGATTTACCTGGACATCCTACAGAAAGAGAAATTGTGTATTCAATTGACTTCATTCATGGTTCATAGCCCATATCGAAGACCACTTATATATTGGTCACTATAGAATTAGAGGAACTAAAAAACAATTATAATAATTTAGTAATGAAGGATTTATTTTCCCAAGTGATTCTCAATGGGGATCACCTGTTATTTTTGTTAAAAAGAAAGACGGATCTATGAGGTTGTTATGCATTCACTACAGGTAGATCAATGTCATAATAATTAAGAACATGTATCCCCTACATATTAATGATTATTTATTTGATCAAATTCATGGAGCTCAAGTTCTTTCAAAGATTTACCTTCGATCTGGATATCAACAATTATGCATGAATAAGGATGACATTCCAAAGACATTATTTCAAACAATGTATGGGCATTATGTGTATACAATAATTCCTTTTGGATTGAGTACTAAACCCTCAGTTTTCATGTATATAATTAATAGAGTTTTCAAGGTATATCTTGTTGACATTGTAGTGGTATTTATTGATGATATCTCGGTATACTCCAAGAACAATTAAGATCATGAAAATCACTTGTGTACTATTCTAAAGAATATTATATGAAATGAATTATGTGGGAAGTTTAGTATCTATGAATTATGGCATCATGAGATTTATTTTTTGTCCATATAGTCTCTAATGATAGAGTCTCTGTTGATTATTATTAGACAAGAGAAATCCAACAATGTCCAACACCGATGAGTATAACTGAGGTACAAAGTTTTATTGGTTTAACAGGTTATTATTGGCATTTTATACAGAATTTTTCCCGATTAGTTAACCCATTAATGAAGCTCACATGTAAAGGGGTTAAATTTTTTTTCACAAAAGACAATGAATAAAGTTTTGAATAAATGAAGATATGATTAGTCACTGCATCTATTTTTACTCCACCATTGAGGAATGATGGGATTATTATTTATAGTTATGCTTCAAATAAATGACATGGTTGTTTCTATATACATAATGTTAGAGTTATTTCCTATGCTTCACGGTAGCTAATAATTCATGAACAAAATTATCTTACACATGATTTTGAGATAGTAGCTATAATATTTGATATGGAGATATGGAGATACAATCTCTATGGTGAAAAATGTGAGATATATTCTAATCTCAAGAGTTTGTAGTATATTTAATCACAGAAAGAACTCAACTTGAGACAAATGCGATGGATTGAACTAATAAATGGTTAAGATTTCACTATACACTACCTGCTAGGAAAAGAAAACAAAGTGGCAGATTCTTTGAGCAGAAATGATCATGGAGTTCTGAACAAGATGAGAGTTGAAAGGGATCCAATGTTCAGGGATCTAGTAAAGATAGACATGGGAAGACTCATGGATGGTGAAACATCAATACTTTTTTAAATTCTTTCCAAACCATTTTTACTATAAAGGTTTTAAAGATCTTGGACTGATGATGATGAGTTTCAAAAGAGAATTAATGTTTTTAATGATGGGAGAATAATTGACTTCATATACTAAGATTGTATTTTGAAATTTGGGAAGAGACGTTGTGTACCCAATATACCTAACCTAAAAAAGGGAATTGTTTGATGATCCTCATAGCTCCAATTTTTCTATACACCCATGTAGAACTAAGATATACAGAGATTTGAAGGAATATTTTTGGTCGAACAACATGAAGAGAGATATTGTTGATTATGTGTCATGATGTATGGTTTTTCAAGAGGTTAAGGCTAGAATGAAATATTATGGAGGAGTCATAAAACCTCTTCCCATACCTGAGTGGAAATGGGATGATATTACTATAGAGTTTTTCAGGGGGCTACCAAACACTCATAGAAGGAATGATTGAATATGGGTCATTGTTGATCTTCTTACCAAGTCATCACATTTTCGTTCTATAAGAGAAGATTTACCACTTGAACAAATACTATATATTTATTATGTTGTAATAATTCATGGTATACCCCTATCGATTGGTTCTGATCATGATCCTCGTTTCACATCAAGATTATGGAAAAGTCTTCAGAAAGCATTAGATACTAACTTCATCTGAGCACTTCCTACCACCATCAAACAAATGGACAACCATAACAGACTATTCAAACCTTAGATGACATGTTGAGATCCTACTCACTTTACTTTCAAGGATTGTGGAATCAGTATTTACCTATGGTAGAATTTTTCTATAACTATAGATTTCATTCAAGTATTCAGATGGCACCATATGAAGTGTTATATGGAAAGAGGGGTCGCACACCAACATGTTTCTATGATGTTGGATAAAGTAAACTCATATGCCTAGTAATTGTTGAGGAAACAATGAAAAAGGTGTTTATTATCCAAACCCTCATCAAAGACGCTCAATGTTTACAAAAGAGATATGTTGATAACCGAAGGAAATATTTGGAATTTCAAGTAGGAGATCATTTTTTCTTGAAGTTATCTCCATGGAATGGTGTTTTCTGATTCAATAAGATGGGTAAATTGAGTTCCAAATATATCATACCTTTTAAAATTATATAAAGAATTGGAGTTGTAGCTTACTATTTGGAAAATCTGCCAAGAATCTCAAAAGCTCATGTTGTGTTCCATGTGTCACTATTGAGAAAATACATGCCTTACCCAACACATGTACTCACCTAGGATGAAATAGAACTGGAACCTAATTTGTCTTATTATGAAGATCCTATCAGAATTATTGATACCAGAGAACAAGTGTTAAGAAACCAGAAAACTCATCTGGTAAGTGTTCTTTGGAGAAACCATAAAATGGAACACGCAACTTGGAAACCTGAGGAAATTATGATGAAGAACCAGCTGAATATTTTTATCCAGAAGTATTCTAGAAATTTTGAGTCAATATTATTTGATGGAGGGAATAATGTAACTCCCTCTGCTTATATACTAAATTTCCCTTTGAGTAATACAATAGCTTGTGTTGTACGCAACCTCGAGTTCTAGCACACCACGACCAATCTAACTAGCCATTTAAAAAGTAGTTATAAATAGTAATACCAACTTTTTTAAAATTTTTTGATTTTCTTTTCCATATTGGAATTCATTTTTTTGATTCGAAATATCAAAATTAGCTTTGGGTGAATTTTTGGTAATTTTTTGAATACATTTAATGAATAGTGAAAAACACTGAGTTATTGTTTAAAACATATATTTTATTTAAATAATAATTTATTAATTTAAATTTATTTTAAATTCAAAATAGATACATAATACAAGTTTTATTTCAATTTATTTTATTGAAGTTATTTTATAATAATATTAGATATAAAAATTTTATTAAACCTTTTAGCATCTTTTACCCACCTTCTACGTGCATAAGAAAATTTGAATAAAATGTAATTATATCGCTTCTGTGAATTGAATTTCAAAAATATGAGATACACGATTTTCATCATTAAGTAAAATTTGGTACAATGGGATGAAAATATCTTTTGGGGAATAGTTATTTTGAATTTTATTTACCATAGTTAAAAGTACAAAGTGTAATTAAAGGTATACATGATATTATAATTACCTCAACACGTGTCCTAATTCTATTATATAAGTGTTTTTAAAACAAAATCAACATTAGGAAAAAATATATGATCCTATTTATCCACATGGATTATATTTTTACATTTATTATACATTATTTAAAGAATAGTTAAAAGTGATTATTTCAAATATTAATAACTAGAATTTTTTTATTATAGGGTTACACATAAGATAAATTCGACTATAAATATTAATTAGTAATATAAAAAGATTTCCTACATCATGGTATTTTATTTATATTTTTTAGACATTAAATAATTAAATTTTTTATGAGACAATGATAATGAAATAATTAAGTTATTAATGAATGATTAAAATAATTGAAATAATAAATATTAAAATAAATGTAAATTGAGTATTTTGATGCATTACATGAACTTTATAGGTTAATATGACATTTTGGGATTGATTCAAAAAAACATTTCGATGTAATAAAGATTTTATGAAATTCAAAAAGCCCAAATACAAAATAGAGTCAAAATTGGCATACATGAGTTTTAAAAAAATACTATATTATTAAAAGATGTAATATTCCTAAAAATACACTATTCTAGACAAACGACATAGATAAGGTTAGATATTTCATTAATTAACCATTTTAGGTTTTCCTGGAATTTTATTGTATGTTTATTAACCATATAGTGTACGAATACAATAAGACATGGTAAAAGTTAAACTAGTTAACTAAGTGTTAAATAGAAATGATAAGGTTAACATGGTGAGATAAAGTTTATAAAACATGTTTTTTGATATTATTTTGACCCATCCCTACCTTATAATTTAAATAAATCCATTTGGATCTATTATAAACACAAAATTATTTTATAATAAATTAATATTTCAAGCTTTTCCTAAAGTGCCCCTCACCTCCCTTATAAAAAGGCACATCCCCATCTCTCAAATTCACACCACCAAAGCCATTGGTATTGTACAAAACCTTCTCTAATATCCTCTAAACCACCCTCAATGCATCATATGTTCCTTTAATTGACTATAAATCCAACATATGGAGCCATTTTCTTCAAAAATCAAAAATATGAACTAGAAGAAGAGATAATTATTTCATCACCACTTTCCAAGTTATTTCCTTCTTCCGCTCCCTCTTTCTTTGTTTTTTCCATACCAAAATATTAACTAGGCTACATTCTACATACTTTGATTTCATTATAAAAATGTTACAACCATATTCATTATTATATCTATGCTAAGAATGACAAAGCTCATATATGTGCGTACGTACAACTTATTGTCCTTACGTCGTGGTGTAGTTTGTTATTCAAAATTTATTATTTGTATTGGAATAATAATGTGTATAATTGATGAAAATAATAAATATAACATGTTTATAATCCTTTATATATAATATACCATCCCATTACATACTATTTCATCATCAATAGAATGATATTTTCACTCATGTGTGCGTACGGCTTACCGTCTCCACGACGCGATGAGATTTCATCCCCCATCGTACCCATTCAAGATTAATTTTTATTTCAGGATTAAAATTAATGTTTAATAACATAATATCATTCTCTATATGAATCACATACATTCTATCCATAGAAAACATGTCTTATGCAACAAAACATATAAAGTAAAATGAATGAGTTAACAACCGAAACAATGATACTACTAAAATATTATTAACAGATAAATATTTGGGGATCTTATATGATATCATATTTATGTTTGTGGTTCTTGTATAATTTAATAAAAAAATTAACCATTATATAGTAGGTTATCATACCCTAGACTAAGGAAAAAACACGGTAAGGGATAATTTTACAGTCTCTTTATTATCCGAGATTGTTTATATGTAAGTATCTACCAGGATCCCTTTATCATCCACATACATGTTTCTTAAAATAAATCCAAAACATTTTTACTATTTCCTATAGTACGAGTTAATTTCATTTATACCCTTCTTTTAATTTTTTAAAAATGTTTTAGAAAGAATATTTCCTTCATTTTCTGAACAATGTACCTTATGACCGTTTCAAAAAATTAAGGAATGATTGTTTTTATAACTTATACATGGGGGGAGGCTATTTTACACCATTATAACACCATAAAATATTCCCCTAAATGATTTTAAGATTATTTTCAGAATAAATGATTTCCATAACACTAAATGATTTCAAATTAGACATTGATATTTGACTCAAATTGTTTTTGGATTAATTACGTCTATTTCAAAATACTTTGTTGGATGTTCCTCTTGTTGAAGTAGATTTTTTGGAAACAATATTCCATATTGTATTGATGTTTTTGTGATATGTTTGACCATGGATGTTCTATTTTTATAACATTCAAGGTTTATATTCAATGTATAAACATTTTTATGATAGTTTTAATAATAATTTTTACGTTATGTTTCATCCTTTTCATATGATATATGCATTGGTCATAGTAAGTGATGGGTGGGGAACGTTATAGCTCCTCGATGCATCAGTAGGTCTCTTGAAAAAAATTAATGTCATGGAACAAGGCCTTGACAAAATATTTATTTATTGTCTTGTCATTAGTCCTTGACTATGTGGTTATGATGTCTGCATTTTGCATTCCATCATTATGAAATTTCCTATTGATATTACATGGGATGATTCGACAAGTATAATATCCATGTGAATAAGTAAATGACATTATTTGATTTATCTTTACAATATATTGGTGAATTTTAATTTTAAAAGGCTTCTGTTTTAGTCTTATACAATTTTTTAAATATTTATGCTTATTTATGAAAGTTTCTTCCATATTGTTATCCTTACTGAGAGTCTGATATCACCCCTTTCTTATGTTTCATTATTCCCTATATGTGAAGTAGTATATTAAAATTAACTTGCAGGAATACACCAACTAATATGAGTGTGCTCAAAGGGGACACAATGTTTTTGTTTTTCTATTTCAAAATGTAAAGTAAAACATATTTAGGTACCTTGTACTTCCAAGGATACTAAACAAATTGGTCTTTCAGACATGATCTCCTGTGACCATGCCAATTTTATGTAATAATTCACTGAATCTAGGTCACTAGGGTCGAGGCGTTATAGAACTAAATAGTTATATTTCTATTTCATTTCATTGTTTTCACTTGAAACCTATGTTCCGCTATGTGGGAACATAGTTATGAGTTAATTTGGGTAACAGTTATATTAAAAACATACAATTAGAAAATGAAATTTAGGTATTTATTTTTAGATTGTCGGTTTCTATGACATTAATTTTCAATAATTACACCATTGATAACCTAATGAATTTCATTATAGAAATTAATTTTAATGGGGGTAAAAGGTAACACCCCATGATTTTGTAAATTATAATTTATTCAAATGATTTTAATATTTTTTATATTTCCACTTCACACAACACTGAATATAGATTTTCATTATTGTAGAAAATAACTAAATTTGTATTACGTTATACACAATACAATATAAAGCTTGTGTTACACAAAACAGTGAATTCACTTGCATTGCATGAAACATTGGGTTTCCACAAAACATCATTTTAATATTATAATTATTTATATAAGATGGTTATAACCAAGTTATTAAACATTGTAATAAGAATAGTAATAAATATTTTCTAAATTTTATTTATTATGGTTTTATATAAAAAATAATATTGAAAATGAGATACATAATTTTTTTTGGTAAAGTCTTTATATGTATCGAAAATACTATGAAATTATTTTTATGTCATTTTGTAAACAATAATAAAATTAATTTTAGCAATCTTAAGAATTTATTTTTATAAAATAAAAATTAATTTTAAAATTTTAATGTCAACATTAAAGTAGGGTGAATTTTTTTAAAGTTTTTGAGAATTTTTATTTCTTGATTAATAGTGAAATACACTGTATTCTATTTTAAAATTTCTTTTTTAGTTTGAATATTTATTACACATTAAATAATATTTTATTGTAAAAATAGATCAATTATGCATATATTAATTTAGTGTTGGTCAATGGAATCATTTTTTTGTTGAAATAAGATATAAAGAACATGTTGAACATTCAAACATTTTTTTACCCACTATTTCACCTTGTCTGTGAGATTAGCATCAAACATAATATTTCCAATTTAGTGGACTGAATTTTTGAAAAGGTACATACATGGTTGTAATTAGTACTATATTCATATTTTAATTAGACCAATTTAATGATTTGGATATTATGAATAGTAATTTTAGTAAAATCTTATTTACCCTAGTTAAGGGTAAATTAGTAAATAACGGTATAAATAAAATTATTATATGTTAAAATTACCCTAACAATTGTCCTATTTTTTTGATGATTTTGTTTTGACAAAAATCAATCTTACCCCAAAAATATAAAATTTTTAAGAGAGCTGGGTGATAGAGAAAATTTACTTGCATATTTTTTATCAAATAATGAATATTTTTTTACCGTTTTTCAATTATAAACCCCATGTATTTAAATGTTTTATTAAAATAATGGGTACTTTGAATTTTAGAATGAAAATGAACAAAATTGTTAAAAAGTGGATAATTGTGGATTTTGGACAGATTTTTACAACAAGATTATTTTGGTTATTAATTTTAAAATATAATTGTAAATTTAGTGAATATTATTTTTTTTAGAGTCCTTCTTTTATTTCCTTAAACTTTGTCTTCTATACCAGGAGCTGATTCGGCCATCTAAATGGCTTGAAAATCAATGAAGTTTATGATTTTTTCGGACAGACAGCGTGGACCCCACCACGGTAATGAAATCACACCTCAGCCTAAACACATCTAATTGAGGTGCTACCATAATGGATAATATAAAGGTATATAGGTAAGGATATTCAACATAGTTTATGGTGTTTTTATTTCATTAATTCTGTCGTTGAATGTTATACTTTTAGAATAACCTTCCTAGAAGTTGCGTCCTGAAAAATAACCTCCAATGATAAATTCATAACTCCTCCATATGGGGACCAAATTTTCTGTAATTGTGAGGGTGAACGTCCAACAGGTTTATGAACAATATTAAATTGGGGTTCTATGTGTCAATCGACCATTTAATGGTCCAAAAACGTGCAATCGTTCAGAGTACAGAATGCTACCTATAAAAGGAGGCTCTCGCCTCCTCAAATCATCATCTCGGCACCCACAACCAACGAGGGATCCCATTGGGGCGGGGGTCACTACTGCTCCTCTATTCCCCCAATATTTCTTATTTTTATTTTATTTTTATTTTAGTTTTATTTTAGTTTTATTTTAGTTTTATTTTCAATTTTAAATTATATTTTAGTTTTATTAATCCATGATTTTGTGTTTCTCCATCCATTTTTCTTCATTTTTCTCTCACTATCTCACTCTCCCTCCCTCTCTTATTCTTCCTCTTCCACCCAATCCACCAAGTAATAGAATACTCTATAAAATAAGAGTCTATTCATGGGGATTTTCTCAGAGCGAGGTCAAGGTATTCATGAATTTTCATTAATGTTTATTTTATGTGTGTGGTAGATTTGAGTAGCATGCATTTGTGAGGTTAATGTACCTAATTGGGTGAAGGCCCCCAATGACATGTAACTTAAACTTTTTCAATTCTGGAAATGTATAGTGATTCAAACATGAGATTTCATGTTTGGATTATCAAACTGAAATCAGCATATAAAAGAAAATGATGATTGAATCCAAGACTGAACACCAAAACCAAGTTCATTCTTCCTAACTTCATTCTGTTTAGACTTGTATCTAAGTATAAATTTAAAATTATTATGTTTAATTTCATTATTTTAAATAATTAAAAACAACAAAAAGTGATATTCTAGGTGATATAGAAGATGTATGTGAACTAAATTTAAAAGTCTCCTCAAGAGATAGGACCATGGTCAGCCACTATGTTGTACTAGGAATAAAATAATTGTTTTTTTCCACGCCCTACGACAGGCGTTCATCAAAACTAGCATTGTTGTCGGGGATCCAATCATCTATGCATTTACTTTTTCTATTTTCAAATCTTAGATATATTTCATTTGTTTTTATGAAATAAAAAAAAATATGATAAATTCAAATGATTATTATTCTAAATGGACTAATAATTAATCACGGGTGAAAGAACAAGAAACAGACTACAATAAGGAGGACCCTCAACAAAGATCTGATGCACTTATGATAATGTTCAATCAAAAATAAAGAGGAATAACAACATGGATATCACCAGAAGATTTGATGGCCATGGTAGATGAACTCCAAGACGACATAAAAAAATTTGAATCGAAGAATGAAGTTCCACTGGTCTTCCTGGATTTCACTAAATACATCCATAAAGTTGAGGAAAACTCAAAATAGAGGATCCTCACTACCTACCTCCCTCTTATGATGACCAACTCTAAGAAGAACCTTCAATCTAAGATAGGATTGAAGTTGAACCAACTCCGGGAGATGAGACATTCTTGAACTCAAATTCATTTAAATTTGCTGAAACAAATTTGAGTATAACTTCAAATTATTTTGAATCTAATGAATCCTATTATGCCCTGGAGGATGAAGAGGAAAAATAAGAATCACCTATTGAGGAACACCATGAGCACCTTGAAGTCATTGAATATTCACTAGAGGGAGTAAAGTAAGAGATGGATAATATTTCACAAGAAGCAATGACGATGGTTGAGGTACCATACTTCATCCTACCCCCACCTTTCATGATGTACCACATTGCAAAGGGGGAGGATCTGGCGTACTCTATCCATGGAGTCCTCCTCATAAGAAAAATAAGTAGATGTTGAGAAAAATCACATTTGGTGGTTCATGTCAAATAATCCCCAACCACCATCAAACTTTAGATAATAGCTGGTACTGCCCTCTAGAGGCAGTAAAATAAGACAAGGCCCACTTGGGGGATTATACAAGGATTTATATTTACATGTTTCTAGGAAATTAGATGTCAATTTCTTTTCATAGATGTAGGGTAGCATGCAACCCACTCCCTATATATTTTTTTAGCTTAAAATACGTGATCCTTAAGCTTAATTGAGTTTTTTTCTTTATAGGTGTAACATCCCAGGTAATTAAAGAATAAATAATTTTCATATTTATTAATATTTGAGAATTAAATATGAATTTTAATTAAAAGGGGTTGCTATGTTCGAGAGCGTACCCGATACGCAACGATGAGTTTCTTTGAAACTTACGTAGCACACTAGTAATAAAATAATATTTTTTTTTAAATGTTAGTTAACAAGTAGCCGTTGTACTGGCGGGAATGAATAGAAATAACTAAAATATGAATAGATATATTTTTAGATGTTTTTATATTTATCCAATAAAAGATAAAGGCTTAAAATACGGAAAGAGTTCAATTTTAGGCTTTTATACTCTAATTTTCACTAAAAGTTCACTTATCACCTTTTAATGGTGAACCGTCATTAAATATAGTTTTGATCACTCTTATACATTCTTTTGGACCAAATAAAACTTTTATTAAGAATCGGGACATCAAATTTTACTTTGTGTAATTTTTGGTACCTTTCTGATAAAGTTCATTTTTTTATGAATAGTGTAAAATTTTGTATTTTACATCAAAACTGCTTTTTAATCTAATCTATTTATATGATTATATTATCTTTTGAATTGGTCTTAATGTGTAATATGAATATATTTTTACCATTTTATCCAATGGTGGTCATTGGAATCAATTTCACTTTGAAATTAGACTTAAACTGGTGTCAATCTTTTGATACTTATTGTTTTGTAAAAACACGCTATTTGCTCTGGCAGCGGGAATTAATTATTAAATTAATTAATGTGACTTATATGATTTGAATTTTGTAAAATGGACTTCATTTTTGAATTCGGAATATCAAATATAGCTTAGGGTGAATTTTTGGTAATTTTCTGAAAAACTTCAATTTTTGATGAATAGTGAAACCACTAAGTGGTAATCAAGCAAACTGATTTTTCAGTTAAATGAAAGTTTACCACTAATGTGTATTGAATTTTGAAAATCCGACATACATGGTGGTCATTAAGAAGTAAAATGTGGTTCAATTAGTTTAAAATAATTTTTTGGTGAATAGTAACTTATTAAGTTTTTAATCGCGGTTAGTGGTAATTAGTGTAGTTTAAGGAATAAATAATGCTTTAATAATATAAAATGACCTAGACACATGTCCCAACCTTATTGGTTGTGTCATGGCCGACCAAGACAAGCCATGTGATAACTTGGGGACCCCATGGATCCACTTTTGTTGGGAAATGACATAAATTACTTTTTATTAAATGTTAAAGTGAAAATGACACAAACATAATATGTTTTGCGAAAACAATTTTTAAGTGAAGTTATACAAGTCCAAATTTTGATTATAAATATTCAATGGAAATCTAAAAAGATTTACTACATCATAGTAATTTTTTTATAATTTTTAGACATTAAATAAATTTAATTATTTATGACATAATAATGATGCAGCGATGACATCATTATTTGACGATTTAAATAAAATGGAAAGATAATATAAAATCTATGAACTACACATGTCCAAAACCAATTGGATGAATGGATTTCGATGCCTTATCACCTTATCCACGAATTCTGTCAATGTGGGACCTTTTAAAACCGAAACACATTTTCAAATAATGTAATGTTTCTTTACTTTCCAAAAGTGCCCCTCCTCTCCCCTTATAAAAGGCCCCCACCTCTACCTCATTTCACACACTCTTCAAGCCATTGGCTCGGCCAACCCCTGCCCATTTGCTCTCTCCACATCCCTCTCCTAATCCTAGAGGATTCCCTTTGGGCAGAATCCTTTCAAAGGAAGCCTTTAGGCTCAAATCAAAAGGAGTTACACTTTTTAAAGGTAATTGTTTCTCTCATGTTCATTTGTTTTATTTTGCTTCTCCAACCCCCTAAAATCTTTTTATTTCCTTCTTTTATAACATCACCAGAATCTTCAATATACTAGGATGTTGTTATAAGATTTATTTGAGCCACACTCTCACACAACTACATCAAATGGTTAAAGAACATACGTTTTCCGTGGATGGCGAAATTATGCCTCCCGAAACGATGATTGTTCAATACTCATTTAACACCTTCAAAGGTGGCCATTATGATGTCACTATTTTTATATATGATATTTAATATGTATATGTTTTCCTTAAGCTTCTGTTTTTCTTCATTTTGGTCATACTTTATGGTTTCCATTATGGGTATACGCGATATCTTCATTTAAGGAAGTGCGGACTACCGCCCCCTCAAAGTGATGTGATTCGTTAATGCCATATGTGGGGCGTGTAAAGGATGGATTTAAAGTTATTATATATGATGTTATACTGGAATTATAATATACCTATATATATCATTATCATTTATTTCCATTAAAGTATGAGATAGAAATGAAAGTAGCGTTCATGCGTACGTACGGACTACCGTCTCCATGAACGGTGCATTTCATTTCTTATCCCCAAATGTAATGTACTATTAAAAGTACATGTATATAATGGATATATATAATTAATGATATATCTAAATGATGAATATAATTCTGGAATTAAAATATACATAAGTCTCATTTAGTTTTAATTCCATTAATATGAAATAGAAATGGAAGTAGCGTTCATGCGTACGTACAGCTTACCGTCTCCATGAACGGTGCATTTCATTTCTTACCTCTAAATGTGATGTAATATTATAAATGAATGTATGTACTGGATATATATGACATATAAGATATCTACATCATGAATACCATTCTGGATATAATGAACCCTTTACCAAATTAACAACATGTAAGTGTAAGAAGTCTATTTTTGACTTAAGAACCAAATACCGACAAAATGAACATTATTAACTTAAATGATTACATGATGTTCATAACATGGTATAAAAGGAATAATGAACTTGGAAAAGATTCATAATCAAGTAGATATTAACTAAATTTTATTATTCAGGAGATTAAAGAACGGTCGGGTCAAGTCAGATACGAGGTATGGGAACTTCTTAACCCAATTTCCATTCTTTGGGTTAATCTCCTACTTTCAAATTATGTCATTATATTATTATGTCGTATCTTGTATTTGTACTTTATTTATGTGTACTTATAGTGAATACACATAATGTATCTATTTTATTTTAAAAATTATCTTTTTATGGGACTTCGTCTCAATCTCCTTTCGTTGAGGCATATTTTATTTTATACACAACTTTCTTTTATACGGTGTATAAACCCCTTTGACATTTAAGTTTATTCAAAAGGAATCTTTTTTATACGAAGCGTTTACTAAATGACAAAAGGGAATGTTTTTGTCGTACGTATGCGGCGACAACGACTTCTCCGTCGTCGTGACCGTTATTTGAGTTTCGGCTTCCTCTACAAGCCATTCCTTATTTTTAAAAGAAAAATAAATACCATGTTTTACATTTCTTTTATTTTGGTATTGAAAATGGTTTTCATAATTTTTTTTATATCAATGTGTGGTATTGATATCTTGTGATTGAATGGTGGAAATGTTATGTTTCCTTTATGCATGTTTTATGTGATATTATTATGTTATGGTTCTTGGGCATTATTATGAAGACGGGTGGTTCCGTGATAAACTAAGGGCGGGTGAGCCCGTTATAGCTCTCCAATGCATTGGGTAACGCGAAGGAGTGAAACGTTAAGGTTTCTCCGAAGAGATTTTAGGGAATATACTGTGATGGGTATTCCAAACGTAACCAAGAGGGATACTCCCTACGTAAGAATGTTATGAATGCCTCAAGTTACCTTTATGTCTTATGATTTATATGATTTATTCATGTTTTTATGAGGTATGTTAAAGTGCCTATGTTTTATGGGTAAAGTATGATTTCATTCTTATGTATATATGAACTCATGTTTCCTTTCCATGTTGTTTTTTTATAACCCATACTGAGTTTTTATGCTCATCCCAAGTTTTTGAAATGTTTTTCACAGGTCAAGGGAAAGGTACATGATAAGATGATAGAGTCAAGGATGTGTCAAGAAATAATCCATGTTTTATTTTAAATGTGTGTTCCATTGATGGGAATGAAGAATACAATCTTTATGTAACCACTTTGTTTATATGTGGAATGTAATGCAAGTTTTATGATCTAATTCTCTAAAACTCTAAACCCGAAAAGATCCTCAATGTGTAATCTTGTAATAACTCAAGATTAAGTAAGGTTTAAGGCTGGGGCCTTATAATAGGTTCATAATGGTGGAAGGAAACCCCATACAGTTAAGGGGAGGGACTAAATTTCATTGAAAAAGGGAGTTCACTATTAGTGTTTTATCTTTTCATCTATATAAATTTTTCCAAAACATGTTTTGAGATTTAATGATAAAATTTCATGCCCACACTTCAGTTCATGTTGTACTCGACTAATCTAGGAGACATGAGTTTATTAGGAACCCAGTGATGCCATTTTTTAGATTTCAATGTTTATATGATTAAATGATTGAAATGAAGATTTGAGTTTCTAATATGAAGCATGGATATTGAAATAATGACCCATGATTTGAATGAATTTTTTGATTCATGTAAATTAAATTTCCTGACCATCTATCATGCTTTATATTTTTGAAATTTATGTAAATTGATTTGTTATTATTTATTATTCCATGAGGGATTGTCCGATGTTATATATCTCATTCCTGAGAAGATTTATAGACTAAGTACTTCCTATTTTCTCTTGAGCATACTTCTTGAGTGATCTTGGGACATGTAACCGACATGAACTTGTTTTGAAAATTTTCAAATATATGACTGTGCAAAAACACATATAAAATTCTTGAGGCATACATTGAAAAGCCACTTATCCTTATAATACCACCTTTACATCAATATTTCTTTTAACCCATAGATACCATGAGTAACCATTATAGTTATGATCCATGTTTCATGCCATTTTTATCTATTCATACCCTACTATTGGTATTTTCATGATATTTTAAAGTTAGAGTTTTGGGGTAAAGGGATTAATGTTGTACAGAATGATTCAAATTGTAATAAAGAAGTGTGGGGGTTTTATTGTGGTAATTTTAAATGGATGTGAAATCATTCATTATACTCTATTTTTTTCCAATATTGAATTAAAAAATGACAAAAATTACAAAAAGAATAAAAAAAGAGAGATAAAAATGGGTAGTTATTTGGGAGAACCAAAAATAACCATTTTCTAGACTGACAATCTTATGATCATATGTTGTTAGTGGTGGATGCGAGGTTTTATCTTATAATAAATTTTCAAAAAGAAAAAAGTACAGAATAAAAATATTCATGAGGGTGTAGAAATCATTCAATATTCTTACTCGATCATAACCTTTACTTTGAGTTTTTGGGAAATGGGTATTTCTACATTGAAGGGGAGAATTTCATTACACTTTTACTTTTGATATCATGAATAGTACTTAAAATATTATCCTCCTACTAGAGCCTTAATTTTTAAAGCATCAAATACTACCAACCTTAAGGCTTATAGTCATTTGAACCTTTATTTCATGTCCTCATGATTTTATGTGCCTTTTGTGTTTACAAAGTGGAGAAAGTAGTTCATTTACAAGCCTATAGATAAGAAGCATGTTATCATGATATGAGCATAAATATAATTGAATTATATCATGAGTGATGAGAGAAAATAATCAAATGTTAGGTAAATCATGACGTGGCATGCTTAATAATAATGAATCAAGGAGAATGAATGAATGAAAGTAGAACTTACATCAGTTTTAAAAGGGGAAAAGTAAAATATGTGAATTATTTGTTTCATTGAAAAATGGGAAATTAAATTTATATTTTATTAATATTTTTTAATGTTTGATTTCACGTTGATTTTTATTTTGATTTTATTACATTGAAATTTGAATATTGGTAATATTTTTGTCCTCTGATTTCCATGTTGAGATTTTATGCTTGAGGACAAGCATGGTTTAAGTGTGGGGGTCTTTCACAGAGAAATTTTACATGAATATTTTTTATCAAATATTGATGATTTTTAAAAAAAATTCTATGATAAACCCCATGTATTTACATGTTTTCTTAAAATAATGGGAACTTTGAATTTTAGAATGAATATGAACAAAATTGATGAAAAGTGCATAATTCTAGATTTTGGATAGATTTTTACCACAAATGTATTTTGGTCATTAGTTTTAAAATATAATTCCAAATTTATTGAATATTATTTTTTGGAATCTTGATTTTATTTCCTTCAACATTGTCTTCTGGACTAGGAGTTGATTCGTCCATCTAAAGTGCATAAAAATCAATGAAGTTTATGCTTTTTCCAAGCGAACAGCTTGGACCACACCACCATAACGGAACCATAACTCAGCATAAACACATCTAATTGAGTTGATTCCAATTGGGATTTTACGAGGACATATAGGTCCGGATCATAAAAAAAATTTATGGTGTTTTGAAGTCATTAAAGCTGTCGTTGAATGTTATACGTTTGGAAGAAAATTCATGGAAGTTGCGTCAAGGAAACAAACCTCCAATGAAAAATTCATAACTACTTCATCTGGGGACCAAATGCACTGAACATTGGAGGGTTAACGACCAACACATTTATAAATAATATGAAATAAGGGATCCACACGTGAATTGGTGATTTATTGGTCCAGCAACACACACACTTTCTGAGTACATAATGCTTCCTTTAAATTGAGGCCCTCGCCTCCTTCTCAAATTATCAGCTCGACACCAACAGTAAATGAGTGATCCCATCAGTCATGGGTCACTACTGGTCATCTATTCCCCCCTCATTTCATAATTTTATTTTATTTTTATTTCAGTTTTGTTTTTTATTTTTAATTGTAATTTAAATTTTAGTTTTATTAATCCATGCATTTGTGTTTCTCCATCGATTTTTCTTCATTTCTTTCTTTCTCTATATCTCTCTATCTATCTTATTCCACCCACTCCACCAAGAAATCTCATACTCTCTAAAATTAGAGGCTAATAATGATACGTGGCATCGATCGAGGTCAAGGTATTCTTGAATTTTCTTTAATGTCTATTTTGTGTTTGTGGTGGATTTGAGTAGCTTGCAATGGTGAGGCGAATGTCCCTGATTGGTTGATGACCCACAATGACATGTAACTTAAAATATTTATATTTTGGAAATGAGTTGTGATTCAAAGGTAATATTTCATGTTTGTATTATAAAACTGAAATCACCATATAAAATACAATGATGATATAATCCAAGACTGAACCCCAAAACCAAGTTCTTTATTTACTAACTCATTATGTTTTCATTTCATGATAATTTAGATTCATCGTATAAAAAGACAAAAAACATTTTCATTTTTGTAATTATATAATAAAAACACCAGAAAAAGATGGTCTTGGTGATATAGAAGAAGTAAGTGAACTACATTGAGAAGGATCCTCAAGAGACATGACCTTGGTCATCCACTGTGCTGCACTAGGAAAGATATAATTGTTTTTGTCTATGCCCCGCAATAGCAGTGCATCATTGGGTAATGATATGAAATTTATTTTTTTATTTAAATATAATTTAAAAATATTATACCCATATTTATTATAAGTAAATAATATTTCATTAGGGGTTAAAAATATCATACTCGTATTTATATTAGTCAAGATAAATTATTTTTAATTTATAGAGAATAAATAATTTAATAAAAGGATTTCATAATGATGATAGAGTAATTGGTTAATTAATGGATTTAACAAATAAATTATATTAAAAATATTTAAATAAATATAATGTAACATTATCATTGAAATATAGTAATTTTATGTAATTTGTTTAAATATTATTGTTATATTATTTGATTCGGTTCTATGTTATCATGTTAATAAGTTATTGCTTAAAACACAAATAATGAATAGTATCAAAACTGAAAAAAAAATGATACTTTATAATAAATAATATTTTATTAAATGGTATAAAATTCATAATAATATATAATTCTAAAAAGTAACTTAAATAAAGGTAAAATTTTCCTTAATAATACATTTCATGTTTTTTTCCTTTGATAATAACTATATTAAACATAAACAGTAATTGTCCCAATTGTCCTTGTAAAACATAAAGGGTTTAACTAATGGATAAAGCCAAAAGATAAAAATAATATTTTGATATAAACATTTCAAAAAAATAGAGTATTACTACCCATACACATCTTAGTTTCAAGATAAATCTTTTTTGATCTATTTTGAAATGAATATTAATTTATATTATTTTAATATTTTAAGAGTTTCCTAAAGTTTCTCATCCCTAAATTATAAAAGGGAACCTCCTACCTCACTTTTCACATAACATTGAGCTTTAAATATCAACCAAACCCCACTCATTCCCATCATAAACTTCGGTAGTAATATTATAGTGGTTTTATTCTTCTACAAATACCAACTCTAGTGTCCCTAAGAGGAGATCTATAAGGATATCATCAAAGAAGAGGTAGTCTTCTTAATGACTATTTACAAATTTTTTCTTCTTATACTTTTTATTTATGTGTTGATTACAATATAAAGTTGTAATTAAAATATAATCTATATTAATATATGTTATTATGATCATGGAAAAACCATATTCCCCATTTTATTTATCCCTCAAAAAAATAAAAGTACCAAGCATGCCTATGTATGGTATACCTTCTCCATGCCAAGAATTAATATGATTTTCATCAATAAGGTTTTTGGATGTGTATAATGATTTATATATTTGACATAAAAAATATTACAAGATATTTATTATTTAAAATTAATATAACATCTAATTCTTCACCATTTTACAATTAAGATACTGATATTGTCTCTCACGCTTGCGTATGACTAGCCGTCTCCACAACATGATGAGATTCATCTTCCACACGAATGATTATTAAAATGTAGATAATGAATAAAAATGAAATATATGATATAATAATTCTAATTAAATAATATATATATATATATATCATTTAACTTATTCTAATCAGCACGATATGAAAAATAAACTACATTCATATGTATGTATGGATTACCATCTCAATGAACGGTGTATTACATTTAAAATATGTATTTTTTATATATAGTTATATACTAAATATATATGATATATAAATCTTGTTTTACAGTTTGGATGTATTTAAATAATGATCTATGTAATATGATCAATAATAACAAGTCAAACATGTACGATAAACAATGTAGCTAATACCTGAATAGTAACTTTATGGTAGAATTATTAATAAACGGGTGATATAAATTCATAAAAAACATAAACGTATTTATAAATATTGTTATGAATCTTATATAAGATAGTAATATGTTAAAAACCACTATATAGGAGTTCCAAACACGTACGGTGCGAATCTGACCAATTGTATGGGAATCTCATCTCATATTTTTTATGTGAGATACATTCCTTATTCACCACTCATTTAGTTTCTGTGGTGTAGATACATCCCATGAAGGTATTCTATGATTTTTATACATTAAATTATTTTTTATTTATATATCCATTTTATGATCTCTATTTTATAGGGATGTATAGTTCAAATGTTACCTTATGAGTAAGGTAGTTTTGTCTCAATCAGCCTTCTTTTGAGACGCATGTTTCATTATGCTCCTATATTCTTTTTCAATGTGTATATACTACCATTTGATAAGTTATATTAGGAATATACTTCTGTTAATGATATTTCAATCTTCGTGTATTGTTTATATTTATTGTGGATTATGATTCAAATGCATTAAATTATTATTGGACAGCTTGAAATGTTTAATGATTTTTTCCTTAAGTGTTATATTAAAATATCTCCTAAGATAATTTTCAATGAAAAATAATTCTAATGAATTTTTTTATGGTTTTAATTACAAGATATAAAATAAATTTTTTCAAGAAAAAGGATTTAATTTTTTTAGGTTCATTCATATGATTTCATCGAAAAGGGTTTTCAAAATGATTTCAATATTCTTTTAGATGTTTTCCTTAAAATTTTCAATGAAAAGACTTTTGAAATTGGTTTATTTTTAAAAAATTTATTTTTAAGTAAATGTCATGTTATATGTGATATTTCCAAATCCTTCCCATATAAGATGATATAATTAGTTATATGTCAATAATACAATTCATATTCATTCTCCGAATGGATTATGTTTTGATGACATAATTTTTAGGAAAGATACATCTTTTCATTCGTTTTTATATTGATTAAATGAATATGAAACATATATCTTTTCCACAGGTTATGATATGATTTTATGTTTATGCATCCCATTACATTTCATTGGTTATTATATTATTTTTTATAATATTATGGCACACATATGTATGATTTCATTAGAAGATGGGTGGGACCTATATACCCCTCTAATGTATTAGATAAATATTTATATCTCATGAGATAGACATAAATGTCCTTGTCTACTAAGATGGTATTTGGAGTTATCCTTGACTACTAGATGGTTATGGGAGTAAACCATGTTTAGCGACCCGACCTTTTCTTACTTTAGTATTACATCATTTTAATGATATAAACCATAATAGCATTACACGTAGAGGATCCAAAGGTTTATTTTCTATGGAAAACTAGGACCATGCATATCAAATACAACATCAAGAATAAACATTCATTTAATTTCTTATTCTATAGATTCTTATTGGCACCTGTACTATCCTTAGTACATGTAGCCACCTAAGGATATACATCAAAAGGGGTGAGCTAAAATCCCAGTAAAAGGATAAATAAGAACAATATACCATGGGGTGAGCATAATCATGACATAGGCAAAAGATCATGAACATGAGAGGGGCATAAATAAAAAACTTGAAATGTGGAAATGCATAAAAATGAAACATCATGTCCTAGTGGTTAACTACCACACATACTTGTGAACCAAGATAGAATCTTGTTCAAAAATAATTTCACAATTACTCATGAGATTAATCACTTTACCCAATTCATTGGATCACTGTATAATTCTGGGCGCACCCGTCA
The DNA here is from genome assembly GCA_963277665.1 of Viscum album. Taxonomy (NCBI): domain Eukaryota; kingdom Viridiplantae; phylum Streptophyta; class Magnoliopsida; order Santalales; family Viscaceae; genus Viscum; species Viscum album. The sequence goes on along the minus strand of OY728153.1, from coordinate 1,436,642,431 downwards.
CATTTAAACATTCATATTGCGCTATATAATTATGGGCACACCCATCACATCATAACATTATCATTTATATTTCATTCCACAATGAACATATAACATAAATTAAAATAATGAACCCATGAAAAGGAATTTGTTTCATCTCATAATAACATATTAATAAGGTTTTTGTTCCCAAAATAAAGAGGGAATAACATGAATGGTACAAGAACCGTTCACTTTGAGTGAGAAGTAAAAGGGGTGTTCTTAAAAGAAGAGTTATTTTGAAAAACATTTTGTTGGAAATAAAAACTAGTGACAAACATTATATCCCATAAAAGTAAAGTAAATTATGAGAAAATGATCTTTGAGGAGTAACCATATCAAAAAATGGAGTGAAAGAGGGAGAACCTGAAGGAATAAAATTGGGTTCGAGATTTCCCCTTACCTTGTACCCAAATGCTTATTTCACTTTAATGTCCGGTATAATGACATTATATTAAATAATTAGAAATATAGAACCATGTGTACATTAATAGGGTTCAATCTGGTTTTATTATGTCATATTATGTTCCTTTGGATGACTTATAGATTTTAAAAACATTGTTCAGGGATGTTCGTTTTTATGGTTTTTCTTGGGTGGTTCACTTGTATTCTTAAATTGAAGTTGCGTAGAACATGTGTAAACATCTAGAAATGAAATTACATTTCATTAATGATATTAAATGATCTTGAATTAATTTATAATTAATTACATTAGATCCATGTTGATGAATCATTAGATAAGTATTAAATGATGGTTATTTGGGAAAATTTAGGCGGTTTTTGGATCACAACGATTTTTTTTAACTTATCACATAGTAATATGTCCATATGAAATTTACAGAACTTTAAATAGAAAATAATACATATATAATATCTTGGTTCAACAACAAAAATGGTTTCAAGACCAGATATAAAGGTTGAAATGGAAGAAGAAGGTATGTTGTTCTTGGAGGTGATAAATTAACACCTCTCGGACAACCTTCTCTTTAATAAAATAAAAGGAAGAGGGAAAGGGGGTTTCGTGTTAAAATATCCCATTAGAATAATATAATTATAGTATATGTATAATATTGGAGTTAAAACACAATTTGGAAGACGATTTGTGGGGAGAGATCAAGAAATGAACTTGAACTTGAAATGAAATTAAAGGATAAGAGGGAGAGAAATTACCTCTTAAATATTCCTCTTGAGATCTTCCTTAATGAAGCTAGTCTTGGTCTTTTGATGAGACCAGAAGCTTGTTTACATGGGGGTAGGGATAGGGAAGATGTTTGGGTAGAGTTTTGGGATTTCTTGGAGCTTGAGAGGTGTGAGGAAATGAGGGAGTGAATGGTGACTTTTATAGTGGAGGGGAGAGGGGTTTTCTTAATATAAAAGTCATTAATTTATTATTTCCTCACAAGAAAAGGAATAGTGAGTGTTGAATTGCCAATAATAGTAATTTTATAATTTAGTCCCGAACCATGTGGGATTACATCAGCCTAACATCATCGATGACTCAATTAATACATTATTTAGCATTTATTGTGAATTATCAGATTCTACTATTCATCAAACAATCATGTATCTCAGAAAAATCCCAAACATTTACCCCAAACATTTTTCTATGTGTAGAATCCAAAAATGAAGTTAAAATTAGAGAATAAATTTTCTAAATATTATTAATTTAATTTTTAATTAAAATCAAAACTTTACTTAAAAACAGTTTTTAAGATTAAAACTGATTTTATTGTTCTTTCAAAAATTATGTAGGGTCTTATAAAAGTATCCAATAACTATTAGTAATTGATTAAATAATTTATTAATACATTAAAGGGAAATAAATATTCTTTTAAATTAGTTAATTAATTATAATTAATTTTTTATGACTTATAAAATACTGAAAACGTTTACTAAGGTCAAATTATCACTTTCTAAGATGTCTAAATTTTATTTTATTATTCATAGGAAATGTTACTATTATGTTGGATGATTTACTATTAATAAGGGTCATATTACTATTCATGAGGGTATTTTACTATTCATAAGGTTATCACACTATTCAGCAAAAATTATTATTTTTTCATCAGACTCCAAAAATCATCTCGAACACAACCATGTATGTCGGATTTTCAAAATTCAAAACATTGGAGTGACACACTTATGTATAAATGTCACTTATCACTTAGTAGTTTATTATTTTGTATTTTCGTGTTATTTTATGACATAAATATAATAAGGTATTTTTCCATTGAAAAACTTTGGGTTGTTACATTCTTCCACCCCTTAATAAATTTCGGCCCCAAAATTTCACTTTACACAAACAGGTGAGGGTACTTCTCTTTCATTGCCTCATCCGGTTCCCAATTTTCTTCCTAAAACTTATGGTTCCTCTACAACACATTGAAAAGATGGGTTGTCTTGTTGCGTAGAACCTTATCTCTTTGATCCAGAATCTTTAATGGCTGCTCCTCCTATGAGAGATCATCTTCCAGCTGCACCACCTATAAGTTTAGTACATGTGAGGGGTATGGTATGTACTTTCTCAGTAGTGATATATGAAACACATCATGAACTTGATCCATATTAGGTGTAAGTTATAGACGATAGGCCACGGGTCCTATGCGGTCAAGGATCTCAAAGGGGCCAACATACCTTGGGCTTAGCTTCCCTTTCTTTCCGAATCGAATGACTCTCTTCCATAGAGATATTCGAAGGAATAATTTATCTCCAACGTCGAACTCCAAGTCCCTTCGATGGTTGTTATCATAGCTCTTTTTACGAATTTGAGTATATTTGATGTGTTTCTAGATTACTTGAACCTTCATGGTCAAATCTTGAACAAGATCGAGCCCAAGTAGATTTCTTTCTCTAACTTCAATCCAACGGGCTGGAGTTCTACATCGCTTCCCATAAAAAGTTTCATACAGATCCATCTGAATACTTTAGTGGAAGCTATTGTTGTATGAGAACTCAACCAATGGGATATGTTGATCCCATCCACCTTCGAATTATAGAGATCAAGCCCTTATCATATCTTCAAGCGTCTGTATAGTCCTTTCAGACTGGCCATCATTTTGGGGGTGATAGGTCGTGCTGAAATTTAATTCAGTACTCAAAGCGTATTGAAGGCTCCTCCAATATATATATGTGAACCTTTGATCACGGTCAGAGACAATTGAGAGTGGAACACCGTGAAATCTCACAAATTCCTTCACATATATCCTTTAAATTTGTTCAAGTGAGAGGTCTTCCCGAATAGCGATAAAATGGGCAGTCTTGGTGAGTCGATCAACCACAAACCATATTGCATTATTCCCCTTTGATGTCTTCAGGAGGCCTATGAAAAGTCCATAGTAAAATTATCCCACTTCCACATGGTTATAGGCAATGGTTGCATCATACCTTTGGGCTTTCTTAGCTCATCTTTAACTTTCTAACATACCAAGCACCTTGATATATATTCCGCAATCTCCTTCTTCATGTTATCCCTCCAGAAGTGTTCTCGGAGATCACGATACATCTTGGTACTCCTAGGATGGATAGATAAAGTAGAAATATGTTCATTATCCAATAGATCCTTCTTTATCCCAGGTGATGAAGTCACACAAATTCGCATTCCAAACCGAATCACACCATCATCGTTGATATAGAACTCTTGCAGCTTCCCTTCCTTTACTGCATTCACCCTCTTTTGTATCTCCACATCATCCCTTTGTGCTTCCTTAATCATCTCTAGGATGTATGGTTGCAAAATCATTTGAGCAAGGTAGGATGTATCCACTGCCCTTATGATTTCCAAATCTATTCTTTGTATATCCAATAAGATAGGGTCTCTCTCAATACGCAACATGGAAAGAGTAGCAGGATCTTCCCTGCTTAGAGCATCAGCTACCATGTTCACCTTTCAGGATGATAGTGAATAGAGCAATAGTAATCCTTGATTATCTCTAACCATCTCCTTTGATGCATGTTTATCTCCTTTTGTGTGAATATATACATTAGGCTCTTTTGGTCGGTGTATATGTCACACTTCTCACCATAATGGTAGTGCCACCAGATTTTCAAGTCAAAAATCACAAATGCCAGCTCTAGATCTTGCGTCTGGTATTTTTTCTCAAGGATCTTCAACTGTTGTGAGGCGTTGGATATCACATTATCATTTTGCATGAGTACACAGCCCAAGAATTTCGTTGAAGCATCACTATATATCACAAAAATTTCTCCACTTTTTGGTAGTGTGAGTACAGGTGCAGTGATCAGCTTTCTCTTTAGCTCCTTGAAGCTTCCCTCACATTCTTCTATCCAGAAATACTTTACCCCTTTCCTTGTTAACTTAGTTACCGGGCTTGACAATCGTGAGATGTTTCTCAAAAAACGTCGGTACTACCCAGCTAATCAAAGAAAACTATGGATTCTTGTGACACTAGAGGGCCTGTGCAATTCCTCAATCGCTATTGTCTTTGAAGGATCCAGAAAAATTCCCTCACTTGGGATCACATGTCCCATGAACGTGACTTGAATCATCCAAAAGTCACACTTTCTGAACTTGGCGTACAACATCTCCTTTTTCTATGTCGCCATCACAAGTCTTAGATGTTTTTCATGTTCCTCCTTGATTTTGGAGGAGATGAGAATATCGTGGATAAAAACTACCACAAATTTTTCGAGGTAATGTCTAAAGACTCTATTCATCAATTCCATTAATATTGTCGGGGCATTAGTAAGTCCAAAGGGCATCACCAAAAACTCATAGTGCCCATACCTTGTACAGAAGGCAGTCTTCTAAATATCTTCCTTCTTTACCTTTACCTTATGACATCCAAAACAAGGATCCACCTTTGAGAAGTATTGTGCTCCTCTTAACTGGTCGAACAAGTCATCAATACATGGGAGAGGATACCTGTTCTTTATAGTGATCTTGTTGTGTTCCTGATAATTGATACACAGCCGCATTGTTCCATCCTTCTTCATCACAAAGAGCACTGGCGCACCCCAAGGCGATACACTAGGGCGTATGAACCCTTTGTCTAGATGCTCTTGCCACTGCTTCTTTAACTCCTCCAGTTCGATAGGAGCCATCCTATAGGGGCACATAGAGATAGGAGTAGCTTCGGGTATGAGTTCAATTGAGAACTCTACCTCACGATCCGGGGGAATTCTGGGTAACTCTTTGGGAAATACATTGTTGTATTCCTTCATGATGGGAATTTCCTCAATGTTGGCACTTTCCTTTGACTCAATCATTTGGGCGACATATGCTTCTTCATAGGGAATTAACACCCACACCATTAAATGATTATTAAAAGATATTCATGATCTTACTTGCATTTGTATAGGAGCATGTGATGGTTCGGAATATGAAAAGATATTTCCTTTTCCCGATAGTTGATATGTGCTCTATATAACGAGAGCCAATCCATTCCCATAATAGCATCAAATTCCCCCAAGGGAAGTATTACGAGATTTTTTGGAAGATTCTTCCCACATACACCCACAGGAGAAGAGTCCAACACATGGGTTTCAATGATTGAACCACTTGGTGGTTTTACAGATATCTCTACTTCATGGTTTTGGGGCATCGATTCTATAGTTCTAGAAAACCTGAAAGATATAAAGGAATGTGTAGAACCAGAATCAAATAAGACTTCTTCCATTCTTGAGTGAATAGGAAGTGTACCTTGTACAACTTCATTATAATGATCCACCTCCGTTGTAGTGATGGCATAATCCTTCCCTTGTTCCTTTGGATTTGGTGGATATTGATGCTGATTACCCTCGAGAGCTCGAGGTTTAGTGCACTGGTTTTCATAGTTCCCTAGCTCCTTAAAGTTGTAACATTGAACCATGAGTGGTTCTCTCCTTTCATTGGCTACATTCTCCTTCCTTTTCATATCTTTTCGACACTCTTGATCTTGGTGTCCTTCTTTCCCATACTTAAAGCATTTCCTCATCCCTTTGAGGCAGTTCCCATGGTGCAACTTCCAACATTTTTGGCTTGTGGGTCGTTGATTTTTCTTCCCGCCTTTGTCATTAGATCCACCAGCTTAAAACTCCATCTTTCTTTTCTTATCACCATATCCATGGGACCATTCTACAAACACCATCTCTACATTGAGAGAACACCAAAAACCTTCTTCATACCTCCCAAAGTCTCGAATTTCAAGAGCCTTTCAAAGATGTGGTTTTAATACACTAAAGAATCTATCAATTTCGCTATCATTGTTGATAACAAAACCCGAAGAATACCTTGCTAGCCTTGTGAAATTATCTTCATAGGTTGTGACAGATTCTCCTTCTTTTTGATTGAGCTCTATAAATTATCTCTCCATCTCCGTGAGGAGAGTTTGTGGGAAATACTTATTAAGAAACATTATCGTAAATTCTTCCCATTCTATCTCTTCAATTTCCTCCCTTGGCTTGGTGTTCTTAATCAAATCCCACCATTGATCAGCTTCTCCATCTAGACGATAGACAGCTAGAGTCACCTTCTCCGTTTCAGAACCGGGAAATATAGAAAAGATCTTCTCCATAGATTTGACCCACTGTTCTGCAACTAGTGGATCAGAAGATCCACAAATCGTCAATGGTTGTTGCCACATAAAACATTTGATAGCTAGTTGCTCCATCTTTAGTGAAGAAGGATGTTACCCAATTAATATGTTTATTATTAATAACCTGAGATAATTGGGTAAGCATCGCCCTAATATTTTGAACACCACCTCCCAAATCATCAGGGATGTCGTTCAGGCAATCATTGCATTGGCCCTCGCATGAGTTGTCGGCCTAATTTCTCCTAGTTCCCACCATTTTCTAAAATAGAAAAGGTTAGAACAAAAAATTAGTAAAAAATTCATAAATAAGTTATTCATTTAAACAATTATACCAAAAACATAACATATGTGATCCCTAGGTAAATATTCTTGTGTGCATATTTGTACTTAATCTCATACTAGAGGTTTTCAATATGGTTCACTAATCCTAATTCCCAAATTAACTAAACCTTTACTTTGATACCAACTATAGCAACCCGGCCTTTTATTACTTTACTATTACATCATTTTAAAGATATACAAAATAGTAGCATTAAACATAGGGGATCTAAAGGTTTAGTGTCTTGGGAAATCTAGGACCATGCATAACAAATACAACATCAAGCATAAACATTCATTTAATTTCTTCTTCTATAGCTTCTTATTGGCACTTGTCCTCTCTTTAATACATGCATCCACCATAGGATATACATAAAAAGGGGTGATATAAGAGGCCTATAAGAGGATATATAAGAACAATATACCATGGGATGAGCATAATTATGACATAGGAAAAAGATCATGAACATGAGAGGAGCATAAATAAAAGACTTGAAATGTGGAAATGATTAAAAATGAAACATCATGTCTTAGTGGTTAAATAGCAGACATACTTGTGAACCAAGATAGAATCTTGTTCACACATAATTTCACATTTAATAATGAGATTAATCCCTTCACCCAATGCATTGGAGCACTGTATAATTTCGGGCGCACCCGTCACATTTAAGCATTCATATTGCGCTATATAATTCCGGGCGCACCTGTCACATCATAACATTATCATTTATCATGCTCGCCATAATGAACATATAACATGAATTAAAATAATTAACCCATGAAAAGGAATGGGTTTCATCTCATAATAAAATATTCATAAGCTTTTAGTTCCCAAAAGAAAGAGGGAATAACATGCATGTTACAAGAACCGTTTACTTTGAGTGAGAAGTAAAAGGGGTGTTCTTAAAAGAAGAGTTATTTTGGAAAACATTTTGTTGGAAATAAAAACCAGTGAAAAACATGTATATCCCATAAAAGTAATGTAAAATATAAACAAATTATCTTTTATGAGTAACCATATCAAAAATGTAGTGAAAGAGCGAGAACCCGAAGGAATAAAATTGGGTTTGAGATTTCCCCCTACCATGTAACTGAATGCTTCCTTCCCTTTAATGTCCTATATAATGACATTATATTACTTATTTATAAATCCAGAACCATGTGTACATAAATTGGGTTTATTATGGTTTCATTATGTCATATTATGTTCCTTTGAATAACTTATAGAGTTTAAAAACATTGTTCGGTGATGTTTGTTTTTATTGTTTTTCTTGGGTGGTTCACTTGTATTCGTAAATTGATGTTTGGGTAGAACATGATTAAACATCCAGAAATTATATTACATGTCATTAATGATATTAAAGGATATTTAATTACTTTATAATGAATTAAATTAGATCCATGTGGATGAACCATTAGATAATAATTAAATGATGGTTATTTGGGTCAATTTGGGCAGTTTTTGGATCACAACGAACTTGTTTTAACTTATCACTTAGTAATATGTCCATAGTTTATTTCCAGAACTTAAAATAGAAAATAATACATATAAAATATCCTGGTTCAACCACAAAAATGGTTTCATGAACAGATCTAAAGTAGAAATGGAAGAAGATGGTATGTTGTTCTTAAATGTGATAAATTAACACCACTCGAACAACGTTCTCTTTAATAAAATAAAATGAAGATGTAAAGGGGGTTTGGTGATATAATATCCCATTAGAATCATAAAATTACAGTATATGTATAATAATGGAGTTAAAAAACATTTCGTATGAGGATTTGTGGGGAGAGATCAAGAAATGAACTTGAACTTGAAAGGAAATTAAAGGAGAAGAGGGAGAGAAATTACCTCTTAAATCTTCCTCTTGAGATCCTCCTTAAGGAAGAGAGTCTTGGTATTTTGATGAGACCAGCAGATTTTGGACGTGAGGGAGGGTATAGGTAAGATTTTTGGGCAGAGTTTAGAGAAGGCTTGGAACTTGAGATGTGTGAGGAAATGAGGGAGGGAAGGGTGGCTTTTATAGTGGATGAGAGAGGGGTTTCCTTAATATAAAATTCATTAGTTTATTATTTCCCCAAAAGACAAGGAATAGTGAGTCTTGAAAGACCAATAATAGTAATTTAAAATTTAATCTCGAACCAAGTGGGCTTACATCAGCAGAACATCATCGATGACTCAATTAATACATTATTTAGCATTTATTGTGAATTATCAGATTCTACTATTCATCAAAAATTCAAGTATCTCAAAAAATCCAAAAAATTTACCCCAATCATTTTTTGACGTGTAGAATCCAAAAATGAATTCTATTTTTAAAAATTAATTTTATAAATATTTTTAATCTAATATTTAATTAAAATCACAATTTACTTTAAAAAACAGTTTTTAAGATTAAAACAGATTTTATTGTTCTTTAAAAAATTATGTAGGGTCTTATAAAATTATCCAAAAACTATTAGTCATTGATATAATAATTTAGGAATACATTTAAGGAAAACAAATATTCTTTTAAATTAATTAATTAATTATAAATAATTTTTTAGGACTTATAAAATACCAAAAACATTTACTAAGGTCAAATTGTCACTTTCTAAGATGTCTATATTTTATTTTATTATTCATAGGTAATGTTACTCTTATGTTGGATGATTTAATATTCATAAGGGTCATATTACTATTCATAAGGGTATGTTACTATTTATAAGGGGAGGTCACTATTCACTAAAAATTATTTTTGATTCATCAGACTCCAATAATCATCTTGAACACAACCACGTTTGTCAGATTTTCAAAATTCAAAACATAGGAGTGACAAGCTTATATTTAAAGGTCACTTATCACTTAGTAGTTCATTATTTTGTGTTTTCATGTTATTTTATAACATAAATATAAGAAGGGAATTTTGCATGGAAAAACATTGGTTTGTTACACCATGGATACCATGATGGTAAGAAAATTGAATATATACTACTAAAATTTCCATGTAAGTGATTCCTATACTACATTGGAAATCAGTATTATACTTCTATGTTTCCTCCAAAAATTCCATGCCTTATTCTTATATTTGGATTTTATAGTTTACAATATTTTTTCTTTTTGATTCATGTCTTATAACTACCAATCTTTATACCAAGATTCATTTTTTATATTAAATATACTATTAATGATATTCTATTCTCATAATCATATTCTTATACCCTTATAATCATGAATATTCATTCATATCCCCTTTGTTTACCCTTACATACATGGATATTATTATGTGTATTATTATTGATGTTCTAAGAAGGTTTCTATTTAAGAAAAACCTAGTGTGATATAATGTAGATCCTTTATGTGATACATTCTATGTTTCTATGTTTTCTCAATGGTACTAAACTAATACGGCCTTTTGGTATGTGTTTGTGTAATGTAATATGTTTTCCAGAAAAATTATTTAATATCCCTGTATGAAAATAATGGGTCATTATAAAAATGATGGTTGATTATTGAAAAATAGGTGAGAATCATGAATGTTGTGGGGTTTGTGAAGGAAATATATACTTTTGGATAATTTGGTTGTTTTGAAAAAGTTCTAATCCTCATGATTGTAATGAGCATTATGAATATTTTTTTGAATTCATTGCCTATAAAATTATGGTAAAGTGATATTAATAGACTATATGAAAGTGGGGCTTCAATAGAAAATCTACCTATAGCTGATGATATATTCATTATTGTTAGTGAAGGGACCTATATGTCTATAAATAGAGTGTGAATCCCTTCTAGAGAAATGAGATAATGGATAGGAAGAACATGATCCTTTCTAATACAAGTGAGCCATATAAGGATGATTGGGTGTGTGAGATTTAGTATATAGTGATCTATATCTAAACACTATAAAGGCAGTGATCTTGGGATTATACGTTATCTAGTATGTAAATTAAATTGGATTGATCGTTGGTAAATTAGTAAGATTAGCTAATTTACAATGAATGTTACTTGGACATTTAATATTGAGGTTGAACCAAGTAAAATTAGTGATTTTCATGCATGGTTCATTTCTGTTCATATATTTATGTGGGAAAGTGATGAAAGAGTATTTTTAAATGAAAAAATATATCATAATGGGACAATTTTTTAATCATTCGTTCCTATATTCACCCCACACCCACCCACTCAGGGTATTTAACCTCAATGGGATAATATGTCCAATAATAGAACATTAATATAGTTATTTTCTATATTATATTTATTAGCTTTAATGGATGTAAGGGATTATTTTAAGGGTTTAATGTCACATATTTTCACTCCTTGATAGACATATTTATTATTCTATACCACGGTTTATTTATAATAGTGTATCTACTAGAAATTTAAAATTTGGTATCACATCCCTCTCCTTATTCTTGTAATTTTATGTTTAATTTGAAATAAAAACATTTATGTTTTCAATTTAAATTTTTCTTGAGTTGTAACAGTTTTCCCAACTCAAATTCTTCTTCACCGAGTAATAAAATTTATACTTTATGAGGATCATCTTAGACCTTTATACTATTCCAACTAAACATATCTATGGATATTTCTCTTATTCTAAGGTTATGATACATCTTTCCATCAATATAATCTTCCTTTTTTCATTACCTTCACAAATAAATTTTTGAAGTATGAAATAATAAAATTCATTATTCCCAATAGATATTTTACTTCATGTCTATATTTTCCTTCTTCTAGATTTTATACTCCTTTTTTAGAACTCTATTGTGGTTTATTTTTTAATGATCCATAAAATTAACATTACAATTTTTATTATGTAAATTCTATTATTCTTTTCATGATGTGTGTTTTCAAGAAAATATACTTTATAATATAAAAATTTCCTTCCATTATTTTAAAATCAAATGTTTTATTTAAAAATTTAAAATAATTTTGATAACCAGTATATATTTTCATGGATATATTATTGAATTTTCATTTTCAAATGTTCAATTTGTAATTTTTTTAGTAACTACTTTGAAAATGACTCATAACTTTTTTCTTTTTACAATTGTATTAAAATTTGTTTCTAAAATCCCTTTCATTATTTTCATACTTGGGAACACATCATTAAACTTCATTTTTCTTCTCTATGAAATTTACACTCTAGGTTTTAATGGTTTCTAAAAAAATTGTATTTATCTTATTTTAAAAAAATATTTCCATAGAATTTTTTTAAAAAAACAAAAAGATTGTTTGTATTTCCATCATTATTTACACAAACTCAATAAATGTTTTTCTCATTTAAGTAATTTTTCTTTTTTCATATCTTATTCATTTCTTGGGATATTAAAAAAAATTTACTATCCAATTTCTATATCTAGATAGATTATGTAACATTATTCTCTGTTAATAATATAATCCATCTATAGCTTGGTCTTACCTAAAAATCCAATAGTAATTAGGATAAATTTTATTTAAATGAATTTTCCATTGGAATATACTATTTTACATTTATTTGATTTTAGGGTCTTCACCTATATTTAATATATTTATTTATTGTGGGAAATTATTAACTTAACCATTTACCCATTTGTATTCATATTGTTAGGTTGATGTAATCTAATTTATAAATCTATTCCATTTATTGATTTAATAGGTGTGGAAAATTTTTATATTTTTTATTCTAATACAGATTTTTATTAAGTATATAGAGAACTTGTCTTTGTGTTATTTATAAATACGCCTTCACTATACATGTATGTTATGTCCATGTTATCCCTTTTATATGCATTATTATTGAAAATTTAGATTATGAATTATTTATCTATTTACCCTATGATGAATGGATTAGACATAATTAATGATGTGTGGTTCTGAAATATATATTGCCTCTCAATGCATTGAAAATTCCCCTGAAACGAACAAGTATAGGTATTTTGGTGTATGCCTAACCAGAAGAACAAATTTCAATTAAAATGTCGCACTATGATTTTTTTTATATTATTTTGATAAGGTAATTTAATCTTTTTAATATTTTTTGTTACACGCAACAATGAGGGTAGATTGTGTTACACACAATACTATGTCTAACTAAAATGAAAAATATTAAAAAATGTAATTATTGAATAATATTATTATCACCAAGACATTACAATAATGGGTATCAATAGGGTAACTAAATTATGAATATATATCATTTAAACATGTATATATAATTAATTATTTAGAGACTAATTAATTATAAATGAAACTAAGAACTATTTGAAAATAAAGGAAGTCTAAATATAAAAAACAATTTCTATTAAAGAAATAAATTTTACCTAAATAAATTTAAAAAATATATTTGGATAATTATTTAAATTATATATATATATTCTTTTCAGAAATATTTTTAACATTAATCTTATCTATTTTATATAAAAGAGATAATAAACATTTTATGTTTAAAATAGTATTTTTTTAACATTAATTTTATTTAATTTTTGCACAAATATTTTAAATATAAATTTTTAACCTATTTGAAAATGAATTTTAAAAAACTCATTTTTTAAATTATCATATCAAATTTACCTTCGACTGAATTTTTGATAATCTTCTATGGAGGTAAATTTCTCAATGAATAGTGAATAAATAGTATTTTTTAATGAAATTTCAATTATTTGAATGTTTTTTAAAAAAATAAAAAAAAATTGTTTTTAAAGAAATCCTAGTTATATTGTTTAACTATTAATCCAATTTAGGTTATTGTAATCATTTTCAAATCAAATTTTTCTATAAAATCTTTTTAAACTTTTAAATATTTTCTCTTGTAAACCCCACTTTCTCATCACGTCTACATGAAAATATTAAATAAAACTTTTACTGTTATATTAGTCGAATATTATAAACTGGATTCATTATTTTTTATAAGAATAATTTATATTATCTAATATGGTTAACATATGTTTTTAGTGAAAACAGTGAAAATTATTTATCGTATTTAATGTAAATATCGGTCTACCATAGGGTTAAGCTAAAAAGATATGGGGTAAAAATGACCCAAAACATGTACAACACCCATTTTATTCAAATATTTAAAAAATATATATTCTATTTTTGATAATGTAGATTTTCTATCTCTTTTTCATGTGAACAATGCTGTTACAACTTTTTCATTTCCAAAACTACTACTATGCCACTCAACTCCCTTATAAAAGACCAACCCCTCTCATCTCCAATCCACACTTACAAAAACATTTCCTTCATAAAATACCTAAAAATTAGTTTATTAATTCCTTAATATCATTATATATTTCTTACATTGATCATAAACCCATACTATGTATCCTTTTGGTGCAAACCAAATGCAATTTTCCAAAGAAGAGGTAACGTCCTTTACTACGAATTTTTTTCTCAACAACCTCCTTAAATTTATATTCAACAATTTTGATATAATAAAATTTGAATCTACCCTATGGTATGATGTTATTATGTTACTTTCATAACCATTATCTTTATCTTCTTCCATCAAATGTGTTATCAGATCATCAATCTTGTGTAAGATGGGCTACAATCTCATTAACTGATGATATTTTTCTACCATCACCATCTCACTAAGATTAATATAATGATGGATTTATTAGTTATATATGATATTTATGAAATAATTATTCATTCATAATATTTATATCAGGGTATTATTTTTTACATTCCATTCTGTTAGAATATGAAAACATTGTTCGTCTGTACGGCGAATTACCACTTCACGAAGCGATGTGATCCATTCACGCTTTACATAGAATGTAATAAGGATAGGTTTAATGAGAATATATGATATATATGAAATAAAAAATATTATATAATGGTAATATTTTATTTTCCTTTATTTATTTCTTTCAATTGGGAAAATGGAAGCAATGTTCATGCGTTCGTATGACATACCGTCTCCATGATTGGTGAATTTTATTTTTTGTATCTAACATTTACAGATAACTATAAAGACATATATGTAAAATAAAATTATATTTATATAATTTTAAACATTATTTGGATAGTGGAACAATTATCAAATTAGTATAAATAATTAAAAATTAAAAAATACCTAAAAACAAAGAAAATATTGTCGAAAACATGACATTAACATTAAATTATTAATATAATGGTTATAAAAGGTAATAATTAAATCATATATAGAATTGTATATAAACATTTATTTTTATTTAATATATTTATTAAAAAAATAAATTTACTTTACAATATTTTGGAATGTTTTTTATGGAATTCGATACATATGGTAAGAGAATTTCATCTCACTTATATTCTTCTGTAACACATATCCTATATTCACTATGTGTTTCTTTTGTGTAGTGAAGATAATTCCAATGAATTTAATTTATTATCAATATCCTTAATATTATGTTGATTTACATATCCATTTGATTATATCTCTTTCATAAGTTATATGATTCAATATTTTCCAAAGTTGTAAGGGATTTTTACTTAAATCTTCACACATTCAGATATATGTTACGTTATGAACCTATCTTATTTTATGAGGTGTATATACTTCTAATTTTACATGTTATATCATGAAAATAATTTTTCTGATGATATGAAAAGATTTATTTAATTTTATTAATTCTTGGGGATTTTTAATCAATGTCACCAATGTGGTAATAGTTATATGTTATAATCTCAACATTTATCAGGATTTCTAATGATTATGATTCAAATTATGAAAATATAATGGATTATATCACAAAAAAATCATTAATTTTATTATCCATATGTTATTTCATGATAATAAATGTCTTCCCTTTATTTTACCAATAATAGGTATCGAGTTGGTCTAAATAATGTTCAAAAAATATCTTGATTTCCCTCTTCAGTCAAAAACCCATTTTCTTCTAAAACATTTTTTTCTAAAAAAGATTTAATTTTTTGTATCATCATTCAAATTATTTATTTAAAAAAATTTTACAATATATTTAATTTAAAAAAAATGAGTTCATCGTTATTTTAATTCTATAAAATCAATTTTTCAGTTTTCTCAAAATGTGAATATAATATTTTTTATCACGTATAGAATAAAAAATATATTCCAATTTCATAAAAGAAATTTTTTAAATATTATTTTATAGGTTGAAATATTTATTTTCAATGAAAATTTTTTAAAAAATGTTTTATCAGATTTCAGTTTTAAAATATTTATCTTCAAAATGGAAAGCATATTTTCCTCGAGATGGGATTTCAATGAATTCTGAAGCTTCTTTTGTACATTTCTAATGTTTTTTAAGAAAGTGATATAAAGATGTTTTACCTTTTAAAAGGTTTTTTTAATTTTTTAAGTCCATATTCTTTCTGAAATGTTCCAAATTATTTTTAAAAATAATTTTCCATCTTAGATAACATTGGAAAATTTTACATATTCACTACTAGGGATAAGATTGTATGATAACATCCATATTAATTCAGTCTATGGTTAATATTTAGGTTAATGAAATTTTTGTGAAACCAATTTATTTCTCCTCTATTACTCTATGTTGAACTAATGAAATTATAATGAAACAGATTTTATTTACATGGTTTATGATGTGATGATATGATTAATGTTTTATGATATTGTGAAACACATAAGTATGGATTTCATTATAATATTAGTGGGACCTGAATCTATATATAATTAATTTAGTAATACATTATATATTATTTTATAATAATGGGAAATAGGTTTATGGGCCTCATATACTATGTGAAACAGGTGATTCCTAATCCACTATGTGAAACTGGTACATCCTAATTCACAATGTGAAACAGCTGATCAGACCTTATCCATTGTTTTAATGGTCTTGGTTGTTAACCCTGAAATATGAAATCATTTTATATATTTATGATTTTTTCATTTTTTATGACATGATATATGGATCATTATAGATTTATATTGATTTCTCACCCATATATTCATTTCTTATCTGAAATGAGAAATTTCAATGTTGTAAATCATATTAATTTTTTATGATAGGTTGGAAATTAACATCATAATATTGTTCATGGTCACATATGCTTATTAATATCATATGAATTCATATGATCGTATATTGATATAACATGTTCACCCATACTAGTCATCTAAGATAAATCTTTCTTATGTTTTCTTACCCAGGTTATAAAAACGGTTTAGGTAGGGTATTCATAAGAGGATCACTATATTAGATGATCTTTTTGGGATATGCTGAAGATATTTCATGCAAGAAGAATATTTTTTTTCCATTTCTCTAAAGTCAATAAATAATTATTAAATATAATTTTTTGGTGTAATGTAATTAATATTCATCTAAAAAATGTGATATCTATGTATGAAAATTATGGGTATCTGTTTTTTATATAAAATAGAAGGTTTACTAAATATGTAGAAATTATGAATAAAAATATTTAGTAAGACCCCTAGTAATATTTCTAATAATATTTCTAGGTATATCTATATGTATATATTTATGTACAGTTATAAGTACAGGAAAATAACTTGGAATTATGGTCCTGTAGTAAAAGGAAAGTGGTTTCCAATCAATCACACCTTTATCTGGATACTAAAAGTGGATGTAACTCTAGATCAAATGTAAATAGTGGAAATAAATCTAAAAATGGGACTATGAGATTGACTCAATAATCACTTGGTACATGATAATGGGACATGTTACATACCTAGTTTGAAACTCTTATGGGATATGTTGTGAAAATTCGAAAACAAATTATGAACCACTACAAAAAAATTAAATAGATGATGACAATAAATGAAATTTGATAAAAATAAGGTGTCATAGATTAAAAATAACATATCATGATTTAGATATCCTTTATGTTATTTCCATGATTATGTGGTTTCTCACTATTATTTTTCTTTTTCACACTATGTTTTTCAATTTTAGTCAATTATAGGAAGAATAAGTAAATGGATTAATATTCAATTTGATAGAATGTGTGATGATGAAAAACAATTGAGGTGAATAATAGAATAAATTATGTTGTGATTATGAATAATAAATTATCACAATATATTATTAAAAAAATTACCTTAACCTTATCTTTGAATCATTAGATAAGAGTATGATTGATTTTAATGAGTTTTTGAGTAGTGGATACCACGTAGAATAGAATATTAATTTTTCTATATGTCGGGAATTTGGGAAGAATCACCCATGTGTCTTTCTTAGTGGAACATGGGTATTTTTTCAGTGTGAAAAATAAGGACACAAAGAAATTAATTTTAGAAGAACATTGAAAAGTTTAGTTAACAAAATGGATGAGGATAATATGTTCCCTAATATATAATCGATGGTTGAATGATTAAATTTTTGAACGTATGTAAATTATATGAAAATATTTTTTAAGGGGGAAGATCACGAAGAGAATCAATATGGTTGTACATGAAAATTTTAAACTATTAATGATGAGTAGACCACAAATGAAATATAATAGGTGTGGGTTATTATAATGATATTATTAAGTTAAATGTGAGAAAAATGGTGAAATATTTTTTGATCATTGTTATTACATGATTCATATTTAATATTGTAAAAATAGGTATTATGGAATAAGATGATATAGTATAGTTAATGGTTTCACAATTGAGCCATTTGATTATGTGATTATATATTGTAATTCAATAATATTATTCTTTAAAACATTAAATATATATGGATTTTTCAATATGAGTTTTAAGTAAAAGAGTTGAAAAAATATTATTAATAGTGTTTATGAACTAGAAATGTAATTTAATAGAGAGGGGATACTTTAATTAATAAAAGATATCCTTTAAAATGATCTTGATTTTAAGAAAATGGTATTTTGTTTGGATAAATTGTTGATTGATATAAATAACATAATTTTCATAGTACTGATGACCTTAGAAATGAATAATTATTTTTGGAAAAAATATTATGTTATCATTGATGGAGTTTAGATAGTTATTTGATTTATGGAATATGTGAAATATTATTTTGTTTTTTTCATGAAATGAGTAATATGTATTAATTCATTATGATTTTACGTTAATTTTAGTTATTACCTAGATTCATGGAAATATATGACTAAGGTATTCACATAGTATCATATTATCAACATTTTGGATGATATTAACAACCTTTTTGTCACCAATTTGGTTTATGTGTTTTGGATTTTTAACATTTTCTCGATCATGTTCTTTGTCACTCTCCATTATTAGTTGGGTGTTAGTTCTCTATTCTATATCCATGATTTAAATACCCACCTATGTTTTCATATTTGGAATCCTATTATATTTTATTTTATATAATCATCCACTTACCAATATATATTTTCAGTAGGATATTTGAGTAACATGTTTTATGATATCGGTTCCCATAATAGGATTTTTATGATATTAATCCATTTCTTACCAATCACATATTCCAATTGAGTGGTCACAATTTATTTAAGGGGTTAGAATGTAACACTCCCCATTTTTTGATGAAATATTTTTCTAACATTATTTAAAAATGTCAATATTATTTCCTTGCCACACCTGGTGTATGTTGCATTATCAAGAACATCGAGTTTAATAGAAATGAGACATAATATTAAAATATTTTTTTCTAATATGATCATTATCATCTTACTATTGGAATTATTAGCATGAATAGGGTTAACTAAATTTTAAAAATATATGGTTTTCGGATTTCTATAAAAGAAATTATTTAGTGAAAAATTATTTTTAAATGCAAATAAAAACTATTTGAAAATAAATGATATCTTTTTTTTTTAGAAAATCTACTTTTCTTCCAAAAAAACATTTTACCTCAATAAATATAAA
This sequence comes from Viscum album, assembly GCA_963277665.1. Lineage (NCBI taxonomy): Eukaryota > Viridiplantae > Streptophyta > Magnoliopsida > Santalales > Viscaceae > Viscum > Viscum album. The sequence continues at coordinate 1,436,622,795 of OY728153.1, read as the reverse complement.
AACAAATTTTTTGAATTATTTTACTGAAACATGTATATTACACTTTAAATAAAGTGATTAACATTCATCTTATATGTTTTTTTATAAAATAGATAAGAATAATTCCAATTTAATGTATAAAACTATATTTTTCTAAAAAGGAGTTTTTCCACCTTTTGAGATGATATTTTAAACATAAATTTTGATAGAGATATACAATTTATTTGAAAATATAGTGTACATTATTTAAAACATTATATCAAATATTTATTTGGGTTAATTTTTAATTATTTTTTGAGAAGATATATTTTTCGATGAATAATGAAAATACTTGTTTTTTATTAAGAAATGTAATATTTTTAATATTTTTCCAAAATATTTTTTAAAATATGGTTTTAAGGGAAATATATATTCAATTATAAATATATTAATATAATTTAGTTCATAGGAATAATTTTCATTTTTAATTTTTATATAACACATTTTATACTTTTGAACATTTTATCTTTAAAACCCACTTTTCATTATGTCTCAAGGATTAATTTTAAATTACATTTTATAACTTATCAGAATTTAATTTTTAAAAATTTAATCTAGAATATTAATCCAAATATAATATATTTTCTAATAATTTAAAATAAATTTTCATCCATAATAATCAACAAAAATTGTAAAATTTAGTTTTTTTGGTTAAGGTAAATATCTATTTTCCGAGGGTTAAATTAATAATTAAATGGTTTGAGGGACCAAACTTGTCCAAACCAGATTTAATGCCCAAATATTGACATTATATAATTTATTTTATGTAATTTCACATTTTAGACACATTTTTCATTTGATAAATGTTGGTCCTCCTTTTTCTTTTCAAAATTACATGTGTGCCACTCACTTTGCATATAAATGGACACCCCCTTTCCTCTCCACTTAACATGTCAAAAACAAATTTTTTCACCTAGTAAAATCATTATTCAGTTTCATAAATCACTAATATAATCATATAATCCTTATTTTGGTCATAAATATTTCAAAGGAATCCTTTGCGTGAAAACCAATGATATTTTTTGAAGAAGAGTTAACATGACTAACTGAGTATTTTAATTTATTTCATCCCCCAACTCATTAGATAATTATTAATCTATTATATAATAATAAAATAATTATATTCCATATAATGATATATTATTAATATAATTTAATAACCTAAATCATTCTCCCCTTCTTTCAAATGGTTACGAAATCATTATTTATCTGTACGATAGACTACCACCTTGCAAACCGATATTATTGCTTTTCCATTACTACCACTAAAAGATGGATATAATGATGTATTTTTTCTATATATGTTATTATTAAGATTCTAAAAGGATTATATCACATGTACCTTCTTACATTCCATTAAGTGGTAATAAGATAACATTGTTCATGTGTACGACACACTACCACCTTGCGAAGTGATATGATTTGTTCAAGATTTAAATGGAAGTTAATAATGAGGTGTTTAATGAAGATATTTTATATATAAGAAAAAAACTATTCTCTATATATAATATAATCTTTAACTTTTTATTTTTCTATTCTTCGGGAAAATGGAAACAACGTTCATGCATATATATGACCTATGCTTTCCGTGAATGGTATATTTTTTTTCAATATATAACTTATATGTATTGCATTAAAGACATGTATAATGAATATATATGATATTTATATTATTGTTAAAATTCTATATATTATAAAATCATTATAAATTAAATATAAAATAAATTAAACTTCAACAAATATACAAAAAACAATGTAGTTATTGGTTAAAAGTTAACATTAACATAGAATTGTTAATAATGGTTTATTTAAATACCAAAGGATTACCATATCTGGTATCATATATATTTCTGTGTGTCTGTGTGTGTTTTTTTTTGTCTGTTAAATTAATAGTTGTATAACAAAATTATATTTATAACATAGGATATAAAACTTTAATGTGGGAATTCGTGACTTATGGTAAGAAATTTCTATCTCCCTTTTATATTTTATAAGAAAAATTATATATTTACCTTCTATTTCTTTTATGTGGTGTATATACTAAAAATTAATTTGTTTTCTTATTAATACACATATTTTTTTTTGAATTTATATATACGTTTTTGTGTCTCTCTTTCAAGGGGTTTGTGGTTCAAATGTTACCAAATCAATAAGTGATTTTGGTCTCAATTTTCCTTCTTTGAGAAATCTATTATGTTATGAACTTAATGTATTTTATGTGATGTTTATATTACCCATTTGAATTTTTATATCATGAATATTATTATTTTAATTATATTATAAGTCTCATTTAATTTTATTATTTCTTTGGTATTACGATTCAATGATACATAAATCGTAAGAGTTATATATTAAAATATTTTTATTTGTAGAGATTATTTTTTATTATGCATAAAATGAATAAATATTATCATATCTATCTAAAGAAATTAATTAATATTCTTATCCTCTTGTTATGACATGAGAATTTAGTTTTTTTCATTATTTTTTTTCTCTTTAGGTACTAAATGTTTAATAATAATATTTCTATGAAAAAACATCTTTATTTCACTCTTGGATCAAATACCATTTTCCTTATAAATTCATTTTTATATAAAAAAATTGAAAATGTTTTTAACAATCCATAATTTCTTTATAAATGTAATCTTTATCAAATTTTAAATTTCTATAATTTTATTTAGATAATACTAATATTTAATGATACCATTTTATTATTTCCTTGTATGGTTAATTTTTATATTGATGAAATGTTTTTAAACCATTTATTTCTCAATGGTTATGATATTTTGAATTTATGAAATTTTTATGAAACCCATTTTATTATCATTGGTTACGATGGGATGAAATGATTAATGTTTTATGATATTGTGTCAAAATTGGGGATGATTTTCAAAATGAGATGTTTAGGGCATATATTTTCCTCTAATGAAATGGGTAACTCTGTATATCACCAGAGATAACAATGGTAAAAACATTTATGGCATTGATACACTACAGTAAAAAAGGTGATTCATGATCCACTATAGGAAATTGGAGCATCTACATCCATAACTTGAAATAGGTGATTAGTCCAGATACACAGTGTTTATGGTCTTAATAGTTAATATTGAAATATAAAATGGTTTTCTATACTTATGATGGTGCCATACATTTATGACATGAAATTCGGGTTCATTATTGATTTATGTTGATTTATCTCTATTATATATAATGTTTTCTAGATTGAATAATTTTTATTCCTTGAATCATATTTATGATCTATGATGGGTGTAACGTCCCGGCCCAGCTCACCTCTAAGATGGTGGCCGGAGTGGTTTGTCACATAACCTAAAGTGAATCTCCCCAAATTCCAGAGGCTTCTGGCTAGCAGCTAGGGCCCTTTTTGTGTCTGTGGGGGAGACTATGACCTCATAGGTAATAGATAATATCACAGAGGAAGTAAAAAATAACAAATAATAAGTAGCGGAAGCAAGTGAATAAAGAAACTGTAGTAGAAGGAATTTAAATAATCAAACTAAATAATAAAAACCAAGTGTGGAAACTCAAAAAATAATTCCATGCCCTGATATGAGTCTAAACTGAAAGTACGAAAAATAGAACTCAAACACACAGTCAACTAAAAGAAAAGGCACAAGCAGCAACTACACCATGAGCAAGGACTGATCCTCTGACCAAGTCTCCATCATAAGTAGTAATGAACAGTTAAGCATTGGAAGCAGCACACTTCCACTTGTCAATACCTACAAGCATGTAATCTACTCAGGTGTCGATGATGTCTGAGCAGGGTGTGGGATAAAATCCCTGTAGGTCGGCATCCATGGTGTCTAAACCTTTCCATTTCACAAAAAATAAAAATGTAGTGTGCCATTACATAACCATTCAAATTAATTAATTGTAGTGCAATGAAATAAATAAGTTGGCCTAGGTCCTAAACGGCACCCGTGCCTGGTCACCTGCTTCAGCCTAAGCTGGTAGTCTGAAAGGGTACCTATCTGTTGAAATTCAAGAACACACACACACAGATATATATATATATATATATATATATAACCCAAAAAGCAAGGTAAAACCCAGAAAATGTATTCCCCAAGATTGTGCGTTAACATGGGGTTCATTCCAGTGTCAACCAGGCACACTTCCATATATTAGGGTAAATATCTCAATTAGTAATAAAATCAATTATCAATAATATAAACATTAAGTGGATCATTATTTAAGGTTCAAATTGAGATTTAGAGTCCAATCCCATACTGAATGTATCTATATGGATCATCCGTCAAATTATCCAATGCCACCAATCTCGTACAAGACAATCTTTCAAAAGACCATGTATCACCTGGGGCATGGTTTTACCCTGAGTCTATCCCTATCTCGCAAAAAGTGGTAGAGGGTCATCTGAGGCTAGCTTAGCCACATTTCCAATGGATTTGCCCTGATGGGCCCTTTTGAAAACGGTATCACTCAAAAGTATTAGAATATCTGGGGAAGTTTCGGTCCGAAAAAGCCAATGACACCGCCCCCATGAACATATAGGTAACCCATCAAGAACGGAGGATCTAAGTGTGGCACTTAATACAAGACATTCCCCCTTTTCATGCTCTAAATTTAATTAATGTTTTTACAGCAGAAGATATAACATAATCAGCATATAAATTCACTACTTGAAAACTAACCAGATACACCTACATCACAAGGCATAAATCTAACAGTACAACATAACAACATGCAATCCAATCTACATATCATATCAACCTCCGTGGAAAATACACATTTAAATAATAAGCAGTTCAGCATAAAAACATGAAAGGAAATAAACATATCATATCGATCACATGCAATTAATTAAACAATAATCCTAGCTAATGGAAGATTACATCGTCCATGTTAGAACGCCCAAGAAGGGGTGTCTAACTTTGTTGCAACAATTAAAAAAAATCATCTAAGGGGATTAAGGCTACAACAATTAGCTAAAAAATTATGGTAATTAAACTGGGTAAACATTTCACAGAGTCGGTAGGCACCGACTAATGTCACAACAGTGAATATTTTATAAACTACAATGAAACAAGAAGAAGGTGATTAAGCACCCTGTCTTGTAGTCTAATAAGACTCTATGATCCCTGGTGGGCTCTGATTTGACCTAGAACAGATGAAAATGAAGGATTTTAGAAAAAACCCCTAAATAGATTAAAAATATTTTGTGAAGAACTACATGAATAATACTCCACAGAATCGAACGATTACAGTTTTAAAACATTGGAATTTTTCTATGGTTTATTTCGCACCTGACGGAAGGAGGAGCAACGACCTTCTAAAGGGGCTGCTGGTTTGTGTGATGGGATTGATGGGTGCGACATGATGAGTGGAAGAGGGAGAGATGAGAGGAAAAAATAAATGGGATAAAAGAATGAAAAATAAATGAAAAATGAGAGAAAAATATAAGATAAGGAAAAAGGAAATAAAATATAAAGATAATATAAAACAAGTGAATGGAAAGGAAAATAATAAAAATAATTAAAAAATGGAATCCCCCATTTTAATTATTTTTATTCTTCCTATAAACCCCTCTTTATTTTATGTCAGAACTTATTTTTATTCTTTCTTTCATTCTTTTAAATATTATTTAAATTTCTTATTACTCTTTTCCAATCCTTAATTAATTACTTAAAACCCGAACACCCTGCCAAAGTGCGATGTGACATTTTTCATGAAACGTCTGCAATTATTAAAATTAAATAAAAAGCTATCCAGGACCCACAGTGAGGTGCGCAGGCATGCACCCCGGGTTGAGTAATTAATTAGACTGTAATAAAGTAAAAATAGTTTGTACCTGATTAAGGTCTAGGAATTACAACCTCCACTCCTTAAGAAAACTCTTCCCATGTTTCCCTTCTGAGTGTAGTGGAACATCGCTAGAGAAGAGTTCCGGCCACTGCACATGTACATCCGTATCTTGCTCCTAGGTCTCGTCTGGAATGCGTCTGTGTTGCCACAACACCCAGACCAGTGGGAATTAGTTTCCTCGGAGGACTTTCATACTACGGTCGACGATACGGATCAGATGCTCCACAAAGAATTCATCTGCATCATGCTCGATGTCATTAGGGTCAAAAGAAAGAGACGGGTCTGGATGATATTGTTAAAGTTGAGATACATAGAAAACATCATTCCTAGAATAATACCTCTGAGGTAGTAGTAACTGATGGGCTACTGGCCCAAATCTCTCCATTATCTCGAACGGCCTGACATATCTTGGTGATAATTTCCCCTGTCTCATGATCTACCTATGACCCAACCTCAGAGAAACACGCATAAAGACTTGATGTCCAACCTCAAACTCCATAGTTCTGCGACGAAGATCAGTATAAGATTTTTTTTTCTGAATGAGTTATGGTCATATTCTTCTGAATCAACATAATATTCTCATAAGTCTCTCCTGAACTAGATGAGGACCCAAAAAAGCTTCCTCACCTTCTTCAAGCCATTATAAAGGAGAACATCACAGTCTACCATAGAGAGCCTCGTACAGAGCCATATGGATTGTTTCATCAAATATTTTTTATAGGTAAAGTTGAATATAGGTAAATGATTATACCAGGAACCTCCAAAATCAAGGATACATCCTCATAACATATCCTTTAACACTCATATAGTTCTCTTGGACTGCCCACCGGTTTGAGGGTGATATGAAGTACTCAAAAGTACCTATGAGCCCAGTGCCTTTGGCAATCCTTGAACAAACCGTGACGTAAAGAGAGCATCCCTGTCAGAGACAATAGAAAAAGGTACACCATTAATTCTCTCAATTTCCGATATATACAGACTTCCCTACTCGTCAATTATAACGGTCTCTCGGATAAACAATAAGTGTGCAACTTTGGTCAACCTATCGACAACCACCCATACTACATCACTGCTTCAAGGAGATCTTCGTAAGACTGTAATGAAATCCATGGTGATGTATTTTAATTTCCATTTAGAAATGGATAGAGGTTGTAGGATTCCAGCAGGTCACTGGCGTTATGCCTTCACATGTTGGCTAGTGGAGCACTGAGTGATGAAACCTACCATCTGCATTTTCATACCAATCCACCAATACTTTCAACACATGTATCTATAAATATTGGTTATACTAGGATAAAATTCTCAAATAGAGGTGTGTGATTCCTTCACCAGCACATCACGTATACCTGAAGGTACCCATACACAGCCAAAGTAAAGGATAGTTTCACTGTCATCAATAACCCAACCAGGAGGTGGGTTCTCTCTGGTAACACTTTCCCTCAAAACAATACCCTTAGGTTATATCAACTGTTGCATGTAGACTTGCTATATAATAGAGGATGTTGCTATAAGAATTTATAGAACTGGTTGTGTAATCTGTATGTGAAGCTCTAGATGCATCTTTGAAAACAAGGCCATCATCTGCCACTCACTATTGGCTACCTGCACGGCCTGAGTCCGTGTCTTGGATCTTAAAGCACCCGCCACCGCATTACCATTACTAGGGGTATAAGAAACCTAAAAATCAAATAATTGTATGTATTAACCCACATGAAAAGCATTACGTTCAAGTCTCGTTCAGTGGAGATATATTTCAAGCTTTTATGATCCGTGTAACCACCTAATCTCTCACCCAACAAATAGTGTCCCCAACAACGTAGAGCTTGAACCATGAATGCCATATCAAGATGATGTGCAGGATAGTTCTACTCGTGTGGTATCAGCTGGAGGGATCCATAATCCACAACTCGATCACCATGCATTAAAACAACACCCAGTCCAATTCCTAAAGCATCACAATCAACTATATATCTCTTACGTGGTTCAGGTAGAATCTGGATCACGGTTGGGGTTAGTCATCATTTCATCTCCTAAAAAGACATTTCAAAAGCTTCTGAACAGATGAATTGTACACCTTTCTTAGTCAAGGCCATGAGAGGCACTGCTAAATGGGAGAAATCCCAAATGAATCGCCTGTAATAGCAAGCAATCCCCAAGAAACTGCAGATGACGAAGACACTCTTGGGCTTCTCCCATGTAACCACGACACTTAACTTTTCTATGTCAACTGATACCTCTACATCAGATATAATATGACCCAAGAAGTGTTCCTTATGAATCTAGAAGTGGAATTTACTAGTATTAGCGTATAGATGTTGCTCTCTCAATGTACTCAGCATGATCTCAAGATGGGTTGCATGGTCATGTCTGGAACGTGAATACACTAAGATGTCGTCCATGAAGACTTCCACAAATGAATCAAGATATGGATGAAAAACTCATTTCATTGGGTCTATGAAGACTATCGGAACATTCACAAGGCCGAATGGAATAACCAGATACTCGTACAAGCCATACCTACTTTTCAATGTTGTACGTGGTATGTCAGATGGTCGCACATGCACGTGGTGATATCCCGACCTCAGATTAATCATGGTGAAAATAGTTTCTCCCTGGAGCTGGTCAAAGAGATCATCTATATGTGGAAGTGAATATCGATTTGTTACCATGATCTGGTTGAGTCTAACATAATCAACACATAACCTTAGGGTACCATCTCCCTTCTGGGAAAAAATGACAGGTGAACCCCACAGCGATGTTCTAGGTCTAATTAAACCCTTATCCTTGAGTTCTTCAAGCTGCTTTTTGAGTTCCTGAATCTCTGTTGGTTCCATCTTATAATGAGTAAAAGACACTGGCGCCACACCTAGAACGACCTCAACAGTGAACTCCACGTCTTTCATAGGAGGTAATCTAGAGAAATCATCAGGGAAGACATCCCTAAAAAGATCCACCACTGGAGGGAATTCAACTAGTTGTGTTCCCTGATCGATCATGAAGAGACTTTCCAACATAGCGGTCACTCTTCCCAACCCTACATATTTCGTCTTAGCTAGGATTCCCTTCATGTCCCATTACCCCTTATGAAGATATGTGTCACTCTTAGGGATTGTGAAGGACACCCAACGGCAATAAAAATCCACTTGATAACGATAAAGAGCAAGCCAGTTCATACTAAGAATTAATTTGATGCCAAACATATCAATGATATAGAAATTCCAAAAATAGGTACCCGCCTATCTCAAGGGGGGACTCTTGGAACCCACATATGACCTTTTCCCTCACCCCAAGCAGAGTGTCAAGAGACATTACACCGCAGTGATACTCAATTTGAAAACCAAGACTCTCAAAAATAGTAGAAGATATAAAAGAGTGTGATTCACCGGTATAAAAAAGTGCAGAAACTAAAGTAGACGCTACTGTGATAGTACCTCTCACTATAGATGGTCCTGCACTCTGATCCTCTGGTGCTGATTGCACTGCGTACATGGGACCTGATCCACAACCCTGATATGTTTCCTGGTTGGCCTGAGCAGGTCCACTCTACTAACACTGATAGTCTAGAACTTGATTTCCTCGACGACGGCCTCCAACATTTCCTCAACCTGATCGATCGGTGGAATAAGAACTTCGGGCTTATTATGGAGTCATAGTTCCATACATGATGCTGATGTAGGTTCGGATCCTCTACAATTGGATAATGAAGAGATTGAATGACTAAAATGCTGAAGGGGACCCATTCTTTCAGAAGCCCATCACTCCTTTGGATCTCTTGCGCATTGTGGCTTATTATGACCATCCCTGCCACACTGATAACATGTGACATAGCTATCAAGACGTGATATTTGGATAAGATTTCCCCCAAATGAACTTTCAAAACAACATTTCTTGTTTCAAGGAGAGCCATCAACTTGTCTCGGAACTGAACCGTCCTAGCTCACTAATTTAGCTTCCCTAACATTTCCCTCTGAGATTAGAGCGTAATTCACGATCTCTGAAATAGTGGTCAAACGGAAGATGTTCACCTGCGAGCGGATAGTGTACTCAAGTCCATCTTCAAAATGCCACGTAGTAGTCTGTGCGTCACAATTCAGAGATGGGAAAAAATGATGAAGTTCTGTGAAACAAGTAGAATACTCTAACACAGACGTAGAGCCCTCTTGAAGATGTAGGAACTCACATGCATGATCATCTCTCTGAGTCTGTGGAAAAAAGTGGTTGTAGAAGGATTCTTAGAAATTGACCCAAGCCATGTCACTGGCCTGCTCAGCCTGAGATACAAAAATCCACTGGTATTTGGCAGTGTCACAAAGCATGTAGACTGCAAGCATGACCCTCCTCTCTAGAGGTGTCTCAAGGTGGTCTAAGATAGACCATACAGCTTCTATCCATGATTCTTCAGCATGAGGGCCGCCACTCCCTGAGAATTTGGGAGGGTGCTGCTGTAGAAAGTCTCATGTAAGGTCTGTCATAGATAGGGCATGTCTAAGAATATTCTAAACCGACTAAATAAACTTGAGGAGACTATACCTGAACTGAGCGTTAGGGTCCCTCGGAAAATAGACCGGAGGTAGTGCCACAAGAGGCTCTACAAGAGGAACTACTGGTAGATCAGGACCCACCATCTCTGGAATTTTGTCATTGCCAGTCCCCTTAGAAACAACACAAAAACATGGTGAAGATATTTTTCTACAATATCCAAACAAACCCTTAGAGAAGGAGTAAAAAAGGTGATAAAACAAGTAGGGTGCAAAAGAGGTTAGGTACACAGCCTGCCTCTGAGCACTAAACAACAGACAACCCACATCAATAGCTGGGTTTCAATATAGAAGAGACAACTTAAATGGATTACTAAATAGTTATAAATCCCACTCCTAGGATGAGTCAAGATAACATATAATAGACTAACACAACCTTATATTTAATAAACCAACAATTCAAAATTCAACCAGTAAGTGTAATAGCACTAACATACAATAATAAAATGCACGCTGAAAGTAGATTTGGCATGGAAATATGCATTGAATTTAAATCATATAGTGCCAATCATGAAGCATTGGTTGTTTTTTCCCTCGTATCATCTGGGTGAAATGGTAAATCCATTATTTAAAAAATACTAGCATAATAACAAAGCAATAAAAGTGTGTCACACTAGGTGAAATCATGTCAACAGTAACCGGTATAATCAATAATTGCAATCCCAACCCCGGAATTTGAGTTTTCTCCAGTACATGGGTTTGCTACGTCCAAGCACAGAGTACCTCCCATATCCCTATATCCTAGTCTCATGTCTAACCTAAATAGTAATACCAAAGGAAAACCCACCTCTGATACCACTTTGTAATGTCCCGACCCGACTCACCTCTAAGACGGTGGCCGGACCGGTGTGTCACATAACCTCAAGGGCATCTCCCCAAACCCCATAAGCTGCTGACTAGCAGCGAGGGCCCTTTTTGAGTCCATGGGGGAGACTATTCCCTCATAGGTAACAGATAATATCATAGTAGATGTAAAAAATAACAAATAATAAATAGAGGAAGCATGTGAATAGACAAACTGTAGTAGAAGAAATATAAATAATTCAACTAAATAATAAAAACCAAGTGAAAAAACTCACAAAAGAGTGCCATGCCATGATATGAGTCTAAACAGAAATTATGGAAAATAGAACTCAAACACATAGTCAACATAAAGAAAAGACACAAGTAGCAACTGCATCGTGAGCACAACCCGATAATCTACCATAGTCACTATACTAATTATTAATAAACAATCATGCATCAGAACCAGCACGTTTACCCTTGTAAATACCTACGAGCATGTAATCTACACGGGTGTCAATGATTCCGGAGCAAGGTGTGAGATAAAATCTGAATAATTCGGCACTCACGGTGTCTAAAACATTCAATTTTGTGAAAAAATAAAAATGCAGTATCCCATTACATAACCATTTCAATTAAATTAATTGTAGTGCAATGATATAAATAAGTCATCCTGGGTCCCAAACGACACTAGTGTCTGGTCACTTGCTTCAGCCTAAGCTGGTAGTCGGAAAGGGTACATGTTAGTATAAATGGACGAACGTGCATATATATATATATATATATATAACATAGAAATCAAGGTAGAACCAGGAAATAGTATACCCCAATCTTGTGCTTTAAATTGGGGTTCAGTCTGGTGTCAACCTGGCATACTTCCACATATCAGGGGAAATATCTCAATTCTAAATGGACTCAATTAGCATTAACATAAACCTTATGTGCATAATTATTTAAGGTTCAAGGTGAGAGTTGGAGTTTGAGCCCGTCATGAAGGTATCGCTACGAAACATCTATCAATTTATCCAATGCCACCGAGCCCTTCCAAGGCAATATTTCAAAAGAACAAGTATCGCTTATGGCATGGAATTACCTTGAGTATATCCCAATCTTGCAAAAAGGGGTTGAGTGTCATCTGTGGCTGGCTTAACCCCATTGCCAACGGATCCGCCCTGATGGGACCTTTTGGAAACAGTATCACTCAAATATATTAGAATGCCCGGGGAAGTCTCGGTCCGACAAATCCAACGAAACCCCCCCCCCCAGTACATAGAGGTAACCCATCATTAACAAAGGATCTAAATGTGGCCCTTAATATATGACCTTCCCCATTTCCCTGTCCTGAAATTAATTAATGTTTTCACAGCAGCAGATATGACATAATCAACATATAAATTTTCATCTTGAAAACCAACTAGATACACCCACAACAAAAGGCATAAATCTAACAGTAAAACATAAAAACTTTCAAGGCAATATACATATCATATCAACATCAGCGGATAATAAACATTTAAATAATTAGAAGTTCATCATAACAAATTTCAAGGTAATAAACATATCATATCAATCTTATCAGATAATTCACATTTAAATAATAATCAGTGCATCATAAAAAGTTCCAATCACCCAAAAATTAATGTTTATGATAAAAAAACTATTTTTTAAATTTAATTACAATAAAAAGTGACTCCGTATCAGATATAATTAATTAAACAACAAACCCAGTTAACAGAAGATTCCACCGACCTTGTTGGATTACCCAAAACGGGGTGTCTGAAATTATTTCAAAAATTCAAAAAAATTAATCGAAGGTGATTATGGCTGCAACAATTAGGCCAACAATTAAGGTAATTAAATTGCATAAAAGTTTCACATAGCTAGTGGGCACTAATTAACGGCAGAACAGTGCATTTTTGTAAACCGTATTGAAACAGAGGGAAAGTGAGTAGGAACCCTACCTTGTAGCCTTAGATGACCCTAAGATCTATAGTGGGCCTTGATTTGACCGAAAATGGATGAAAATGAAGGATTTTAGAAACACCCCAATATAGAATAAAAATATTCTGTGACGAACTGCGCGTAGAATACTCAACGGAATCGAACGAGTCCACTTGCTCAATGTTAGAATTTCCCTAAGGCTTACTCCACACCTAACTAAGAAGGACTCATGCATCATAAGGAGGAGGATAGGCCTTCCGAAGCGGCTTCTGGTTGGTGTGACGGGATTGAGAGGTGCGACGTGATGAGTGGGAGAGGGAGAGAGGAGAGGAAAAAAGAAAATAAAGAAAATAAAGAAAAAGAAAAGAAAAGAAAACTAAGAGAAAAATAAAACATAAGGAAAAAGGAAATAAAAGAAAAATATAAAATAAAACAAAGTAATGGAAAAGAAAATTATAAAATAATTAAAAATGGGAGTCCCCCATTTTATGTATTTTCATTTTTCCTGTAACCCCCTCTTTATTTTATTTCAGAATTTCTTTTTATCCTTTCTTACTTTCTTTTAAATATTATTTAAATGTCCTATTAATATTTTCCAATACTTAATTAATTATTTTAAACCCAACCACCATGCCCAATCAGGACGAGACATTTTTCATTAAATGTCTGCAATTATTAAAATTAAATAAAAAGCTGGATGGGTCCCACATCGAGGTGTGCATGCACGCGCCCTGGGTCACATAATTAATTTGACTGCAATAAAGTAATAGTGGTTTGGAATTAGCATTATATGTTATGTTCATTATCACATACCCTTATCTTTAAATGATTCATTCATATGATCATAGATTAAAATATCATTTCTTAACCATAATTAGCATCTTAGATCACACTTTCTTATGTTTCCATCCCTAGGTTATAAAAAATTTAGGTATAGACTTCCTAAGAGGAGTATTATTTGATAAGATATTTTTGAGAGAAATTTAAGATATTTAATGAAATATAATGATTATATACCTAGTTTACGAAGTCACATAACCATTACAATCCTGATGCATGAGTTTATGTGAGGTAATGAATACTAATATGAAAATAGTTGATATCAATGAATGAAGAGCCTATGTCAGTATAGAAAAGGCACTTATTTTAATATATTGTTATATAATATCATGATGTCTTGTCATATAGAAGATAATTAGCTACCCAAAATAATCCATTTCAATTCTATAGAACCAATTATTATTTTCCATGGGATCTTTTGAAGTCTACTATTATTCATATATATATATATATATTATGATCTTAGTTTCAATTTATTATGGAATTATATTTTGACATTAATTCCTACAAAATTATTAATACCCATCATATACTCACTTATAATATTTGAGTGTTATCCTTATGGTTACCATTACTAAGAGTTTGATGATTACCTTTATTATGTATCCATTTTCGTAGGTAATGTAGAAATGGTATAGACAAGATATGAATACCATAATATCTTGTGAGATGAATCTTTTAGAGTTGTTTTTGAATCATTATTGTTTAGATATTTTTATATATAATGGAGAAAATTACATTAATTGATAAAGACATAAGATTTATTACTTTATGATTTTTCCAAATTTTATAATTCATGAAACCTAAAATTACATAGGAATTTATGTAATTCAAAACATTTTATATGTCATTAAATTGTTGGAAATTTATGTAAGCTATGTTATAATTTGTATTAATGACACAATGTAAATTATGTGTTTTCATTATTGGATATGGAATTTTGTGTTCATGTCACTAAATCTTGGTATAGTCTACCTTAAATATAGAGTTGTGGGATAGAGAATAATAAGTAATTAGTTATTAATAATCAACCTTATTCCTCGATCCATGACATAGACAATGTAAAAAAATGGTTAAATCAACATCAACATAAAATAGAGGGTAATGGATAAGGATATGAATAAATATATATGTGTATCATCAATAACCAAAAACCTATAGCTATGCATGAGAATAAAGTTTATTTCTGGTTTATGTCATCTTATACCCTTAATCCAAATTGATTTCTATTAAAGGAATTATAACTCAGATATCTTTATCTGCATTTAACTAAGATCAGTATGGGGGTATGAGAGTATTCACTCTAGTGTGCCATGAATATTAATATCTACCAGCCATTGGGCTATTACAGACACAAAATGTTATTATAGTTTGAAAATATATCAAATTAAACATTATATAATAATTATATTAATGATATGGAATTATGAAAGAAAAATTATCGTTATTCATATAATCCACTATGATTTATATATTATTTATAATTTATAAATACCATTATATATCTATTAATTTTTATATATTATCATAATTTTCCATTACATTATATTTAAAATAACAATATATATTTCCAAATAATAAATCCTAATCATCATATGTTACTAAAATCCTTTTCATATGATTTTAATGTCCTTCATAAAAATTTTCTTCTATTTACATGGAAACATTTGAATTTATATCATTATTTGAGGTGAAAATATTTTTTATTAGTAGTAAAAATAATCCTTATTTTATCACCATATATATTATTTATTCATATAACTTGAATAAATAAATACTTGACCTTTTGAGAAATATAGATCACCTTATTATAGGATTCACATTAATCTCATAATTTAATCATGATATCTTCTGTGTGATTATAGTAATAATCAATATTATTTCATGTATTTTATAATAAAAATATATAAATAAATAAACATCATATAGTATAATGATATTTCACAACATCATTATGTGAAATAATTCACCAAAGAATCCAGATATTATCCCACTATTAATTTTTTGAATTATTAAATTTATTTTCCATTATTAATAAATTTCACAAACATAAATACACTATTTTAACACAATGAAGACAATAATTCAACGCTATTTTTATTTCATATCACTAAAGATCGTATCTCAACACTATTGGGTATCAAAATAAGTTAACATGAGCTTTTGTAACATCTTGTTACCATCTTTTAGGTACTCTATAATCCTTGTTTTTTGATCTTATTTTGGTTCGATGTCATATTCATTAATTAATGAATTTTTTTGGAAAAATAAATGAGTTTTACAGGAAGTTTAACCATGGTTGAGAGGTGTTATGGTGTGAAGAGTTTTGTTGTGTAATGGACAATAAAACTGCATTGTAGTGAATTTTGAGGCTGCTATAAATTATAGAACGACCATCGTAGTGGGGGTCAGTAGTAATATGGATCCTTGGGATGGAGGCTTCTTATTATTCTACCATTTTAGGTATATCCATGGTGTTGAAGAAAGGATATGGAATGGATCATTTGGGATTCACTACCATATCAGGAATGACTTCAATATGCGGGAGAGTTTCATCACAATATGTATTTGGTTAAACTGTATCCTTTCCCAAGGTGAATATGATCAGGGAAATACATCTTATGTACAACCAATATCCATTTAGACAGGGGATGATTATGGTGTAGCCTCGTGTACTATTCAACGATTATGGGGGGCTATGACATGGTCATTTATTATCAAGAATTAATAATCTTGAGCTCGTGTTTTATTTCTACAACTTCTTCCATTGTGACTAAATTTTACCATTGTTGATTTTGGAGGCTCTCAAGTGATTATTTTCCCTTCTTCATCCACTTTTCCTCTCATATCATAGTGTCTAAGGATGTAATCAATCTCCCTATATTTAGTGTGTCACTCTTTGATTTATAATCCTTAACTGGTCTCTTCTACCCTTTTACAAGAGTGATGAATCCTAATATCATTGATTTATTTGATTCTTATTTTCATGGATTTTGTTTCTCTAGATTTTTAATTGATATAACTCTTCTTAGAGAATCCATGGGTTGTTCTAGAGAGGAATTTTTTGTTCTTCTTATGATTAGAGGTCCATGGTTCCATTAATAATTTTTCTATAATAGATACCCTGACATCATGAATAAATTGGAATGTATTTAAAATTATTTTATAAATATTAAATTATAATGATTTTATTATTAATTTAAATGGAATAATTTTTTTATATAAAATCATATCTTTAATATTTATAGAGAAAATAGCACTCTTTGAGAAAATATGGATTAA
Source organism: Viscum album (assembly GCA_963277665.1). Taxonomy (NCBI): domain Eukaryota; kingdom Viridiplantae; phylum Streptophyta; class Magnoliopsida; order Santalales; family Viscaceae; genus Viscum; species Viscum album. Next base: position 1,436,605,549 of record OY728153.1, on the reverse strand, counting down.
ATAGATTTGATATTGATTCATATGAAAATTTTCTCTAAATGATAGTTGATTTTAATTATAGTGAACTTTATTAAAACCCTAGTACCCATTTTAAAATATAAATGTAATTTTGAATACTGATATTGGAAATTTTAAATATAAAAGATGATTTCAAGTTAAATTATTTCACTTGATTGATTGAATTATTGAAAGCACATATATTCATGATTAGTTACAAAGTTATTATAACAAGCATTCTAGGGCTCTGACTCCCCAAAAATGGATTGAAGTGGATAAATCTAACTAAACATTGTTCAATATTATTTTCTAAATATATAGTTTTTATTTATTGTCCTAATTTCTTGATCATTAGGGTCATGTGAACACACACTTTGTGTCATGATTATTGACTGATTAGTGTAATGATCTTATAGTTATGATCTAATAAAATTACATTCTTATAACCCTGTTTATGGGTTATGATCTGACAATTACATGCCTGTGATTATGGAATTTTTTATTCATGTCCTTTCAATTTTATTAATTTTTTTTTTCATTTAATACTATTTTTTTATATTTCCATCTTCCTTATTGAAAATTAATTTGAATAAAAAAATGATTGTTATCTTCAATGATTTTTTTATTTAAATTTGATAATAATATAGTTTATTCTTTTTAACTTCTATATAAAATTTGGTGAAATACTAAATGGATATTTTTCTCACATAATACTTTTTCCTTTAGGAATATGAATATCATGTTTTTTATGTCCAAGAAATGGTAAAACTCTACTTTGAAGTGGTGGGTACATTTTATTCATAGGACACAAAGGGATGGTGGGGACTTTTTGAGCTATGGTGTACTATTTACAAGGGTATTGTAAGTATATTTCTTAAAGGGGTTTATTTTTTTGATGATATTTTCTTTAATATTTATGAATTCTTTGTTATAGTACTTTTCCCCTAGAAGATTGTTTGACATCAAGACTAATTTTTTATTAATATGTCAATTCTATATCACGATTCATTTTACATGTGGAGAAATATTACTATTTAATTATTATAGATTTTAATTGTATGCCTCCAACCATAAGGTATCAAGTAAATATATTGGGTTAAGTCAACACCAGATCATGCATCAGAGAATAATGGTATTTGGGTTGGTTTATGGCAACCATTAGGGGTCAATAGCATCCTTCGGGTTGTGACAGGACCCTCTCATCTATTGGTGAATAATTGTATTTGGGTTGGTTCATGAAAAAATGATATTAGAGAAGGTTTTCCATATTTTCTAGATGCTGGTGTATAGGTATCGTATGTCATGGTAGGGAGGTGGTAGGACTATCGAAACATAAGGGGTAGTTGCAATCAAGTTCATGGTCAACTCCCATCATAGTGATCCTTATGTTACCATAGATTTTTGGTAAAACTGTAAATGAGGAATAAATATATCAAATTTGAGAGTTTTTCAAACATGATATGAGTGTTTTTAAATTCAAAAAGGCTTAATCATATTTATGTAATTGATATAACTTCTTCTCTTGTTTGATTTAATGATCTAAATATATGTGCTCATGTTTTTGTTTCTCAAATTTATTTTCTGTACCAACATTCCCCCAAGAATTCATTTGAATACACCTTATAAGAAAGGTATATATGAAAAATGGAAATAGAACCCTCTAGTTGATCAAAACATCATTATGAGAGTGGTTTTTGTTATCCATGCTCTGGGAATAGTTTCTTCGTTTGTTCTCTCTCGTGAAGTAGTTATGGAACCTTGAAGGGATGAATCTAAAGATCATGCCTAAGAGTTTCATCAAATTGATTCCACTATCCTTCAAAATATCAAATTAATATCAGGAGGAAAATTATAGGTTTAATAATATTGAACTAATTTTATATATCCTAGAAATTAAGAAAACTATAAAGGTGAAATTGTATACAATAATACATGAAGGACTTAGAAAAATGTGGTGGGTTTTGATGGTGATTATTATGAAACATGAATTACTAGTGTGGAAAAAATTATATCATTTTCATATATAATAGTATTCCTTCATCATTGATTTTAGAAATTTCTATAGTTTTTCTCATCCTCCAATTAACCGATATAACCATGAATTAGTATGCAAAAACATTTACTAAACATATTCATTTTTTGATTATATAGAGATGAATGAGAAGCTAAAGGACTATAGGATAAATATGTGTGTTTAATCAAACATTTGACCTCATGTTTTCGTACTAAATCTCACTTAATATTTTCTCTTTACGGATAGAGCATTGATTGATGAGATTGACATGACTGGTATGTCATGTTTTAAATGATTCTATAGTACACTCTATATACTTTCATTAAGTTGTATTAATAGAAACAAAAACTGTGATGAGTATCAAGGTGGATATCGAAAGATAGAATAATGATTTCCTTTTTCGATGTTTGGTATAGGCATGTTTACGTTATTTTAATGTGGATAGGTTCATCATTCGAAGTGGGTTTTTATAGATACACCAAATATTTTTACTTTGTGTGGTCTTTCTAGAAACATGTATAAGTTCTACCATATATTTTATACCCTGTGTAGTAGAGTTTGATCATTAAGAAATAAAATCATACATATAAATTAGATTAATAGAGAAGAAAAATATTCTATCAATGGGAATTTAGAATTTTTAATCCTCAAGTAGTAGAAGAGACGTAAGATAATGATGATTTTGTTCTAACAACTATTAGAAGAAAAATCACTATAGCTTCATTTATAGTGACTAATTTATTTGATACTGGTAAATATCATTCATTCTTAATTTATGATATTATGGATTTTATAAACCATTATATAGAGATTATGTCTTATGTGATGGATATTTCTATTCCCCTAAGAATTAATAGAGTGAAAGGTCTCTAAGTCCCTTCATATGTCTTAATTTTATCAGTGATAAACATCAAATGGGATTTTTGGTACATGATATGAAATGACCTAATGTTATTATTTGGATTAATTGGATAATATCCCATAAATATAAAATTTAATACTATTTTGGGATGGTATCCTATACTACCCCTTATGGGGTGTTCCATGTTTTCATAGGAGAATTTTATCTTCGATCGAGTAGTGATGAACCTCATCATACAAAGTCATGTAGAGAGATATATGCTTATTATTTTTATTTATAGAATGGATATTATATTTGTGATCATCCTCTAGTTTTCGTAGAGTTACTCATTTTGTTTCCATCTAACTTTTTGGGATATCCATTGGTAAGGGAAGTATAATTCTATATTTACTTACTTCCTATGACCCAGACCATCTCTATTCATTCTTAGCATATAGAACCACAATAATTGAGAGAGTAGAAAATATTATTGTATGAATTTTTTGGTAAAGGATTTATATTCTTAAGTTCATAACATTTATAAATGTCAATTATTTTTTCAAAGAAATCTAATGGGACACATCACAATTGTGTTTATTAAGGAAAAATCAATCATTTCATAGAAAATAACATTTAACTATTTACTCATATAGTTGAATTGTTTTACCAATTGAGTGTGGTTTAGTGGATCTCAAATATATACCTTTTGGTCTAGACAATTCCAATATAGTTTTTGTAGCTCTAATGAACAGGATATTCCATGAGAATCCTAATCCGTTCATGGTGTTATTTTGGGATGACATATTGGTTTACCCAATGACTGAGGAGGACCATGTGCATCATTTGATTGTAGTTATGGAAATGTTTTAAGAGATCAGGAACATTATCCCCAAATATAAAATAATAGTTATTATATTAAAGCGGTAATGTTATTGGGGCATGTGGTCTTATAACATAGTATTATAGTCTTTCCTACAATGTTGGATATATTTATGATATGGGAATAAATGAATATGGTTTTTCATATTCCAATATTCTTGGGATAAGTAAGGTATGACCACTAGTTTTTTAAATATTTGTCCACATTGGCTTCTCCAATAACCATTATCACATAAAACAAGTATGTTTCTTGTGGGATTACAAATTTTAATGTTCATTTAATGTTTTTAAGGATTTTTTTCATTATGTTATAGTGATGGCTATTCTAGAGGTTGGGTAGGGTTATGCAGTCTTTTTTGACAAATTGGGTTTAGGTTGGTATTTCATTATCCTATAGGGTGGTCATATATAGAATATGGTACCCAATAAATTCAGGCACATGAGAATGGTTACCTTACCATGATCTTGAACTTGTAGATTTTATTCATTCCCTTAATATGTGGAAAACCTAAATTTAGAAAAAGTATTACCATTAATTATTATCATAGTTTTCTAAATTATATCGTCTCACATAAATATTTATTTCTCTGACAGAGGTGTTTCATGGAGTACCTTATTTCCTTTGATTTCGACATTTCCTACACCCTTGAAAAGGATAATGTCATTGTTGATTCCCTGAGAATGAATTTTCTGACCCATGATGTGAAGGAATAGTTAAAAAAGATCAATTTGATACCTTTATTTGGTGACATGAACATGTGTGTTAAAGAGGATGAGACCAAGGTTTTGTAGAAAAGTTTCTAGGTGTCCCCCTGCCTACATGAGTTGATTCTTCATGATATTCAACAAGATGAATTTTTGTATATATTTACACTACTAGAAATCAGAGCTATACCAACAGTTCTATACAGATAGGTTGTGTTTTTTTGTATGGGCACCCTATACAAATGGGTTGGGAAAAAAATTGTTATTGGTATCGTGTATGGATCATATACCAATGGTTTTGAATAAGATGTTGGTATTGGGATTGTTTATGGAAACTTGTACTAAGGTTTTGACTGAACCGTTTGAATATGTATTGATTCAGGACACCTATACCAACCATTTTCTCAAATATTTTTATAGGTGTCATATGGGGAACCTACACCAGCATGTTTTCCAAATTATTGGGGTATTTATTATTTCTGGACTCCTATACACACATTTTTAGGAAACCATTGGTATAGATATTTATTATAAACATCTATGACAATATTTTTTTCTAAAAGTTGATATAAGTCTGGATTCAGGAATCTTATGCCAATAGGTTTAGTAGACCATTGTTATTGGTTTTATCATTATTTATATATGTTAATTAAAATAATAATGAATTTTTTAATATAAATTATATAAATATATATACATAAGAACATAAAACTTGTTTTAGGATTATGGTAATGTGTTTGGAATATAAGATAGAGGTTGTGGGATAAACACACTTCGCTAGATTATTTTCAAACAGATGAACTATACGTGTGGTTTGGTCAAACCATTGTGGTATGTATTTCCATTTAAAAATTGTATTCCAAAGGATTGAAAACCATTTATTTAGGTGTTTTAAATAAATTTTTTGGAGACATAGTGGGTATAAAACTATATCGATGATAAATCACCAAACGGTCCCTAAAACCATTGGTATAGGCTATACCAATGGATCCAAGCTATTGGTATAATATTTTTTGAATATTTTATGGGACCCTGTTTATGGTGGGGATACCCACATAGAGTGGTTATCCACTTATATGGTAGAACATTGTTTAGTGAGAGGGTAGATTATACCGTGCCCCTTGAGAAGAATATTTTTGTGGATTTCAATATTTCTAGGTGGGTATTTCACCATGGATCCATAAATATGTTTTATGATATATTGTAATGATTCTAGTAGCAATGTATGAAACATAACATTGATAAATTTATTTCTCATTATTATACCAACCACCAGGTTACAGACAACCTATAGATAAAATTATGATTTCCTCATCCCCTTCCAATTCTAATTTGGATGTGTGATAAGATTAATTTGGATTTCATATTCTGGATTTCTTAATACACATCAAGGGAAAAATACAATACAGATAGTGAAAAATATGTTGACAAAATCATTTCACTTTTTTACCATTAACTTTACAAAAAAACTTACAGAATTGGGAATAATATCTATATTTATTAGATTCTATAGATTTCCATATATTATAGTTTTTTATAAGGACTCTAGTTCAATTCTTGTTTTTTTGTTGAGACCTCTAGGAGATCATTGAATTATAGGTTAGTTTGATCATAGTGTGTCATCCATAGATGGATGTCTGTATAGAATGTGTTATTAATTTATTGGTAGAAAATATTAATTTTTGTGTTCTACGCATGTTGGATCCTGGGATATCCACTTGGTATGGTTGATTATTCCAATCAAAATAGTTTCTATTATTCCATCCATATATCATGATATTATTCGTTATATGGATAACCACTTAAATCTTCATTTTTTTGGCAGACGATTAGTGAAACGTCATTGATTGGGCCAAGTTTTTTACAAGAGATGATGACAAAGATTTATTAGATCCATCAGATAATGGTGACAGTACAAAGAAGGTAAAAATACTATATTGATCATCAGAGATTTCCATAGGATTTTTTATTCATGAATATGTGTTTTTGGGAGTTTACCATTGTTTTGTTACTAATGTAATGAAAAATAATAAATTATTTCACTAATATATGTGGTGTCATTTGAGGTTGTTGAGCTAATTGAAAGGGTGTAATTTAAAGTGGATATACTGCATTAGTCAACATCGATTCATAATGTGTATCACCTATTAAACATTGAAAGGAATTTCTCTAATATATCTCATGTTTTTATATTGCAGGACCCTAACATTAAACCAGACTTATCCATTATTTAGAAAACAATGTATACTTTATATTTTGAGATAAAGGCTGTTTTTTGGAAGAATATACCTTTTGTTTAAATTCTATTAGATTACGAGTCTAATTAGAGTACGGTTTTAATTTTCATTTGATTTGGGAGAGTGGGGTATAAAAGAGATATTATTTTCCTTTTATATCTATCATGGAGTCTTACTAACATTATATGTTAAAGATGAAAACATTTATGTTGAGGAGATTATAACATATGGTTACCATATTTTAGTAACTTTTTTATCCATGTATGTGATTTCCTTTTGAATAGGTGTTATCTCGGGTCATTATTGAGATTTTTGCGAAAATTTTAGAATTTAAATATGACTTTCTCAATTTATTAGAGGATTAGTGGTGTGGATAGTCTTCTTTATGTATGGATTATCTGGTTTTGGTGAATGGTATTTTGATGCCTCTTCCAATTTTGACACGGTTATGGTGTAGCGGGGCGATGATAGCATGGATCCTAGGAATTTTGCTAATTGAAAATGGTTTCATTTCATAAATAGATATGACATGGATTTATTTATATTTTTTGGATTGTTTTTTAAAATTTAAAATATCAATCAACGTTTTCTTATGGATGATAATAGTGGTGCATAATTCATTTTGGGTGCCTTTACTATTTTGTGGATAGTCGCAAGGGGGTCTATGGGATATAATGTAGCATTACCGTAGGAAAATATGATTTGGGTTAGATCTGTACTAAGGAATAGGGGAACAATTATTCTAGGGATGAGTGTGGGGTATCATCATGCACTATTCCATGGTATAACCCTATTATAACATTTTCAATGTTGTCATGGGGGGCTACGATGTTGTCTTTTATTTTCCAAACCTAAAAATAACGATCCTAAATTTTAATAATAAAACATACTCCCTTTAAAATATTTTTTAATCTAGTGGATTTTGGATTCACACTTGAGAGTAATTTGGATCCATAAACCCCTTTTCCAATGAGATCTATGTATTAAAATATCCAATAGATCTCCATCTGGTATTTGTATCTCTCTTTGATTTTGAATCCACCACATTTCTCTTCTCCCCTTTTTGAGAATGATTAATCCTCAAATATGTTATATATTAGATCCATATTTTTATGAATTTTAATTCCATATATTTATACTTGATCTCACTTATATTCAACTCTCTATTGTGGGTACCATGTTCGGGTGCTTCTTTATTCCTGTGACTAAATGTAATTGCTTCCCTAAAGATATTCCATAATATTAAAACATTTATTTGTTGCCTACATTGAAATTTATTTTTAACTTTTCTAAAAACCATGAATTTTTATTATTTCTTTTTTTATTTCATGGAAATGGTTTTTATAAAACATTAACCTATAATTCAAGGTTTTAGATAAAAAAAATTAGGTAAAATATACCTGGAAAATATTTGCAGTTGATTCTAAATAAAAATATAATTTAAATAAAATATGGTTTTAAAATGTATGAACATTAATAAAACACTAATTTTATTTTGAGAATTAAATGGAAGGGTGCAACATGAAATAATTTCTATTAAAATTGAATGATGAGTTTAAATGAAATAATTTACCATGATCTCTTATTTGATTAAAATCATAAGTGAGCTTGAGTAGTAAGTGGATGATTAAAATAAGCATTATAAGTCCTTAACTCCCTTAAAATTGATTTTAAATGAATACTCCATGTAATGCATATTCAAAATGATTCTACCTAGATGGGGTGTGAATTTTGTATACCAATTCTTTTTTGCATTGGGGATGTGTGAATCGAAAATTTAAACAATAATGATTGATTGAGTTGTGAGAGGGTCCAATTTCATGTGTGTAATGAATGAAAAGGCTAATTACCATGTTTTTTTGATTTTATTATTAAATGATTTTTATAGAGAAATTTTATTCATATCCATTCCATTTTATGAAAATTGATTATTTAAATATTTTTTTATACTACATACTTTTTACTTTGAATGATTATTATGAATGAAAATGTGGATGTTTTTAAGAATAACATATCTATTTAAATTGGGTAATAGTATTATTAATTTGTTTTGGTATAGATTATAAAGAATTTGGTGATATCCTAAAAGGTTTTTTTCTAAAATACTACATTTTAATTATATCGTTTTTATATCTTATAATTATAGGTCTCAGAAAAGGGAAACCACCACTAAGAGGAGGTGGGTGTGCATTATTCGTGGGACTATAAGGGATGGTGGTGTGTGGTGGAGATATAGTACCCTAATTTTGGGGGGGTTGTGTGAATATGTCTTGATAGTTACTATATTTACTTTTGTATGGTTTTTTTCTTTGGGGTTTATTTCTACTTAGTTGTGGTACTTTTGACAATGAGGATTGTTTGAGATACAAACTATGTTTTGATTTATCATTCTTTGTTCTATTTTTATCCATTGTACATTGGGAAAAATAAATCCATTATGTTATCATAGACATCATTTTATACTTTGAAACATATATGGATTGATAATTCCAATTTGTATATGTTAGTATCAGCTTATGTATCGGGGTACTAGGGTATTCGGGCTAGTTTCTAACAGCTCTCGAGTCATATTTTAGGTAAATTTGTCGAGTTAATCCCATAAATTTTGAAGATATTATGAATACAAATATATTGAGTCCAAGAGGTTAAAATGAGTCTACTATAATTTTGGGTATAAAAATATGGGCTTTCATATACCTCTAAAACCCCCTTCCCATTAAAACAATTACTTGGGTGCATACCAAAATAAATTTTCCATCCATGAACAATGTTTCCTATCTTATAAATCATAATATCTAAAAAAAATTATTGATCAAATACTATATTTATGGAATTCTCTAATGATATAATCAATAAATCTATTTTTTCTGATCACATGCATCTAATAACATTTTCCCATCGTGGTGTTTCACCAAGAGTAGTGGCCTACTTAAAATATTTTCTCTATATAGACAACTTCCCTACTATATATTTAATGATTAGAGGTCTAATAACCTATCTCTATGTGCTTTTCAAACCATTTGATTCACTACCATAATACATCACTGTAGAGACCTGAAGCATGACGTACCTGAACATTACATTACTTTTGCGGAATACTTAGTACATAACAAAAACAGACACACAAGGATCATAAAAGTTTAGTGTCTTTGGAAACTTGGAACGTAATTTTCTAATCGTGGTGAAAGATCTTCAACTTCTCCCATTAAGATCTTCCATTTTTTGTTTTCTTACCTAAAACATTTCTTTATATCCTGGGGAAAAGAAAACATAAAAAGGGTGATCTCAAATTCTCAGTAAGGGTAAGCATGGTTAAAATAAAACATGCCATATACATTTGAACTTCAAAACATGAACATAATGTTTAAACATCAAAAGGTTGAGCAATGTCATAAAACATGGAAGTACGTAAGGCATAGATCATAAAGAAACATAAATAATGATAAAATATCATGGGAATAAAACCTGTAATTTTGGAAACCATTAAGCAAATGATATGATTTCCATAGTATCCAAGGAATTTCTGCCAAGACCATCTTAGTATACAAAGTCCCTTTCTGAATCGAGTTCACTCCTCGTTTCAGTCCTGTATTACTGAACCGGTTTAACTTTACATTCCATCCATGTCTATCTCATGAGATATAAATCATTACCCAATTAATTGGAAGGATATATAGGTCCCACCCATCTCATAATGAAATAATTCTTATTGTTCCACAAAATAAACATACATCATTCATAATAACCCAACAAATAAAATGGGATTCATAAACATCATCCCATCATCACATAATCCATATAAAAGAAATGGATATCATTTCATAATCAGAAAAGTGAAACCATGTAAATCATAGATACATTATACATGAAACATACTCATATTAAATAATGTCATCATAGATGGAAAATTGTTTTGATAAAACACTTGAAATTAATTCTTGAGAAAAAAATATCCTTTCTTATTCAAAATCATTTTCTTTTCACAAAATGTCATGAAATTTTAAAAGAATAGGATTTTGTTTAAAATAGTCATGAAATATTTTGGAGGAATCTTCATGAAATTAAGTCTTTATAAAACCGTAAAAATCCTTTCATGCCGTATATGTTAAAAAAACATTCTTCTCGTACTTTTGTCAGAAAAGTCAAAAAGTACCTTATAGGGTAAATAAAAGAAAGATTCTTTCCATAACATGGGGTAAAAGTTAAAATGGGTAAAAAGGATATTAAACATACATGAATAAACTTTTATAAAACATGGACATGGTTGATAGCAATAACCCCAGTAAATAATTACGAATAATCAATCTCGGATAAAAATGAGATTTGCAAAATTATCCCTTACCTTAGGTCTGAAATGCTTCGTATGTATCCAAACCTCCTATATAATGATTTAAAAAATGTCATTGACTTATTAAATAATCATATTCATTGTTATGATATCATATATGGTTCAATTATGACTTTATATTACCCATTAGTTTGTAAATTAATGTTAAAGTAACGTTTTGGGTAAAATCATCTTATTTATCGTACGTGTTTGGACTTATTGTTCTTGATGTTATTATTACTTATATCATGATTTACATACATAAAAAAATGTAAATCATGATTTATATATCATATACATTCATTATATGTCCAGAATATTCAAGCATTTATAACAGTACATAACATATGGAGGTACGAAATGAAACGCACCGTTCATGGAGACGGTAAGTCGTACGTACGCATGAACGCTGCTTTCATTTCTATTTCTTATTTTAATGGAATTAAAACATAATTATACATAGGTATATAATAATTCCAGCATAATATCAGATATAATATCATTAACCACATCCTTTATACATCCCACATAAGGTATTAACGAATCACATCACTTTGAGGGGGCGGTAGTCCGCACTTCCTCAAATGAGATTACCGTATTTACCGACTATGGAAACCATAAAGGCTTGATATAATTGGGAATTAAAGAAGCATAAGAAAATCAGAAACATGATATATATTATATATAAATATTTTTCCATCATAATATCCACCATGAGAGGCGGTAGGAGAAAATCGAACAATCATCGTTTCGTGAGGCGTTAGTTTGTCATCACAGAAACATTATATTCTTCATCCATTAGATGGAGGTGTGTGTAATTTTTGTTCGAATCCTTCTCATAAAAACATCCTAGTATTTTGAGGATACTTTTTTGTCACAAAATAAAGGATTAAAAAGATTTTAGGGGTTGGAGAAGTAGAATAAAAGAAAACAACTTAAGAGAAACAGTTAACTTTAATTTTGGTAACATCCTTTGGTTTGAACCAAACAGACTTCTTAGAGAGTCTTCTGCCTAATGTAAGGCTTCCAGGGGGAGGAGAGGGATGTAGGGAGCTTATTTGGGCAGAGTTTGGACGAGCCGGAAGGCTTCAATGGTGTGAGAAATTTCATAGAAGTGGTCTTCTTTTATAAGGGAGTGGAGGGGCTCTTTAGAAAAGCGTGAAGACATTATTTTATTATAAACTTATCATCGGTTTCAAGAGGTCCGAAACACATTAATGTCTAAGATAATATTACTCATATTCTAAATAAAATCATCCAATAGGAATTGGACTGGTTTTGTATGATATTTTATTCTTTTTAATCTTATTTATTTAAATCATTTATTAATGAGGTAAATACTGCATCATTATTGTGTCATATATAATATCATTTATCTGATGTATAAAAATTAAAAAAAATACAAACATGTAGGAAATCATTTTATCTTTCCAATTAATATTTATAGTCCAAATTATAATTTATATAGCCCCTTATAAAAATTAATTACTAAATGATTGTTGTTAATTCCAATTTTGTCTTTACATTAAATTAATTAATCTAATGTGTCATTGTCCTTCCTAAGTGGCTCCATGGGAACACAAAATCGACCCAAGGATACCCCTGATCGGAAAATACTCATACAATAAGGTTAGGACAAGTTTCTAGGTAATTTTGAATTATTATAATATTCTTTTAACCTTGAATTACCTTATTTACCTTTAACTGCAATAAATAAAAATTACCGTAGTTACTATTCATAATTTAAAAAAATAAAAGTAACCTATTAACATAATTTGGACCCACTGATTCCAAATATGGAATCCATTTTTCAAAATTCAAAACACCGAATTTTTAGAAATTAACTTAAAGTTAATCCCGTTGTTAAGCGAACAGGTTTTAAAAGTTAAAACATTGCCAAAGATTGAATTGATTTAACCTGTGAATTTAATGTAAAATCAATTATAATGTCATACATTATATTAAATGGTAAAAATATATTTTATTTATACTTTAAAACCACTCAATATTATAATTTAACCATATAATTTATTACGATGGAAAAAGTTGTTTCTAATTAAAATATAGCGTGTTTTTACTATTCATTAAAATATGAAAGTTATCAGAATAATATGAAAAGTTTATCCAAAGTAAATTTTTATATCCTGATTCCAAAGAAGAATTTTATTTTGTCAAATTGAACTTATAAACATGTCAAAAACTAGATTCACAGTGGGGGATCCATCAAAAGGCGGCAAAACTGCATTTTTTGAAAAATACTTATTTTACACGAAACATTTATTTTGTTCTTATACCATGTTATAGAAAATGTGTAAGACGAATATTAATGTTATAAAGTTCAAAATTTAGTTAATACTATTCATAACGGCTAGTTCATAATAATATTATAATAATATATCGTTGTTTAGTAAAACCTGGTATTGCATACAACACACGCTATCGAGGAAGGTCGTGATTGCGTGTAATACAAGCCAAGTCAGGGTTGCGTGTTGTGCAAGAATCCTTCGTTGTTTCATATAACAGAATCCAACCATATTTCATTTATCCATTAGATATATATATATACACACTCAATTTTGCGTAGAATGGCTATTATAAAACAAACATGAAATTGTGTGTAAAACGATCCAAGAATAGCGTTGCGTATACTGGAAGCTAATACGGTGTTGCGTATAGTAAAAGATAAACTTGGTGTGCTGTATAATAGAATAAATCAATGAAATTAAAAGAATATTTTTCATAAAATCTTGGGGTGTCACATTCTACCCCCCTTAAAATGAATTTCGCCCTCGAAATTCATCGGGGATACAAATCGTTTATCACTTGAAAGTTTCTTTAATAGAAACCCACATCGTAAAAAGGAATACCAAAACATGGCTTTAAAAACTAAAGTATGAAACGTAATGGTCACCCAAATTAACTAATCATTGGGTTTCCACATATGAGAACATAGGTGAAAATATGGATATGGAAGAGAAATCTAACCATCCTGTTCTGAAGGAGAGTGGTAGAGAACATGGCTATGAAAAAACCAAAAAACACAAAGCCATAAATTTGTGAAGATATAGGGTACCATCTGATTCATTAGATATAAGGGCACTAGGACAACATTTTTGTTTTTCAAGATCATTTCCCTATAGTTGAAGAATTTTAATTAGAATAAATACATACTTTATTTTGGTACAATCTCACTGTTATTCGTGCATTGACCAATTTCCACTTCATCTCTTAATGAAATGATGTTGAATTTATTATTCGTGAGGTCTTAATAGATCATGTGATAGAATGATGTGTCACTCCATCTGTTTCAAACAAAAGGTTAGAAAATGTTATCAAATATACATAAGACCATCTATATTGAGGTTAATCATATACGATTCCAAAAATGATCTTATACTTCATATATCATACCGCTTAATAAAATAAAACCAGTTTCTACTAACCAGGGACTTCCTGTAGGCTAGTGGTAGGTGATAAAGTCCAGTCGCAATTCAGTTGTGGGTTCGATTCCCACAGCCTTGTCCGACGCAATGGGATGTCGTCCATCCTATAGGTTGTCCTTTTCGTAAAACTACATTACTATAACATCCCATCAATAATATCGAGAAAACTTCTATCCTTAAACAATACTAACTTATGTCCAACATAATCCATTCTAATCTTCAGGCTTATCCATAATACTGCAGTCCACTCTCATATTATAGTGAAAATGATTACCAGAGATTTCATATAACATGCATGTTAATACCATCGTTGATCCCCATATATCCTAAGATATGTATTGTGGGTCAGATTCCAAACATTATAAGGCCTTAATCATGTATTCTCTTGAAAAATCAAAACCATTGAATCTTATAGAAAACATGAGTTCTGTCAAAAGTTAACTCTTTCCACATACCAAAACCCCAAAATTCTATATACTCAAACCATGATATAACTATTTCCTTATATCAGTCATGAGCTCATGAATACTGTCAAACATTTCATTTTCTCCTTATCCCTTCATTATGTGCATATCATTTTCTTTCCAAAAATATCTCAATCACTTTCCATGGGTACCGGTACCATAAAATTATTGAAAACCACAATAGACCAATACATAAATATTCCAATATTCCACGATACTATACACAACATTATTTTGGAATCCATTACATAAACACTTAATCATTCCACCACATCATTGTCATATTCAACATCACCAATAGTGATCGAATGTGACTTCCCTTTGTCCTTTTCCTTAAGAGGTTGCTCATGTCGATCATCATTAACCCTTGGATTAGGGCATTGATTATCATAATGCCCCATTTCATTGCACTTGAAGAATTGAAGTGTTGTTGGTGTTCTCTCTATAGTCTTTTCTTTGTTCACATCATTACCAACCATTTTTCCATTACTTCAACACTCAGCTGCTCGATGACATTATTTTCCACACTTAAAACATTTTCTAGTACCTTTTAGGCCATATCCACCATGCTTCTTTCCACACATTGAGTATCAAGAAACATTCATCTTCTTTTCACAATTGTTCTGAGATTTCTCCTTGAACTCCATCTTTCATTTCTTATCAAAACCATGAGATGGATATGTTACACCAACTTCCAGTTCTACCTTGATCGCACAACACACAATTTCTTCATAGCTACTGAAGTCTCTTATAGCTAATTCCCTTCGAAGACTTGGTTTTAAGCCACTGAAAAATAGATCTACTTTACTTTCAGGTTGGATGATAAAGCCAGATGCATACTTTGCAAGACTTGTAAATTTCACTTCATATATACCAACAGATTCATTATCCTTCTGCTTAAGCTCAAGAAACTCCTCCATCTTTGTTCAAAGAATACGAGGGAAGTAATTATTGAAAAATAAGTTCTTGAACTCTTCCCATTCCATGGACTCAATTTCATCTCTTGGCCGCATATTCTTGATAAGATTCCACCATTGATCAGCTTTACCTTCCAGGCGATATACTACTAAGATGACATTATCATGTTTAGAACATTGGAGATCTAAAATTATCTTTTCAGTGGTACTGATCCATTGTTCAGAAAAAAAATCCATCAGAAGACCCACTGAAATAAGGTGGATGTTGCCTCATGAAGGACTCAATTGAATATTGTTCCCCTCTCTGCTCATTTGGAAGTCCATACTGATTCATAGCTTGTGTAATTATAGCAATAAGATTTTTCACTCCATCTCTCATTACATTTGTTTGTTCAGGAGGACAGTCATTGTATCATCCATTACATTGATCAACACGGTTCCTTCGGGTTCCATCCATCGTCTAAAACCCAAAAAGAATAGTGTGAGAGGAAAAAATCAAGCTAGGAAAACAACATAATAATGGGGGAGTACCTTCAATATCTAACATCTTAGGTTTAATCTAATATCGTTACCATAATTCTAGGACTATAACTTATACTTGTACTTAACCTTAGGGACATCCCTAGACATACCTTACAAATATCTCTAGGGATTTCACTAAAGTTCCCGCATCATTGTTTCCAAAGTTTGACTAAACCTTTCCTCTGATACCAACTATAGAGATCTGAATCATGACATACATGAGCATTACATTACTTTTTCTGAATATATAGTACATAAGAAAAACAGACACACAAGGATTGTAATAGTTTAGTGTCTTTGTAAACTTGGAACATAATCATCAAATCTTGGTGAAAGAACTTCAACATATCCCATTAAGATCTTATTTTTTTTTGTTTTCATACCTAAAACACTTCTTTATATCCTGGGGAAAAGAAAACATAAAAAGGGTGAGCTCAAATTCTCAATAAGGGTAAGCATAGATAAAATAAAACATGACATATACATTTGAACTTAAAAACATGAACATAATGTTTAAACATCAAAATCTTGAGAAATGTCATAAAACATGGATGTAAGTAAGGAATAGACCATAAAGAAACATTAAGAATGATAAAATATCATGGGAATAAAACATGTAATTGTGGAAACCAATAAGCACATGGTATGATTTCCATAGTAGCAAAGGCATTGCAGCCAAGACCATCTTAGTGGACAAAGTCCCTTTCTAAATCGAGTTCACTCCTCATTCCAGTGATGTATTACTAAACCGGTATAACTTGTCATTCTAGCCATGTATGTCTCATGAGATATAAATCTTTACCCAATTCATTAGTGGGAGATATAGATCCCACCCATCTCATAATTAAATCATTCTTACTTGTTCCATGAAATAAACATACATCATTCATAATAACCCAGCAAATAAAATGGGTTTCATAAACATCATCCCATCATCACATAATCCATATAAAATAAATGGATATCATTTCATAATCATAAAAGTGAAACCATGTAAATTATATAGACATTATACATGATACATACTCATATGAAATGATGTCATCTTAGATGGAAAATGGTTTTGATAAAACACTTGAAATTAATTCTTGAGGAAAATATCATTTCTTATTCAAAATAATTTTCTTTTCACAAAATGACATGACATTTTAGAAGGATAGGATTTTCTTTCAAATAGTCATGAAATATTTTGGAAGAAGCTTCATGAAAATAAGGTTTTATAAAATCGTAAAAATCCTTTCATGTCGTATACGTTAAAAAAAATCTGTCTCGTACTATTGTCGGAAAAGTCAAAAAGTACATTGTAGGGTAAATAAAAGAAAGACTCCTTCCATACCATGGGGTAAAAGTCAAAATGTGTAAAAATAAAATTAAACATACACGAATAAACTTTTATAAAACATGGACATGGATGATAGCAATAACCCCAGTAAATACTTACGAATAATCAATCTTAGATAAAAATGAGATTTGCAGAATTATCCCTTACCTTAGGACTGATATGCTTCGTACGTATCCAAACCTCCTTTATAATGATTTAAATAATGTCATTGACTTTTTACAGAATCATATTAGTTGTTATGATATCATATATGGTTCACTTATGACATTATATTACCCATTCTTTTGTAAATGAATGTTAAAGTAGCGTTTTGGGTAAAATCATCTTATTTATCGTACATGCTTGGACTTATTGTTCTTGATGATATTATTAATTATATCATTATTTACTTACTTAGAAAATGTAAATCATGATTTATATATCATATACATTCATTATAGATCCAGCATATACAAGAATTTATAACAGTACATAACATATGGAGGTAAGAAATGAAATGCACTGTTCATGGAGACGGTAAGTCGTACGTACGCATGAACGCTACTTTCGTTTATATTTCTTATTTTAATGGAATTAAAACATAATGATACATAGGTATATTATAATTACAGTATAATATCATATATAATATTATTAACCACATCCTTTATACATCCCACATAAGGTATTAACGAATCACATCACTTTGAGGGGGCGGTAGTCCGCACTTCCTCAAATGAGATTATCGTATTTACCGACTATGGAAACCGTAAAGGCTTGATATAATAGGGAAGTAAAGAAGCATAAGGAAATATTAAACATAATATATATTATATAAAAATACTATTCCATCATAATGGCCACCATGAGAGGTGGTAGGAGAAAATCAAACAATAATCGTTTCGTGAGGCGTTAGTTTGCCATCATAGAAACATTATGTTCTTCATCCATTAGATGGAGGTGTGTGTAAGTGTAGTTCGAATCCTTCTCATAACAACATCATAGTATTTTGAGGTTACTTTTTTTGTCACAAAAGAAATGATTAAAAATATTTTAGGTGTTGGAGAAGTAGAATAAAAGAAAACAACTTAAGAGAAACTGTTTCCTTTAATTTTGGTAACTTCCTTTGGTTTGAACCAAAAGGACTTCTTGGAGAGTCTTCCTCCTAATGTAATGATTAAAGATGGAGGAGAGGGATTTAGGGAGATTATTTGGGTAGAGTTTGGACGAGCCAAAAGGCTTTAGAGGTGTGAGGAATTGCATAGAAGTGGTCTCCTTTTATAAGGGATTGGTGGGGCTCTTTAGGAAAGTGTGAAAACATTACTTTATTATAAACTTATCTTCGGTTTAAAGAGGTCCAAAACACATTAATGTCGAAGATAAGATGACTCATATTCGAAATAAAATCATCCAATATGAATTGGAGAGGTTTTGGATGATATTTTAATCATTTTAATCTTATTTATTTAAATCATTTATTAATGGGGTAAATACTACATCATTATTGTGTCATAAATAATTTAATTTAACTGATGTCTAAAAATTAATAAAAAAATACCAACATGTAGGAAACTTTTTAGATTTACAATTAATATTTGTAGTCAAAAATATAATTTATATAGCCCCTTATAAAAAATAATTTCTAAACAATTTTTGTTAATTCCAATTTTGTCTTTACATTAAATTAATTAATCTAATGTGTCATTGTCTTTCATAAGTGGCTCCATGGGGTCCCAAAATCGACCAAATGATTACCATGGTTGGCCACTACTCATCTGGTTAGGACAAGTGTCAAGGTAATTTTGAATTATTATAATATTCTTTTAACCTTGAATTACCCTGTTTACCTTTAACCGTAGTAAATAAAAATTACTGTAGTTACTATTCATAATATAAAAAAATAAAAGTAACCTATTAGCATAATTTGGACCCACTGATTCCAAATATGGAATCCATTTTTCAAAATTCAAAACACCGAAGTTGCAGTAATTAATTTAAAATTAATCCCATTGTTAAGAGAATAGGTTTTAAAAGTTATAACATTGCCAAAGATTGAATTGATTTAACCTATGAATTTAATGTAAAATAAAGGCTAATATCAAAAATTATATTAAATGGTAAAAATATATTCTATTTATACTTTAAAACCACTAAATATTATAATTTAACCATTAAATTATTATGATGAAACAAGTTGTTTTTAATTAAAATATACCATGTTTTTTCTATTCATTAAAATATGAAAGTTATTAGAATAATATGAAAATTTTATCCAAATTAATTTTTATATTCTGATTCCAAAGAAGAATTTTATTTTGTCAAATTGAACTTATAAACATGTCAAAAACTAGATTTAAATTTAGTCCTCCATCAAAAGGCATCAAAAATTGCATTTTTTAAAAAATACTTATTTTACCCGAAAAATTTATTTTGTTCTTAGACCATCTTTTAGAAAATGTGTAAGATGAATATTAATATTATAAAGTTAAAAATTTAGTTAATACTATTCATAATAGCTAGATCATAATAATATTATGATAATATATCGTTGTTTAGTAAAACCCGGTTTTGCGTACAACACACGCTATCGAGGAAGGTTGCGATTGTGTGTAATGTAAGCCAGGTCAGGGTTGCGTGTTGTGCAAGAATCCTTCGTTGTTTCGTATAACAGAATCCATCCATATTTCATTTATAAATTAGATATATATATATACACACTCAATGTTGCGTAGAATGAGTATTATAAAACAAACATGAAATTGTCTATAACACGATCCAAGAATAGCGTTCCGTATACTGCAAGATAATACGATGTTTCGTATAGTACAAGCTAAACATGTTGTGCTGTATAATAGAAGACATCCATGAAATTAAAAGAATATTTTTCATAAAATATCAGGGTGTTACAATCACATACCATTATTTTCATCCTAATACCTACATAATGAATGTAATAATTGTATACTAAATTTACATGATTTTTTCTAACCATGATGATTATAAAAATGTCTGTTTTTTTCATGAATCCAATGAAAATCCATTTCAAATTAGAGAGATGGTGAAATTCAAGGAAACATATCACAAAATTATCATCAATATATTTATAATATCATTATATTCTTGGTCTGGTAAAATTGATTTACATCTAATTTAAATAATGTTATTTCATTTCCTATATAATTCATTTCAATTATATTTATTTCTCAACTGAATAAAAAAAATCAAAATCTTCTTCTATGTTATAATTATAATGATAATTCATAAGCTGGTGAAAATTATTTCACTGAATGTTTTTGAAGGAAATTATTTATAATATATATGTCAGTCATAATGAATTCTATGTTTTAGATTTCATTTTTTAGAGAGATGTTTAGAAGTATTTCACTTATATGAATAATTAACTCTATTCTATAGTTCATATTCACATAAAAAAAATTATATCTATTTAAAATTCATAACATATGGATTTTATTTCTTGAATAAAGCCATAATAGATGAAATCATGATTCGAATCAAGGTTTCATAACTAACCACTTGAAAATAGTTTGATCTAAGAATAATACAAAATTTATAATGAATACATAATCTAGGGAAATTTATAATATTTCTGGCAGTTTCTTATATCTAGAAGAAAAGTATAATTAGATGGTTTTCATTATCAATTTTCTTTAATTTATGACCATATTTACATAAATATGTCAGAATTTACATTGTAATGGAATATTTTATTAGTTTCGTAATTTTCTAACTCTTAAAACTTGTTCACCTTGTATGATATAGTGTGTTTCACATCCTCATGTATAGCGCCCAGTAAGTAACATTTTTTTTGGATTAGTAGATGGGGATAAAAATTTAAATTATGGATAATGTTTCTTCTGAATCACAATAATAAAAAGTAATTAAATCTTAATCATCCTTAAAACCATAAATAACCTAAAATAGATACATATATGAATGATAAAAAACATTATAATATCAAATGTAATAACAGAATCAATCGGTGACAGAATCCATCAATATCGAATGATGATACCCAAATGTTGTTAATCAATTCATATGAAGAAATATAATAAAATGAATAATGTGGGCTCTGTAATAAATGGATTCATCTGAATGTTTTGGTATAACCTCTATCTCCATGACAAAATCATTATTCTCAACCACTTCTTGTCAGGTTATTCCCCTTTCCATGATTCATAATAGTAATGTAATCACACCCAATGAGGTAAACATAAAGTGTGTGAAAATTAATCCCTATAGGACACAACCAATACTTATTATCTAATTTAATTTACTAAATACTAAAAATACAAGGAAAAAACCAAATTCAATTCATCAAACACTAATCATTATGCCTTGATTCTTGATCATTCCTGCTTCATCAAATTCTAAAGGGTGGTGTAAACTTCTTTTAATAAAACCATTATCGTATATAATAGGATGTGATACAAAAGGAGGCATAATTTACACAACTTGTAGTATATGATGTAGCTCTGGCCGAAGGTGTAACACATCCGAACTCTCATATAAGAAAAGGGTCAGGAGGAAAATGTAAATTGTCTAAAACAATGTGGTAATTTACAAGTTTTTTATTGGATATTTGACTTTATATGGCCTAAAGATAGGTTCCCCATTAGCTCTCACTGGTTCCTTGATTTTTCCTTTAAATTTAATTATTAAGAAGGAGGCTCTGACTCATTCTATTATTCCTCAAATTCAAAAAATCTCTTTTCAATTGGTCACATATATTGTAGTTAATGTATTTTTAGATCCCTACATATGAAATTTAGAATTTAATATGGTTGTGTAATATCATAAATGAACACGGTGGAAAATTTTTGATCGTATTGGTTTCTTCATCAGGTAATCAGATTATTTTTCGAGTAATGATAACTAAAAGGTTAGAAGATGGTTTCTATTCTCAACCATCACTCCTTTTTTATCCCATCCATTTCTAATGATTATTTTTTGATGGTTTCTTTTTTTAACAATTATGCATTTATAAAAAAATTATATTTATTTGTTCTATGGATATTATTAAATCTCAACATATGATGATAAATAAATATGGTTTCTCCTCACAACTATCTTTCTTAGGATTCATAATACATCAATTCTATATGTTATTTGAGGCTTGTTTCGAAAATTTCATTTTATGGATGATACAATGTTAATTATAATTAATATGTTTGTGGATTCAATTTTGTTGGAAAATTAACATATATATACCCTTTAGTAAATGAGTTTTTCTTATTTTTTGTTAATCTTATTATAGAAACATACATACTACATCATAAAGTCTAGATTATATTTATATTACTATATACAAGGGAATTGTGTTGTCTCCTATAGAAGATGGTGGAACCAACCTTTAGGCCAGCTATCTGATCATCCTTGAGGTCATATTGCTTATTAATGAGCTCTGGTCGGGATCCAATGTTTTGAGATTTTTGTACTCGAAGTGATGATCCAAGTATATTTTATTTTTGATAAACTACATATAATTATTTAGTTTAGGGTTCTATTTTTGTGATAAATTCTCCTTAATTATGGTGAATGGTTTGATTATTCATATAATTATTAGGTATGACTACCTTTAGAGATGTTTTTAGGTTCTCTCCCACTTCTTTAGTTTCCTATTCTTCCACCATTTTTCATCCCTACTCAATCCAATTTTGTGGTTCCCCTAGTATACCTAGAACTTATTATACATCTTATCTTATAGGTGGTATATTATTTAAGTAAAAAAATAATTTTAGCAGTCATTTTCCTTGATTGTTATCTTAGATGGACTAAATTTTATTCTTGTTCTAAAGTAGATTCCTCCCTTTTTTAGTTATTATGTAAAACTCTTATGTCTCTTTGGGACCAAAATATCCTCGATCATCACTCTCTTACTTGAAGTCTCAAATGATTGAGGAATACAAAAGGGACATCCAATTAACTAATTGTAATTTCATTTATAACTATATATAAAACCAAATGTGATTATTCTCATACATTTTTAGTGAATCAGGACTATAAGGCCCTCAAAGGGGAAATCATTAAAGTAATTAAGTTCTCTAATATAATTTAAAACTATATAGGATTATATATTTGTAATAATGTTGAGTCTCTATCATTTAAAACCTCATAATCTAAACTTCACATCATGGATATTCTAGAGACTAAAAATGTGGATAGTTACATTGATAATTTCATTAAAATGATTCACGTATAACATTTAATTCATTATTGTCCTAGAAACCAAGGCATAAGTTATTTTTGATATATTATTTCATGGTCAAGAAAGTTAATCCATCACCCCCAAATAGTATATAAAAGTTACCAAACCATCCTAATCGATCCTTATTTTTTATTTATTTTATTTTTGATGTTATAGGAAGAGGTATTTCGTGAAAATATCTATAAACATTCAACCAAATAGCTAGTTATTTGATTATTATTGGAGAGTTAAATAGAATTATTTTTCAATCAGATAATAAAGGTTGTATCATTTACCCAAGAAAATTCATGTGAATGGTCAATGATTTTATATAAGCCATTATTTGTCTTGATTTTTGATATCAAGAATAACCATTTTCCTAGTTTATTACATAGTGGATGATTTATTATATTTAGAGATATCTTAATTTATTTCCATCTCATATTGATGTTTTAAATTAATGTCGAAATACTATTATGAAATAGATAGGTTGATATCTATTTGATAACACTCCCCTACTGATTAAGAGAGAATGTGTGAATGGTGAATCTCATATATTCTTATTCTGTAATCTGTGTCTATAAGCAAAATAATTAATCTTGATGGTGAACCAAACATAGGAATAAATTATGAATGGATAACATAAGGATGTTATTCAATGTAAAATTTAGTGTCTTAAAGACTATCTGAGCATTTGGTAATACAAAAGGGTAATCAAAAATTTATGAACTATTGTCTTGGAAGTAGAGATCATAAATATTGAAAAAATTATTTAGGATCCCCATAATGATAATATCTTCAATACACACAAAAATAAAATAAATTAAATATCAAATAAACTAATACATGAGGATAACTCTATTTGAATATGGATAGATGTCCATGGTTAAATGTGGGTAACCATAACATTGTGTAATTCCATACCTAAATTAACTATAAGAGATTCACATGAAAACTAAATCTACAACTTGGAGACAGACCATTTACATATGATATTAGTATTAAAGTAATCATATGTGTGAATCATTTCCACTATATCCTTTATAGATCTCAAAATTTCATATGGAAGAGGAACCTTCTATCATCTAGGATGTATGTAGTGCTCCAAAATAAAAAAATACCCATTGGTATTATAACTATTATATTCTAAGTGGTTCTGCCTTAAGAGGTGTAAGTACAAGAGTCATACAATTCCTTAAATTATAAAAATTATCTAGGGACCGATGGTTTTATTAATTCATTCAAAATTTCTTCTTGGGTAATTCTAATAAGGGGAACCACATATATAAAATCAAAGATATTTTACTAGTGGTTCGCCTCCTAGGGAAACTAAATCTATGAACCTTATCCTATTTTTTAAAATGAAACACTCAAAATATTTTATTTAATAAAGAACCACTAGAAGAGGTAAATTTTCACATGTGATTTTGGACATGATCATCGATGATAGAATTTATCCTTTACTTATTTGATTGAAATTCAGTAGCACGACATTTCACAAGGTCGAAATTTTCAAGGAGTTGTCAGTATTGGTGAAAATATGATTACTGTTATAAATATTAACATAATGGGTTATAATATCATGGTTATGTTCAACGTGATGAAATCTTATGACAATATGTACTAGAGATTTATTATTGTATACTTGTGGAATAGTGGATTCTCAGAATGGTACGTTTGACATTTTCCTCCATTATTTCTCCCCTCACTAGTTCCTTGTATTGACAATGGGAAAGATGTATTTTTTTTCCATTTCCACCACATGCCTTCACAAAGGGGACTCAATGCCACCGACCTCTTTTATCCAAACACATGGTATTCATAATAGGATAACCCACAGTGACATATACGATGGTGTTATTTCTTTTTATAAGGGTAAATGGGGATCTCAAAGTATCCTGATCTCTTTTTACAAAGTAAATCATTATATTTTTAAATTATAGTCGTAATTCTATCTTGAGGATTAATTAATTAATTAATATATATAAAAATTTTAGTGGGAAATAAGATATTTTTAATAATATTAATGTTAACATATCCAAGTGTTTTTCAATTAGGGGGGTCATCTATTTTTTTTGTTTTTTGATTTTTCTATATGTATCTTCCATTTTTGAATCCTGGAGGGTAGCTTTCTTTTGGGGAGTTTAGATCATTCACTTTTTTTTATTTGGTAAAAAAGATCACAAGTTGTCTCATAAATAAAAAAAATCAATTTCTCTTGTTCAATACGAGAGGGAAACTCATTATCCATATTAATTCATTAGTTTTTAGGATTCTTTTGGCATTTATAATATTTCCTCAAATAATCCTTAAAAAATTAGTCCAAATTTATATTATTATTATGTAAAACTTTCCTTGATGAGAATGATTATTAACCTTTTATTAGGAATTTGGATCTATCAACTTGTGAAGGGAAGATTGGTTTATATAACATGCATGAATAACTATAGTAAATGCATGTGAAATTAACCTAGGACTTCATTTTAGGTGTTTTAATATGGTATAGATACCCTAATTCCATATATATGATATATCATAGTGGGATAAATAATTTACCCTCTTACTTATCTCAATTATTGATTTTTTTCATAGCTCTCCACATTATATTAACGTGAATTACATGTATATTATTGGAAAATGAATGATCTACTTTGGGAATATAATTTTTTGAATAAGTATATCTTATTACATATTTTTTAGTCTCTAAAATGAGCATTAAATAAGTGATGGTGTTTCCTAGATTCATTGAACCCATTCCCAGAAATGAGTATACTGTCAATTTTGACACAAAGCATTTAGGGAATTAACATGTCTGATCTTGTTACACCAATAGTAGATCTTGTAAAAAAATGTATTGGATTGTGATAAAAAGTATGTAAGGTATTTATTCTTAGGTAGTAATTCTCTCAGAATTAGTTATTTATACCAATTATAGATTCATTTTATAGAGATCCCATAAACAATTCTTTCCCATAAAAATTGTGATTAAATGTAATGGAATTAAATTTTCCTCTTAGCGCTACTGGTGGAGTCATTCATGGATGAAATAAAGTTAAGATCTCATCTTGGTTGTAGATTAGGGAGTTTTTCATTAAATCTTTTGGTAGATACATTATGTATTGTACATAAAAAAGTATTCTTCATTAAGATTCTACTATATTGGTATAAAGGAATGTGTTTAACTTCTATGAGAGGAAATTTTCATATGGTTTCCTTCATTTCATATTTTTTCGATATTTTAGAACTTAATCAAATCACCAAACATGATTATCCTTATAGTGGAACTCAATTTATGAAATGTGGATATGGTTTTTGATCTATGTAATGGATCTCCTCTAGATATTTATATAATATGGGACACTGGAGACCTCTCCCATTTAGTTGAAAACATAATACATTTGGTTTATATTGTAATGTGATTATGATAGGATTTTATTTCATTAAAAATGTTAATGGCACAATAATCCTATCATAGTGTATTTTTTATTGTAATGTATATCCTCTATACCTGTAAAATCATACCCACTGTATCCCCTATTATCTTGAAATGGGTAATTATATATCCTTATTTGTTATTGAGGTCGACTCTATGTTGCTTGTTAATTACCTGAGTGGTAGTGTTCTCAACCAAAAAACTATTTATTCTCCTATTAGAGACTATAGTAGAATGGTTTAACTGAATTAATCTATTCAACACTTTTTCATGACGGATTTTTTTCCCAATATATTTTGGATTCCAACGTAGATAAGTATTACCCTCTTATAATCTTTTCATATTTGTCCAACTTATTCCCCATCTATAATGATATAAATTACACGAATTTATTCGTTTTCTATCATTTTAGACCTCCTTAGAATAGATTTATTACTATTTACTCATTTTATTTAAAAATATTTTTCAATTAGGAAATAATAACATTTAATAATTTTTATTTAGATAACATACTCCAATTATATTTTTGATCCAAGATATACCATATTGCTTATAGTATGGTATTAAGGCTCAACTACAACCCCAACATTGAATACATACCCAACATGGAATAACCACACCAAATATACCATGTAAACTATGGTTTAACTACCCATTATATATCCAATCATCCCAACCCACCACTTAAAATTTAGTTAATCCCATGGAAAACTATTACATAACCACCCATTTTAATTCAATATATACTATATGATCTTATTGTTCCTCCTCTTCTCAAATAAAGAGTGTATTTACCCATAACTATAAACTAAAAAACATTATACTAATGAAATCACAAATAAGTAAAACCATCCATAAAATATAAAGGATGATATACTAATTCAAAAATCATATACTCACCTTGGTTTGCTAAAAAACAATCCATGAAATTTTAAACCCTCTTTATTAATTTATATTTTATCATTTAAAAACTAACAATACAATTTTATACATTATTTAGAGGAATCCCCTATGTACCCATGCATCCACATGTATATAATTCATGTAGTCTCATATAAATACTAAAATATGTTAATGATCACGTAATTTGTGTCTCTATGAGACAACTCACAATGAGTCTTCTTATGATTCATGTTCAATTAACCATAACACATTCATTTAATAAAAGAAATGTAAATTATGAATTTGATATTGTGGAAAAAATAAATGGTATATGTTAAAAAGAATAAAGGCTTACGTGATTATAGGCATTCCAAAAAATTGATGAATAAATCTGATGACACATAAATTCAGAAATAATTAAAGATTTTAGAGGCTCAAAATCAAGAACATACCAAAGAAGTCTTATAGATGATGCCTATGGGAAGGGGGGGTGAAATAGTGGCAGAAATAGATTTATGTAATAAAACTAAAAATACAATTAAGTCACTACATGTAGGAAAACCATTGGGTACCTTGTTTGCCTATACATGGGGAATTGTTCTCCACCAACGACATTGTACAATACCACTTGTTAGTTATAAATGGTCTAGGGACTGTAACCTACCGTGGATAGGACACCGGGTACCTATTGGATCTTATATCCACATTTTAGTATTACTTCTCCAATTACCCCTATTTATGTCACAACCAAATCCTAACACCACTAGAGTATATAATGACTCAATATTCAAATTATAATTTGAAACTAAAAATGAAACATTAATTATATCTCGAAACTATGTGTTCAATAGAATATTCCAATATAATGGTTTCTTTCCCCCGATAAGTTTCTAATATTCCTTTCAATCTATCACAAACTATGGTATATGATATCCAACTCACTCTGTTGGGACCATGATTAGTTCTCCCCTCGGATCAATGTGTGGGAATATCTTTCTTTCTACCTAGGTTGTGACATGTTAGTGAATTTTGGGTCCCACGTGGGGCTTGGGGGTGTTTCTAAAGTGATTAATAAGTAAAATAAACACTCCCCCATATACTAGTCATTCATAGATGATTGGGAGGCCCAACAAAAATAGAAATTGTATGGGTTAACACCAATAATGGATTTCATCATGTGAAAGAGTTCTAGAAGAAGGATTTACCCATTTCATAAAGTAGGATTAGAGATAGGGGTAGCTTTGTATTTTATGGCTATTACTGATGTGATATTATTTTGACTAGGTGAAGTGATCCCCTCAAATCCATTTGCAATAATTACTCACTACTTCCTTTGGTGTGATATATTAGTAATTCATGAGTCTCAAATGGGGAATAGGAGAGCTTAATTTGGTATTATTAAGTAAATTAGACTCTCCCCTAGACACAAGATCTTTTCCAAATGTGTTGGATACCTGTGAAGAAAATATCGTGTGAGTTATCACATATGGTGGATAGTTTTTTGCATAGAGTCACTAGTGGTATGATTCACCACATTTATGTTCATATAGGAATAGAATAATATTATACCAAACATTCATCCCCATTATAGTGGTCACACAAAAAATGAATGCTCCTTCAAATTAGTATTAGATCAAGGATCCTTTATTGAATATTGGTTGTCTAAAATTTTAAGGATAAAAAGACTACAAATGATAGTTACAACATAGTCAATAAAAAGGGGATTCCTATCATAGATGAAAAAATATATCAAATAAATAAGGAATGAAATATACCCTATCTTTTATACATTGAATATGATGTATTCAAAGCTGCGGAATAATGTTTCACTACTCTTATTTAGGGTCCTCTATTAATAGATACAAACAATATGAATCTTGAGAATTATAGAAGGGTCAAAAATTTATCTTATTCCTCTATTATAAAATTTAAATTCTACAAGTTAAAGTAATTTTTACTAATACAACCATCCTAGAGGAGTTGTAGAATATTTATGGAGGGAACATGAAATTAAAAAAATAATGTTATAAATTTTTGTACTGAAATTAAAGTATTAAAAAATGATACATGTCGAATAGGTTTTTGAATTATTCACTAGTTCTAATGATATTAGACGCTCCTAATGAAAACATAGAGAAAATTAAAAAGTATTATTATTTTTTAATAGATATTGATAATTTTTCTTAATAGAATTATTTGAAATGTTAATACATTTGACGATCGAAATACTCAAACAATAAATTAGTGGTATTTTGATAGTATTCTCAATATATGAGATATTATAAAATATTATTCTATTAAAATATATAGAAATCATAATCATGTACTCTCCATTAAATCAACTAACAAAAAAAGATAAATAATTCTTATAATTGATAATTATTTTTATTCAATATAATTCATAATTTGAATTTAGTAAGATGATTGAATAATTCATGTCCTTATTTGAAAGAAATATGAAATGGGGAATGAGAATGTATAAAGGTACAATACATTTAATATTATTTAAATGTTGAGAAACTGGATATTTTGTATCAACTTTTACATGAATGGAGGACGATTAACAAAATTGTAAAGAAAATATAAATCCAACAAGTCTATTGAAGTATAATTTCTAAAAATAAATCTCTAATTATAAATAAAGGAATTATTTATTCAAGAAATATAAAAATATAAAACCATTTTTTCTAATGGGATGAATACAGTGATAGTGAAAAAGTGGAAGTTCAGAATTCTAGTGATGAAATTTTTTATAATTTTTATATTTAATAGGTTATTGATGATAATTCTATTAGGGTTTAATATAGAAACATTGAATAATAAGTATAGAAAAATATTATGGATTTCAAGCATAAAATACAATTGAAATAATATCTCCCAAAAATTGAATATCTACAAAATTAAAAAATAAAATTAATGTAACATGGTTAGCCTATTGAAAGTTAGTATAAAAATCATGCTAAATGAAATTAAATATTACTTTATTATTTTCAAATCCTAAATAATCTACATGATGATGATAAAAATCATAAAATCAATATTGTGTAAAATATATTGAAGAAAGATAAATAATTTGATATTCTTCAACTGTAACTGATTGAACCTAAACACCGAATTTATAACATCGAAAATTAAAATTTGTTTTTATTGACATCTATAATGAATGAAAATATATGAAATATATTAAAATATATAATTTAATTGTTTATAAAAATGATGATGATGATTGAATATGATCTTATATGAATAATTTATCCAAGAGAACCATGTATGTTTCTAAAAAGAATTTTGGATAATTGTATAAATTATATGTAGTCAAATTTTGATAAAAACCATAGCAAGTAGATTCCACACTAAGGATGAGAAAATATCTTATTTTATTATGAGTAATTATGGAGTCTATTATTATTTTGGTTCATAAATGTACCAATTTTTTATCCGAAAAATATGTTGGAATATAGATAAATAGTTCTAGATATTATATTGATTTTAATGAAGAATATTTAGTCTATGGATATTGATGGTGTTGTGGAGGATTTTGAAATATAGTAAAAAAAAATTGATTCAATCGCCAAAACTAAAATGTTCCCAAGAGGTATTGGAGGTAGTGGTTAATGCGAAGTTATCCAAAACAAAGAATAAAAACTCAAATACTAATAGGAAAACCTAAATTTCCTATTAAGATTAAGTTCCAACTTCTAGGAATATATTTTTAAAGTTGTGATTATCTTATATATATTAAAAAACGGTTTCATGTGAGTCTACCTCATAAAAAAATTTTTTATTTAAAATCAAGAAAAATAAATAGAAAATTTTAAGGTTCTTTTAGCTAAATTTTCAATCATGTATAAAAAGAAGAATGACCATTTATCATGGATAAAAAGGGTATCACGCATGACTTTATATTTAAAGGTGTTGAATAATTTAAAATAATGAAAATAATGAAGAATTATTTTTTAAAATGATGAGTCTCTTAGAATAAAAGTCATTGGATCAACTATTATTGGAAAATAAAAATTGATATATTGAAGTTCATTATTTATTGATGGATTGAAACATAATATATGGAGTGTTTTGGTAGAATTATATTAAATGAAATGATGTTATATTTTGGAATAGATGGTTATATTTGAAATATGCATCAATTTGGGGGTGTTGTGACAAGAGTAATGAAAACCATGGGGAACATGTTCTTCGTTGTTGATCCACCGAATTTATGTTATCTTAGTATGGAGGAAAACTATTATGGACTAAAAATATTAGACATATGTTCCATAGAAACATGAAAAATATAACACAGATATGATGATTTGATAGTATCTTATAAAAGATAAGAAATATATATTGGTGTTGTTGAATATACCAAAAAGGGAAATTTTTTTATTCTTCACCCAATATGGTTGATATACATGCATCAAATCCCTTATAACTTATTCAATATGGAATTTTTGGGCCCATGAAAATTCAACTTAAAATAGGGAAAATTATTTTATTTTGTTTATTGATTATATCAATAATATTGTATATATTATGTTTCTAAAACATAAATTAGAGGCTCTTATGATGTTTGAAATATTTTGGATAAATATTGAAAAATAATGTGACTACTCTATTGAAAATATACAAATAAATAGTGACATTGAATACAGAAATGATATGTTAGAAGGTTATATTGGGATGTATTTTATTCATTATAAACATAGTACATCATGAAATCTATAACAAAATGGAATGGAAGAAAGAAATAATAATTGAATGGTTGAGATGTATTAAACTATACTGATTGAACAAGACACATCATCATTTTTCTGGAGATATGATATTGATATAATTTTCATAATTCAAAATCTATACTTCTATAGACCAAATTTAGACATGTCTCCTATGATATGTGTTATAAAGAAGGCCCTATGGTAAATGTACCTAACATTATTTTGTATCCATTCATTATCAAAGTCAAAGATTAAAATATTGTGAAGATAGAACAAGGAGAATTTGATGGTATATTCCATGGTTACACCCAAAAAAGGTAGAGGAAACGTATTTTTCTGTAATTTTTTATTCTGTAGGTATGAATGTGAAAGTATATTTTTACATAGGTATAACAATAATTTGTTGATATAAGTGAAAGTTAAGATGAACTAGATTATGTTAATCAACATGATAATGTTTTTTATATCAGTTATGATTTTGAAAAAACACATAATATAGATACTGATTTTTTCAATTTATATGATTGGGGAAAATATAATTAATCTCATACAAGGATTTCATAGTAAGTGGTGATAAAAATATTCATTGGATATCAACATCGATGGGATCAAACCAGAAGAACATTATGTTCATCATAGACCTCTTTTTTATAGGTTTATCTAAGAGATGTTGAATGATCAATTAAGAATACTGTATGGGTTCATTCTATGAGTGAATAGTTGGATCTTACAGATAATTATTCCTCTTTGAAGTTATTACCTTTGCCTAACAAATAATGTCATCCAGAAAATTTTGGTGTTCTGGAACAAATTGAATGAAAAGTGTGATGTTGTCCAAAATAATGTGTAAATTATAGGAAAATAAAATTCTCATGTTTAAGGAGTGTATTTTTAGGATTAAGTTTCACTAGTTACAAGTCTTGAAATAATTTTAATCATTCTTCCTTTTATATCATAAGGGTAATAAAAGATATTCCTAATGGATATCAAGTATGCTTTTTTCAATGGTGAGTCAGAAGAGGATATGTATATATATATATTGATAAAATAAATGGTTTTGTGCTTGTATAGAATATTAATTAGGATTCCATGTTAATTAATGATCTATATGGTTTGAAAAAGGATATAATAGAATGGTATTCTATGCTGGATATTTTTTTAATAAACTACTTTTGTGAAAAAGGATGATCTGGACAAAAATAACTACATAAAAGAAGAAAAAATATGTATAATTTACTATTATTATTTATACAGATAATGTACTTTTTATGAAATATGAATAAATTTTCGAGATGTTTTATAATTAGATTAAGGAGTTATTCAAGATTTTTATTATTGTAGAAATGGGATAATTTCTTTTCTTTCAAATTTCTCATGTGAAAGATCAAATTTTTATTTACCGAGGAATATATGATACGGAAAACAGAAGAATATTTTGTATAGACAGTTTAAATCTTATTTACACCTAAATTTTACGGTAAAATGAGTTATCCAGATATTATGAACAAAAATTAGTTGATAAAAATAGTTTATAAAGATGATTAGAATCCTATTATTCCTCATACCTTTGAGGTCCGATATTGTGTATATTGTTACATGTTATTTCAACCGTCCAAGTACCCAAAAAATACTAATTTAAATAATCGGAATAGGATTATTAGTTACAGGAAATGAACCATAGATTTATTATTTAAATATTATTGAAAATGGATGATTTATGTAGATATATATTGAGAAGGATTTGTTTACGACATGTGGTTACCATCTGAGTGAGTTTCTTGTATTGGAGATTATTGTGTTAATTTGAACTCTATGAATAAATTTTATAGAAATTTTATCATTTATTATTAATAATGTGTGGAAAAAATAATGCCCTAAATTAGTTGTTATGGATGAAGATATATATGTATGATTTTAAGGTTGGATTGAAGTTTCAACTTCTCTTGGGATGTGATAATCAACATCCTGTAAATTTATCTTGGAATCTAGTTTAGTAATTATAAAATAAGAGCAATGATATCAAATATCATTTAATTAGTGATATTTTAGAGTGTAATCATTTAAAAATATATTTTGATCCTATATAGTAAATTTGGTTAGTATGTTCACCAAAACACTTTTAAAGGATACATTTGAAAAATGGAGTATGATAATGGGTGTTTAACATCACTATTTTAAATTTTAAGGTTAGTGATTTCTATCCCATCAATCATTTAGTATTTTGAACTTGTTTCCACATGGATATAAATATGAGAACATAAATCTATTAATTGATATGATAATTACCATTTTAGGAAGAGAATATATTTAGAGGGTTCATAAAAAGGGGTAAGTTTTAATGTTAGTATGTGTGAGTTCTTTTACCAGTTTATTAAAGAGGATGTATGAAATGTTTGTGACAATTAATTTCAGTTAATATTACAATTATATGTTGAGTAAATAATTATTATTGACCACTACTTTATGGACATAATATTTTTTTTCTGTTCATTGTCGATTTTATTCCTATACCGAGCTTACACGCATATTATTAGAAATTTTTACTAGTGATACATTGGTTGTTTTTTGAGAAATAATGATTTATGGATAATAGTTGAGAAAAAAATACCAGTGGATTGATTAAAATATGTTTCAAATAGCTGTTTGTTTGATAAAAAGTTTGTTAATAGTAAGTGGAAATTATTATGGTGATATCATTTGTTGTCAACACATAAATAATTATATAATCAAAGTAGGCGATCATTTATCATCCATAATACAAAAGATTTTAATCAAATTAATTGTAGATATACCATGAATTTTAAATGTTTTGACCGCATGAATGGCAATGTAACTATTATAAGGGTCCAAGTGACCACATTAGTGGATGAGTGACCACACTCTTTAAACGGATTGGCCAAATTATGGGTCGAGAAACTGCATGAAGGGGCCAAGTAAACACCCATTAAAATTGATTATCCACATGAAAGTTAAAGTGGTTGTAGAATGGGTGACAAAAACACATTGGAAAATTTTTTCCACATGAATAGGTTGAGTAAATATATGATGGAATTTATTGACTACACATTATAATGTGTTGTCTTTTGAAGAAGATAATCTATCATGAAAAGTTTATAGAAATGAAAATTGAAGTTTATCTAATAAATCATAAATTACATGATAAATACTGTCATGATTCTCATAAAAGAGTCTCTTATATGAATATTTATGGTATAATAATTAATTTACAACCAATAAAACTATTTTAATGTAGGGACGAAAAACAGTATGATAATGATTTTCTTGTATATATCAGTTTTTGAAAGGATAGGAAGATAAAATTACAGTATTTTTCATGAAGTTCAACTTTAAGAAGAGTTGTTTGATATAGTTTGGCGTAAAATTGGAAAATTAATAGAATAATTCCTTCTATCTCATATGAAGGATGATAATAAATGTTGTACGCATGCATATACGCATGATATTTGCATGCGATGAATTGTTAAATTATCAAGGAAATATAGTGCAAGGATTTCAATTGTATTTCAAAATAATAATACAATGATTCAGTTCGATATAATTTTTTTAATGTAAAAAACATCTATTAAAACATAAATTATGATTTATTGTAGAAGAAATAAATGTTTAATGAATAATTAAAAGGATGAAATATTAATTCATTTTTTCATGAAGTTAAAAAACAAATTTGAAGTAGTATTTTATGGTAGTTATATTTCAAAAAATAAACAATAATTATGGAAATTTTAATTCCAAATTATTTATGTGGTGTCATAAATATTTCAATAAATAAGAAAGGTAAATGGTAACTTACACCGCATGATATATATTTTATAGTTTTTATCGATTGGAAAAAGTGTTCCTAAATGTGAGAGGAAGATAAAGAGAATAATATGATAATCGAGTCTTGGTCACTACTGTACAAGAAATTGAATAAGAATAAGACTTTTATTTCATTATAGAAATCATAAAGAACTCAAAAAGCATAGTGATTATTAGTTAAAGCCGATGAAATAAGGATAATTCCATTATTGAAAAATATATTTAATTATATTACCTATCTGATGAGAAAATCTATTGTCATAGGACAATATTGAAATGCAAGTGATGGATATACCTAACATACTATAAACCATGAAGGGTTCTTTCCTATGGACTATGTGATCTATGATTTTTTCTAGATAATTTCATGGACTAGATCCTCTTATTATGTTGTTAAACTTATAAATTATTGTGTTATGGTGGGTGAGCCAATGATTTATGTTTTAGGGGAGTAATATATCTTTGACTAGAAGTGAAGAATGTTTTATAGAAGAAAAAATAAAAAGAATAGTAGAACACTAATTCACCCATATCCCCTCCACCATACCTATTTTCACATAGATATTGATTAGTACATCCACTATCATTGGATTCCATTTGAATGCACTTTTTCTTCTAATACCCGTGCACTAGAGGTACTATTTTAACACCAAGTTCCTTACAACTAAAATCCTTGATACACAGAAATCTCTCCCCAAAATATGTATCAACCAATAATTCTACAAACTTGTTGTCAATAATATACATGGGGTTTAGTTTTTTCTTTCAAATCTATTTTACACGAAATAAATTATCTATATCCTTATATCTTATTAGAATAAAAAACTAAAAACACAATTTTGACCTTCGTTACTTTCTCAAATAGATAGAAAATGTTCAATGTGATATATTTTTACATCCTCCACCAATAATGTCCTAAACAATGTGATATAAATAATATTTCATATATATCCAAGGTAACCTCATGGTTTTTATATAACGACATGAACTTTTTGAATGATAATTGATTCCTAAAATTTGGTTTTATTTTATTAAAAAACATTTTTTTTAAATAAAGTTAATATAAATAGAAATGTGTCCTCATAGATTTAATTATCATATGAGCATTGGTCAATTATAAACACTATACAATATGAACATTAGGAATTATACCCATAATAATAATTTTAATGTTATCGAAAGTGTTTATAAGTAAAATTTTGATAAAGGACAATTGATAGTGAAAGAAGAGTCGATGGACTCAGCCATAAGATTCTTTCCATTTTAAGACCATTTTTCAGATCTTAGGAGGTAGGTCTCATCGCTGGGTTTCTCCCTTGACCAAGACAATGTTGAGATTCAGAAATTGAAGCTTGAACGAAATTGAATATTGGAGAAGTTCAAGTTTCTAAAGATAAACTCTTGATCGATTTAAGTCAAGGCACCCCATGAAACTACCCACATAACACACCTTACTCTCAGGGAATACAAGGGTGTAAAATTTTGTTATGTGTCCTAAATATAGTGATTAATTCCATTGAATAAATAAAATTTTTAATATATAATTTTTGTTTTAAGAATTGTTTTTCTTAATAAAATTAAGGTACAATTTGATAAATTCATTTTTGGGATACAAATCAAACCTTCGAAAAAAGATAAAAATAATTTTAGTAAAATAATATATTATTAATAACACATATTTTAGTTAAATTTTTTGACAAAAACACTCTTATGTAATTATAAATGGTAAAATATTATTATTTTTTCGCATGTGTAATAAATTTCACTATGCATTTTCAATCCGTTATTATTTTAAATAAATATGTACTTTTAATATAAAAAAGAGAGAAATATTATATGAAATGAATATTTCTAATAAAATAAATATCATTTTTAAATTCATCACATATAAATTTGGTTAGGGAGAAATTATATAAATTTTATAAAATATATTATTTGATCATGAATAGTAAAAATACAGTTTGATATTTTCGATATGTTAATGAAATAAAAATTATTTTATAAATATTTAATAACTAATTAACTGAAATCCATGACATAAAATATTTTATTTTATTAATATAATTTATTTTAATTGATCTTAATTAATTTTTACTTATATAATTTACATTCCAAATTATAAAATGTAAATTTTAACTTCAAAATTGTTATTTTGTGAAAAATTATATTTACCTGAAAAAATAAGTAATATTAATTGGTGGATGACTCTTTTGGAATACAATAACATAATAGGAATCCCAATATTCCAGTTCCATGGAAACAAAAGTGGTAAAAACAATTTTTTCATTTAACAGTATATAGGTGTCTGAGGCTATTATTTAGAAATTAATAATATTATCCCACTATTTTTCTTTAAATACCATTTATTAATTTCCTTTCACTCCCATTTCATACTCTATGATTATATGATATTGTTATCCCCAAAGGTGTCCTCCCAAGTTATCCTCATTCATTAAGGGTCCTGATACCCATGTTTTAGGAACTACACATCATGGTAAGGGAAATCTTCAATTCTCTTTTCCATTCATGTTCCTTTGTTATATGGTTTTTCCTTAAAATTTCCAAAATAAGTACTTTTATGAAATTTATTTAATTAATGTAATGTATTGATATTATTTTATGACTGGGAGACCCTTTTCCAATCTATTTTTACCAATTTCTAAAAAAAAATTTATACCCATTATGCTGACGATTTTACTTCTCAGAATTTCTCTCTACTCCTATAACAATTCCTTTTGATTTTTATTATATGAATTCCCAATACAATTTATTTTATAGGTGTATTAACCAACATGTAAAAATGATTTATTTTATTCAATAATCTATATATGTAAAACCCCCATTCCCTTTTTTGGTTATAAATGGGGTAAAGATCTTGTCGTTAATAACTTTTTAAAATGTCATGATTTTTTATGAAACATGCATCCTCTATTCTCCATGGGTTATTTATGAAGTTTATTATTAGGATATAAGTTTCTCACTTTAATTATGTTATATTAATATTTCCCATAATATATCTTCTTTTCATTTCATAAATAAATGATTCTCTAAATATGGCATGTTTTACGATACATTAGTGAATAATCTTGGCATTGTTTATGACTCCTAGGTGGAACACCATGGTAATGTTCTTATTAATGCCCTATTTAAATATTTAAAGAACATTTACATGTTATTATTCAGGTTATTTTCATTATCATATTCCATGATTATGTTTTTCATTCCTTTATGATATCCTTGATGTACTTATTAATTTTTCTTGAAGATCGCATGTCAACTATTTATCTTGTTTCCCTTACAAGGCCATATGCTCACAATTCACTTTGATGTATGTCCCAAGGTAATAACAAGAGTTAAAATTTCTAATAATGAAACAGTGAATAATCAGTCCACTTTTTTACTATAATGTTTTATGTTTTCATGTATTATGTACCATTTTTTCATGAAACTATACATTAAAATATCCCTTATTTCTATCATGTAATTGAAAATCTGTATAATAAAAAAGACTGATACCATAGTTCATATCAAAGGATGGATTAGATATTTTTGGAAACTAAGATTTTAAAACATTATGAAGAACCATATAGAGATGTTTAAATATATGAAAACATCTAATTACTGTGGTATGTATTTATATGTTTTAGAGAGAAAAAATCCCTATTCTGATATGAACAAGTGGATGTGGATCTAGAATAAATGTACTTAGGTGTAAAACCAAAAAAAATCACTTTGATCTAGACTGAAATAATAATTTTTATATGACAACTATCCTTGATGGACTCATGATTCAACAATCCCAATTTATATTTTTAGTTAATTAAGATATTATTTATAAACCTTTTTAAAGGATTTATAAAAAATTTAAAAGTTTTTAATGATTAACCTAAGTAATCTTGTTGTTTTAAGAGAAAAAATTCCTTTACAATTATAGTATTATTAAAATAAAAATGTTTCTCACTGTGTTTTTTTATTTTAGAAAATGATTGAAGTAGGAGGATCTATGTAAATGGTGACCAAAACTGGCTAGGCACTGATTTTCCATTAATAGAAGATAGAATGGAAAACTTCATGAGAATGATGAAACAATAGACTCATGTTATGAGAAATAACTTGAATCAATCTGAGATAGTACATTGGCTTCGATGGAAATTATATTCTAGAAAATAATTTATACATAAAAAATATGTATTTTTGTTGATCTACTAATCCATTGATTATTTAATTTTGGATAATCTTGATAGAAAATAAATTTTCTTTACTCTATAGTTTAGAGAAATAGAAAGTCACCCTAGTAGTGTATGGCTTAGCGGGAGAGGCTGATCAATGGTGGAAAATGGTTAAAAACATGATCTCAGGAAGGGATATTGATGTTATAGAGTGGGATTAGTTTAGGGGATTCCTATTCAATAAATAATTCCTCCATTTGATGTGAATGAACGTGGAT
This sequence comes from Viscum album, assembly GCA_963277665.1. NCBI lineage: Eukaryota > Viridiplantae > Streptophyta > Magnoliopsida > Santalales > Viscaceae > Viscum > Viscum album. The sequence continues at coordinate 1,436,564,384 of OY728153.1, read as the reverse complement.
AATGAATTCATAGTGATAAAGTAAAAGGAAATGAATATATGGGACGTTGTTAGTTGAACATTACAAAGATTTATTTCTACTGACTGAAAATTAAATTTGTAATATTCAAAAACATTTTTGGAAAAAGTGGGAAACAATGGGGTCAAACACAAAATAAAATAATAGAACCATTAAAAGAAAATTTAAGACGACCAGAATTTAGCATCATAAATAATTTCTAGGATATATTACATACCTGAGTGTCTGGTTCATCCATTAAAAGATCCTTAAGTCTAGACATCAAATTCTCCCAAGTATGAATGTACTCTTTAAGGATGATCTTACCTTTGTTGAATCCCACAAATAAAATCATGTCTTGCCTATCAATCCAGTTATACTTCTCCTCATTGACATCCAAACTCAATAGTTTCCACATTACTCAAGCAGCTTCTTCTTCAGTAGTGTTAAGAAGAAAAACATGTTAAACTGATTCTTCATCTAAACTCAGATGTAATTCTAAGGGTTGATCAAGAACATCCATGTCCCTTTTCATGTCATTTAATTTCTTCTCTAATTGTGTCTCCATTGGAGGTGTCATATATGAGTAGTATTTGTGCTCATTACGGATTATCATCATATTACCATCACTATTTATGTTCCTCAATTCTTGCTTCTCATCTATAGAATGTTGGTTTTGATCGGTTTCAACCTCAATAATTGGATCTTCATTAGGAAAACCATCAAAATGGTTGTCGAGCTCAATATCAGACACTTCCCCTCTAGGTCCTGAACTAATTGAAACCTTGGAGGCCTCGATCTATCCTCCAACAGTGGTACCGTCCCATGACCATAATTCCTCCGCATGTGGACCATCAATAGGATTCAAGTACACTCCCTAAAAATCAAAATGAACTTATATACTTTCAATTGAAAAATAATCTCTTGCAATACCCTCACCCAAGGAATATCCTATAGTGACATCACCAGAAGTTGTTGCATCACCCTGAATCCCCACAGAACCTGTAGGACTCTCCACCATCAGATCATGTTTCAACCTACTAAAAATTTCAGAAATTTTTGCATCCTTAGGCATGTCCTTTCCATTCATGGACTCCCCCTTAACTTCCTCCTGCAAGTCTAGCGTCTCAACATCATGGTTGTGAGGATGATCAGAGTCATCCAAATCACAACCTACAATTATTCTACTACATCCATCCACTGAAGGACTACCACTGTCAACTGAAACCTCTCCTGGAAGCTAGATCATCTGCTTAGTGTGCAATTCTGACTCCATCTACAATCACTTCGCATTCGTGAAAACATCAATACTATGCCCCAATTTCTTGCACAGGGTGCAAAAACCAAAACATGTTTTAAAAATAAATGGCTGCTTATAACAGAGCACTTCACCCACAGGAACCCACAAGAACTCTACTAGGGGTTTCAACAAATCTACTTCAACACGTATCTTGTGAGAAATCGAATGGCATATAGCCCTAGTCCAACTATCTGAATAGAGATATCGACCAACTATATTACAAAGCATACAAACAATCGATGGATTTTGAAATTCTATAGAGAGTTCTAGTAACCTTACCCATAACACCATTATAGGTTATTTATAATTCATATAGAAATCATAATTCCATTGGAAGAGAAAAAACGACAATTGTTGTAGATATGAATAACATACGGCCATGCTTGTATCCGATCTTTGTAATAGTATAACATTATAATGACGTGTCCTGAGTTGTTAATCCTCACTCTCTCTTCCTTGTGTAGTTCCGAAGATCTAAAGAAATATTGGTCATATGCATTGAATGATGGCTAGCATTGTTTGAATCTTGCAATAAGCATCATATTAATTGAGGAAGATGTTTTAGTTAACTCTAGATTCAAAATCGACAACTGTGGGGCACTAATGAATAACTCTAGAACCATAGGACTAATAGAGATTGAAGGAATGGTGGGAATGAAATATGGGATTGATAATGGGGTAAAGTTAGATAGTATACCTCAATTAGTGGGTGTCGGAAGTCCCTCCCCCACCGAGGGGGTAGGGTATGGTGCCTTGACCACCTTAACCTAGGCCATGGAAGTCTAAATAAAAAAAGATAAGCTCCCACCTCATTTTCAATATATTTATCGCTACACCCACATATTTTTCATGTATAAAAATGCAATGTTTAAAACATTCTTTTGTGGATTATGACCCTATCTAGTGAAGAATCTAAAAAATTGAGACTATGAAATTTATTTGGTGAAAATAAAAAGTGATATAAAGGTTGAGATGGATTTCAAAGACACAAAATGGTCCCATTGATTGAATGCAAAGAATATATATTTCTATTAAAAATGTGGAGTATCATTGATGATGGATGTGAATGAAAGAAAGTGAAAATTACCACATGCAACAAATTTTTGAATAATCATTTTGGGAATATCTTTCTCAGGAGTGGAAAATGTTAAATGTGTCGAAGAGATAGACATATTTCTCGGAACATTCATTGTGAGGTGAAGCCTCATCTTCTCAACACTAATAATAAAGGCAAGATAGTGCATTCACATATTGAAATTAAATACTTCAAATGTTAAATGATTGGGAACTAATCTGATCACCATCAAAATCTAAAGTTAATATAGTAGAATCACCATTAACCTCAACATAGGACAGGGGAGAAAGTCTAGGATTTTCTAATCACAAAAGATGATTTTGAAGGTCTAAATGATATGGTGTAATGTACTCTCATTGTTTTCTATGACATATTAAGAAAATTGAATGATTATTATTCTAAGAATTCACTTATTTCCTCTATGTTTGAAAAGAATATAGAGTGAATAACTAAACTTATATAAGTAGAGTTATCTTTCAATAATCCAAAAGAGAGAATCCAAGAATCAATAGTTTATAGAAACAATAGTATTCACTTTTGCGAGAAAAATTTCATGGTAAATCTGAGATTCATTCCCATGTTGGAATTATAAATTATACTAGAGATGGACTGGATGTCAAATTATAATAACAAGATCAACTACATAATCATAGAAATCTCAGTCATCCTGAATTAACAACCTAATATTGTTCTTAAAGATGATATATCTTAGCCTGATCTTTGTCTATAATCACCTCTCATGACCTTATTTATGGATATTATAAGTTAATATCAATAAGTAAATGAAATTAAATAACTATAAAATGTCCCCATAATTCTAGAATATATTGATGTATTTCTTAACGAGTTACCTAGACACCCCCCCCCTAAAAAGAGATTTATGGTTCTCCACTAAACTCATGCTTGTGTCCAAGAAGATATCAGAGACCCTTTATAGAATGGGAAATGTAAATCTAAGAGATTTATAGAAAAAACATCATAATCCTTTGGAGAATAGGTTTATCTGACCATTTGTAGTTCCTTGGTGAGCAACTATTCTCTTTTTAAAGAAGAAAAATGGATCAATGTATCTATGCATTAATTATAGAGAAAATAATAGGATCACAGTGAAGAATAAAGACCATTTTCCAAGGATTGGTGATTTATTTGACTAGCTTCATGGGGATCAATTCTTCTTCAAGATAGATCTTAGATCTAGTTTACATCAACTGATGGTGAGGAAATAATATATTCCAAATACTACATTCTGATCAAGATATAGGCATTATGAGTTTGTTGTTATAACCTTCATCTTGAATAATTCTCTTGATATATTTATGGATATTTTTAATAGAGTCATTAATCAATTCCTTGATAACATTGTGGTAGTTTTTATTGATGATATTATAAAATATTATAAAATTTTTGATGAGTATAAGGATCATATTAGGGTTATATTACAAACTCTAAAGAAGGAGAGTCTATTTTTAATGTTTATAATATGTGATTTTTTGTAATAAGAAGTTTCTTTATAAGGGAACACTATAACCAATGATGGAATCTTTGTTGACCCTAAAATGAAAATTTTAGTAGATTATTGGCCTCATACTTCAACAGTAACTAAGAATAACATTTTCCTTAGTTTATGAATATATTATATGAGGTATGTGAACAAATTTTCATGGATTTTAAATTCCTTAACAATGATAACTTGAAAAGGGCTCATGTTCATATAGATAAAAGAGTTTAACGATTGTTTCCAAAATCATATGAAGAGATTGGTGGAAGCACCCATGTTAACTCTACCCTCTATCATTTAATGATATGTAATTTTTAGTAATTTATCTCTGAAATGGATTGGGTGTGTCCTTATGAAAAATTAAAATGTGACTTCTTATGAATCTTGATAGTTTAATCATAATCTGCAGAATTATACTACACATGACCTATAGATGGGTTTGGTTGTTTTTACTCTAAATATCTAGAGGCACTATCATTATAGGGGAAATTTTCATATATACATAGGACACCAAATCTTGAATCACTACCACAAATGCAAGCAAGGGAGGAACTCATGTTTTATCAACACTATTCAGAAAACACTGATAAAAGGGAGACTTTTATAAGTGATTGAAAAATCACTCATAAATATACACTTTATCAGTGCTAATATTAGCACTGATAAAGTCCCCCTATTACCAGCGCTAACAAAAAGCGCTGATAAAAATGAGACTTTAACAGCGCTAACAATAGATTTGATAAAGGTTTTTAATAAAAAATATTACTAATTTGTAAAAAAAATAATTATATTAAAACATAATGCTTTTATGAAAAAATTAAGTAAGAAAACCATGTTAAATATTGTTATGTTTTATTTATGTTTATTATGTTTTGTAGTTTTTGTCATATCTTTATTATATATTTATTAAACTATATGTTTATAATATTATATATAAATACTTTTTAAATAATATATATATTTATTTAAATAAATTTATTGTTCCAAATGAATGTTTCAATTTATGAATACTTTCATATTCTCATGAATATGTTTATTATTTACCCTAATGTTGGCCATATATAATATAGTTATACATATACATGGTTTATTCGTTCATTTCCTATATAAATTAGGCTTTATCCTTACATAAATACTTAAAATCATGATAATTATATTTATTTAAACAATAAATTTATTTGTTATACCTAAAAATATAAATATTTATTTATATATAATTATATAATATTTAGATATATTGTATATAATTATAATTGTATATAACTAATTAAATATACATATTTCTAAATAATTATATAATTACACAACATTTTTTTGAATGATAATTATATATTTATGAACACCCATTGAATATATTTATTTATAAATATATGTCTTTAATGAATATATACACAGACAGAAACATATATATATATATATATATATTTAAATACTTATGAAATTAAAATTAAAATTAATATATCAATGTATATTTATATATTTAATTATATTTAATTATAATTTAAATTATAAAATTACATGTATATTTAATTATAATTTATACACAAACACAAACATAAATATATAAATTTGTATTTATATATTTACTTATAATATAAATTGTTAAATTATAATAAATATATTAATTATATATATTTATAAAATTATAAATGTAATAAAATTATTGGTTATAATTTTATAATTATGAATAAATGGTATGTTTTATCATTGATTATTAAATTTCACTGATAAATATGTGCCTTTTTTAGTGCTAAAAAAGTGCTGATAAAGACATGTTTTATCAGCGCTTCCAATTGTAGTGCTGATGAAAAATAATTTTATCCGCACTTATTTAGCACTGAAAAATTTGGGCCTCTATCTGTGCTTTTTAATTTTAACAATGATAAAACATACTTTTATGAGCACTTTTTATCTAGAGATGATAAAATTGTCACTAGGTTTTATAAATAAAATGTATCTTCCTCATCCTTCCTTGCACCCCTTGATCTCTCATGGAAGCCAATCCATGTCGCCACTACCGTCGTCGCCACCTTCTCTCCCTCCTCCTCTCCTTGCCTTCCTCCTCTATCACCTCCTCTCATCCCTGATCCTCCTCCTCGGCCACCAACTACTCTAATTATGTGAACCAAGCTTCACCCCACATCTCCCCTCTAATGCTCCTCTCCTCCACCAGTGGCTCTCCTTCGATGTGCCTCCCCTTCGCCTCAGCTCTCCTCTTCCATTGCCTCTCCTCTTCTGCACCTCGCTTCCACTATGCCTCTACTACACTGTAAATGCACCTCCGCCGCATGTTGAACCACGCTTCCATGATTATTTATCTCCTCTTTATCATTGGGTTCACTTATTAAAGTTTAATATTGATATCAATGTTGTGAATTGTGTTGGATAAACGCCTTGCTAAAAATTATGGATGTTGGTGGTCCTTGGATGCACACAAAATGAAAATATGATAAACTATATCATTAATAAATTATTTATTCATGGTGTTCTATGTTATTTTTGATGACTATTCTTCTTCAATCATTTTTATTTATATGTATTATGACCCATAAGGATTTATTTTTAACATCCAGCCCAAAAGTGAGACCACTCAAATGTGATATTAAATATTGGAAATTAGATTGCTCTATAATTATAAATACACTATAATTAGATGCCCATAGTTATATTCAGAAATATTAAATTCTCCTACACCATATTTAGAATTTCGTGTTTTAAAAATCATTATTTCAATGTGGGTTTTAATCATGTTTATTTCAATTAATTCAATATGTGTTTTAATACATTCAAAAATAAAATTTCTAACATCCAATCCTATTTTTTATTACACTTAAAAAATATTCATGACTATATTATTAAATATTAATTTGAAATTTAAATGTCTTTGATGTGTTTCCACTTATTTTATAGAAAATATAAGTTTTTTATGTTTCTATTGTAAAAATAATCTTTAAAAGCAAAAGTCATCAATGTATTTCTAATTAATTTAATAAAAGCAATATAAATTTCTCACGTTTCCATTATCGATTATTGTTTTTAAATATAAACTTTATCAATGTATTTTTACTTCATTTATTTAATACGTTATGTCTTTTTCATTTTTTAATTATAAATAAATATATTAAAATTACACATTTTTTGAATTTTTTTTAATTCTAGTTTTTAAAACCATTATGTCTATTAAATAAAAATTTTATATGAAACTATTTATTATAATGTTTTAAATAGTAATCTATTTCCCTTAAATCAAAATTTATATATAATTTTCACTTCAATGTTATAAAAATTTATTGTGAAAAGGTTTGTGTTTTAACCTATATTTATCTTCATATGATTATTTTCCATGTAGTGATATTTTAGCCACAATTTATATGTTATTATGATATAATTTATTTTGGAAAATGAGAATTATAATATTGTAAGATTTGTTATGTTCATGTTATGTGATTTTTTAATTATTTATGAAAAAAATTATTTTTCATTTTCTAGAATTATTCCCACTAATTCTACTTTATCTCCCCCATTCCTCTTCTCTTCTCTATTTACTATAAGATTTTTTTTCTACTTGGAATTGAAATTCATTTTTCGTGAGGATTTAGGGATTTAGTTTTTTTGAGTGTTTTCCATGGAAGGTGACATGTTGTGTAGTGGTTACTATTAAGTTTAAAGTTGGTGTTTCTTTTATAATCCTTTATTTTATAATTCATGGAATGTTTATACTTCATAAATTTATTTTCAAGTAAAGTCTACTAATATATTGGTTCTTGGGAGAAATTATTAATTTCATTCTTAAATTATAGTATTTGCATAACGGGGTTTTTATAATAATTTCATATACTATTATTAAATTAGATTAATTCTCATGAAAAGTTTTATATGTTAGTTTAAATTTTTTTATAGTAATTTTAGGTCTTATGCCTTTTTTGGAGTTCCATTGAAATTTTCCATGTTCTTGGGGAATATTTTTGAATGAAAAGGGGATTTTTTTCAAGTGCATGGAAAATCATTGAAACTATGAGACGTTAAATATGGTAAGTGGGACTCTACATACTAATTTGGTTTTCAAGTGAAGACCCATTTTTTCACTTTAATAGGTAAATGGTTTATTTCTCATGTGACCCTCAATGATTTCTCTTACACTTGTTTCACCAGTTATGGGTTATTGATTATTTATATGATGGAAATTTGATGAGAAAATATAATGTTATATGTTATGGTGTTAGAGGTGAGGTGTGATATATTTTTTTGGGTAATTATATTGATTTATTTCTCACCACTATGGTTGTTTTTTTTATTGTTACATGGGTGTTATGGTTGAAGGGCTTGACTCATGCTATCGTATTTGTTACACATGCTTATATGTCTCCCAGTTTTGTTTAAGTCAAGGATAGTGGAAATGATCCACTATGACATGTTAAGTATGGTTTAATTTGGTACATCATGTTATATTTGGATGAAACATATATCATATGTCGGTCCATGTAGTTATAGTGCAGTTTTGGATCATCACGAACTAGTACCTAGGGTATATCCCATGAAATTTTGTTCATTAATCTGTGTTTCTATATAAAAGATTAAATTATTATATTAGTTACATCTACCTTATTCTTGTTTTATTAGTTTAACTGTTGATTTTGGTTTTCTTTACTGTTATATTTTTCGTTGATCACATGGTTCCCCTCTTCATTGTGAATTATTTTCCTCAATTTTACATGGGTTCTTTATGAGATAATGAATGTTTCATTTTAAAAGTGGCAGAAAAATTTATGTTTTATTAGACTGGTATTACTTATAATCCCCATAAATTCATTGGGTAAAGGATTATATATCATGATAAATAAATGTTATGTGAATAGGTTAGTAATTCTACAGGCTCAAAAGGATGACTGTCATTTTGTTAAGATCTACTAATAGTAATACATGTGAATAAGTTAGCAAGTTTCTATGTTCACAGGTGAGTGTGATGGAATTAATTTTTTATCATAAATTTAAAATTGATTATGGTTTTGAGTAGTTGGTGGGAGTTAGAACACCAGAAAATGGCTTCACCCACCATTGATGGGTTGGCTAGTCGATAAGGTTGATGAAAGGAACACTAAAAATAGGTATTAGGGCTAGATAGGTGGTTTCATGAGATATATAAGGCATGAGCACATAAAAATTTTCATTAGAGAGAGGAAATTTTGTAAATGGTTGGTTTTTTAATGGGATTTCAACAGTGGTTTTTTAAATAGTTTTCAAAGGAGATTTAAAGTATTTTCCATGGTTAATTTTTATATCAATGTTTTTCATATTTATTTTGTAAAATATTAATAACACCAAATAAAATACGATGGATATGAATAAATAATGGGTGGATTCCATTCATCTGACAAAAGAGTGCGAATATGGAGTAAAAGATTTCATCATGTTTAAAAAAGATCATTCATATTATCCTACTCAAATCATTTGTCCTTGTGTATGCTATTGTTATTCAAGAGAAGTTATTCTAGAGGAGTTTTAAGAACACTTAATCTATCACAGAATAGATTTATGTAATAAATAATTTAATAAACATATGAAAAAAGATAATAAAGCTATTCACTGGGATAACACTACGTTTTATAGATCATTTCATATGATTACGAGTACGGGCTATGAAGAATACCACATCGAGGACATGATTACAGATGATCATGATGATGAGGATGATAGTATTAAGTAAATGATAAGGATAGTTTAATATGAACTTCATGATTTCCCAAAATTGTTTGAGTAGTGAAAAAGTTTTTCAAACACAAAATTATATAATAGTTGCCCTAAATATAAAACATTTTCAACCATATTGAAGATGTATAATTTTAATGCAAGGAACATATGGTGTGACGCCAGTTTTACAAAATTACTTCCTATTTTGAATGACATCCTCTCAAAAGATAATGATATCCCAATCCAAACATTTGATGCCAAATGAATTATAAAATTAATTTGTATGATCTCTAAAAGAATAATGCCTTTCTAAATGACTATATACTATTTATCAAGGACCACAAATCCCCAAGATAATTCACAATGTGAGGAGCTTCTTGATAAAAGAAAGATGAATATGGTCCTATGAATGTGGCATTGTACTTTTGAATAATTATATGGTTTAGGCTCCTATATGGATATGAGGAAACTGTAAGGAAATTGACGTAGCATGCAGACAGATTAATAAATATGGAAAACTATGATACCTAACATACTCTCCTCAGTGGAAAATAATTGACCATGTGTATCCTAACATTCGAAATGATCCAAGAAACCTTCATCTTAAATTATCAACAAATTGAGTAAATCCTTTTGGGTTTCAATAAAGCACTCATAGTAGATGGCCTGTTATGTTGGTAAATTATGACTTTCCACCATGTTTATACATGAAATGAAAACACATCATGTTATTGGTGATTATATCATAACCAAAAATTAGTTAATGATATCAATGTTTATTTGGATCCACGGATAATGGATTTGAAATTATTGTGGGAGTCATGCATTATGATTTATTATTCTTATAGAAATGAAGAATTCACATTGAGAGCTATGATGTATGGGATGATAAATGACTTTACTGCTTATGGAAAATTTTCAATATATATCATTAAAGGAACTCTTGTGTGTCCCTTCTATGAAAACGATAAACAGTTAACTAGGATAAAACATTTATCAAAAACTGTGTTTCTAGGACATCGTAGATTTCTACCCTGATGACATACATACCGATTTGATATGACATCATTTTGTTAATGTTTCAAATAACATACACCACCATCCCCACTAATAGGTGATCAACTATTTGACCATGTTATATATGTGGAAACTTCTTTTGGTCAACCATTTTAGAAAAACCAAACGGAAATCATTTGGGAAAAGAAATCAATGTTTTCTGAATTACCATATTTTAATTCTCTATAGATCAGATATTTTCTTGATGTAGTGCATGTTGAAAAATATATATGCGATAGTGTCATCAATACATTTCTAAATGTACCTGAAAAAAGGATGTAATTCAGGCTAGGTTTTACATGGTTGTCATGGGAATATGAGAAGAGTTGGAACCATTGAATGGTGAACAATGAACATTTCTTCCTCCTGCTACTTACACTCTTTCTAGGAAGGAGAGATTTCGGTTTTGTAACATTTTGAACGACATAATGGTTTCAAATAGAATATCAAGAACATTGTTTCAATTAATTATTTAAAGTTAAAAGTTCATAAAACATATTAATTCCATGATTTGATGCAAAATATATTTCTTATAGATTTAATTTTTTTTAATAATTTCCATCATACATTAAGAAAGATTTGTATCTTCTTCAAAGATATATGTGGCAATGTTATAGAACTGGGGAAATTTCTGACTGTGGAAAGAGAAATTTTTGACATATTATGTGAATTGTAAATGTTTCTCCCATTGTCATTATTTGATATGATGGGTCATTTGATGGTTCACTTAGTGAGAGAGATTTGGATATGTGTTCATGTGTACTATAGATGGATGTACCCCCATTGTAAGATATATAAATATTTTTAAAGGGTGTGTCAAATATCAAATTTAGCTAAATGGTCGTATTAAAAATGGATATATTGTTGAGTATTACATTGAATTGTGTAACAAAAACCTTTACAGTGTAAAAATAAATGGTAAAACAATTCTCTTCACATTGGGAAACTTATGAGTTAAGTAATTTCTTTATTGGAGGTTGTCACAGTAAATATTACAGATCAAGATCTGGTCCACCTTTTTATTTTGAATAACATTTTGGATGTTGACCAATATTTTGAAACCCGAAAATAAATTCTTAGGAATTCAAATCCATCAATGGATAAAAAATGGATATCATATAAACATAATCAACAGTTTATGGGATGGTTTCAGGACCATATTTGTTAGTCAAATGAAAATCCAGACTCAATTTTAGAAACACTTAGACGGCTATCTAGAGGACTAAGTGTGCTTGTATTATCTTACAATACGTATGTAATTAAGGGCTATATATTTTCTACTAATGAACATGATGAAGACAGTACCCGATAGAATAGTGGGGTTACACTTCTGAATGATGTGATGCATGTATTTGGTGCTATGGATAGAAATTCAATTAATGGGAATATGTAAAATTTTGGTATCATCAAAAAATATCGGAGTTGGATTATACAAAATTTTGAGTTATGATTTTTAAATTAAAATGGGTTTACAATTGAAGTGTTTTTAAAATAGATGATTTTTTATTTGAGAATGTCAATTTCAGTAAGGAAGGGTACCAAGACGAAGAATTTATAATAGCACAATAGGCAGTACAAGTATTTTATGTTCCAGATCCCACAAAAAAAAATTGGCCAACAATTCTTTTATCAACAAAACCCAATAAAGAGTTAGATAAAAATTCAACAGAGTTTGATCCGTTCATTGGGGTGTTGCAATCATATCATAGCGGTCCCAGTGTAGACGATGTTTTTTATATCAGAGGAGACCACAAAGAAGGGATTTTGATAGTCGATAGTGGGGTCAAATCCCATCAACCATTAAAGAAATATATTTCAATAATTAGATTATATTCTTTTTCCTAATATACATCATCTTAAATTATTATAATATTTTTTGGTTTTTGATTTTATGTTATCTAAATTAAATGTTAAACTAATTTTGTAGATAATGACTTCTACCCATGATGATGTTCTTAATCTCTGGGCCCAATAGGGTTTTCAACATGTTGTTTCTCATATAGTAGATAATGAATAGGTTTCTCAACCTGTTTCCTTATGTTAATATATGTTTTATACTACTTTTTTGTTATCTAAATTAAATTTTAATCAAATTTTGTAGATAATGATTTCTTTGCGTGATGATACTCCCAGTCCCCAGGAACAACAGTTTTCTCAAACAGCTTTTGCTCATAGTGAAGATGAATAATTTGTTTCATAACCTCTTACTGCTCCTAATGTAGAGGTAAAACCACCCTCTTCACATGATAATGCTAGCCCTCTGATGCTGGAAGAACATATTGATGATGGTGGATCCGAGGAAATGAAAGGTGAAAAAACACTGACAATGAAAAAAAAGAGCACTGTAGTTTGATGTTATTAACAAAAATAATTAAGGCTAAAAAAAGGCATTAAATATGTGATTGGATTGAATAAGAGAGGCCAAAACTTTAACCATAAACAATGCCATGTTTAGTTGTTACATTGGAATCATCACTCGACAAAGCGTGGTGATTGATGTAATTTCATGGAACCATGTTGTTCCTATGATTAAGAAACAGATGTGGGGGGAAATTACGGTAACATCATGATATCATTTTATTAATTTTCTAAATGGACTTACACTTCATCATCTCTTGCAGAGTGTATTTATAGTAAATGAATCACACAAAGACTATGTCTTAAGTGTTTCTAGAAGGATTCATAGGGTTTTTTCACACACATTTAATGAAATATCATTTTAAATATGTTGAAGGGAAAATAAAACAACACCCACCACTTATTTATGCACACCTTATAACCCAACCATTATAGGATGCATTTATTGTCCGTCATGCGAAGCAGTCTTTTCAAGTACATTATGTCTATTAATACGTTATTTGATGCTATATGTATTCATCACAATGATTGATAGTGTTTGATTTATGAAATAGAAACTGAATGATAAAAATAAACAATAGGCATCAAATCCAGCGTACTCCTACGATAAAGCAACGATGGGGAACACATCACTTGAATAAAAAATTGGTACACATTTTCAATCTACTATAATACTTTTATGTGACACAAACCTACCCAATAACTATGTTCTATAGTTTATATGAGGCTTGAAGTGTCTAAATCATCAGGCACTTCCATCCCACACCATGTTCTATGGATAGAGACACGCATAAGTAAAGATGGAAAATTATTAGATCAAAAGACACAAAAGTATGGGAATCATATGTAAGTATGACATAATAAAATTTTGTTCTTATTTAAATTGCTATTACAAAAAAATGAATACTTATTTTCTATATTTTCTATCTAAAATTGCCTCAAGAATCAATAACACCCACACCAGATGTAGACATAATTTTAGTGGCCTTGAAGCATCCAAAAAATGTATGGTAATTTTGTAGGTGTGGGTTTTGGGGTGTCACCCCGAACAAATTTTGAGAAAATAAAATCAAGATGAGGATCTAACTGAGGAAATGAAAAAGATGATAGAAAAATAATCTATGTTTCAAGAATAGATACAATAAAAGAGAGAGATGATATCAAGATTAATAGGGGGAGTAAAATCTAATAAACAGGTCTAGAAACACTCGAGTGTGATGATCTCATCCCACTCCCACCAGTTTGGAGGTGAGACAATACCCTAAAAAGTCTTAACAAATTTAGTCAATTTTCTAATAATTTATTCTGTGAAATTTGAATCATATAGAAACTAGAAATTGAAATATATCCTTTATTTTTATTCTAAAGGGTGGAAATGATTTTGATTTATATCTATCAACACCAATGCATCGCCTCATAGTAATGGATATAGTGTTCAATATCTAGAATGACATGTTACACAACAGAACACTTTTTTCAAGTCATGTAAGAGTGTCAATTACTGTAACCCTATAGCTGAGTGTCAAGATACCTTTTCCAATTGATGATGAATATATTTATACGGTCGAACTATCTCTTGGAACATTCCTTGCATTGCCATCACATCCTTTATAAAATTTCCGATAATGAGGTATTCATTTATAATTTAATTTTCAAGCTAAACAGTAAACCATTTAATGAAACAATGTCGGAACCGATGCATGTTGTTACATACAGAAAAAGGGAAGGTGAGGAAATGACATACCAGTTCAAAAACATCTCACGGAATAACAAACTGATCAAAAAGATATTCCCAAATAAACTTACCCCCCCTGCCACCATTATATATCATTATTTACTATCATTTAAAGTTCATGTGGATAGGAATCTGAATGATCGTGGTACTCACATAACATATTTTGAAGAAAATATATATGGAGGTGAAGATCCATAAATCATTACTATTAAGAGTGTAACTAAAATCCTTGATTATGAATTGTTTAGAGTCTCAGTTGTAAATGTATACATGAGGTATGTTTTCATGATTTGATTTTCCAAAAGAGGATATAATATGATAATTATGAAAAAAATAATTTTATATTTTTCACATGTTTATATAAGAAAATCAATTGATGATATTTCCCCATGAATTTTTTTTTTAACTTGTTAGTCCTCAAATCAACCGTACAACACTAACAGATATAAATTTTGAGAAAGAGGGTGAAACCGTGGCTTGTCTGCTCAAATCATTTAACAAAAAAAATTATGGATGACAGACTCTTCTTAATACCAACAATGATGGGGTAAAAATATAGAATATAATCATATCAAATATATTTTAATTTATATCATTACATGTTATTTTTTTAGGCAAAATTGGATTCTCATTACGATCAATTTCGAAACCCCAATGATTTATTTATTGGATTCAATGCATGCATATCTAACAAACCAACCACAAATGATAGTGTTTTCCAATTTTTAATACACTACATCCAACATATTTTCACAAAACATCATGTTATATAATTTATATTTTCTTTTAATGAATATTTTATTATTATATGACAATGTGTCACTATCATCTACATCATCGAATGAGGCCAAGGGAAAAAGACAAGAAACATGACATGTACTAAGACTAGAAAAAAATCAAGGTATTTATAATAAGATTTCACTATCCAATCACATATAAATATTAAAAAAAAATGTTTTAATAGTTCCTAAAATAAACAAATGATAATGTTTGTGGTTATTATGTTTTTATATTTATGAAAGAGATTGTATTCTATGAACAAACCATCATTCCTGAAGAGGTATTTTTGCTGATTATTATATTTCTTTTAAAATAATTATTAATAATTTTTATATTTAGATTTTTTCAGTAATACCATGAAATTCAAAAATATTCATATTCATAAGAAGATATAGATATTATTATTAATGAATGGGTATCATACCTTATTGAAGAATGTAAAAAAATAGATTGAATATGGTAAACTTCTCAAATAATTTTGGCATTAATAATCTTGTCTGACTTATCTTTACCTTTTCTTGAAAAACCACAAAATATAATGAGTATCCATAAGGGCTTCCCCAGTACATTGAGTTTGTTGTGACGTCTTGAGACATAATGGGTAGAGGATCTAACTCCACTCTTCTCATTTTCCACAACGATAAGTGTTTTCTCCAAAGAAACATTGATTTAATCTACAACAGTTGTAGTCACTCTCTTTAGTCAACCCAATGATGAAACAACTATCATATATTCATTTTTTGTTTCTGAATATATGACATTTGGTTCTTCTCTATTTCGACTAATGATATGTTGTAGAAGGAGGATGTTAATTCATGTCAACCATTCAGGGTTCAAAGTTTTTTCTATAATCATTCTATATGTGGTAGATTGAGCAATTTTAGTAGGTCATGTCTATTTTTTGGGTTTAAGAGGCATGGGTGCATTGATTTTCAATAACAAATATGTACATTAAATTTTTTTCTCATAATTTAGGAAAATTATCCATGAGTCATTTGTGACATGAAGGAATCAACTGCACCTCAATACAACACACAATGGCATTGGTATGACTCCAAATGTGTCTTTATTTAATATTAACAACAATTAAAGTAATGAACACAACTCATATACTGAAAACTAAGGAAATTTATTCTAGTGATACTTTAAGAATATGATCTATCATTCATTTGTGAGGTGTATGAATCAAATGCACTTCAATCTGACTCACATTGTTAGCAGTATGACTCCAAATGTGTCTTCTTATTTAAAATAGACATTAATTCCACTAAAAACAACTGACATATAAAAACTAATGAAAATATTTGGATTGTTTTGATACTTTAGGAAAATTATCCATGAGTCCGTTGCCACGTGTAGGAATTAACCCCACCACAATCTGATAAACAGTTTGATCGATAGGGAAAAAAGTGTTTGTTATCAGTTTAAAATTAACATATTAGTTCAAAACATGTCACTCACTGAAAACAATGAAAACATGATCCACTTTTCATTCAAATTATGTAAAGTAATTTATATGTCATTTTGATGTGTATGAAACATTATCACATCAAACTAACGCACGATGTGACTGATATGACTCAAATTTCATGTTTTTGGTATGAAATGACATTTTAGTAAAAAATTGACATACTAAAAACCAAGGAAATTCATTCAGATTATTTTGATACATTAGTAAAATGATATATCATTGACTGAATAAATGTTAAATTTTTATTGAAAACATATCAAGTACAACATTTCCACAAGGTGGGTGAAAATGGTGACGACCCAGCACATCTCCATTAGAAAAAACCATACAATCATTGGTAAGGAACCCAGACTGGTGTACAAAATCAACATTTCCCCTCAAGAATCTTTTGCTGGATAAAGCATCAGTTGTGTCGTTCCCCTCCCTCCATGTGTAGAGAATTGGAGTGCCCTAACTTAGAAGAGTCCTTCACTTCCAAACAATATTAGTTAAATACCAAGGTACCTTACCATCTTTAGTTAACATCCTAACTAGAACAGTTGAATCAGACACTACTTCAAGAATCTATATATTGAAGCTCTTACAACATGACAGCCCGATTTCCATGGCACATGACTCGGCTTTAATAGATGTGTCTTCAACATAATACAAACTGAAGGCAAGGAGAAAAGATCCTCTATTGTCCCTTATAAGCCCCCCCTCATAACACCATCCATACAAGAGCCATCCACATTCAATTTAACACATGAACAATGGGAATTCCAGCATACCTATCAAACCTGCTGAATCCCGACACCTTTTTTGATGTAAAACTCTAGAATGAGCTTATTAAAAGAATATGTATTCAGTCCCCCTTTAATAACATCACCCATTTCTTCCACCAGCAGTTTAACCTGAATAAAAAGAAAGCTTCTAGATCATTTGATACTGTCTCTAGCCTTGTTCCTTAATTCCCAAATAGTCCAACATGCCACCTCAAAAAATCATACCATGGATTTTGATTTCATCCTCCACCAATTCGGCACCCAGAAACCAAACCTCCATGAAGTTTTTAAGCGAAACCCAGTGTCCACTATTGTGTAAAAACTGCCTCAAAAAGTCCTATAATGCTCTCTCCCATTCCCCAGAAAAGAAAATATGTTCAACTAATTCTTTTTTAGGGTAAATTCAAAATTTACAGCATAATGTCAGAGCAAATCCCTTCTTTTGAATGTTATCCTCTATTGGAATGTCATTATATCTAAGTCTCCAATACAGAAAGTTTAGTTTTCAAGGAATTTATTTAAATTAGAGCATGGAGTTTCTACCTGTCACCACTGTCTCAGGCATGTATCAGGTTCCTGTAGTCTCATCCGCAGAACCTACCAACTCTGGATCCCGCAAACACACATTGATCCAGTTCCTCTGCCAACCCAATGAATTTGTAATCCTCCTTCTTCTCATCGTCAAAAATTGAATTCAAAAAGACTGGATACCCGAAGGCCTCTATGATAGTGATGTTTCGTGCAGGACACCTTGAAAAAAAAGTAGCTTCTTCCATTCCCAGTTGTTCATCCATGGTTTGATGTATCCTCATCCAACAATATATCTTATATGGTTATGTAAGACCTCTAGTTTCTTACTCATACATTGGCCAATATTAGACATCCTACTAATGTGATCAATCCATTCCCCCTAGTCCACCCCGTACCTATTTTTCATTATCTTTGCCAATAATGAAGTCCCATCAATCACCTCCCATGAAAATCATTCCTTCATGGATTTCATGGTTTCAACCACACTCTGCAACCCAATACCACCCTCATCAATTGGTTTACCAAGTCATTTCCATGATTCCCAATGGCACCGTCCAACCTGATTTGCTTCCCACAAAAAGGGGTTCATGATATTTTCAATTTTGACGATCATACCTTTGGGGTTTGATAAAAGAAAGAATATGCATTGGAATCGATTTTAGAACCATTTTGATCAATGTTATCTTCCCGAAAAAGGAAAGGAATTTACTTTTTACAGTTTTAAATCCACCCCATGATTCTTTTCAAGATGTCATCAAAGAGAACCTTCTATATTCCACTATTAGAAATTGGAGCACTGAGGTAGATCATGGGCAATCGACATTGTTGCATACCCAACCTTTCATGAATGACCCTGTTACGCCATCTATAACATTTTTTGGAAATAAACACATTAATTTTCTTGAGGTTTACTCATTTCCAGCTCAACATTCCATAGGTCGACATAATATTAATAAGGCCATCCACTGATCATTTCCTACCATTAATGAATAACAACACATTGTCAGCAAACATGAGATGAGAAACTAATATGTCGCCTGATTTTTTCTTGAAGGGAATTATCTTCCCATAAATGATACCATTTTTAATGTTCCTTGAAAGCACCTCTTGGGCCAAAATAAAGAGATTCTGAGACAAATTATCTCCTTGCCTCACCCCCGAACTGTTTTGACAAAACCGAAGCCTTTCCTTATGAGAGAAATCTTAATCCATGGGGAAGCATAGCACCTGAAACATAGATCATAGAACCATTCATGGAAACAAAATTTCTTCATTACAATTAACAAAAATCTCTATTCAAGTCTTTCTTATGAATGTTCCATATCCACTTTCACCATCACATTGGACCCAATCATTTTTTTATTCAGATCCTCCACCATTTCTCTTGAAATACCAATTTCTCCTTGAATGACACTGTCTTTCACAAATCCATGTTTCTCTTCAGAGACAATCTTGGGTATCACCCTGTTGATTCTTCCATTTAAAATGATAGTAAGGATCTTATATTAAAATTTTCATAAACATATTGGTCTGTACTAGTTAATTTCATCGGTATCTATAACCATGATAATAAGAAATACCCTTGATGTTCAAGTAGCTCTATTGAGTTCTACTCCCCTGATGAAATCCCAAACCTCCCCCTTAACTTTCCCTCTAATAATATCCTACACCTCAAAATAAAATTCCCCGGGAAAACCATCGGGTCCCAGTGTGCTTTCTT